>OZ014525.1:414537009-415251009 GCA_963966055.1 Lathyrus aphaca
TGCTTAAGAGTGAAAGCACAAACATCTGCATTGCATACATATCACCTTGTTTCTCTGTTTTGCAGGTACAATTCCAAGTTTCTAACGTCTCTTTCGTTCCAGGCACTATTGTTGCGAAGAGAGTTTACAAATACCCTACCAAAGAGAATCGAGGAAGAATCAGAATCATGGAACAAATGCAGACAAAGCTTGTGGAATTGCACAACATAATGGATCAGTTTATGAACCTGATGACTGGTATGCACTAGAATCATGAGAGGATCATAGAAATGGTTGAAGGAAATTGTGGTACTGGTGAAGGTGCAAGGGAATGGTATTGATACTGGCGCTCGAGGTGATGGTACTGGTACTGGTGCCAGAGGTGATGGTCCTGGGAATGGTACTGGTGATGGTCTTGGGAATGGTATTGGTATTCCTGTTCATACTGGTGGCCCAACTCAAGTTCTTATGGATGGTCAAGATGACCAGTTTACTCTTATTGATGGTGACATGGGTAATCAGAATGTTGACATGCATCGTCGCTGTGACAAACTAGCAGAACAGGTTTGTACTATGCAATCTCAGAGAACTCTAGGCTTCGATGTTGCTGATTTGGGATTAGCTCCTGGGTGAGAATCCCACACAAGTTTAAGCCTCCAACTTTTGACAAATATAATGACTCCACCACCCGTAAACTGATCTCTAAGCCTACGTGGGGAGAATTACTGCACATATTGAGGACGAAAAGTTGTGGATGTACTATTTCCAAGATAGCCTTACAGGGCCATCTCAAGAGGGGTACATGAAGCTCAACCGGGCTGCTGTCAAAAATTGGAAGAAACTTGTTGAAGCCTTTGTGAAGAAGTACCAATATAATATGGACATGGCTCCCAATCGCACTCAGTTGCAAAGCATGTCTCAGATGTCTAAGGAAAGCTTCAAAGAATATGCTCAGTGGTGGCGTTAGTTGGCTTCCCGGGTTCAACCACCTCTGCTGGATAGTGAAATGGCAGACATGTTCATGGGATCATTGCAAGGAGTGTTTATGGACCATTTGGATTCTTGCTCAGCCACAAAGTTCACAGACCTAGTAATTGCTGGACAGAGGGTCGAGACTCTGTTGAAGATGGGTAAGATTCAAGATGTGGGTGCGAGTAGCTCGTCTGGTGCAAGAAAACCATTTTCTGGACCTCAAATGAGGAGAGAAGGTGAAACCAATATGGTGTACGGCAGAGGAAGAGTATGTAATCGTCAGAATCACTATGATCAAGTGGTTGTTGTCACTATTCCATCAGGGCCTGCTCCACAACAGCATCAGCAACAACGTGCTCAATACAACAACCAACAGAGGATGTATCAGCAGCGCCAGCCCAGACATTCTGACCGTAATTTTGATGTTATCCCTATGACATATGTTGCTCTCTTGTAGAGATTGTTGGATTTGAGCATGGTACAACTTCAAACCCTAGAACCACCTATTGGCAACCCTCCCCCAGGGTATGATGCTAATACACGTTGTGCATTCCATTCAGGCGCTCTAGGTCATTCTATAGAGAAGTGCAGAGCTCTGCAGATGAAAGTACAAGATTTGATTGACTCAAAAGCCATCAACTTCGCTCCACCACCTAATGTCACCAACAACCCGATGCTTAACCACAATGGTGGGGAAAGGGTGAATGTTATTGAAGACGGAGAGCAGTTGAATTTTATTACTGATATTGATGATGTCCGAACTCCATTGACTATTGTGAAGGATCGTTTGTTGAAGGGACAGGTGTTCCTAGGATGTGCTAGAGATTGTAAAGATTGTTTGTTGTCTAAGAATGGTTGTGTCAAGTTAAGGGCCGGAATTCAGAGCTTGATGGAAGAAGGATCTTTGCAGTTTGACAAGATTAACAACAAAAGCAACGTTGTGTCAACAGTAACCATTTATTTCACTCCTGAAGAGATTCCGGTGCCTCCTAGGCCGGAGCCTGTTACTATTTACATACCTCAGGAAGTGAGCCCAGTCACCATTACTGTTCCAGGTCCTGTACTATATGATAATGAAAGAGCTGTTCCGCGGAAATATGGCACAAACGTATACGTACAGGGACAAAAAGTTGAAGAGAAGTCTCCAGTGACAATTGATCCCAGCATTGTGAATATAGGAGGTGTGGGAGGCTTTACTAGAAGTGGAAGACTATTCTCTCCTCAGACCCTCAAAACCAACATTGAAGCTGAAGTTGTTGCACGTGCCAAGGGTAAGCAAGTGGTTACCGAAGATGTTGTGACTCCTGTTCCAGAGAAAAGTACTTTTGAGAAGGAAGTGGAAGAGTTTATGAGAATCATAAAGAAGAGTGACTACAAAGTGGTAGAATAGCTTAATCAAACTTCTTCCAAGATCTCAATATTATCCCTGCGGATGTGTTCTCAGGCACATAGAGAAGCTTTGTTGAAAGTCCTACAGATGGTGTATGTTCCACAAGAAATAACTGTTAATCAATTGGAAGTTATGGTTGCAAATTTAAATGCTAGTCATGGGCTAGGATTTATAGACAGAGATTTGACTTCGGAAGGAAGAAATCACAGCAAAGCGTTGCATATTACTATGGAGTGCAAAGGGGCCGTTCTTTCCCATGTGTTGGTGGACACGGGATCCTCCTTGAATGTGCTACCCAAAAAGGCCTTGATGAAACTTAATGTGGATGGGATCATTTTGCATCCAAGTGATTTGGTAGTAAGAGCTTTCGATGGATCTAAGTGACCAGTCTTCGGAGAAGTAAGGCTACCAGTGAAAATCGGATCTCAAATTTTCAAGAGCACATTTTATGTTATGGACATACAGTCGGTGTACAGCTATCTTCTTGGGCGCCCATAGATCCACGTTGCAGGCGCAATAACCTCCACATTGCATCAAAAACTGAAGTATGTTGTCGACGGGCAAGTGGTCACCGTTTGTGGAGAGGAGGATATATTTGTGAGCAGCTTGTCAAATTTCAAGTATGTTGAAATGGATGAGGAGATCCATGAGACATTGTGCCAAGATTTTGAGGATGTTAACATTAACGAGGTTTCTCCCAATTCTGTGGTCAGAAGTTTTGATAATGTTGGTACTTCCATAGCTTCCTACATGAAAGCATTGGAAGTCGTGTAAGCAGGCAATGCCCAAGGCTGGGGAAATTGGTGGAGGTTGATCGGAAAGAAGACAAATTTGGAATAGGATACATGCCATGCCAATCTATGGGATCTCAGAGCATGGGTTCAATAAGCTTCTCAAGCGAGGGGTTATTGATTCGAATCAGTTGATTATTGCTGTCGGAGAAGACACTGATAGCGACTGTGATCTGGATAGCTGGGTACGGTCATGCGTACCGGGTGAAGAATTAAAGAACTGGTTTGCGGAGGACATCATTCAAGTGACTTTTCCATCCAGATTAATTTTCTTTGTTTTTCCATTTCATACGCATGATAAGTCCTGCACTCTGCCTTAGGTGCACGAATTCATTGTAGGGCCTCCCTTGCATTATGTGCAATTTTAGTTTATCATAAATAAAGGACATTTTTCATACAAAACTGTGTTCACATTCTTTTAGTTTAAACTTTTTCACAAATACACAATAAAATGGCAATGCTTTATTTTGATTTTCCTTTCTTTTCATAAAACAGATCCTGAAATAAGCACATCACTTGTACATAATAAATCACCTGGATTCCCTTGATAACACTTCTGCTATGATCGAGTATAACTTAGATAATCCTATCTACCAAGTTGATGAAGGGGTTGAGGAAGATTGTGAACTCCCTGAAGAATTGGCTAGGTTATTGAGACAAGAGGAAAATGTTATTTAGCCTTACCAATAAGAGATTGAGATTGTCAATATTGGGTCAGAAGATGCAAAGAAGGAAATCAAGATAAGGGCCAGTCTATAGGCCGGGGTGAAAGAGGAATTGATTGGCATGCTTCGAGAATACGTGGACATATTTGCTTGGTCATATCAAGATATGCCAGGTTTAGATACAAACATCATGATGCATAAGCTGCCATTGAGGGAGGACTTCCCTCCAGTTAAGCAAAAGCTTTGTAGAACTCGTCCTGACATGGCAATGAAAATCAAAGAAGAAGTGCAGAAGCAGTGGGACACCGGGTTCCTTGCCGTGACTAGTTATCCACCCTGGGTAGCTAACATTGTACATGTACCAAAGAAGGACGACAAGTTTCGGATATGCGTTGACTACCGAGACTTAAACAAAGCAAGCCCGAAAGATGATTTCCCATTACCTCACATTGACGCATTGGTTGATAACACGGCTCAGTTTTTGGTCTTTTCTTTCATGGATGGCTTCTCTGGTCATAATCAGATAAAGATGGTGCCGAAAGACATGGAGAAAAAACCGTTCATTACCATGTGGGGTACATTTTGCAATAAGGTTATGCCTTTTGGGTTAAAGAACGCTGGGACAACTTACTAGCGGGCAATGGTAACACTGTTTCATGATATGATCCACAAAGAGATTGAATGTTACGTGGATGACATGGTTTCCAAATCCCGAACTGAGGAAGAGAATCTAGTTAACCTTAAAAAGTTGTTTGAGAGACTGGGGAAGTTTCGTTTGAGGTTAAATCCAAACAAGTGCACTTTTGGAGTGCGTTCCGGGAAATTGATGTCATAATGAGTCAAAGAGGGATAGCGGTCGACCCTGCTAAAGTAAAAGCTATTCAAGAGATGCCTGCACCGTGAACAGAAAAAGAAGTACATAGCTTCCTGGGTAGATTGAACTACATTGCACGGTTCATATATCACCTCACAGCCACATGTGAACCAAATTTCAAGCTGCTAAGTGTAATACCTCAAAATTTGCCCTCTCATTTTCATGCCATTTAGCATATCCTTTCATACATTGCATTGCATTTAGATCATAATTGCATCATAAACATACATGAACATACATCTCCATTTGAGCTTTCACAGGTTGCGACTGCCCTTTATTTCTTCATGCAGCACGTGCACAATAATCTCAGAAGAAGCCAAAAGTTCTCGGTTGATTCAGAGGAGTTTAAGCAAAACATCAGTTTTATGGTGCAGTTTGCAAAAGTTGTAACTTATGCTCGGAAACTCATTTTGTCTTGAAACTCTATAGTTTAGACCGTTTCGGTATTCTCTACAACTTTTGTGTTCGGCTCGGAGGCCAATTCATCAAGGAAAATGGCGGGATTTATTTGTTTCTGAAATTTCGGTTTCGCCGATTAACTGTGCTAGCGGGATTCGAGAGTTCGTAACTTCTGATTGGGTCAACATGTCTGAGAGATTCATATGCCAAAAGTTCCGTCTTGATATCCTTTCTAACTTTTGGGTTTTGGCCGAGAACTAATTCTTTAAAGAAGATCTCAGAATGTGCGAGTCTTTAGAGTCGACATAGTGAAAAACAGTGCTGAACCGGTGAGTTTTGAACACTAAAAAATTCATAACTCTTGGCTCGTTCATCAAATTGATGTTGTTTCGGTGCCTAAAATTCCTTTTAGATGTTATCTTCATTATGTGAATTCAGTTTGGGTTAGGTCCGAGCAGAAGGATCTCGAAAATGCGAATTACCAGTAAGGTTCTTTGATGCAGTGCACTGTCTGTCAGATTTTGTAAAATTCATAACTCGGTCAATTTTCATCGGATATCACCCGTTCTTGAAGCGTTGGTTCACAAATTTTATCCTCTTCAATTTCAAATACAAAAGTGAGTTCGAACGGTGCTCCAAAGATTGCCGTTTTGGTTTATTTCACAAAACTAAAGTGCTGAACCGAAGAAAAATGCTAAAAGTGGTTTCACGAGAAAATTCATATCTCCCTCGTCGTTTGTCCGGTTGAGCTTAGATTTTAACACCAGGTCACTGACTCATAGATCTACAACTTTGATGACAAAGTCGAGTCGAGATTATGCTCCAAAGAGGTTGGCCTCGTCACATTTTCGAGTAGCGGACACCAAATAAGCCGAAAAAACAACTTATTCAGTGACGTCTTGCAGCTTAAACGTATCGATCGCACTCGATTTTAATCGTATGACATCCATTCTTTTTGCGTTGTAACCTTGATTCAGAGACGGACGATGTTGTGGAAGGCTCAGAGTCGAAATTTCTTGCCGAAGATATTGTTATTTTCATTTAAGCCGAAATTCTACCTTTTGCCTTTCATTTTACACTCCACTATATATTCTCTTGACCCACAATTTGTCATAACTTCAATCATAATTTACAAACACCAAAAAACTCTCACAAACTCTCTCTAAAGGATCAAAGTTCATTCTCTCAACTCTTTCTCAAGAACACAACAACAACTTCATCAAGAACTCAAGAACACAACAATTCCGATCAAGCTTCCGATAGCCGAGCCGCCACGAACCACCACCTTCGGTCAACTTCACCACCGTGCGACCACCATCTTCCGCCGCCGGCAGCCACGCGGCCTATCCTCCTCTCCTCCGTTCATGATCGCGTCTCACTTCCTCCGGATTCACAATTTCTTCGTCGATTCTTCATTCGGTAAGCTTCTTAAACTTTAATTCATGAATAATTGTTGCATTGTTTCTTGAATTGAATTTTGAAGTTGAATTCATATTATGGAGATTATGTGCATTGATTCTTGATGTGGTTGTTGATTGATGCTTGATTAATTGATCCTAATAATTGTTGTTGTGCATAATTGGAAATGATTGTTAAAATTGACATAGACTAATCGATGCATGTTAGATGTTTGATAAAATTCTTAAGAGAGTTAATTATTGTGACTTGATATTGATTGAAGTGCTTGACTTTTGAATTCATGTTTGTTTCATTGTGTAAATTCGGAATATGATAGGTTGAAGCTTAATTGTTGATGTTGTTCATATGTCGCGTGTCGATAAGTGCGTTTTGGTCATAACTTCCTAACCGTAGCGCGTTTTCGCGAATGTGAATAGTGTAAATTGACTTTGTTGATTATTCCGGAGCCATTGGTAAACTTTTTAGTCGATTTCGGACAATTTTTTTCGGCTATTTCGCTACTGCCAGCCGATAAAATCGGCCAAAAAGTATCACTTCCGAGCGGAATTTTCAAAATCCGATTGCATATTTGAATCCGTTGGCACGTTTGCAAGTTACCATGCGATTTTCGTTCAATTCCGAGTCGGTGATTTTTGACGCGTTTTTTCGTTTTAAGGCTTTTTAAGTTCGGTTTGGTGCAATTTTGATGCATTGATCTTGTTTTGACTTGTACTTATGTTTGTTGATCATTTTCCATTCATTGCATGTAAATTTATTTGATTTTGGTTTGAATTTGCATGTTGTTTATGTTAGAGCATAAGTGCTGCCCCGTTTTGAAACGTAAATTTCAATGCATGTCCATGACTCGTACATTCATCTTTCTACTTGATTTGGAGTTGTGAGGCATAGGTGCAACTTCCGGTTGCACCTCTTTTTTGTTTCTAATGCGTTTGTTGAGTTCATGCAAGGTTCTCGCAAAGATCTTAACGACGGTCGTTTGGTTGGTATTCCACTTTATTTGTGGGATACCTTTGGATTCAAATGATATTTTGTGTCGTTGTTTTTGTTTCGATTATGGGGAATCTTCACAAAGCAATTATACAAGATGAGCATTTATTTTGCTCATGGGAGATTACAAGGCTTGGCTTGAAGTTTTTTTGGATTTCTTTTATGTGAAAGAATCGGCACTTCGACCAAGTAAGTAATCTCGATTCTCTACTTTAATGCATCATTCTAGTTGTATGCGACTTAGGATCATATAACTTAAGGTGCATATTGAGCCCTCTCACCTGAGGCATTGGATTTATTTGTGATATATATTGATATGTGCCGATTTCGGAGTTTAGGGATTATGTTACGGATTAGAGAATTCGATTCCTTTCACTTTCCCTTAAAATATCTTTTTCACCCGTTTCGTCGCATTTATTAAAAATAGTTTTAGGTGAGATAAAATTCTGGAAAAATTCATGAGTGATCCTCACCCTCTTAATTAATTTTTCATATTTTTTATTTCCAGATTTGGGTGGTTTTAATAATTAATTTGGATTTTAGATCATAAGCTGTCCCAAAAAGGAATGTTTTGGCATAAGGGACCGAAATCGATTTTTTCCCCATAGGTGTGAAACCTATTTTTTGTGTGTGATTAATCACTGTAATTTGTGACATTTTGATGCTCATTAGGTATTTTTTTCATAATTTTTAGTGCCCTTTTTGATCCACTTTGTGGAGTTGTTTTTGGGTGATCATTCATTGCTACCTTGCTAGTCAAGGATTTGTTTTGGCACTTTGGTGCATAATTTTATGAAATCCTTTTGGACCATGTAAGATAATCACTATATAATTTCAGGGATTTAATTTCATAATTTTTAGAGGCTTTTTGCTATTTTTTCATGTCACCTAGATCCTAGGTTGATTCATGTGTTTATGTGTCGCATAACCTAAATGTTAAGAAGACATTCATGCCATTTTCTTGGGGGGATTGTTGGTAGATTTTAGGAGTTAATTATAGGTCATTTGTATGTCTTTAATTCCATTCATAGGTCACTTTTTGAACCATACTCATTTGGTTTGGTTTGGTGCTTTAAAGTGCATACTCATGTGAATTAACTTTAACCTAAACTAGTTTCTCTTCTCCTCTAAATAATAACATTAATTATGTGGAAATCATTAATGTCTATTCATGCATTCTAATTGCATCTCATACCTTGTATGCTACTGACCCATAATCATTCCATGCATATTCACATGCCATTCTTCCTTAACTTTCATCATGTGCGATCTTATGCAATTTTTGTTCGTTTCTTCTCATATCTTCTTCTCATTGCTCCATATGCCTAAACAATTGCATCCATGATTGTATATTCATTCATCCATCTTCATAATCATTCACTACTGACTTTGATGTTCATTTCATGTACTAATTCATGTTTTTAAGCCATATGCATTCATACTTCATCCATAAACCCTAATTTGCATTTAGGTGAATTTACGTGAACTTTTTGTACATAGTTTGACATAGTTTGATCTTGTGAGGTATCCTAGCATACTTAGGGACCTATGGCATGTAGCTACTGACTTTAGAAGTCATGTAACCTTTAGGTACCTTCACCTTTAGACTTAGGTCTTATTTTTAACCCTAGTTCCATTCTAGGACGTTTATGGTACTTAATCGCTTTCATGCTTTAATTTTACTTTCAATATGCATTGTCATGCTAACTTTTGTTTTGTAGGGGGGAAGATTGATGTAAGTCTCACTTCATTCCTATCTCTTATGCATTATAGTTGTGTTTTCCTTAGCACTTGGTGCTTGCTTATAGGTGTTCCCTTTCTTTAGAAACAACTTACCTTCCTTAGGAAGTAAGTTGATTTCTAAGTTCTCTTTTCTTCTTTTCTCTTTTCTCATTAGGATTAGAAAACCTCATTAACCATAGGATCTCCCTTGTAAATAAATCAATAAAAATTAGGGTGTGTCTTAGTTCCCTTAGTTTGTCCCTTTTCCAACTTGAGTCATTCTCTTCTCATCTTCAAACAAAATTCAAAAAAAAACAATTAACAAATAAATGAAAGGATCCTTTGTGTATAGCCTTATTCCATGAAGCACTTGCATTCATTCCATCTTGGAGTGGTGTAAGCTTGTCTATCATGATGCACAAGTATCATCAAGGGGTTGTTTCACAAAGAAAAACTTAAAAGACACTTCTTCACTAAAGAAACAAAAACACTTAATAAAGTTCAACAAGCTAGTGAACTTAAGCCCTAATCCTAGGAAACCAGTCTTGGATAAATTCTCCTTGCTGGGTATGCTTGTTCTATTATTCCACCTTGGAATGTAGAGGCAAGTGTACATTCCATGGAAAAGAGTTTGAATTCACTTCCTTGTGCCAAATTCATATAAAAACTCTTAAAGTACAAAAAAACAAATAACAAGCGACTATCCTGCGGGAACTTCTCTTCTCATCTCATTCACTCACAACGCGAACTCGCGACTACTTGTCTTTCATGCAAGACGGTAAACGCACTCGTACCAGACGAGCCTGCAACACCTGAGCATAGACATACGCAGTTCCAGCATAAAAAATACAAACAAATAGTTCCCGCCTTAGTTAGGCGAACTACGTCGACTCTGATCCTCATTATCCCAGTGAGGTACGTAGGCAGCGGGGTAGGGCCCGTTCGATCACATTCTTTATTTTCCCTACATTTTCCCCATTCTTTCTTTTTGTTCTCTTTTTCCAGTTCCTTTCTCATTTCACTTCCATTCCAGTAGCGGTTTTATTCAGCAGCATCTTATTTTCTCACCCTTTGAAACAAACAAGCAAGCGTGGATCCCGTCGGGTACGACGGACGATCTGGGGTGCTAATACCTTCCCAGTTCGTAACCGACTCCCGAACTCAGATCTTTGGTTCGCAGGACCTTGTCCTTTCCTTCTTCCTCAGGTTTGTGCAACATTACCTTTCCCATTCATTCGGGATAAAAATGTCTGGCTGGCGACTCTAACCTTTCCGCGCCACTTCCGCGTTTGTACTAGGATGAAAATCCCGGGAGCGACACTAAGAAAAGAGCAGGTAGTCAGGTAGAATGACGATTGCCAGAGGGCTTTCGAGAAAATTAAAGAATATTTGCAGGGACCTCCTATCCTGATGCCTCCGATTTCGGGGAGGCCGTTCATTATGCACTTGATTGTGCTTGAAGGATCAATGGGATGTGTTCTCGGCCAACATGACGAGTTTGGTCGAAAAGATCATGCAATATACTACCTTAGCAAAAAGTTTACCGATTGTGAATCAAGATACTCACTGCTCAAGAAAACTTGATGCGTTTTGGCATGGGTTGTTCGTCGACTGAGACAGTATATGTTGACCCACACTATCTTGTTAATTTCATAAATGGATCATGTCAAATACATTTTTGAGAAACCAGCGTTAACTAGTCGGGTTGCACATTTTTAGATGGTGCTGACTGAGTATGATATTCAATACACTTTGCAAAATGCCATCAAAGGAAGTCTGCTCTCAGACTATCTTGCACAACAACCTCTTGAGGATGATTATCAACCCATGAGATTTGACTTTCCTGATAAGGACATCATGTACCTCAAAGCTAAGGACTGTGAGGAACCATTCCCGGAGGAGGGGCCAGACCCTGAATCCAAATGGAGATTGATGTTTGATGGGACTGTCAATATCAACGGGCACAGAGTTGGTGCTGTTTTAATTACTCCTGAAGGTGTTCATTTTCTCTTCACTGCCAGAATAACTTTTGGTTGCACCAACAATGAAACGGAGTATGAGGCTTGCATTATGGGAATAGAGGAGGCTATTAATCTCAGGATTAAGACCCTCGATATATTCAGAGATTTAGCTCTCGTGATTAATCAGATAACCGGCAAGTGGTATACTCATCAAGAACATTTAATTTCGTACCAGGATTATGCCAGAATGTTGTTGACATTCTCCACAACAGTAAAGCTTCAATACATACCACGAGATGAAAATTAGTTTGTCGATGCACTGGCTACGCTCTCTTCTACCATCAAAGTGATGTGTTGGGACTATGTCCCCAAAATTGATATGTCCCAGCTTGATATACCTGCATATGTGTTCTCTGTGGATGCAATGTTTGATGATAAGCCATGGTATCATGACATTAAACACTTTCTAGAAAGTAAAGAATACCCAGTTGGGGCATCTTCCAACGACAAAAAAAATTTGAGGCGACTTGCTGCAAGTTTCTTCTAAAATGTTGATGGGGTGTTGTACAAGAGAAACTTTGACATGGTCTTGCTCAGATGTGTGGATAGACACGAAGCATACATGTTAATGCAGGAAGTTCACAAGGGATTATTAGGTACCCATGCCGGAGGGCATGCAATGGCAAAGAAACTGTTGAGATCGGGGTATTACTTGTTAACAATGGATGCAGATTGTTATTCATACGCCCAAAAATGTCACAAGTGCCAGATTTATGCAGACAAAGTGCATGTACCTCTAAGCCCGCTCAAAGGCATGTCATCTCCTTGGCCCTTTTCTATGTGGGGCATTGACATGATCGGGTAAATCGAACCAACTGCTTCGAACGACCATCGTGATTGTGTTGTGTTGACTTTGTGATTGTGTTGACTTCTTTCATGCGCGTTTGATTGATCCTAGGGTTTAGATTAATGTTGACCTTTGACTAGGGCTTATAGTAAATGTTGTGAACCATGTGCATATGGACCAGGCCTTGCTTGCTATTCAAACCCCCATTCTAAGCCCAATTGTGAATATGAACGTGACCTGACTGCTATCCTCACCTCTCTTGGCTTTCAATTCATTATTATTTTCTTTTCTTTTTCAATTTCATTTTCTTTTTTTAAAAATAGTAAAACATTTTCAAAAATTCCAAAAACAATCATGAGCATTATTTAGGGTTTTATAAAATTTGTCCAAATTTTATATTACATTTTTATTTTATTTTCATAGCCTGGATTAATTGTTCATTTAATTTCTTTTATTTTGCTTTCTCCTTTGCATACCATGCCTTGTTTAATTTCTAACTTGAACTTCAAAATTGATATGATGCTGATTCTTTTTGCTATGCTTTGTTAACATGATGAAGTACCTTTGTGATTTTATTTATATTTTTAAGCTTTGTTTGGCTGCTTTTAGCTTATTGCTTATTGTATAAGGAAGTGGAACCCTAATTGTGCTTTGACCATTCATTTGATTGGGTTTGCTTCTGATTTTGGTCATGTGACTTTGATACGATGTTTGTGCATACTTGAAGTGTCTTCTTGTTTATTGGTATAATTTTTAAGGCATGTTCACTAATTGTATGATATTTGTTCTTTAACTTGCCTAATTTGAATTGTTTTTGATCCATGTTTGATTGCTTGAATAGAAAGGCACTTGTGCCACCTCTTAGGATCTTATTTGTTGATTGATAATATGTCATATGGTCCCTGGTTTTAGTATGAGAGCTTTGCCTTTGCTTGTTTGATGTTGACTTGTGCACTAAGCTACACTTTCACAAGCATGTCTCACTTCACTTCAAACTTCTTCATGTCTCTTCAAATTTACCTAGTATGTGTTTGTATGCCTTGATTAATGGTTGAATATTCTTCTTAGGCACTTACTTAACATGTTTAGGTTTTGACTTTGATTTTACTTAGTGACTTTGACTTGTTAAATTCTCTTGATCTCATGTTTTCATCTTACTTCTCCATGCTTCTTTGCTAGTGGTTTGTATGACTTCTTACACTCTTATTTGTGTGGTTTTTGTATGACTAATTGTATGATGTTTAGGTTCTGATTGTGATGGTTTGTGTTGTTTAAATGTTTGTTCTTCCATTGTTTGAATTCAATTGAACTTTACTTTTCATTTGTGAATACTTCTAACACTTGCAGGGGGCAATGGTAAGTAAGAGGTGTGGATGAGCTTTCCACATCTCCAACTTCTTTCTCCTTTTTCTTTTATGATTTATATTTGTGTATGTGAGGTGCTTAGGCCATCATTTGTTCAACTTATTTCCACCCCCTTTAGAAACAACTTAACTTCTTTAAGAGAAGTAAGTTGTTTTCTACCTCCTTTCTTCCTTTCTTTTCTTCTTTCCATCTTCTTCATTAGGATAGACTTCATACCACACTAACCTAGGACTTATATGCATGATAACATTAGTATTTGTTGGTCCCCCTCTAGTTCTCTTACCTTTAAGATCCTTTGGTTCTTTCTCTTTCTCATCTTCAAACATAAAAACCTATAAAACACTTAATAATAAGTGAAGTAGTCTTGTGTGTATGAACTTATTCCATGGAGCACTTGTATTCATCCCATTGGTTGTGGTAAAAGCTTGTCTAGCATGATGTACAAGTATAATCATGAGACTATTTTCACAAACA
This sequence comes from Lathyrus aphaca, assembly GCA_963966055.1. Lineage (NCBI taxonomy): Eukaryota > Viridiplantae > Streptophyta > Magnoliopsida > Fabales > Fabaceae > Lathyrus > Lathyrus aphaca. The sequence goes on from OZ014525.1 coordinate 414,550,855, forward strand.
AAAACACTTCTTTAAAAGACACTGAACAAAGAATAAACGTCTCTCATTCGAGACTTCTTTTCTCATCACCTTCACTCTCAACGTAAGAACTTGCTCCTACTTGTCACTTTGCAAGACGGTAACGCACTCGTTCCAGACGAGCCTGCAACACTTGAGCATTGACATAAGTAGTTCCAACTTTTAAAACACAAGCCATTTTCCTCCCTAGTTAGGGGAACTGCGGCGACTCTGATCCTCATGTCCAGATGAGGTACGTAGGCACTGGGGTAGGGCCCGTTCGAGCACTATTTTATTTTCCCTACATTTTCCCCCTTCCTTTTATTTTCTTATCTAGTTTCAGCCTTTCTTTCACGGTAGCTTTCATTTCTTCACCCTTTGAAATAGTTTCTTTGCAAGCGTGGATCCCGTCAGGTACGGTGGACGATCTGGGGTGCTAATACCTTCCTAGGTCATAATCGACTCCCGAACCCAGTTTTTTTGGTTCACATGACCTTTTTCATTCCTTTTCTTTTCCTCGGTTTGTGAAGCATTACCTTTTCCATTTCTTCGGGATAAAAATGCTTGGCTGGTGACTCTACCCTTTCTGCGCTACTTTCACGTTTGTACCAGGATGGAAATCCAGGGAGCGACACTACACACTTGAACTTTTAGAATTTAACCATGCTTAAGAATGAAGCATACGAAGAGATTAGAGATCAAGAAGGCATGCACCGAATTTCCAAAACTATTTCAATAAATAGTTTGAAGTTAGGGAGGGTGTGTTCGAACCGGTTCTTAAGTTAATTCAGTCTGTGATTTCTAGTGATGATAATGAGAGGCGCACAACACCTATTACCAATGAGGAACTTTACGAGGCTCTTAATTATATGAATCTCGATAAGTCTCCCAACCAGTATGGCCTTAATCCGAATTTTTACCAAAACCTTTGGAGGTTGTGCAAAGATGATATTTTTTAAGAAGTTAAGATTTGGTTAGAAAGACGGTATGTTCCATTGTCGCTTAATGACACAAATATCTGCCTTATTCTAAAGTGTGGGAATCCTAATAATATGAAAGACATGCGACCTATATCTTTGTGTAATATGATTTAAAAAATTGTTTCCAAACTCTTTGCTAACAAAATTAAGATGTGATTGGATAAATGTGTAACGGAAGAACAATCAGCGTTTATGGAAAGTCGTTTTATTCTTGACAATGCCATGATTGCTTTCAAGGTTATTCATGCTCTTAAGTGAAGAACTAAAGGTAATATAACCCATTTATCTCTCAAGATTGATATTAGTAAATCATATGATATAATTTACCGGGGTTTCTTAAGAGGGGTGCTTCATAGACTTAGTTTTGCGAAAAGATGGGTAATGATGTGTGTTTCACCAGTGAATTATTTTGTTATTGTGAACATAAAAAGTGTTGGACCTGTTCAACCTTGAAGACGATTGAGACAAGGGGAAACATTATATTCATATCTCTTTATTCTTATCTCAGAAGGTTTATCTACCCTTATTAAGGGTGCAGTGGCTCGAGGCGACATTCATGGGGTTTAGATCTACAGAGGGGCGCCAAGTGTGTCTCATCTGGTTTTTGCTGGTGATTGTTTTATTTTTTTACAAGACTAACTTAATTAAGGTATCAAATATTATGGAGTTACTTAATATTTATACTGAAGCTTCTAGACAAGAGATTAACTTGGCTAAGTCTGAAGTGTTTTTTAGCAGGAATATAAGCAAACCTGCCCAGGAGGATCTTGCCTGTATTATGAGATTTTGACATGTTTTGGGAACAAAGAATTATTTGGGCCTTTTGTCAATGATAGGAAGAAGTAAGAAGGTTACTTTTTTCTTTTATAAGAGATATAATTTGGAACAAAACTATTTATAGAGGGGAAGATCATTATCCAAAGTAGGGAAAGAAGTAATGATAAAATCAGTTCTTCGGTCTATCCCAAATTATATTATGAGCATCTTTATTATTCCTGATGGGGTGATAAACGACATCGAAAAAATGTTTAATTCTCTATGGTGAGGTGGGGGAAATAAAAATAAGGGGATTAACTGGATGTCGTGGGAGAAGTTGACCTGTTCAAAGAGTGGGGGAGGTTTGGGATTCCAAGATCTCAAAGCTTTTTATTTGGCTATGGTGGCTAAATAGGGGTGACATTTGCTTACAAAACCTCAATCTATTGTCTCTAAGGTTCTTAAAGCAAGGTACCATCCTAGATCATCTTTCTTTGAAGCTAATTTGGGTAATAACTCGATGTTACATCCTAAATTTTGACCGATTTTTTTAAAAAAAAAATTTCATTCATCTGACTCATTTTAGTCCATTAATCAATAATTATTACATTTTTCTATACATTTTCATCATTCAAATGTCATTTTAATATTATTCTTTTTATAATTTAGTTTAGTTTTATTGTAATTTAAATTTAATTTGAATTTTAGTTTGAGTTTAATATTTTGAGCTAGTTTAATTGTTTTAATTAGTTTGTTTTGTTTTTGTTTCAAATAGCTAATTTTTATTATCTTTGTTTTAAAAAATAATAATAATTCAAAGGAAAAAAATATGGAAAAAATATAATCAACAAATTTTCTGATATGGAAAAAAATAGTGAAAGTAAAATTCTAAACTTGAAGTGGCTAGTTCATCTCCCATGAAGAATCAAAGGAGTAAAGATCTAAAAATCAATCTTGACCTCTTCACGGAAATGGAAACGAAGAACAAGCAACACACAAACATTAACCACCACTGCTATTTCAATAACCCATGTCTCACAACTACTTTCTTTTTGAAAAAATAAAATATTTGTTGTTGTTGTTGGTTGTGGTAAAGTAGATCTAGAAAATGCAAGACCATTGCATAATTGTTACTCAATAAAACTAATGATTTAATTAAATAGTCTATACATAAATCAAATTAAAATCAATTAAATTGTGAATCTAAAATATTAATTAATTGATGAGAAAAATTAAGTCAGATTAACAATCCCACTCTAGCCAAAATCAAACCAAATCAAATTAAATCATCAATAATTACCATCTTCATTATCTTCCATAACCTAGTAACATTTAGTGCTTGAGTAATTTTTCTTAACAGCAGTGTTGATTGCTTCACCTGCTTCAAGTTGCACGTTTCTTCCAATATCACTTTACAATTTAGTTGCAGCAACCCAGAAGACAAGAAAAGATATAACTCAAGCTATGATTGGTGGTGATTTTGGAGAAAGGGCTTTTAAAAAAGTGTTGGTGATTTTAAGAGAAAAGCCTTTTGAAAGAAGTGGTGGAGGGTTCCGAATTTAGTGAGCATCTTGGGACATGACTCATAAAAAAAATGATTTAGTTTTAAAAGATTAATTTTGAGTTTTGATAAAATTTGTTGTAGATGATGATGGTATTATTTAGGGATTTAGTTAAAAAAAATTGTTATTATTTTATTTACAAATTTAAATTAAGAAAACAAAAATGGAAAATAATAGAAATAAAGTATAATATTTTAATATATAATGATTGAGTTGGCATTGACATGTGGCTAATCTAAATACCATGTCATCAAACTTTGCCATCAGAATGAATGAGGGATTAAAATCCTCATAAAATCAAACTAAAGAGACTAAAATTCTGAATTTGAAAATGAGGGGATCAAAATCGAGAAAAATACATAATAGAGGGACTAAAATTGTAATTAAGCCTTGATCATAAGCCAGGTTCGAGCCAATCACTTGCAAACATCAGAATCACTTCATCAGCAATATACAAAATTTATCCCCCGCAGACAAAGCCAGAATACTCTTTGCATTCTCAAAACAAATACTTGTTCATACTTACATATTCTTTTTGACACTCGTCAGTGTCTTGCACATACTTCCCCAGCAAGTCAAACACTCGTCTGTGTCCCTTGCTCAATCTTTTGACACTCGTCCGTGTCTTGCACATATTTCCTCAGCAGGTCAAACACTTGTACATACTTATACACAATCCTCTGATACTCATCTGTATCTTGTATATATCACCTCCCCGGCAGATCAAACACTCGTTTGTGTTCCTTGCTTAACCGATTGGTACTCGTCCGTATTATCATTCTTAAACACGTGTAAGCGTTTGTTTCTATTGATACTCGTCCGTATCGTGGTCCTAAGGATGCTCGTCCGCATCTTTAGTCTATACACACTGTCAAACACTTATATCGTTTATTTCAAAGTGTAAGCACTCGTCTGTGTTTACCATTCCACAGTAAGTCAACGGTAAAACAACTTTTCTATCCGACATTCGTCCTATGTCGTGATATTTTCAGCAGTCGTCCCCTGCCAAGTGATCGTCCTTCACCTTTTGATGATCGTCCTTCATCATGCTTATCTGATGGTCATCCCCATCATTGATTCTCTTATTCGGCATTCGTCCTATGTCGCGATATTTTTAGCAGTCGTACCCTGCTAGGGATCGTCCTTCACCTTTAGATGATCGTCCCTCATCCTTTCCCTAGTGGAGTCCCCATTGATGGAAATTTCTATCCGGCATTCGTCCTATGTCGCAATATTTTTTAGCAGTCGTCCCCTGCTAGGTGATCGTCCTTCACCCTATGATGACCGTCCCTCATCATTTATCTGATGGCCGTCCCCATCGTCGATCTTTGTTATCCGACATTCGTCTTATGTCGAGATAATACCCAAGAGTAGTCGTACCCTACTAGGTGATCGTCCTTAACCTCTTGATGATGTCCTTCGTCATGCTTATCCGATGGCCATCCCCATCGTTGATCTTTTCTATCTGACATTCGTCCTATGTCGTGATATTTTCAGCAGCCGTCTCCTGCTAGGTGATCGTCCTTCACCTTTTGATGACCGTCCCTCATCATTATTTCATTTATTCTTTTACCCCGACGGTCGTCCCTGTCGCGGTTTATTTCCCATTTAACCTGATGGCTATTCCCGTCATTGTTTTCCTCATTTCTTTAATCCCCAGAGAGTTTCATTTCTTTACCTGATGACCGTCCCCGTCGCGGTCTCTTTATTTCCCAGCATGATGGTCGTCCCCGTCATTACTTTACTTACCATTTTTTCATCCCCAGCAGTCGTCCTCTGCTCTATGGTCGTCCTCCATCGCTTTCATTTTATATTCATACTATAATGCCTGTTACAATTTATATCCCTTTTCTTCTTTTCCCCAGTGAGTGTAAATTTCGGACTGTCTTTGGTATTCAACCACAAGTTATCTTGTTTGTTTGTTAAGCCAGGCGCTTACACCCTGCACAGCTAACTCATGCTTGAATAGGGGCAGCTGTAAACACCCTAAATTTGCCCTCACTTTTTCTCACACCTTGGCTTATGATCTTTCATATTGCATTTGCATGAGTATATCATCTCACATTGCATATTTGTTTCACTGCATAAGTTGCACAATTAGGGTTTGTGATCAGATGAATCCAAGAAGTGATCTGAGCCATCTCAAAGGCCTTGAAACTTGTCAAGAGGGTCCATGTGTGTTCCATGATCATAATTTGCTCCACAAAGCATTGCAAAGGCATAGAGGCGGACTGAAGATTTCCTTCATAGATGACCTAAAATTAGGGTTTTGGGTTTGAGGCCCTTAACCTCAAATTTTTTGGTCATTCTTGTTTCTAATGGTCTCAATATGTTATAAGGATCATGTGTACCAAATTTGATGAAGAAATTCATTGGGGAAGTCATCTGATCAACTGGTAACTTATTGTGCGAGAAAAGTCAGAATCAGGGCATCTGAGGCCACCACCAATGGAACCAAAGGGTCATCTTCATCAATTTGAGGTTCTATGATATTTATTTGATCTTAGAAGTGGTTATAATTTCACAAGATTGAATAATTTCAAGCCATTTGCAAACTTCCCACTTTTGGACATGACTTATAATGAAAACTTTCCATTTTGGGAAAGATTTTCAACCTCCTATTTCTTGATCAAAAATGCTTCAAATGAAAAATCTTCAAACATGAAAGTTGTAGATTGGATCTTCCCATTTTCAAAAAGTACAAGAACTCCTCTTGATTTATCCTATAACTCAAGATATGATGTTTCAAAGTTGGGAAAAATCTTATAATTTTCAAGTATGTGCCAAAGAGGGATTTTTGCAAAACCAAGTTTCAAGACTTATAATGACCTCTAATCCACCTCAAAGCATCATAACATGATAATGCAACATTGCTTTACCAAAATCATGCCTTGGATCACAAGTTTCAATGAGAAATCTTCACAAAATTTCAAAAGGGGCCAAATTGCAAAACCACCTCAAACTCTTGAATCAAAGGCTGCAGATCATCACAAACCATCCAAGGGCCCTCCATGAATGAAGCTGAGGCATGACAAGCCTTCAAACCAGCACTGACTCGTGCCATGCTTGTGGTACCATAACATTGAATTTTTTGCTACTTGGCCCATACAAATCACACTATGCCACCACTAACTTTCTGACCAATCACAACCTCTTATGAAAACATCAAGCAACTCATTTCACACAACATTGGAGCCTGAAACATCCACACACTCAGAATCCCAATAATTTCCATAAACCTTCATCTCTTCGAATCACACTGCACAAGCCTTAGAACTTCAAACTTCTTCCACCAATTATCTTAAAATCAATCATAGAACACAAACCAACCATTACAATGGCCTGAAACACTCCACAACACAAATACGATTTCTGAGTTATCAGAACCAAACATCACAAACTAGCCATTCAAAACTTGTTCTAAGCCTTCCAGAAGCATCAGGGTGATCATTGGAGTGGTTTTGCACAAAGGAGGAGGCCAGAAAGCTCAAACTTGGAAAGCTTCATCTCAGGTATCATCCAAGAACAAATTTTCCAGAAGTTGTTTTTTAAGTTACAATATCAATCTACATGCTCCTATGATCATCATGATGTGTTTGGTTTTGAAAATGGTTGAAAATTAAGCATGTATAAAGCTTTTGAAATTTTGTCCGTAAAATTTGTTTGATTCGATTCATGAGATTGATGCAATGTAAATGAATTTTATAGCTTGATTCTTGTTTAATGTTGTTTGGGGGTTGATTCTGGAGATTTTGGGGGCTTGGGGTAGCTTATAGAGAGAGATAGGGAAAAAGAGTGGCCGGGGAAGACGACCGGAACAGTGTTCCGGTCGCCTGAGAGTGATTAGGGTTTAATTTAGGGTTAATTAGCCAGGTTTGAATTCTGACCATAGGATCTTGTTTCTCGCGCGCACGAAATTTCCAGATTAGTTCATTAACCCTAGTATTTAATTAATTAATTTAATTAGGATTAATTAGTAATATTCAATCCTGGCCTTAGAAACACGCGCGCAGTCTCCCCAAGTTTGAATCTGGGCCTTTGATCTTGCTTACTTTTATTTTCTTTATTTTATTTTCATTTTATTTCTTTTGTTTTCACATAATTGTTAAAAATAGCTAAAAGACTTTTAAAAATCTCATTTTCTGCATTTTCACTTCAAATATTTTTATTAACTCAAAAATATTTTTATTTTTAATTTTTGCATTAAAAAAGTATTTTTAAATCATTTAAATGTTTTATTTAATTAATTAATTGATTTTAATTAATTAAAAATACATTTAGGTTTCTAAAAATCACAAAAAAATTCATGAAGCAATCTCATACATTTAGAAACATTTACAAACTCACCATACAAATTTCTTTTTAGGTTTGATCATACTTTCATAATTTCTTTTGAATTAGGGTTCATACATTTCACATTTTTCTAACCCTAACTTTGAAAAATCATTTCTGATCAACCATGATGAGTTTGAACTTGGTTCTTTTTGCATTCTTTCACACATTGCATCTAGTATCTAGGTTATTTAATTCATAATTTTGAATTGCATTTTCAAATTGTTTGGAATTTGTCATGAAGAATCACCTAAAAACCCTAGTAAACTTAGGAAATTCATAACTCCCTTTAGGTTTAGCTTCTGACCTTCATCTTTGGATAGTGATCTTGTGTGTGTTTAGGGTTTGTTTGAGTTCATTTTCAAATTTTTATCATGATGTATGCTTCTGTTTTGATCATGTGCATCTCATACATTCATAAAACCCTAATTTTCTATGTTCATTTGCATTCATCTTTGTATATCATCATCATATGAACTTGCCATGACATTTCAAGCATTTGTATGACATATTAGACATCATAAGAAATGTTTGAACATTGCTTGATCATTTCTTCATTCATTTGGTATGCTTGGCATTCATTACATTTCATATGCATCCATGTGTTTATAAGCTTCTAACATGCAATCCTTGCATCTCATCTCTTGTATGAACATTCATAAGCATTATGTATGACTTTGCATCATCTCATAACACATTTGCATAGAATTTTCACTTCTGATCTTGTTCATTGCATCATTACTTGTTGCATTTCATTTCATTTCTTTCCTTATGCATTTCATACTAACATTTCAGGGGCTTATGGTAAGTTGTTTGGGATGTGGATTTGCCTTCACATCCCACCTCTTCTCATCTCTTCATATTTATTCTTTACTTGTCTTTGAAGTGAACTTGTTTCACTTGTGTTATCTTGCTCCTTCTCTTTCTCTTAGGTTACTTATCTTCTTCAGGAAGTAAGTAACTTATTCTCTTTCTCCTTTTCCTTTCATCTGCTTCTTCTTCCTTGGTGGCCTTCTGAACATCTTTCTCTTAAGCCTCACAAACCGTAGGAACATCCAAGTATGATAATTTTAGGGTTGTACATATTCCCCCTAGTTTTTTACCTTTGAGTCTCCTTGAGTCTCTTTTCTCATCTCATAGGGTTATGTCTGCATCCTTATCTTAGGACTTTGAATTAGGGTTATGTCTGCATCCTTATCTTAGGATGGAGTGTATAACTTTAATCCTTAGTGTTAAACCTTTAATTTGTTTATACTTCTTAATTAAAACACCTAATAATGATCAAGACTTAAGCTTTCAACTTGGGCCTTATATTAGGGTTACAACTCTTCCTTCTGGTTAAGAGGAACTAACCCTATTGTTTAACAGACAAGTCCCCCTCAAGATACGTCTTACAAATATAAAATCCACTTCTTAATCGTATCCTTTAATTAAAATCCACTTAATAAAGGCTTGTCATATAATGAATTTAATCCCTAACCATGGATTAAGTTGAGGTATCTTCCTCAGCTTAAGTGTTCTCATCTATCATCCTTCTCTTAGGATGGTGTAATGAGTTCACTAATCCCTGATTAGAGATTAAACTTATTACTTAACGCTAAACAAAAATCCAAAAACATCTTAATAATCACAAGTAGGTTAATGACCTTAATCCTATATCATCATGGTAATTAAGTTAAGATTCTTATCTCATGCTTAAGTAGGCTCATTATCCCTAATAAGGGAGGATATAATGAGTTTACAACCCTTGATTTAGGCTTAATCTCATTATCCTATGCAAAACACAAAAAACAATAAAAAAACTGAAAACACAAAAACAAACAATAAACATCTCCTCCGGGATTCTTTTCTCATCACACTCTCTCTGAAAACGAGAACTCGCTTCTCCCGTCTAATGCAAGACAGTTAGCACTCGAGTCAGACGAGTCATACACTTGAGCATAGACAAGTAAACATTTCACAAAATCATCCAGTCTCTTTGAGTCGAACTACGGTGTTCTGACTTCCTCATTGCACGAGAGGATACGTAGGCATAACTTAACAGTTATCGAACAAAAGTCTCTGTGTCTTCCCCCTCCTTCCAGCTTTCTTTCTAAGCCTTAGTCTTGAGCATCTCACCCTTTATTTTGCACTGACACACTGTATTTTCTTTCCTTAGCTTTCATACACAGTCAACACATACACTACCCCCTTTTAAACATAATCAACTAAGCGTGGATCCCGTCGAGTACGACAGACGATCTAGGTGCTAATACCTTCCTAGGTCGTAACCAACCCCCTTTCTCAATTTCTTTGGTTCGCAACCGTCTTATCCATACCCTTCTAAGTTTATGCAGCATTACCTTTCCTTCGGTATAAAAATGCCTAGCTGGCGACTCTATTCAACCTCAACCTCCAACATCGCCGATGGTTCGCGTCTGCACCGGGACGTAAAGTCCGGGGAGCGACAGCTTGGCGACTCTGCTGGGGACTTTTGCAACCAGGGCTTCTGGTTCTCTTGTGGGTTTCTCCTAGCGCTTGTTTGTTTGTGTTTGCTGGGGGTGTTATGTGCTATGTGTGTTTTTGTTTTTTTTGCTTTATTTATTGCTTTATGTACAACTTTATTTATCGCATTTACTTTATCGCTTTCGTTTACTGCTTTATGCATTTCATTTTTATTATCATATCATGTGCTGGATTTTCTGGTTTGCTTTGGTGGGAGGGGTATTCCAGTGAGAAAGGTCCAACACAAAGGCCTGAGTGACAGACATAGGATTAGAGTGGATTCATATTCTTTCCCATTCCATTTCGGTCTGGTGCGGGAATATGAAAACACGGTTCAGACATGGGTTTCTTCTTGAGAACTCTGTGCTACGGATTTCCTGTAGTGCTAGGGCTATCTGGGAAGCCTGATAAGTTTGGATGACCTTTTTAGATGACCTTCAGCATCTGAGGTGAATTAGAGGAGGATTCTTTATGATTAGGGTAAACACCGTGCTTTCGGGTTAGAAGTGTTTACACTTCTCATAATGGATTCGAACCTGAGGATCCTTGTTCTAGAACAATACCTATGAGTGGGTGGGGTTGTTTACAGGTTTGCAAGAACCCTTGCCCTTATCATACCCTGTTATTGGATATTGTTTTAATGTCACACTACTTTGGACTGATCCTTTGAAACCCTGGATAAGTGAATCTTTATTTGAGTCACCCACCTAGTTATTGGTTCTCAGACCTTCATTCGGAATTCTGAACACTCATAGACCCTACCAAAAGCAATTGATAATCCAGCACCTGATCACAAACCCTTGCATATCATTCAGCATACATCATACTGCATCATTTAACATTTGTCTATTTGTTTTACAGGGTATCCACATCTTATTTGGTTTAGTTTTGACCGTTCTTCTGCTCAGATATCTGTTTCATCCATACTCTTCAGCTATCTGCTTTGGTTACCTTCTCCAGTTGTTTTCATCAACACATATCTTAAGTATGGATTCAACCAGGAATAGCAACATCACTTACCATTTCTTTGAGTATCCCCTGGAAAGCATCAGGAATATACAGGCTCTTATCACTCCTGATCATGGTCCCTTATTCAGAGAACATTATGGTGGTATCCTGGACATGATCATAGACTTGGATGCATCATAGAGGAGCATGATTTACACTTGCCTTCAATTTTATGACCCTCCTCTCCGTTGCTTCACTTTCCCAGACTTTCAGATAGGTCCTCTATTGGAAGAGTATTTTATGTTTTTGGGTGTCCCTATCAGAAGAGGAATTCCTTTCAACCCTGAGAAGACTTCTCCTAAGAATGAAGACATAGCTAAGGCTCTACATCTGGAGGTAACTATCATTGATGAGCATATGACCACCAAGGCTGGAATCCCAGGCCTTCATCTGGACTTCTTAATCACTCAGGCTACCAGTCATGCTGCAGTAGGGAAGTGAGAAATTGTTTGTGCCCTTTTGGCTCTTGGTATATATGGTATCATCTTGTTTGCGAATGAGCCTAAGTTTGTAAGCAAAAATGTCATCCACATCTTTATGCTCAAGAATCCAGTTCCCACTCTGTTAGAAGATTTCTACCACTCAGTGCATCTGAGAAATGAGAAGCAGAGGGGAAGATTAGTCAGATGTTGTGCACCCATCTTCTATGGTTGGTTGATGAGACATATGTCGAAGACGGAAGCTTACCCGAATCCACATCAGTCAAGGAATTTGGCTAAGAGGATGATTTCCCTTACTTCAGAAGACATCATGTGGTGTACTCAGAACACCAAGGGAAGGGACATAATTACAAGTTGTGGACAATATCCTAATGTACCTCTTATTGGAGTAAAGGGTTGCGTCAATTACAATCCTTTGCTATTCAGAAGACAGTTGGGGTACGCCCTGGTACATCCACCTCAGGAGCAGGACTTAGCAGAGTCTATTTACTGTGCTACTCTGAATAATCATGCCACCGTCTGACAAGCAGCCTGGGCTTGGGACCATATACATACTAAAGGGACTGCAATTCTGGGTAAGTGTAACAACATAGCTTCAGCTCAATATATTGAATGGTCACGCATCAGAGGACAGATCACTCGCATGCCATTCACCCTAGAAGATGTGCCATGGCCATCAGCAGTAGAGCCCATAGCCACAGTCAGTTTGGAAGAGTTTGAGAAGCTGAAAGAGAGGAATTCCCAGCTTTCTGAAGCCTTGAAGAAGACCCTTTGGGAAAGGAATGATGGTCATCTGGACATTGAGAGGTTAGAGAAACTCTGTATCGAGCATGTGACCAAGATAGAGAAGACAGAGGACTTCATCAGAAAAGCTCGAGCAGGGGAACTTGTATTGAAGAATGCTTGCAAAGAAGCCAAGATTCAGAAAGCTAGAGATGAGCACTACCTAGAAGAGAGTCAGGCTAGATGGATCAGAATCACTGAAGCTCGTTTGCAAGAAGATTAGAAGACACAGGCTAAGATAGAGCAGCTGGAAGCCAATGAGAAGAAGAGTCGGGAAGCCCTCCTAGCAGCACAGAAGGAAATCTCCGAGCTGAAACTCTGGGCGGGGTTGAAGAGATCAAAAGAACAAGACAAGTATCAGAAGTTGACAAGTGCCATTGCAACCAGAAACCTTCTTATTAGGACCATCACAAAGCACCCAGTCGGGCCAGTGACTGATGCTCTCCTGAAAGAAGTCAAGGAGGATGACTTTGGGTTGGATGTTTGATTTCTCTTTTACTTGTATTTTATTTTGGTTGTACTTTAATTCACCATGGTGTTTTACTTGTATCCTTGACTTAATTGTATTCTGACCCACCATGGAATCTTGTTGTAATCATAAACTATGTATTTTGGCATTTTGTAATGTTATGGACTTCATTTTTCTCCAACATCTCCATCATTCCAAGTGGTCTGGAAGGTTAAAACCAAAGAACCAAACCGGATACCCTCTGAAGACAAATAGAAATATTGCATTTCATGCTAATCTCATCTATGTGTTTTTGCCGGTGTTTTTGTTGTTGTTTTCTCACTTTGCTGTGTGTTTCAAGAAATATTGCTCGTAGGAGAGTCTTTCCCGTCAACTGCATCCACTGGTATCCAACCAGAAACAACCTTCTGAGCTTATAGATGGATCAACTTCAGCAAGAATTGTCATATGTGAGGACTCAGATGACTGATGTGAGGACATAAGTGAGGACTCAGATGAACCAATTCATGGTTGTGATGACAGGGCCGGCACAGACCCAGGAAAGGTTAAGGGAGTTAGTCGACGGCAAACTCCAGAAGATAACCATGCTGGTACTGGAGGAACAAGTAACAACACGCACGATCAGCCACAAACAAATCCACTAGAGTTTGGGCCCCACATCAACCCTGAAGTCAATGTTATTGGAAATATCCAGAGAAACACTAGAGATCGCGTTCTACAGGAAGATCCTCAGGACGAGCAGTTTACAGTGTTAGGTGCTGGGGCTGATGAAGTTTATGATCTTCGTTTGGACAAAATATCTGAGAATCCGAGATCCTTGGAATCCCAGAACTTTTTGGGGTTTGATGTGATGGATATGGGTTTAGTAGAAGGAGTCAGGATCCCCCACAAGTTCAAACCTCTTTGCTTTGAGAAGTATAATGGTACCTCCTGTCCTCGTACCCATTTTCAATCTTTTCTGGGAAGATTGAAAGCTTATACCATGGATGAAAAATTGTGGATGTTCTACTTTGAAGACATTTTAACCGGGGAATCCAGGGAGTGGTATTCTCACCTATCAAGGGCTGCAGTCAGAAACTGGAAGGATTTAGCCGAGCCTTTTATACGCCAATATCATTACAACCTGGATATGGCTCCCAATAGGACTTTATTGATGGGTATGTCTCAATCCTCGAGAGAAAGTTTCAGGGAATATTCCCAAAGGTGGAGACAACTTGCTGCTACTGTCCAGCCACCTATGTCTGAAAGAGAAATGGCTGATATGTTTATGAATACATTGCAAGGAACCTACATTGATAGACTTGCTGCTTTCTCTTCCACCAGTTTTACTGATGTGGTTATAGCTGGTGAGAGAATTGAAAGTATTTTGAAGATGGGTAAAATATCTGACAACGGTGCTAGCTCCAGCAATGCAAGGAAACCTTTCTCAGGACCTCGTAGAACGGGTGAAACCAACTCAATACATATGGGCAGAGGTAGGCCTCAATACATGCAAAGATCAGTGGCAGCTGTCACTATCCCTACTCCAGCACCTCATCAACAACACTTCCCACAACAACAACAGTTTCCTCAACAATAGAGATCTTATAGCAACAACAACAACAATAACCAACAGCAATGTCCGTTCTAGTAAAGGACTTCACAAATCAACAGGGTTATCGATCCCATCCCGATGCCCTATGCAGCTTTACTTCCGCAATTACTAAAGCTCAACCTGATTGAATTGAGAACCTTGACTCCACCAGATCCTTTGAATCTTCCAAGGAACTATGATGTCGATGCCAGATGTGCTTTTCACTCCAATGCACCTGGCCATACAATAGAGAAATGCAGAGCCTTGCACATGAAAGTCCAAGATCTGATTGACTCCAAAGCTTTGAATTTTGCACCTCCACCAAATGTCACAAAGAATCCAATACCGAATCACGGTGGACCGAGGATTAATGCTATTGAGGAAGACCAACCAGGAATCCTAATTGATGACATTACAAACATTCAAACACCACTAGCCGAAGTGAAAGCTCAGCTATTGAAGTGCCAAGTGTTTCCAGGTTGTGAGGCCTGTTGTGAAGCTTGCAAAGTTTCTACTAATGGTTGCACAAAACTGAAGATTGGTATCAGTAGTCTTATCAGAGAAGGCATTCTACAGATCACATCAACAGTTCCATCTTCTACAACTGCAACAAACATCTCTCCTACAACACCAACAAACATCATTCCAACGGAGTCTACTACAACAACAACAACCATCAATGAAGACATTTCCACAGTCACCATTTATTATGATCCGGCAACAGTTCATGTCCCGGATTATTTCAACAATTTTCAGCAACATCAACATAAACAACTCCCTGCACCTGTGTCACCTGCAATCAGACCTCCTGTCACAATTTATTATGATCCATAAACTCTCACAACTCCTTCTTCCGCAGCAATCAGTCCAGTTACCATCACGGTACCTGGACCAATTCCCTATGATAGCAGCAGTGTCGTGCCTTGGCATTATGGCTCAGATCTATATTGCAACGGAAAGAAAGTCACTCTTGATTCTTCAACTTCTACACCACAGATTGATAATGTAGGAGGAGGCGGAGGCTTCATTCGAATCAGACATCTCTTTGCTTCACAATTTCCCATAGTTAATGCTGAAGCAGAAGCTGCTGCTAAAGCTAAAGGCAAGAATGTGGTGCCAGAAGAACCAATGGCCAAAGAAACTCAGAAGACACCCTTTGATAAGCATGTAGACGAGTTCATGAGAATTATCAAGAAGAGTGACTACAAAGTTGTGGACCAGCTCCATCAGACACCCTCCAAGATCTCCATTCTATCTCTGCTCATGTATTCCGAAGCTCACAGGAATGCACTTCTCAAAGTCTTGCACGCAGCTTACGTGCCTGAAGAAATTACAGTTAATCAGCTAGAAACGGTGGTTTCAAATGTCAATACTAGTCATGGACTAGGTTTTACTGATGTTGATATGACTACGGAGGGACGTAATCACAATAATGCTTTACATATCACCTTGGAGTGCAAAGGTGATGTACTTTCTCATGGTTCACACTGGGTCATCTCTCAATGTCCTTCCAAAGAAAGCCTTGGTCAAGATGGAATATGATGGTCTTGCATTCCGTCCAAGCAACCTAGTTGTCAGAGCCTTCGATGGTTCCAAAAGATCGGTTCTTGGAGAAATTGAGTTGCCTGTGATAATTGGCCCACGGATTTTCAAAACTACCTTCTATGTGATGGACATTCAGCCTGCCAACAATTGTTTGTTGGGTCGACCCTGGATTCATGTCGCTGGCGCCGTAACATCGACCCTTCACCAGAAGTTAAAATACGAGTCGGAAGGCCAAGTTATCACCATCTGTGGAGAGGAAGACATTTTTGTCAGTCATATAGCCACTTACAAGTATATTGAGATGGATGGGGAGATCCATGAAACAATGAGTCAGGGTTTTGAAGCTCTTAATGTCAATATATCAACAATTGTAGTGTTTGGTACTTCAATTGCTTCTTACAAACAAGCTCGGAAGGTTGTTGAAGACGGGAATGCCCAAGGTCGGGGCAAGTTGCTACAAGTTCAGATCAAGGAATACAAATTCGGTTTGGGTTACAGACCATCCCGAAAGGTCCAAGAGGAGGCTGCTGAAGCTCCCAAATTCATAAGTGGGGGAATGCTGACCCCGGATGCTATCAACAATGTGGAAGACGAGGTTGAAAGCGACTACAGCCTGGAAAGCTGGATTCGTCCAAGAGTCCCGGGTCAACACGTCCTCAACTGGTCTTCCCAGGAAATTATAAGGGTTATTGCTGCAGAGTAATTATTATTTCCTATTTTAAGCATTCATCAAGTCCTGCATCTTGCCCAAGGTGTTAGGACTCATTTTGTAATAGGGCCATATATGTATTTTGTGCAAATGGAATATTAATGAACAATGGACATCTTTTGAAAACAATTTTCGCTCACTGTCTTTTCATTTTTGTTATTTTCGCACAAAACAATAAATGGCAATGTTTTTCTTAATAAACTTCATTCACTTTTTCTAAATAAGATAAAATCAATCACTAAAATTAACAAATCATAACCCTTGCAAAGATAGTCCTCCAGATTGCACCGACAACGACAGTGTTATGACCTCGTATGACTTCGACAATCCGATTAATCAAGTAGATGAAGAGGTTGATGAAGACTATGATTTGCCGGAAGAGTTGGCCAGGTTGTTGAGACAAGAGGAAAAAGTGATTGCTCCTTATCAGGAGGAGGTTGAAACTGTCAATCTTGGTACCGAGGAAGATGTGAAAGAGGTGAAGATCGGGGCCAGTCTGCAAGCTCTAGTGAAAGAACAACTTATCAGTATGCTTCGAGAGTATGTCGACGTCTTTGCTTGGTCCTATCAAGATATGCCTGGTCTGGATACAGATATTGTCATGCACAGGCTGCCATTGAAAGAAGATTGTCCACCAGTTAAACAGAAATTGCGTCGTACTTGCCCAGACATGGCCATGAAAATCAAAGAGGAAGTACAAAAGAAGTGGGACGCCAGTTTTCTTGCTGTGACTAGTTACCCGTCGTGGGTTGCTAACATTGTACCCATACCTAAGAAGGATGGAAAGGTGCGTATGTATGTCGATTACCGAGATCTGAACAGAGCCAACCCAAAGGATGATTTCCCATTACCTCACATTAATATATTAGTGGATAACACAGCTCAGCTCTCGGTATTTTCTTTTATGGATGGATTTTCTGGATACAATCAGATTAAGATGTCACCTGAAGACATGGAGAAGACAACTTTCATCACACCTTGGGGCATGTTCTGCTACAAAGTAATGTCATTTAGTCTGAAGAACGCCGGTGCAACATATCAACGGGCTATGGTAACATTATTCCACGATATGATCCATAAAGAAATCGAGTGATATGTGGATGATATGATTGCCAAGTCCCTTACTGAGGAAGATCATTTGGTGAATCTACTGAAACTGTTCAAGCGTCTGAGGAAGTATCAGTTAAAGTTGAACTCCAACAAATGCACATTTGGGGTACGTTCTGGTAAGCTGATGGGTTTTATTGTAAGTGAAAAAGGAATTGAGGTTGATCCCGATAAACTCAAAGCTACTCAGGAAATGCCTGCACCTAAGACTAAGAAAGAAGTTCGAGGGTTCTTAGGTAGATTGAATTACATCTCAAGGTTCATATCTCATCTCACTGCAACCTGCGAACCCTTGTTCAAGCTGTTAAGAAAAGAGCAAACAGTCAGGTGGAACAATGACTCTCAGTGAGCTTTTGACAAGATCAAATAATATCTGCAAGAACCTCCAATTATCATGCCTCCAGTCGAAGGAAGACCTCTAATCATGTACCTGACAATATTAGAAGAGTCGATGGGGTGTGTGTTGGGCCAGCATGACGAGTCTGGTCGAAAAGAGTATGCAATATACTACCTAAGCAAAAAGTTTACCGACTGTGAACAACGTTATTCACTGCTCGAGAAAACTTGCTATGCTTTAGCGTGGGCTGCTCGCCGACTAAGACAATATATGTTGACTCATACTACCTTGTTGATCTCAAAGATGGATCCAGTCAAGTACATATTTGAGAAGCCAGCACTTACCGGAAGGGTTGCAAGATGGCAAATGATTATAACAAAATATGACATTCAATACACCTCTCAGAAAGCCATCAAGGGCAATGTATTGTCTGACTATCTGGCTGAGAAACCCATTGATGATTACCAGCCTATGAGATTTGACTTCCCTAATGAAGACATCATGTTCTTGAAAGCAAAATATTGTGAGGATCTTATTCACACTGAAGGGCCTGATCCAGAAGAAGCATGGACTCTAATGTTCGATGGGGCAGTTAATTGCAACGGTCGTGGGGTTGGTGCAGTGCTTATTACACCCAAAGGAGTTCATATGCCTTTCTCAGCAAGGCTAACCTTTACATGCACTAACAACGAAGCTGAATACGAAGCTTGTATCATGGGTCTTGAGGAATCCATTGACCTCAGGATCAAAACCTTGAATTTATTCGGAGATTCAGCTTTGGTAATCAACCAGACCAACGGCAAGTGGTACACTCATCAGGAGCATCTGATTCCCTACCGTGACTATACGAGGAGATTGTTGACCTTCTTCACAACAGTTAAGCTTGAATACATCCCTCGAGATGAGAATCATTTTGCAGACGCTTTGGCTACCATTTCATCCATGATCAAACTACAAGCCACCAATTATGTACCTCGAATTTTGGTATCCAGACTGGACAGACCGACATATGTATTCTCTGTGGACACTGTCACTGATAACAAGCCTTGGTACCATGACATCAAATGCTTCTTGGAAACTCAGACATACCCACCTGGGGCATCGTCAAATGATAAGAAGACACTAAGAAGGCTAGCCGGCAGTTTCTTCCTCAATACTGATGGTTCTTTGTACAAGCGAAACTTCGACATGGTCTTGCTTAGATGTGTTGACAAGAAGGAAGCAGACCTACTGATGCACAAAGTACATGAAGGTTCTTTCGGTACCCATGTCGGAGGACATGCAATGGCAAAGAAGTTATTAAGATCAGGTTACTACTGGATCACAATGAATGCAGACTGTTGTGCCTATGCCAGAAAATGCCATAAATGCCAGATCTATGCAGATAAAGTGCATGTGCCTCTGAATCCTTTGAATGTAATGTCTTCACCTTGGCCCTTCGCCATGTGGGACATTGATATGATTGGAAAGGTTGAACTGACTGCTTCAAATGGTCACAGATTCATCCTGGTAGTCATTTATTACTTCACCAAATGGGTTGAAGCAACTTCGTATGCGAATGTCACCAGGAAAGTGGTAGCTCGATTTCTGAAAAGGGATATCATCTGTCGATATGGAGTTCCTAAGCGAATCATTACTGATAATGGTTCCAATTTGAACAACAAGATGATGGCAGAACTTTGTCGGGACTTCAAAATTCAACATCACAACTCTTCTCCTTACAGGCCAAAGATGAATGGCGTTGTTGAGGCCACTAACAAGAATATCAAGAAGATTGTGCAAAAGATGGTAGTTACCTACAAAGACTGGCACGGAATGCTACCATTTGCCTTGCATGGGTACCGAACCTCTATCAGAACATCTGCTAGGGCAACACCTTATCAGCTTGTGTATGGTATGGAAGTTGTCCTACCTGTTGAAGTTGAAATACCCTCCTTACGGGTAATGATGGATGTGAAACTGGATGAAGCATAATGGGTCCAATCTCGATATAATCAACTGAGTCTGATTGAAGAAAAGAGATTAGCAACCATCTATCATGGGCAGTTATATCAGAAATGAATGAAGAAAGTCTTCGATCAGAAAGTCAGACCTCGGGAATACCAAGTGGGAGAGCTTGTTCTGAAAAGACTTCTTCCTCCTCATACAGACCACAGGGGAAAATGGACGCCAAACTACGAAGGCCCATTCATAGTAAAGAAAGTTTTCTCTGGTGGGGCACTGATGCTCACTACTATGGATGGCGAGGACTTCTTATCTCCTGTGAATTCAGATGCAGTTAAAAAATACTTCGCATAAAAGACCCGCTGGACATAAAAACAGAATGTAAGTCCAAGCAAAAATAGGGCATCCCGGCGAGTCAAAAACAGAATAAAAGACTCGAGCAAAAATAAGGGAAAAATGTACACCTGCTGAGTTGAAAAGCCACATCGGACAGCTCAGGAAAAAATGGGTATCCCGGTAGATTGAAAACTCGAAAGGGTGATCCACGCAAAATAAGGGAAAAAGCAAACAACTGCATTTTGAATTCATCTGTATCACTCATAACATGGCAAGCTTCGAAAGGACAAAATGTCAGTCAGAATCAATCTTCAGAAAGCAAGATAAGAAGAACGTCAAGATCATACAGGTCAAAGCAAAGGAAGCTCACTAGAGCGTCAACAAACATTGCCAATACTTTTATTTTCTCAATTTACAGCAATCTCCTCCTTTCAGGGATTCGCTTCTTCACTGTACTTGCCTATTCAGGGCACATAAATCAATAAAATCATAATTTTCAGTCACACTTTGTTTTGTACATTTTTGTTTCGTTTGCAAAATGTCCAAAGTTCATAATACAACACTTGCATGAAAACATATAAGCCATTTTCAATATATGCTTGCAGGAAATATGCACTCTTGAGCAAAATTAACTCCTATGACGGAATCCGGTTAAGGATACCTCGAGACACTTGTGCGTTTCTTTTTAACAGGTTGCAAGTACTCAAGACATACAATCTCTCACAGCATGGGGTATATCAAACTTTGTATCCCCGACCAAGTCAGCAATCACCTCATCAGCAGGGTTACTTGACAAGAGTTTTCCCCCATGAAGTTGTCATCCCCTCGGAGGATCCTTCAAGAAACTCATTAAATCCCCAGTGTGTCGCTTGGACGAAGGAGTTACAACAGATTACTTCTTAGAAGTTCTCTCCTCCTCAAGTAGGATCTCCTGAGCAATGCCTGAACTGCTCTTCCCCAGTGAAGTTTCTAGGAACTCTTTCTCCCTAGCAAAGTCGCCAGGAACTTCTTTTTCCCCAAAGAGTTTCCAGAGTCTTTTTTTCCTAGTGAGGTTGCCAGAGTTTTCCTCAGCTAAGTTGCCAAGATCCTCTTATCTCCAGCAAGTTGCCAAAATTTTTCCCCAGTAGATTTGCCAGGATCTTCTTTTCCTCAATGGAGTCGCCAGGATTTTCTCATCCTCAGCAGAGTGAGAAGGATCACCTTCCTCAGCCAGTCGCCAGGACTTTCTGCTCCCCATCAAGTTGCAAGGATTTTCTCATCTTCAGCAGAGTCGGCAGAATCTCTTTCCCACGGAGTTGCCAATTTCTCCCCAGTAGAGTTGTCAGGACTTTCTGTTCCCCAGCGGTTTGCCAAAGTCTCCTCATCCCCATCATGAGTCTCTTCAACAGAAGCTTCCCCAGTCGAGATCCCCACAAGATTTCCCTAGGAAAATCATTCGGTGATCTTCTCTCCCCACAGATCGGCCAATGATCTCTTTCCCTAGTGGAGTTCTCCCTCCAGACAGATCGCCCAGAGATCTTTCTCCCCGCAGGATCCGGATCTCGGATCGATTCTCTTATTTGCATAATCATAGCATTCACATCATTTTTCCCCATGCAGAGCGTAGCATTCCGTCTAATGCGGAGCATTACGACAAAAATCAAACATTTGCATGATCATAAGCATGGTTCGAGCCAATCACTTGCAAACATCAGAATCACTTCACCAACAATATACAAAATTTATCCCCCGCAGACAAGGCCAAAATACTTTTTGCACTCTCAAAACAGATACTTGTTCATACTTACATATTCTTTTTTACACTCGTCCGTGTCTTGCACATACTTCCCCAGCAAGTCAAACACTCGTCTGTGTCCCTTGCTCAATCTTTTGACACTCGTCCGTGTCTTGCACATATTTCCTCAGCAGGTCAAACACTTGTACATACTTATACACAATCCTCTGATAATCGTCTGTATCTTGTATATATCACCTCCCCGGCAGATCAAACACTCGTTTGTGTTCCTTTCTTAACTGATTGGTACTCGTCTGTATCATTATCCTTAAACACGTGTTAGCATTTGTTTCTATTGTTACTCGTCTGTATCATGGTCCTAAGGATGCTCGTCCGCATCTTTAGTCTATACACACTGTCAAACACTTATACCATTTATTTCAAAGCGTAAGCACTCATCTGTGTTTACCATTCCACAATAAGTCACCAACAAAACAACTTTTCTATCCGACATTCGTCCTATGTCGTGATATTTTCGGCAGCCGTCCCCTGCCGTGTGATCGTCTTTCACCTTTTAATGATCGTCCTTCATCATGCTTATCTGATGGCTGTCCCCATCATTGATTCTCTTATTCGGCATTCGTCCTATGTCGTGATATTTTTAGCAGCCGTACCCTGCTAGGTGATCGTCCTTCACCTTTGGATGATCGTCCCTCATCCTTTCCCCAGTGGAGTCCCCATTGATGGAACTTTCTATCCGGCATTCGTCCTATGTCGCAATATTTTTTAGCAGCCGTCCCCTGCTAAGTGATCGTCTTTCACCCTATAATGATCGTCCCTCATCATTTATCTGATGGTCGTCCCCATCGTCGATCTTTGTTATCCGACATTCGTCCTATGTCGAGATAATCCCCAAGAGCAGTCGTACCCTGCTAGGTGATCGTCCTTCACCTCTTGATGATCGTCCTTCATCATGCTTATCTGATGGTCGTCCCCATCGTTGATCTTTTCTATCTGACATTTGTCCTATGTCGTGATATTTTCAGCATTTGTCCCCTGCTAGGTGATCGTCCTTCACCTTTTGATGATCGTCCCTCATCATTATTTCATTTATTCTTTTACCCCAAATGGCCGTCCCCGTCACGGTTTATTTCCCCTTTAACCTGATGGCCATTCCCGTCATTGTTTTCCTCATTTCTTTAATCCCCAAAGAGTTTCATTTCTTTACCCGCTGGCCGTCCCCGCCGCGGTCTCTTTATTTCCCATCATGATGGTCGTCCCCGTCATTACTTTACTTACCGTTTTTTCATCCCCAGCAGCTGTCCTCTGCTCGATGGTCGTCCTCCATCGCTTTCATTTTATACTCATACTATAATGCCTGTTACGATTTATATCCCTTTTCTTCTTTTCCCCAGTGAGTGCAAATTTCGGATTGTCTTTGGTATTCAACCACAAGTTATCTTGTTTGTTTGTTAAGCCAGGCGCTTACACCTTGCACAGCTAACTCATGCTTGAATAGGGTCAGCTGTAAACACCCTAAATTTTCCCTCACTTTTTCTCACACCTTGGCTTATGATCTTTAATATTGCATTTGCATGAGCATATCATCTCACATTGCATATTTGTTTCACTGCATAAGTTGCACAATTAGGGTTTGTGATCAGATGAATCCAAGAAGTGATCTGAGCCATCTCAAAGACCTTGAAACTTGTCAAGAGGGTCCATGTGTGTTCCATGATCATAATTTTCTCCACAAAGTTCATTAAAGTCAAAATATCACAAAGCATTGCAAAGGCATAGAGGCAGACTGAAGATTTCCTGCACAGATGACCTAAAATTAAGGTTTTGGGTTTGAGGCTCTTAACCTCAATTTTTTTGGTCATTCTTGTTTCTAATGTTCTCAATATGTTATAAGGAGCATGTGTACAAAATTTGATGAAGAAATTCATTGGGGAAGTCATCTGATCAACTGGTAACTTATTGTGCAAGAAAAGTCAGAATCAGGACATCTAAGGCCACCACCAATGGAACCAAAGGGTCATCTTCATCAATTTGATGTTCTATGATCTTTCTTTGATCTTATAAGTGGTTAGAAGTTCACAAGATTGAAGAATTTCAAGCCATTTGCAAACTTTCCACTTTTGGACATGACTTATAATGAAAACTTTCCATTTTTGGAAAGATTTTCAACCTCCTCTTTCTTGATAAAAAATGCTTCAAATGAAAAATCTTCAAACATGAAAGTTGTAGATTGGATCTTCCCATTTTAAAAAAGTACAAGAACTCCTCTTGATTCATCCTAAAACTCAAGATATGATGTTTCAAAGTTGGGAAAAATCTTATAATTTTCAAGTATGTGCCAAAGAGGGATTTTTGCAAAACCAAGTTTCAAGACTTCTAATGACCTCTAATCCACCTCTAAGCATCATAACATGATAATGCAACATTACTTTACCAAAATAGTGCCTTGGATCACAAGTTTCTATGAGCAATCTTCACAAAATTTCCAAAGGGGCCAAATTGCAAAACCACCTCAAACTCTTGAATCAAAGGCTGCATATCATCACAAACCATCCAAGGGCCCTACATGAATGAAGCTGAGGCAGGACAAGCCTTCAAACCAGCTCTGGCTTGTGCCATGCTTGTGGTACCATAACATTAACTTTTTTGCAACTTGGCCCATACCAATCACACTATGTCACCACCAACTTTCAGACCAATTGTAACACGGTGGGAGAACTGACTTTCTATAAATGTTGCGGATAGCAAGAGTCGCCACCGACTTTTATTTTATCCAAAAGTAAAGGACATAAAAGAACAGGAAAGACCTATTTTTAAAAGACTTGAGTTCGGGGGGTAGGTTATACAAAGGGAAGGTGTTAGCACCCTTTATATCCATGGTTATCCATGGGCTCTTAGTTACTTAGCTCACTTTGTTTGTTTGCAAGAGTGTAGTGTGTGATTAGAAACTTTCTAAGTACTTTGTAATGATCCTCGTATGGATGTATACAAAGCCTTGTTTTCGAAAATTTGTTTGAAAAGTGTGGTGTAAAGAGCATTTTTTGAAATGTGAGCAAGTAATTAAGAGAAACCTACCCTATATTAAGTCTTTACTGTTCTTATGTTCTTTCAATGGTAAGACTATCCCTATTATTAAGGAATAGGTAGTCATTACCTTGGATGTGATTAAGAGACATGTGTAGGGACATCTGGATATAGGCAACTGTAAGGTGTCTTTAGCAATTCGTAGGGACTTATCATCTTTTATTCGAAGGGACAAGATCATTTATCATAGGCAACCTCGAAGGGACTTGATCTTATAAACTGAAGGGACTTGATGATATTTATGAAGGGACTTGCTTAAGACACCCTACTTGACCTTTTGAAATAGGCAACTGAGAGGCAACCCTAGGAAGTGCAAGATGGCGATCAAAGATCGACTTACGTGTGTGTGTTCATTTTCAAATATTTATCTTATTTAAGTTAATTATTCTAAGTTGATTTAAATTACAAACATGTTATACACTCCCTAAATTACTAATCATACAATATAGTAAAAATAAAGCAAAAATATAAACCTATGAATATTACAAGGCTTTGGGACAATTACAATATAATCGAGAAATAATAATAATGATAAATATAATAATAATTATAAATAAGCAATAATTAAATGTTAGTAATAATAAAAAGATAAGAATAAAGGTTAGAACAATAAAAATAAAATAAATAAGAAATTAACAAAAAAAATTAATGTTAGAAAAGTTTTTAAGAATTAATTAGAAAAATAAGTTTTAATAATAATAAACTATAACAATTTATTTACATATTAAGAATAATGATTAATGTTTTAATTAGGGTTTATAGAAAAATTAGGTTAAATATTAAGGTTAAGAAAAAATTAGG
Organism: Lathyrus aphaca; assembly: GCA_963966055.1. Classification (NCBI taxonomy): domain Eukaryota; kingdom Viridiplantae; phylum Streptophyta; class Magnoliopsida; order Fabales; family Fabaceae; genus Lathyrus; species Lathyrus aphaca. The sequence continues at coordinate 414,576,837 of OZ014525.1, forward strand.
GTTAGGATTAAGAAAATTAGGGTTAGCTAAATTAGGGTTTTGATTATAATAAAAAAATATTATTAATCTATTTACAAAAAAATATAATAATTATATATATAAACATATTATCAAATAAATATAAACAATTTTAAATTTAAGAAAATAAATTATAATTTTTGAAAATATAAAGTTTTTATGAGAAAGTATTATCAATATTTATTTAGAAGTTATTTTTAAGAAACTAAATGAATTAAATAAATATAACAAAATAAAAATACAAAAAAATTGAAGAAAAAGAACATACCTGGGGCTGGGATTCGAACCCACGCCCTAGGCTTTCCACTCTTTGGTCCAACAACACCACCACCAGGCCATGCGCGTTTGGTGACAATATGCTGAGAATTAATCCTTTTGTATTAAGCCTGCAAAAATTAACTAAAACGCAAAAACAAAATGGCCTGGGGGAATTCGAACCCAGGACTATTGCAATAACACACAAACACTCCAACCAGCTGAGCCACATGGGGCACGTTCAACAAATAATCACCAATGAATCTTTATAAGATAAAACAAGTTTTCAAATTTTAATTTTCAGCGCCAATTTCATCATCTTCTTCCTCAGGATTCACAGGTTTTCCTGCGAATTTTCCCAGGGATTTACCTGCGAATTCTCTTGCGTTTTAACCCTGCGAAACTCAAACACCAATTAACAAGTACAATTTCATCAAATTAATTATACCAATGAGTTCCTTATGATTCACACGGTCCATCTATGTCCTTAGAATTTATTTATATTTGGTAAATCATGAATCCCCAATTTGAACCTTAAAACCCTAACAATGGCATTTGTCGAATCCGGTCATGAAAACTCAAGCAAATGTGCATAATCCATCTAAACACCAATATGGAATTAGAATTCATTAATCATGCGTGAAAATTAAGAATCGAAAAATTAAGAAAACAAGAGCATAGAGATTCGGTTTATGCATTTTAATGAGTTTTTAATGATGTAATGCATTGGGATAGCATCAAGGATGCTCAAGGAACATATTGCAACCTTCAAAACACTTTGATATAGCCTGCAAATAAGAATCCGATTGTGAGTTTTTTGGTGAAAATTTGTAGCTTTGTTCTTACTCTTGGAGGCATCCAATTCGTCCCCTTATGCTTCTGATCAGTTGTGTATATATAGTAGAAGTAAATTAGGTCATAAGTTTGTGGATGTATGGGCTTTTTTGAGTGACTTGATCATGAAGAAATCAACTTGCTATTTTGGTCAAAAATCAAACAAATCCTTTCCAATTTGGTGGAGCACAAATTTGAATGGTACCAATCAGCTTTAAATTATGTTCATGAGTTTCTAGAATGAGAATCATATCAAATATTGAGCTTTTCATATTTTATTTTGATTTAAAATGATTTTTAATGTATAAAATCAAAATAAATAAAAATAAAATTAATAAAAATCTGAATAAATGATATTTGATTCGTGCATGATGTCATGGTAGAGATTGGGTCATAAAAATGCAAGCCTATTTGAAGAAATTTGGTTTTAAGGCCCTATTTGCTTCATAAACCTCCCAAAACTTTCCCATCTTTGCAAAGACATATCTCCCTCAATTTTAAGGCTATGAGGGTGTTCTTGGACATTTTAGAAAGCTTAAAGAGTCCTCTAACCAACCTCTTTGGTCTCATTTCCATATCCTTTACCATTTTCAAATTATGCCCTTTGGAAGATGTTGACTTTTTGTTGACTTTTAAAATGACCTATAATGTCTTAGCTCATACCTTCCAAATGAAGCATTTTTGGGCTTGGCTTGTGAGACACAAAGTTGTAGAGAATTCAATTCCTTCAAAATTAGCTTTGGATGGGAAATTTTTGATGAAGCATGTGAAAGTTATGGCTGGTCAAAGTTCAGTTGACTTTTCCTATGAAAACCCTAATTTAGAAACTCCTGATTCTTGGTAATCTGAAATCTCCTTGATGAATCATGATCAAACCTTGATCAAATGATGAATTTTACTTCATATACTCTAAGTTGGCAAAAAATCATGAAGTTTGACTTTGGTTTGACCACAGTTGACCTCAGTTTGACTTTTTGACTACTTTGACTGATTTTAGCCTATCTGATCATTTGACTGAGCAAACCTTTTGGGAAAGCCTTGAAACTTGACATAGGGATTCTTGAAGACATTTGGTATGTTATGAAGCTCACTTGAAGCTTTGGAAATCCATTTAGTCTGATGAAACTCAAAACCCTAGTTTAGGATGCATTGCTTTGGAGGATGTTTTGTCTGAAGGAATTGTCAAACTTTCTGACTAATTGTGAACCTTGTGAACCTCTTAAGATACCTTGTGAACCTTGTGAACCTTGTGATCCTCCTTGGACACTTTAGTACACAATGTCTTTTCTAGGTGAGGCCAAATTTTGGGGTGCAACAGGTGCCCCTATTCAATTTTCTGAAGCCTGAGGGGTTAGATTGGCCTGTGTGCCATTCGTGACTTGGAAGGTTGAAGGGGATTGAACACAAAAGCCCAAAAATTTGCACTCGCCGGTGCGTAAAGTAACACTGGTGATTGGTTGTATATGTTGGAGCAGGCTTACAGATGCCACTCAGAGGAACTGGAGATGGGCTTATAGATGCCATCCATAATATGAAAGTATCTTTATGTCGTCACTGGATATCAGTACTAGGTCTTCGTATAGGCCGTCTCTGAATCATTTTTGTAACATGGTTTGAGTTGAATGCCAGCACTATATCTTCATATAGACCGTCTCTGTATTATCTCCGGGGGAAAAGAATATTCTTCATTAGGTGTCAGTACTTTAGATCTTCGTATAGATCAGCTCTGAACTATCTTTAGGAACATACTTTAATTTAAGCATCAGAATCAAATCTTCGTGGCGATCTTTTCTGAATTGCTTTTGGTGATATCTTGGGCTAAGTACAAGATCGTCGTATAGATTCTTTATGTACCATCCACAGATAAACTGTTGCATAGACCATTAGAAATAAATCTTCGTAGCGATTATCTCTTCTAGAAAATACCCTGAATTAGGTAATAGATCTTCGTATAGACCATTCATATACCTTCCCCAGGATAAAAGAATATCAGGATTAAATCTTCGTGGCGATTATCCCTGAACTTCTTCTGAAAGAATCTCTTGAATTAAGTGCTAGATCTTTGTATAGATCATTTACACACTATCCCATAAGAAATAAATCTTCGTAACGATTATCTCCTCTCGAAATATCCTGGATCGAGCACTAGATCTTCGTATAGATCATTTACGTACCCTTCCGAGGACAACTTGAGCATTGATTATCAGAAATTAATCTTCGTAGCGATTAACCCTGAATTAAGTATCAGTACTAGATCTTCGTATAGATCGTCTCTGAACTGTTTTGAGTTGTTGATAGTATTTATCTGCCTGCAACTATCCTGAAAAGAAAAGGTTAGTTTATGCAATATGTATGCATGTATGGCATGATTGTACCTAAATAAATGTATTATGGATGCGTATGCTATGATATGATGTAAATGATGTATGTATGAATCATGCAGCCTAAGGTGTCTGGATATCTCTGTATAACAACTGCTGGCTAGGGAAAATAAATCTCGGTTCGTTGCTGAGGACTATGAGGACTTCGTTCCCGTCTTGTTTGATAGTATGGTACTTATAACCTCTCGTTTTCGTTCGTCGTTCTTATTATTGAAGGAATAAGTTCATGAGTATCCTGACTGAGGATAAAAGAGATGGACATAAATCTGAGGGGAGATGTTACTCGAAGTATCTATAAATATTACTCTGTGGGGATGAATCGGCGAAGTTTCGTTGAATTCTTACCTTCGTTCATCCTTAGTAAATACTATTACTGCATTTTATGCATTTCTGGTAAACATCAATCATATTCAAAAGCATACATACATTCAAACATAACCAATGGACATTTTCGTTTAGGTAAACAGGGTAAAAGTAAATCTGGATTCAAAGACGAGATTTTATTTATTTTAGAAAGTAACCTATACACAAGCGAGTTTGTACAAGGAGACAGAAATCCTAGTAAGAGGAATTCGTCGTAAAAAGTTTTACAAAAACAAAGAAATACAGCTATGTGAGAAATAATCTTATTGAGTTTCAATTCCACTATTGTCATTATCTTCAAGTATCTCATCCTTTGATGTCGAGATAGAAATGATTGGATTGATCTTTATCTGTTTGAACTTGATTCAGGTATCATAACTGATTGGGGTTACATGAGTGATCCAAACGAGACATAGTCATACGCTTTAATCCCTAACTTTTGCCTGGATTGCCCTTTCAGGTTTTCAATCCACTGGGATACCCTTTTTTGCCCAAGCTGCCCTTTCAGGTTTTCGACTTGCCGGGTGTACATTTTATATATATATATATATATATATATATATATATATATATATATATATATATATCCCTAATTTTTGCCCGAACCCTTTTGGTTCGCCGGGATGCCCTTATTTTTGCCTAGGTCAGTCAACCTAGCGGGTCTTTTTTATGCGTAGTATTTTTTAACTATGTCTGCGTTTACAGGTTGTGGAAAATCTTCACCATCCATAGTAGTAAGCATCATGGCACCTCCTAAGAATACTCTCTTGACTACAAATGGTCCTTCATATGTAGGAGTCCACTTGCCCCTAGGATCACCCTGTGGTAATATGATACGCTTGATTACCAAGTCACCAGTCTGATATACCTTTTGCTTAAGCTTCTTATTAAAAGCTTTGATCATCTGTTTCTGGTACATCTGACCGTGACAAACAGCTGCTAGCCTTTTCTCATCAATCAAATTTATCTGGTCAAGTCGAGTCTGAATCCACTCATCTTCATCCAAGCCTGCATCCTTCATGATTCTCAAGGAAGGGATCTGGACTTCAATGGGCAGAACTGCTTCCATACCATAGACTAAGGAGAATGGGGTTGCCCCTGTTGAAGTACGTATTGTAGTACGATAACCATGAAGAGCAAATAGTAACATCTCATGCCAATCCTTATATGTAACAGTCATCTTCTGTAGAATTTTCTTGATGTTCTTATTAGCAGCTTCCACTACCCCATTCATCTTTGGACGATACGGAGAAGAGTTTTGATGCTTAATCTTGAACTGTGTGCAGAGGTCAGTAATCATAGTGTTATTCAGATTAGAGCCATTATCTGCGATAATCCTTTCAGGGATACCATACCTACATATGAGATTATTCTTAATGAATCGAGCCACAACATTCTTAGTAACAGATGCAAATGAGGCTGCTCCACCCACTTTGTAAAGTAATCAATGGCAACCAGGATGAAACGATGCCCATTAGAAGCAGTAGGCTTGATCTCACCAATCATATCAATGCCCCACATGGCAAAAGGCCAAGGAGCAGTCAACACATTCAACGGAGCTGGAGGTATATGCACTTTATCAGCATAAATCTGACATTTGTGTCATGTTTTGGAATGTTGATAGCAGTCAGCTTCCATGGTAGACCAATAATAACCCGCTCTCAATATCTTCTTTGCCATGGTATGGCCACTAGAATGAGTGCCAAAGATCCCGTCATGCATGTCTTCCATAATCTCTGTTGCTTCCTTATTATCCACACAACGAAGCAAAGTCGAATCATGATTGCGCTTGTACAAAATTCCATTACTCAAAAAGAACTTAGCAGAAAACCTCCTCAGAAACCTTTTATCCTTAACAGATGCCCCTTCAGGGAACTCCTGAGCTTCAAGATATCTTTTCACTTCATAGAACCAAGGCTTTTCCTCTCCTCCTTCAGTGTCAATCTCATTGCAGTATGCAGGCTTCTCAAATTTGTCAATAGTAATCTTGGGAGCTTCATCATCCCAACTAATCTCAAACATAGATGCCATGGTGGCTAGTGCATCTGCCAACTGATTCTCTCCTCGTGGAATATGTCCAAAGGTAATCTCTTCAAAATATGGGATCAAGAACAACACATACTCTCTGTAAGGAATGAGATTTTCATGCTTGGTATCCCAATCTCCTTTAATCTGGCTAACTACCAGGGTTGAATCTCCATACACGTCCAGCAATTGAATCTTCATCTCAATGGCCGCTTTGATACCCATGATACATGCCTCATACTCAGCCATGTTATTGGTACAATAGAAACAAAGTCTTTTAGTAATTGGGGTATGGAAACCTTCAGGGGAAATGATCACAACACCAACACTATTACCTAGTGCATTAGAAGCTCCATCAAAAACCATAATCCATCGGGATCCTTGTTCAGGTCCGTTATATTGTCCAGGTTCTTTGGTAATAATCATAATGTCTTCATCCGGGAACTCAAAATTCATTGACTGATAATCATCCACTGCCTGATGAGCTAAATGATCAGCTACCACACTACCCTTAATGGCCTTCTGAGTAGTGTACTGTATATCATATTCTGTTAAGATCATTTGCCATCTTGCTATGCGTCTGGAGAGATCAGGTTTCTTGAATATGTACTTGATTGGATCCATCTTTGAAATCAACAAGGTAGTATGAGTCAACATATACTGTCTTAGTCGGCGAGCAGCCCATGCCAAAGCGCAGCAAGTTTTCTCGAGCAGTGAGTATCTTGTTTCACAGTCGGTAAACTTTTTGCTAAGGTAGTATATTGCCTGCTCTTTTTGACCAAACTCGTCATGTTGCCCCAACACACACCCCATTGAGTTGTCTAACACTGTTAATTACATAATCAAAGGTCTTTCATCAACTGGTGGCATCAAAATTGGAGGTTCTAGAAGATATCTCTTGATTTCATCAAAGGCTGTCTGGCACTCATCATTCCACTCCATTACCTGATCTTTCTTCAACAACTTGAAGATTGGCTCACAGGTAGCAGTTAGCTGGGAAATAAATCATGCAATGTAATTCAGTCGTCCCAAGAAACCTCTAACTTCCTTCTCAGTACGGGGAGCCGACATCTCTTGTATAGCTTTTACTTTTGCAGGATCCATTTCAATACCTTTTCCACTGACAATGAAACCCAGGAGTTTACCAGACCTAACTCCAAAAGTACACTTGTTTAGATTCAATCTCAGTTTGTACTTCTTCAACCTCTCAAACAACTTGTGCAAGTGATCAAGGTGTTGTTCCTCATTCTGGGACCTGACTATCATATCATTCACATATACCTCTATCTCATGATGAATCATATCGTGAAACAAAGCCACCATAGCACGCTGATATGTTGCCCCGACGTTCTTCAAACTAAATGGCATCACCTTATAACAAAAAGTACCCCACTGTGTAACAAATGTAGTCTTCTCCATATCTCCAGGTGCCATCTTGATCTGATTGTAACCAGAGAAACCATCCATGAAAGAGAATACCTTATGCTGAGAAGTGTTGTCTACCAAAATGTCAATATGTGGAAGTGGAAAGTCATCTTTAGGGCTGGCCTTATTCAGATCTCTGTAGTCTACACACATACGTACCTTACCATCCTTCTTAGTTACTGGTACCACGTTTGCAACCCATTGAGGATAAGAAGTCACAGCTAAGAACCCTGCATCAAACTGTTTCATCACTTCTGCTTTAATCTTTTCTGACATTTCAGGACGCATGCGACGAACCTTCTGCTTCTTCGGACGACAGTCTTCTTTTACCGGTAAACGGTGAACCACAATGTTTGTATCCAACCCTAGCATATTTTCATAAGACCAAGCAAAGATCTCCACATAGTCACGTAACATTTGAATTAGTCTGTTCTTAACACCATCCTCTAATTCAGCCCCTATCTTGACCTCTTTCTTGTTTTCTTCAGTTCCCAGATTCACAACTTCGATTGGCTCTTCATGTGGCTGTATAGATTTCTCTTCTTGTTGTAACAACCTAGCAAGCTCTATAGGTACTTCACAATCTTCCTCCTTTCCATCTTCAACTTGATAGATCGGATTCTCGAAATTATAATTGGCAATAGTAAAACTGTTATCAATAGGATCCAGAGTGGATGAGGATCTGCATTTTAGTGATGTGGGTGTGTGTAAGAACACATATCTGATAAAACAGAAATAATAATAAAAGAAAAAACGAGGAGCACAATATTTACGAAAACAAAACGTCCATTGATTTTATTGAATGAAGTGTGCAAATGAAATGACATCCCGAAACCAGCATACCATTGTGCCCCGGGAAAGACATAAGGCTTAAAAGTTTAATTGTTCGAAATTACAAACTTAAAATAAAAACATAGTAATAGTATTTACTCCTGACTAAAGGAGATAGGAATAACGCCTTCAGTCTTCCAATTGTTGAGCCAATCACCCATGGTAGGAAAGATCTAATCATCCAGGTTGTAGTCTTCATTACAGTTACCCACGACATTGATTTGATCTCTTATGACCCCTTGATTGGTGATACGAACAGCACGAGCACGACGAACAGCCTTCTGAGATTCTTTTGCAACCACAACCTTAGCATCTTTGAGGGAAGCCATTGCAGGAGGTATGTTAGTAACCATAGGAACTCTTTCAGGAACAGGGACAGACTGAGGAACATGATCAGAGCAAGGAACAACTTCAAATGTTTTACACGGAGTTTCAACCATCTCACCCTCCATTTCCACATATTTTAAAGTATTCACATGGCTCACCATGTACTCTTCTTCACACCATAGACAGTGACAATTTTGTTCTTCACTGGATATTTCAACTTCTGATGCAAGGTGGAAGTCACAACACCTGCCCCATGGATCCAGGGGCGCCCAAGCAAACAAGAATACGCAGGACGAATGTCCATCACATAAAAAGTAGAGTTGAAGACTTGAGAGCCTACTTTGATTGGAAGGTTCACTTCTCCATGTACCACTCTTCTTGAACCATCAAAGGCCCTTACCACTACATCACTTGGTCTTAACACAACATCTTCAGGACTGAGCTTGTCCAGAACCTCTTTAGGGATCACATTTAATGAAGAACCATTGTTCACCAGCACATGAGACAAGGTAGTGCCTCTACATTCAATGGAGATATGCAAAGCTCTGTTATGGTTTCTCTTGGCAGGAGTCAGATCAACATCAGAAAAGCCCAACCCATTATCACTAGTCAGATGTGCAACACAATTCTCAAATTGGTCCACAGAAATCTCATTTGGCACATGAGTAGTCTTCAAGAACTTGATTAAGGCTTTAGCATGAGCCTCATAACACAACAACAAAGATAACATGGAGATTTTGGAGGGAGTATGCCCAATTGGTCAACAATATCATAATCACTATTGCGAATGATCTTCAGTACTTCTTCCATCTGTTTAGAAATATTTTCAGCAGTCGGTGCCTTAGCTTGTACAGGTTCAATCACAGGACCCTTGCCCCGGGAATCAGTACTTGGCCCAGAATTAGAGGTAGTAGTTGGAGTAGCTGCACTTTTGGAGGTAGCCTGAGGGGAGAAAACTCTTCCACTTCTAGTAATCTTACTAGATCCAGCAATGTTGTCAATATCAAGACCAATATCAGTAACATGTGCATCAGCCAGAGGTTCTTGCTTGACACCATGGATATACACATTAGAACCATAATTCCAGGGTATAGCTTTATCAAAAGTATAAGGAACAGGGCCAGGAGTGGTAATGATCATGGGAGCCATTCTAACTTCAGCAACAGTCTTCACAGGACCTTCAGCAGTAATCCTGACAGGTCCCTTAGAGGTGATCCTGACAGGGCCTTTGGAGGTAATCTTCACTGACACTTTATCAACCATAGCTACATCTTCAAGCTTCATACCTTGAGTCATATGTTCACACATACTTTCAACAGAAGGAGTCCTCTCAAACAATATAATGTAATTGTCCATGAGGCGTTGAATACCATCCTTCAGCTTCCAGCAGCTATCAGGTTTGTAAGCACAATAGAAACAGTTTTCATTGCAACCTGGAAAGAATCCAGCCTGCACCAGCTTCTTCTTGATAATGGATAGAGGAGTAGTCACATCTGTTACTGAGGAAACATATGAAACCTCATCAACAACATTAACAGTCTTCTCATGATTGGGCATAGGAGCAGTGATTACATTTGGGGTCCCAAGAGGGTCAAATTCAATTTCCCCAGCTTCTATCATGTCTTGAATCTTGTTTTTCAACACCCAACAGTTGTTGGTGTCATGTCCCGAACTATTAGAATGATATACACATCTTGAATTAGGATTGTATCGAGGAGAAGATGTATTAGGATTGTGTGGAGGATCCCTCAAAGTAATGAGTTCCCCTTTCAACAAGTGTTGCAAGGCTTGGGCCAGTGACATGTTGATCTTGGTGAACTGTCTTCTAGGCTTCTGTTGATTGTTTTGTTGTTGCTCTGGTGCTGCAGGAGCAAGATTGGAGATGTGAACTGCTCCCACAGATTGGTGACTCCTGTTACGACTATGTTGACCATACACAACATTAGATTCCTTCCTTCCACTAGGGGGCTTCTTATAAGTGCTTGATGAAGAGGCACTCATTTGTATCTTACAACTTCTTATACCATTTTCTACATGTTCTCTAGTCATTATCAACTCAGTGAAACCAAATGATGAGCTTCCAATGAGGTTGAACTCCAGTCAGAGGAGGTTGAACTCTGTCGGCCAGGTCTCTCCATTTCTGGGCATACTCTTTGAAACTCTCCTTAGCACCCATAGACATGCTTTGGAGCTGCATGCGAGTTGGTGCTAAATCAGCATTATATTGGTATTGCCTATAGAAGGCCTCAACAAGATCATTCCAATCACGAATATTAACACTTTCCAATTGATAGTACCATTCCAATTGAGCTCCAGACAAGCTCTCTTGGAAGAAATGAATCCACAGTTTCTTATCAGCAGTATGTGGTTGAATCCTCCAGACATAGGATCTTAAGTGCAGCTTAGGACATGAGACACCATCATATACCACAAAAACAGGAACCTTGAAACCAATAGGTATAACCACTCCAGAAACTAAACTCAAATCTTCAAAATCAAGCCCAGAAGATTTTTGTAGCTCCATAGCGTTCATTCTGTCTACCAGCATCTTGTACTTCTCCTCACTAGCAGGATCATGATAATAGTTTGCTTCAGAATCTGAATCTCCCACAGTATCATGGAGACTACCTCCCTCTTTCTCAGAATTCTTAGACTCAGAATCCTCAACTTGTTCCTTTGTCTTGATAGGTCCTCTGAATCTTCTTCCTAGGTTGATAAGGCCTCCTGATTTTCTAGTCTTATTCTTCTTCTTAGCCAGCAGTGTCTTCAGCTCATCTTGTCCCTTGGACAAATTCAAGATCAGCTCTTGGAATTGTGCATTCTGAGCCTGAAGATCTTTGACAGTCTGTTCAAGATCCATTTCTGCTGAAATAAACAGCGAGAAGATAAGATATATGTTCATAAGAAACTTGTGATGCAATGATATGGTATGTAAATGCACATACAATGTTTTCAAGGACCGCAGGATTTAAATTTGTTTAAACAACCAGAAAGTAAACTTTTATTAGTAATCAATAAACTTGTTTGCCTCTTGGGCTTACAACAAAATGAAATAAATACAAAGATGGGTTCTTAGGTCTGCCATGGACATTTCCTCTTTGTGTTGAGGTATGAGTTGAGATTCCGCTCCTCGTGAAGTTGTCTTGTCAACTCCAAGATTCTTTCTTGACTAGCTTTGAAATGAGTCTCAAAAGTATCCCTTTGCTCCTTCAACTGGATCCAGGACCTCTGTAATTCTTCCATGTCAGTGGGCATGTCTGGATGAAGAATGATATAAGGAGTATCTCCTTCAGCAACAGGCTCCATGGTAACTGGCAGGATGGCAGGGTATGACATCATAAGAGTCTGAGCACGTGCTCGTACCCATCTGAGATAAGGTTCCATAGGAATAGTGTACTTTGGTTCCAGAGTCTTGTTGTCAACCTTGTTCACTTTACCCCAAGCTCGTATAAACCGTTAACGGTAACCTTAAAGATCGTTGTCGTAGTCGAACATAATACCCTGAATAAGCATGTCATGGGGACCATCACTCCGAGCATAACCAAACTGACGTAAATCTAAAGAAGGGTTGTAAGTAATGCCTCCTCTTATGCCAAGGAGTGGCACATTAGGGAACTCCCCACATCAGTCAATGATGGTGACATTATCCATAGATCAAGAGCACCAATGAATATCTGAATGAGAAAGTGACATAATCCTCTTGGACCACCTGAACCCTTGTTCATTCTTCATCACTGATCGAGGAAGGTGAGAAATAAACCACTTAGACAGTAAAGGTATACAACACATCAGAGTTCCTCGTGCCTTCGTAGTACGGGTATGGAGAGAATGTAAGATATCTCCAAGTAATGTAGGCACTGGATTGCGAGTCAGAAATACGTTGATGGTGTGTACGTCTATGAACTGGTCTGGATTAGGGAACAAAACTAAGCCATATATTAACAGGGCTAAGATCTCCTCAAAAGGATCATAACTCATAGCCTTCAGGAACACTTGAACTTTCTCCATCAATACCTTAGCCAGGATACCCTTAACTCCACTTCTTGTCTCTAGAACAATGTCTGATTTCTTCAAATGTAGGGCTGCAACAATAACCTCAGGTTTAGACTCTTTTTCCAATCCTGTGAAAGGTCTCTGATCAAGGATAAGTATACCCAATAGTTTGGAGAATTCTTCCATTGTAGGAAACAACTGATGATCGGGGAATGTGAAGCAACGATGTTTAGGATCAAAGAACTGAAATAGGACACTCATCATGTCTTCATTGAACCTTGAAGTGACTAGATCCAGTAGGTGATCATGCTTCTTGATGAATTGGGAGTTTTCAGAAACTTGAGAGACCAATTCCTTAAGCTTAGGAGGTATCCCTACAAAGTTGATCCAAATAGTATTCCTACGAGCAAAAGCCATGACCTACAACAAAGAACAAAGATAAATCCTTTGGTCCTTGAAATGGTTAGTGAAAATGCTATGCTTATGATGCATGATGATGTCATAATGTTATGCTCAATCACAAACATGTGGCACACACAAACAAGTCACACAATAGCCCTAGGTTTGAAGGCTTGCATGAGGTTTAAAGGTAAGTACCCTCCCCTGAAGTTTAGTTGGTTCATCCTGTCCTATAAAGTAACCAGGTTCTAAGGGATCTCAATATTATTGATCCTTCACAAGGGTGGTTATTCAGTAGGCAACTTACTTGCCAACCAAAACCCTCCAAGTTTAGGATCTCAATGAGCGTAACATCGAGTATAAACCAACTTCAGTTTTCACCAAAGTCGGCCATCTCAATACTTTCTAAAGGTCAAGATAGGATAACTAGGGTTCTAAAAGTTAGTTAGTGTATTGACAACATATGGCCGTCTCATATTATCCTCAACTTACTTAAGAAACATAAGCACCAACCAAGAAGTCACACTAACTATGGCCACCAGATCAACCATATCGGTATACGCCGTACAGTTTCCTTGGTCTATTGCCATTTACCTAAGGTACACTAGATCCTGGTTAGAATCTTTCACACAAAAAAGCCCAACAAGTAATATAAAGCAAACAAAGCAAACAATTTAAGTGATCTAATTCCTAAGGGTACCCCTCTTTTATTAAATCCCCAGCAGAGTCGCCAGTTCTGTAACACGGTGGGAGAACTTACTTTCTATAAATGTTGCGGATAGCAAGAGTCGCCACCGACTTTTATTTTATCCAAAAGGAAAGGACATAAAATAATAGGAAAGACCTATTTTTAAAATACTTGAGTTCGGGGGGTAGGTTATACAAAGGGAAGGTGTTAGCACCCTTTATATCCATGGTTATCCATGGGCTCTTAGTTACTTTGCTCACTTTGTTTGTTTGCAAGAGTGTAGTGTGTGATTAGAAACTTTCTAAGTACTTTGTAATGATCCTCGTTGGATGTATACAAAGCCTTGTTTTCGAAAATTTGTTTGAAAAGTGTGGTGTAAAGAGCATTTTTTGAAATGTGAGCAAGTAATTAAGAGAAACCTACCCTATATTAAGTCTTTACTGTTCTTATGTTCTTTCAATGGTAAGACTATCCCTATTATTAAGGAATAGGTAGTCATTACTTTGGATGTGATTAAGGGGCATGTGTAGGGACATCTGGATATAGGCAACTGTAAGGTGTCTTTAGCAATTCGTAGGGACTTATCATCTTTTATTCGAAGGGACAAGATCATTTATCGTAGGCAACCTCGAAGGGACTTGATCTTATAAACTGAAGAGACTTGATGATATTTATGAAGGTACTTGCTTAAGACACCCTACTTGACCTTTTGAAATAGGCAACTGAGAGGCAACCCTAGGAAGTGCAAGATGGCGATCAAAGATCGACTTACGTGTGTGCGTGTTCATTTTCAAATATTTATCTTATTTAAGTTAATTATTTTAAGTTGATTTTAATTACAAACATGTTATACACTCCCTAAATTACTAATCATACAATATAGTAAAAATAAAGCAAAAATATAAACCTATGAATATTACAAGGCTTTGGGACAATTACAATATAATCGAGAAATAATAATAATGATAAATATAATAATAATTATAAATAAGCAATAATTAAATGTTAGTAATAATAAAAAGATAAGAATAAAGGTTAGAATAATAAAAATAAAAGAAATAAGAAATTAACAAAAAAAATTAATGTTAGAAAAGTTTTTAAGAATTAATTAGAAAAATAAGTTTTAATAATAATAAACTATAACAATTTATTTACATATTAAGAATAATGATTAATGGTTTAATTAGGGTTTATAGAAAAATTAGGTTAAATATTAAGGTTAAGAAAAAATTAAGGTTAGGGTTAAGAAAATTAGGGTTAGCTAAATTAGGGCTTTGATTATAATAAAAATATATTATTAATCTATTTACAAAAAAATATAATAATTATATATATAAACATATTATCAAATAAATATAAACAATTTTAAATTTAAGAAAATAAATTATAATTTTTGAAAATATAAAGTTTTTATGAGAAAGTATTATCAATATTTATTTAGAAATTATTTTTAAAAAACTAACTGAATTAAATAAATATAACTAAATAAAAATACAAAAAAAATTGAAGAAAAAGAACATACCTGGGGCTGGGATTCGAACCCACGCCCTAGGCTTTCCACTCTTTGGTCCAACACCACCACCACCAGGCCATGCGCGTTTGGTGACTATATGCTGAGAATTAATCCTTTTGTATTAAGCCTGCAAAAATTAAATAAAACGCAAAAACAAAATGGCCTGGGGGGGATTCGAACCCAGGACCATTGCAATAACACACAAACACTCAAACCAGCTGAGCCACATGGGGCGCGTTCAACAAATAATCACCAATGAATCATTATAAGATAAAACAAGTTTTCAAATTTTAATTTTCAGCGCCAATTTCATCATCTTCTTCCTCAGGATTCACAGATTTTCCTGCGAATTTTCCCAGAGATTTACCTGCGAATTCTCTTGTGTTTTAACCCTGCGAAACTCAAACACCAATCAACAAATACAATTTCATCAAATTAATTATACCAATGAGTTCCTTATGATTCACACAGTCCATCTATGTCCTTAGAATTTATTTATATTTGGTAAATCATGAATCCCCAATTTGAACTTTAAAACCCTAACAATGGCATTTGTCGAATCTGGTCATGAAAACTCAAGCAAATGTGCAGAATCCATCTAAACACCAGCACAAACAACAACATGGCATTAGAATTCATTAATCATGCATGAAAATTAAGAATCGAAAAAATTAAAAAAACAAGAACATAGAGATTCGGTTTATGCATTTTAATGAGTTTTTGATGATGTAATGCATTGGGATAGCATCAAGGATGCTCAAGGAACATATTGCATCCTTCAAAACACTTTGATATAGCCTGCAAATAAGAATCCGATTGTGAGTTTTTTGGTGAAAATTTGAAGCTTTGTTCTTACTCTTGGAGGCAGCCAATTCGTCCCCTTATGCTTCTGATCAGTTGTGTATATATAGTAGAAGTAAATTAGGTCATAAGTTTATGGATGTATGGGCTTTTTTGAGTGACTTGATCATGAAGAAATCAACTTGCTATTTTGGTCAAAAATCAAACAAATCCTTTCCAATTTGGTGGAGCACAAATTTGAATGGTACCAATCAGCTTTAAATTATGTTCATGAGTTTCTAGAATGAGAATCATATCAAATATTGAGCTTTTCATATTTTATTTTGATTTAAAATGATTTTTAATGTATAAAATCAAAATAAATCAAAATAAAATTAATAAAAATCTGAATAAATGATATTTGATTCGTTCATGATGTCATGGTAGAGATTGGGTCATAAAAATGCAAGCCCATTTGAAGAAATTTGGTTTTAAGTCCCTATTTGCTTCATAAACCTCCCAAAACTTTCCCAACTTTGCAAAGACATGTCTCCCTAAATTTTAAGGCTATGAGGGTGTTATTGAACATTTTAGAAAGCTTAAAGAGTCCTCTAACAAACCTCTTTGGTCTCATGTCCATATCCTTTACCATTTTCAAATTATGCCCTTTGGAAGATGTTGTCTTTTTGTTGACTTTTAAAATGACCTATAATGTCTTAGCTCATACATTCCAAATGAAGCATTTTTGGGCTTGGCTTGTGATGCAAAAAGTTGTAGAGAATTCAATTTACTTCAAAATTAGCTTTGGATGGGAAATTTTTGATGAAGCATGTGAAAGTTATGGCTGGTCAAAGTTCAGTTGACTTTTCCTTTGAAAACCCTAATTTAGAAACTCCTGATTCTTGGTGATCTGAAATCTCCTTGATGAATCATGATCAAATGATGAATTTTACTTCATATACTTGATGTTGGCAAAAAAATAATGAAGTTTGACTTTGGTTTGACCACAGTTGACCTCAGTTTGACTTTTTGACTGCTTTGACTGATTTTAGCCTATCTGATCATTTGACTGAGCAAACCTTTTGGGAAAGCCTTGAAACTTGACATAGGGATTCTTGAAGACATGTGGGATGTTATGAAGCTCACTTGAAGCTTTGGAAATCCATTTAGCCTGATGAAACTCAAAATCCTAGTTTAGGATGCATTGCTTAAGAGGATGCTCTGTCTGAAGGAATTGTCAAACTTTCTGACTAATTGTGAACCTTGTGAACCTCTTAAGATACCTTGTGAACCTTGTGATCCTCCTGGGACACTTTAGTACATAATTTCTTGTCTAGGTGAGGGCAAATTTTGGGGTGCAACACCAATCACAACCTCTTATGCAAACATCAAGCAACTCATTTCACACAACATTGGAGCCTGAAACATCCACACACTCAGAATCCCAAAAATTTACATAAACCTTTATCTCTTCGAATCACACTACACAAGCCTTAAAACTTCAAACTTCTTCCACCAAACATCTTAAAATCAATCATAGAACATAAACCAACCATTACAATGGCCTGAAACACTCCACAACATAAATACGATTTCTGAGTTATCAGGACCAAACATCACAAACTAGCCATTCAAAACTTGTTCTAAGCCTTCCAGAAGCATCAGGGTGATCATTGGAGTGGTTTTGCACAAAGGAGGAGGCCAGAAAGCTCAAACTTGGAAAGCTTCATCTCAGGTATCATCCAAGAACAAATTTTCCAAAAGTTGTTTTTTAAGTTACAATATCAATCTACATGCTCCTCTGATCATCATGATGTGTTTGGTTTTGAAAATTAAGCATGTATGAAGCTTCTGAAATTTTGTTCGTAAAATTTGTTTGATTCGATTCATGAGATTGATGCAATGTAAATGAATTTTGTGGCTTGATTCTTGTTTAATGTTGTTTGGGGGTTGATTTTTGAGATTTTGGGGGCTTGTGGTAGCTTATAGAGAGAGATAGGGAAAAAGAGTGGCCGAAGAAGACGACTGAAACACTGTTCCGGTCGCCTGAGAGTGATTAGGGTTTAATTTAGGGTTAATTAGCCAGGTTTGAATTATGACAATAGGATCTTGTTTCCCGCGCGCACGAATGGTCCAGATTAGTTCATTAACCCTAATCTTTAATTAATTAATTTAATTAGGATTAATTATCCAGATTCAATCATGGCCTTAGAAACACGCGTGCAGTCTCCCCAAGTTTGAATCTGGGCCTTTGATCTTGCTTACTTTTATTTTATTTTATTTTATTTTCATTTTATTTCTTTGTTTTCTCATAATTGTTAAAAATAGCTAAAAGACTTTTAAAAATCTCATTTTCTGCATTTTCACTTCAAATATTTTTCTTAACTCAAAAATATTTTTATTTTTAATTTTTGCATTAAAAAAGTATTTTTAAATCATTTAAATGTTTTATTTAATTAATTAATTGATTTTAATTAATTAAAAATACATTTAGGTTTCTAAAAATCACAAAAAAATTCATGAAGCATTCTCATACATTTAGAAACATTTACAAACTCACCATACAAATTTATTTTTAGGTTTGATCATACTTTCATAATTTCTTTTGAATTAGGGTTCATAAATTTCACATTTTTCTAACCCTAACTTTGAAAATTCATTTCTGATCAACCATGATGAGTTTGAACTTGGTTCTTTTTGCATTCTTTCACACATTGCATCTAGTATCTAGGTTATTTAATTCATAATTTTGCATTGCATTTTCAAATTGTTTGACATTTTTCATGAAGAATCGCCCAAAAACCCTAGCAAACTTAGGAAATTCATAAGTCCCTTTAGGTTTAGCTTCTGACCTTCATCATTGGGTAGTGATCTTGTGTGAGTTTAGGGTTTGTTTGAGTTTATTTTCAAATTTTTATCATGATGTATGCTTCTGTTTTGATCATGTGCATCTCATACATTCATAAAACCCTAATTTTCTATGTTCATTTGCATTCATCTTTGCATATCATCATCATATGAACTTGCCATGACATTTCAAGCATTTGTATGACATATTAGACATCTTAAGACATGCTTGAATATTGCTTGATCATTTCTTCATTCATTTGGCATGCTTGGCATTCATTACATTTCATATGCATCCATGTGTTTCTAAGCTTCTAACATGTCATCCTTGCATCTCATCTCTTATATGAACATTCATAAGCATTATGTATGACTTTGCATCATCTCATAACACATTTGCATAACATATTCACTTCTGATCTTGTTCATTGCATCATTACTTGTTGCATTCATTTCATTTCTTTCCTTATGCATTTCATACTAACATTTCAGGGGCTTATGGTAAGTTGTTTGGGATGTGGATTTGCCTTCACATCCCACCTCTTCTCATCTCATCATATGCATTCTTTACTTGTCTTTAAAGTGAACTTGTTTCACTTGTGCTCTCTTTCTCCTTCTCTTTCTCTTAGGTTACTTATCTTCTTCAGGAAGTAAGTAACCTATTCTCTTTCTCCTTCTCCTTTCATCTGCTTCTTCTTCCTTGGTGGCCTTCTGAAGATCTTTCTCTTAAGCCTCATAAACCGTAGGAACATCCAAGTATGATAATTTTAGGGTTGTACATAGTCCCCCTAGTATTTTACCTTTGAGTCTCTTTTCTCATCTCATAATCAGAGGCTAAACACTTAAAGCTTTAGGACTTTGAATTAGGGTTATGCATGCATCCTTATCTTAGGATGGAGTGTATAACTTTAATCCTTAGTGTTAAACCTTTAATTTGTTTATACTTCTTAATTAAAACACCTAATAATGATCAAGACTTAAGCTTGCAACTTGGGCCTTATATTAGGGTTACAACTCTTCCTTTTGGTTAAAAGGAACTAACCCTAGTGTTTAATGGACAAGTCCCCCTCAAGATAAGTCTTACAAACATAAAATCCACTTCTTAATCTTATCCTTTAATTAAAATCCACTTAATAAAGGCTTGTCATATAATTAATTTAATCCCTAACCATGGATTAAGTCGAGGTATCTTCCTCAGCTTAAGTGTTCTCATCTATCACCATTCTCTTAGGATGGTGTAATGAGTTCACTAATCCCTGATTAGAGATTAAACTCATTACTTAACACTAAACAAAAATCCAAAAACATCTTAATAATCACAAGTAGGTTAATGACCTTAATCCTATATCATTATGGTAATTAAGTTGAGATTCTTATCTCATGCTTAAGTAGACTCATTATCCCTAATCAGGGAGGATATAATGAGTTTACAACCCTTGATATAGGCTTAAGCTCATTATCCTATGCAAAACACCAAAAACAACAAAAAAGTGAAAACACAAAAACAAACAATAAACGTCTTCTCCGGGATTCTTTTCTCATCACACTCACTCTGAAAACGAGAACTCGTTTCTCCCGTCTAATGCAAGACAGTTAGCACTCGAGCCAGACGAGTCATACACTTGAGCATAGACAAGTAAGCAATTCACAAAATCATCCAGTCTCTTTGAGTCGAACTACGGTGTTCTGACTTCCTCATTGCACGAGAGGATACGTAGGCATAACTTAATAGTTATCGAACAAAAGTCTCTGTGTCTTCCCCCTCCTTCCAGCTTTCTTTCTAAGCCTTAGCTTTCATACACAGTCAACATATACACTACCCCCTTTTAAACACAATCAAGTAAGCGTGGATCCCGTCGAGTACGACGGACGAACTGGGTGCTAATACCTTCTCAGGTCGTAACCAACCCCCTTTCTCAATTTCTTTGGTTCACAACCGTATTATCCACACCCTTCCAGGTTTATGCAGCATTACCTTTCCTTCGGGATAAAAATGCCTAGCTGGCGACTCTATTCAACCTCAACCTCCAACATCGTCGACGGTTCGTGTCTGCACCGGGACGTAAAGTCCGGGGAGCGACACCCTTCCCTTGGATAAATTAAAGTTCAGTGGTGAATATAAATGTTTTGCAATACAAGTTAACTTAATAGCTTGTTATCCAATTCTCACCGCGACACCCGATTTGTGTTTGGATAAGTCTTTGGCAAACTAAGAAAATTTTAACTCTTGGTTGTAGGTGGAGTATTGGAGATGGAAGTAAAATTACAATGATGAATGCACCTTGGGTAAGAGGCAAAATAGAAGGTTGTCTGAGTGGTCCTCAAGTTCAAGGTGCGTATGAGATTATTGTTTAACATCTTTTATTTCCTAATGTTAAACAATGGAATACCCATGTGATATGAAAGTTGTTTGATTATGTTGTGGTTGAGGACATTCTACAGGTCCCATTAGTGGATGGAGTTGCAGAAGATAAACATACTTAGAAAAAAGAGCAAAACAATTATTAAAATGTGAGAACTGGTTACAAATATATGGAGGAATATCCATAAGAATTTAGGGGTATATAAGGGGGGATGGGGATTGGAATAACATGTGGAATATTAAGACACCTTCTAGAGCCAAACATCTTTTGTGGAGAATATGTAAGGGCTTCCTACCGACTCACTTGAGACTCCGTCTATAATATGTCCAGTGATCGACAGGTTGTCAGTTTTGTGGGAATGTGGTGGAAGATGAATGACATATTTTCTTTGGATGTGATGTCAAAAATCATTTTTGGCGGACAACAGGTTTGTTTAATATTATTAAGCCTCATTTACATTCCTTTGATGATGCTAAATTTTTTATTCTTGATATTTGTAGTCACGAGGATAAAAGGACTGAGGTAGAGTTGCAATTATATTAGATGTGATTTGGAAGAAAATAAATAATTTGGTTTGGATAATAATGAGCAAGAGGAATGAAATAAACTTGACATGCTTGCTTTTTGGAATTGGCAAGATTGTTTTTTTGCTCAAGATAATCATGTAGTGATATTACCAAGCAACATTTAACATCCTGGTGTCTAGGGGTGTACATGGGCCGGTTTAGATTGGGTTTGGCCAAATCCAATACCCAACCCATATAGGACACTCCGATTTGGGCGAGGTAAAATAACCACCCGCAATATCAACAGATCGGTTTGGGCAAATCCACTAATTTTTGGGTTGGATTGGGTTGGGTAGTGGGTTGCCCAAATAATTTTTCTATTTTATTAATGTTAAATAACTAAATGAAGAATCATCATATTTTTTCATAAAAATTATTCAACATTTTTATCTTCTTAAATAAAAATAGATAATTTATTTTTAATTATTTTAGCATCATAAAATAATAAATGATAACATCAACTGATAAAAATTATCATAAAATACTAGAAATAAATTAAAGTTGTATGACATAAAATTGTATTAATATCAAATAACCTAAGCGTGAAATATTCAAAATTAGTTGAAGTTATAGTTCACTAAAATAGTAAATATTCAAAAGACAAAAATTATAACAATTAAGTTAATATTCATCAAAATTATTAAAATTGTAATAATGAATGTTTGATTAGTGGGTCAATGAGTTTTATGGGTTTGAGTCCGGTTTTACCCGAAATCCGAATTTTTTAATGCGTTTTTTTAGTTTTTAAACCTATATCCACCAAATTATCCGACCCAACCCACTTTTATAGATTTTTTGGGTGAGTTTGACCGGATGTTGTGGGTTGACCCAATCCATGTACACCCATCCCTACTGGTGTCCGCCGGATGTAAGGAAGGTGAAATGCAACATTGATGTAGATTTTAGCATCAATCATGATACTGCGAATATGGGTTGGTGTGTGAGAGATAAATTGGGTAAATCTGTCTACGTAGGTGTTGATTGAGATTTTGGTAGCCAACCCATTATTGAAACAGAAGCTTTGGCCCTCAAAAAGGCAATTCATAGAACTATTACAATGCAATTGGATAATATTATCTTTGAAAGTGACTCTCAAAGAGTGATTCAAACTATTCGGTCCGATAACAATGATATTTCTAAGTTTAGTTTAATTATTCGATCTATTTAAATTTGTTGCAATTTTATCCTAACTCTAAGATAAAATTTATTAAACGTCAAACAAATATAATTGTCCACTATTTAGATTATTGAATACTATTAACTTGATTATTGAATACTATTAATTGAATGAAATTAAATTTGTTTTTGTCCATAAAACAATCTTCAACATATCTTTTCATCTTGTATTTAGTATTATGATTAATACTCATTTAAAATAAGAGGGAGGGAGTAATAAATACAGAAGTGTTAGAATGACAGCCACCGAAATAAATAAGGCGTAAACGAATGTGGGCCCGCAAGAGTTTTCTTAACCATGTTAACTTGGTAAACTTGGGGAACAAGATGTTATAATGCCAACACTCGTTTATCGAAGCTCGACCTACTGTTCCATATCCGAACCAAAAGGGCTCGGTTTTGCTTCGGTCAACGGTAGGGCCAACCAAACCACAGGCTCGTTCCTTCATTTAGTCATCCCGAAGCATAGGTTCGGAAACCGAGTCTCTTCCATGGCAAATACCAACAATACATAGGTCGAATTTCCCGCTCATTCAACACGCTGTCGCTTTCGCTTTTTCGATTGAAAAGAAAGAAAGAGAATAAATGAACTAAACAGTTAACACTGAGAAAACTCTTCTACTTCATTCGTTCATTCATTCTCGTTCCCTTTATCGAATGCGTTTTCTTCATCATTCATTTCTCTCATACCAATAATGGCTAGGTCAGTTTAGCAACACTGTATTTGTGTTACTGTGAAGTGTGTATTTGTGAAAATGCAACTTTTAAATTTTTTTTTTTTTTTTTTTTTTTTTGTGGTTTTGAGAATGGGGTTCAATGAATGATGTGAAAGCTTTTTTTTTCTTCCTTCCATTTATGGAATGATAGTTGTGGGTAAATAAAGGAATCTTCAATTTGGGGTTTATGGTTCTTGAGTCAAAGTCAACCATTGAGGTTTTACTTTGCTGAAAATAGTAGATACATGTTAATGCTGCCAATGTTGCAGAATCTATTGGTTACATTTTATAATCTCCACAGTTATATAAATACAAAATAGAAAGATACAGTAAATGTAACTTCTCAACTCACTAATGACTGAGATATGGTTCCTTAGAAATCACCTTTCTTTTTGTTTATTAACAACCATGTATTTAATTTAAGCTATTATGAGTTTTTCAGCTAGCAATTTGTTTTGTATGGAATAATCAACATGGAATGTGATTTCTCTTACAGGAGCTGGCTTATTGACATTGGAGGATTTGCAAAGAAAGTGAAAAGAAATACACTCTCTTCAGCTGACCAGATTAAGGATTGTGGCGCATATCGTGAATGTCCAAACTGTCATTGTCGTATAGACAATAGTGATGTATGTTATGAATTTAAATTTTTCATCATTCTTGTTTTAAGTTCATAATATCACCAAAAATAGAGAAAAATTGCAACTGTGCATATAATAGAACTCCTCATGTTATCATCGCCAATGCTTTTGCTCCATTTCCTATACCCTGCATTTGTGTTCTTTTGACACATAGTTTATTGAAGTATTTAATGTGCTAGTGGGAAAGGTTGCAAACTTTACCTTCACACTTGGATTACATTTGTGGATAGTTTAGCATTGGTTTTAATGATTGTATTGTAGATATTTCATTACAAATGTTGTTTTTGCACTAGTAGGTTTCTAGTGAGTGGCCTGGCTTTCCGCTTGGTATAAAGTTTGATCCTTCTGATGTAGAACTATTGGACCATTTAGCGGCTAAATGTGGTGTTGGTAATACAAATCATCACATGTTTATCGACGAGTTCATACCAACATTGGAAGGAGACCAAGGCATCTGCTATACACATCCTGAAAATCTTCCAGGTGAGAATTCTCTGGCTAATTTCAACTATATAAACATTCACCACTCTGTCCATTATATTATCAAGGAACTGTTAAAATAAATTTAGTGGAGAAAAATACATACGACAGGTCCCATGGTTTATGTATTGGGTACACCTTCAAAGAGATTATTGAAATGCAGGAATGCTTCTGGTGTGATTTGTGAGTAAAGTATGATGCTGAAAATTGGACAGTGAAGAGCTATTAATATAACTCAATGATTAGAAATGATAGTATTAAATCTAAAAGTTGAAGTAGCACGTATTGCATAAAATATGCTAGAGCATTGTCTTCAGGGGGGTATGAACATATGTAAAGAACATAGTTTGTATACCGGACAATCCCATTATTGCCACTTTTAGAGGAAAATATAGACAGGCCTTATCTTTATGAATAATTTGGAATTTAATAGTATGTCATTGGATACGTTTAATAATACGACATTATCAACTGTTTGATCCATATGACAGACCTCACCTAATAGAATAATGCTTTGGTTGTTATTTTATTTTAAACCTGACAAAAATCAGCAAATGCTGGACAATCTTCAGCATGCTAGCACTCAATGGATGTAAGTAAGTTGTTATTTGCCAGAAAATTGGACACAATGTACTCCATGATATTATAAGTTATGGTTCCTTGAATCTCAATCATGATGTAACTGCCATTGTTGCGTTGGCCTTACATTCAAGTTACAAGACCTACATTTCCCTCTGTAAACTAGAACCTAATCAAGATTTAGATAATTTGAATTAGAATATGGGAATTATTAAAGCTACCCTTGATTGATGGGATTGCTAAAAGGAAGCCTTAAATAAATGTAGTGGCTGCTGATTATATTTCATAAGTAATTTTCTACATGCTATGTTATATGACTGTTGAATCAGGTTCATCGACATTTTGTGATATTTTTCTGTAACTAAGAACAGTATTGTCTGTTTTGTTGTTTAGGTGCTAAGAAAGATGGGAGTAGTGTTCACTTCTTTCACAGAACAATGAATGCATATAGTACTGGTCAACGAAAGCGTCGAAAGATTCAACATCATGGTTCAACTGAAGATCATGTACGCTGGCACAAGACTGGTAAGACCAAAGCTGTAATAGAAGATGGAGTACATAAGGGCTATAAGAAGATCATGGTTCTGTATATAAGATCTGAGAAAGAGTCAAAATCCTACAAATCTGACTGGAAAATGCATCAGTACCATCTAGGGAATGATGAAGATGAGAAGAATGGAGAATACGTGGTTTCAAAAATATTTTATAAACATAATGAAAAAAATGAGGAGAAACCAATGGCTGAAGAATCTGACAATATAACATCACGAACAAGTCCAAAGACTCCAAAACCAAATCCTCCAAACCCACTGCGCACAGGAAAATGTGTTGGCAATGCTGATAACATTGATGAAACTGCACTGTTGTCATCTGCAGAGGTGCGTAGCAATATTGTATGATGCATATGGTTGAAAATATAAGTCAAATCTAAATATTTCTGAAAACATAACTTTCAATTTCAATTACAAAAATAATACTGTTTTTTCTTTCATTACTGTTTATTAAGTTCCACTGAAAATGGAGAAAATAAACGTTGAATACACATAAAAGTGAAAAGGTGATGTTGCTTTTGTAATAAAAATCGGAAACTATAAATAGAAATGGAAACAGAACGGGCCATATTATTCTCCCTTATAGAAGATAATAATAGTTTTGCTTGTCATGATTTTCACTGAAATTTGTTCAAGTTCAAATGAGTAGTGAGTATAGAAGTAATGCAACAGTTTTACTCTAGTAGTAGTAATTATTACTGTATTATCATTAAATGACCATGTCTATTACATTCTATTGTTCATCTCTAAAATTTTAATTTTATAAACTAGGATGCCAAGTCTATCCCTGTAGAATCACATGCCCCACAATCTGAAACTCAGGATCAGGACAATGCAGACAACTCTGCATGGTTGGTTGATGAATTACAGACCATGGAAAATTGCACATACGATGGCTTGGATGACATTTTATTGTGCAAGGAGATTTTAGATTCATCAGCTCTATTTGATGATTCTGGATTGAACTCAATCACTCCCAATGACCTTGCATACTATGAAAGCAAAATGACAGGAAATTGTAATGTAGCTAGTGAAACTACAACTTCTGTTCTGGATACACTGGAATTGGATACTGCTCCAGATTATGATCTTTCGGTAAGCATCTGATTATGGTTATTGGTTACTCTCACTCACTTCACTTTTTAGAGTCTTACAAGTTAATGACATGCTTTGTGATTCTCAATTTGCATGCAGAATTTGACATTTTGTTCTCAAGACAGTATCCTTGATTGGCTGGACTGGTTGTGAGGTGCTTTTTGGAGCAAGATCTTTTTGATACCAATGTTTGGCCAGTGTTCCCGTTTCTCTGTTTCACTCTTCAATTGCAATGCTTTTGTTTATTTTTATGAATCATGATTAGGTTAAGCTTTCTAGTCAAAGCTTGAATTTTGGCTTTCTTCATGAAGGCGATATTTGTGTTAAAACAGTTTCGGTGGTGTATTTGGTTCTTCTGTGGCCAACATAACTTTTGTTTGGAATCATAATGTGACAGCCATGGAATTAGTGAATAGATATTTGGTGCTGAGATCCAAAATGATGTAGTAGATTCTTAACTATACGTACCAGATATCTGAGTGGTTGTATGTGAATATTGTCATCATGAACGTATTGGTTATTGTAGTATCTACTGTAGTAGATTCTGAACTATCTTTTTTACATGATATAATGGTAATTTGTAGTAGATACCAACTTAATTTTGTTTTGGAAGTTTTAGGGTAAGTTTGTTTTAACTTTAAAATAATAGATTTTTTCAAAAGTTTTAAATATTAATTTTTTCTAAATTGGAAGACCAATTTTGATATAGTAAAACATAAATATATATTATTGAATATCAAAATATTGTCGAAATCATAATTTTTGAAAAAAGTTGTATCTCGAAATTGATTTTTTTGAAAAATTATTTGAAATAGTTTCAAAATTAAGTGATTTTTTGAAAATTTAGATATTTAATTATTTTTTGACAAAATGATGAAAGATCTAAAATAATATTTTAAGGATAACTATTCAAACAAAATTTATATTTGAAGTTTTTATGAAAAATTTCTTCGTAAATTTTTTTTTACAAAATTATGGGTCAGTTTGTTTTAACTTTAACAGAATGGATTTTTTCCTTGTATTTTTAAAAATGAATTTTGTAAAACCGTTTTTCAAAATATTACAAATTTTTTAATATATATATTTTTAAATTGGAAGACTAATTTTGATATCATAAAACATAAATATACATTATTTAAGATCAAAACATAGTCGAAATCACAATTTTTTAAAAAAGTTATATCTCGAAAATGATTTTTATGAAAATCTATTTGAAATAATTTCAAAATTAAGTGATTTTTTGAAATTTTGATATTCAAATTATTTTCCGATAAAATGATGAAATATCTAAAATAACATTTTAAGAATAATTATTCAAACAAAATTTTCATTTGAAGCTTTTATGAAAAGTTTCTTTGTAAATTTTTTTTTACAAAATTGTTACACTAAAAAATCATTTAAAAAAAAAACCAAAACAAACAGACCCATATATTATACTAAAAAAACATTTAAAAAAAAACCAAAACAAACAGGCCCATATATTATACTAAAAAAACATTTAAAAAAAAAACCAAAACAAACAGACCCATATATTATACTAAAAAAACATTTTTAAAAAAGTCAAAACAAACCGCCCATTAGTTTGTCTTCAATTCCTTGTTTATTTTTATCTTCTTTCTCTATGTTTCCCAACATGTGAATTTTATATTGACATCGATGCAATCAAATCATTGTATTGAGTTAGAGAGTGTTACACAAAAACAGTTGTTGAAGATCTATTTCTAAAAATGATAATGAAATATTTTTAATCATAAATATTTGTTAATAAAATTTATCACAATCACACATTTAAGCGTATTTGTCAAATTTATCTGGTAGTGTCATCTCAAATAGAGTCTTTGTTTGAATTTAAAAAAAATTGACTTTTAATATGAAGGAAATAATTTAATTTTTTTTATATTTAAATTATAAAAAACATAAAAAACTAAAAAATCATTTCAAATATTTAGATAAAACTTCAAAACTTTAAAATTTTATGATTTTATTAAAATTGATATATAAATATATAAAAAATGTTAAACTAATTAAATAAATTATAAAATCTTATAAATACTATGTCAAATTAGATTAATTCTAATTAAAGGTGTTAAAAATTTTTGTAATCATAATAATTTAAGTTTTTTATCTGTTTAGTTATATCAATAGAAGAAAAATTTTACACTGTACCTTTATATTTATCCTCATACTCTATATATATTTTAAAATTTTTAATTTTATTCTTTTAATTTTTAATTTAATTATTATTTTTTAATTTTTATTTAAAAACCGGAAGTAATATATATGTGACTTCCGGTTGTGAAGAAAATTAAAGAACAGGAAGTACCAAGATTGTTAGTTTCGGTGTTTAAATTTTGACGTTTTGACTATGCATGTGCTGCTGTGACTGTCGACTATGACGATGGAGGCTGAGAGTCGTTCTGAGCGGTGTTGTTGCTAGCACGGTTATGCAACTTGGAAGTTGTTCTGAGTGGTTTGTTGCGACCACGGTTGTGTGATTTGAAAGTTGTTCCGTGTGTTTGTTCTGAGCACGGTTTCCAACGTCATCTCTTGGTAAGCTTTGTTTAAGTTCTGGTGGTTTAAACTTCATAAGTATATCTTTTTTATTAGATTCAGTTGTTTTCTTTTCGGGTTGTTTGATTTGTAGAAGAACATCAAACCTATTAGTTATTCATGGTTTCAATCCTTAAATTCCATAGAATCTTCTACACAATAGAAGCCACACGCTTTTATTGTCTAGAAGATTTCATAAATTTTAATTGTATTAAATAATTATTAATAGTGTTATTTTATCTTTAATTTAAAATAATGATTGATATAAAATGTGATATTGTATTGATAGTGACCCGTGAGATAAATATTTTATTTTATTTTATTAAAATTATAAAAAATTATTAATATGTTTAGTGATAATAAATAAATACAGAAAAAATTAAAATAAAAATGAAAAAGTGTGAGAAATAAAAATATGAGAAAAATTTGAAATTGGAATGAAAAGGAAGATTGACAATTATATTAACTAGGTTAAATATATTTATGGTCCTTATAAATATTTCAATTTTTATTTTAAGTTTTTATAAAAAAAACATTGAGTTTTAGCTCCTATAAAATTATTTTTACATGCAGTTTTAGTCCCTCTACATGTATCGGGTGCAAAAATAATTTTATTGGAATTAAAACTCGACATTTTTTATAGGACTAAAAATAAAAAATTGAGATATTTATAGGAACTACAAACATATATATATATATATATATATATATATATATATATATATATATATATATATATATATATATATATATATATATATATATATATATATATATATATATATATATATATATATATATATATATATATATATAACTCTATTAACTATACACATTAGAATATAATAAATTATACTAATTACTATTATGAAAAGAAAAATATAAATTTTGTATGAAAAGATTTGCAGTATTTAATTATAGTTATATTAATTTCTTCATTTTTATTAATAATCATTTTGAAAAAATCACATATATTAATGGAAAATGATAACAAAAAAACGTATATAATTTAAAATATATAATTATTTATAAACATTTCTTATATTAATGAAATTAGAAAGAAATTAAAAAATTAAGAAAAAATGAATAATAAATACTTTATAATATCCTATGCAAAAATAGAGACTTTATAATATATTACCAATGAATATTTTATAACTTCGATTGTACACAACTTATGTTAGAATTAAATACAATGAATTAAAAAATTATAAATTAGAGAATAATTAATACATTATAGTATCCCTTAAAAAAATAAAGACTTTATAATATATATTACCAATGAATATTTTATCCTGTCAATTTTACACAACTTATGTTTCACATGTATAAACCTCAAAATCATTCATAAAGAAAATCAAATAATAAAAGAAATATATACTACTCTAAGATGTGATTTAAGAAATGAATCCGAAAAAGATACAGATTCATATAAATTAAAATCAATTTTGCATTAAAAAGAAATATTTGATACCTATTATATTCAAATTATATTTATGAGATTCTAATTTCTTAAAGAGCCAGAAACACATTTATTGTGTTTATAATACTGCTATATATTCACATTAATAGACAATTAGTCTTGAAATAATTTTCTTTCTTATTTGAATGTAATGTCACTCACTCAACCATAGGTACTCAATTATTGCTTCCTCTTCTATATTAAATTCAATTACCCTGCATGCCTAGCTTCATCCCTAATTAGAGAGAAAATCTCAACCACCACAGGATTGGTTTTCTGTAATATCAAATTATCAAACAATAAATCAATTTATGAATAGAAAACCAAAAATGTATAAACAATAACAGCTACTTATTAGACATTAGATGTGGCGTGTCTAAACAATAGCAGATATTTCACAACACTGTTAAACTACTCAAATATTATAAAACAAAAATCCTACTACTAAAAATTGAAAACAAAAAAGTCCAAATAATGTTCTTCAAACTCCAAATTCCAACTCCAAGTAGGATGGTAACAGATTTAGAAAATCCGATTATATAATTGATGAATTGGCTACAATAAAGAAATTGAATGTAAAATATCTCATTTCTCATCAAGTTTTGACTCGAAATGAACTCCATAGAAAGTGCTTGATGAAGTAAAAGTAAATCCGGCAGATAAATCTCAATAAGTATTGTTATTGATTTATATACTTTAGATGAATCGATCGGCTATGTTATAGCCAATTAAGTACTTCCTTTTCACTACTTTCTTTTGGCGACATCTGAGGATAATGCCAGATAGTTAACTACTCAAATAATTCGCATCAAAAGTTCAGAACAAATACAAACAAAAATAACTCGCATCAAAAGTTCAGAACAAATACAAACAAAAATAACGTAAACACAAGATAATATTAAGTGCATGATTTCCAATTTTCATGCTGCACTGCATTGTGAAAACTTCAAAGTAAATGTTCTTTCAGAATCCTTAGAGGCAGTGAAAACGAATTAAACTTCAAAGTAAATGTTCCAATAAAATTGAAACTAACCAATTCATCACCACTACAAACGAATTAGACTTCATCAACATTATTAACAATTAACTCAATTAACTCTTGTGTGAACAATAATTATACCCTATGTTATTTACAACCATTGTTGCTTTGTGGTCGCATAAAATTTCCGCAATTTCGATATGTAGTTCTATGGATATTTTCACCGCTGATTTTAGTAATTTCACCACCAATCCATGCTAGTTTTGGATCTTCAACCCAAACATGAGAACCAACACCTAAGTATGACAATAGAACCTTATTCTAGGTGAAATCATATGCCAACTTAAACCTTATTTAAGGAAAATCTACACATGACAAATAACTAAAAAAAGTAGTGAACTGGTATATGGGTGTATATAACTTTAAAGAAGAAAAAAACTTCAGACAACTCAGAGAGAAGATAATTTGAGAAACCAACAATATAACTCGTCTCTATATCAATAGAAAGTTTATATTTGTATAAAGTCAACATTTACAAAAATGTATTAAAAAATCCAAACTTTCTGTAATTAGCATTAAGCATCCTTGTAAGTAAAGCAATTTTACTCGTTTGAAATAAATATACAAATATTAGTATAAAACTTGCACATCATTTCAGCTAATTAATGACAATATATAGTTTTTAACAAAAAGAAGAAGCATAACAACCTTTAAATCAGAGAAAAAACACAAAGAAAACTCACAATAAAAAGGGTAAAGTTTCTCAACTCTAAAAAAATATTGAAAGGAAAGGAAATTGATCTATAACATAAAATAGATTAAAAAGCAAAAAAAAAAAAAAATATAGGAACATGATTCATAAACTTTGAAGTGTAGTATAAATTATTGTTATAGAAATAAAATAATTTTACAAATAATATGAACCATGAATGTGAAATTTTAACTCTTTAAAAATAAAATCATCTTACAAATAATCAATTGCCTCCATCACAACCTAAACTCTAAATTTGTATTCCGGTTTCAATTGAGAACAATAGCATCCATAAATGAGTAATAAATTGATAGAGGGAGGGAAAAAATAACAAACCAGAAGTTTGAAATCTCCAATCCCTTTTTTGCCCAAATTTGATAGTTTCTTGCTTTCACTTTTGTCACACAGACAAACAAATATTCATTTTTTTCACATAAATTCAAAATCACAACCCAGAAAATCTGATTTACCAAAGGTAAAAATACAATTTTATGAAAACGTTACCGGTGAAAAAAAGTATCGATGAACTGAGGCACATAAAATGATTAATGAACATAAAGCAAGAATGAGCAAGAAAATGACTTTGATTTCTCCATTAGAGGTGGTGATGGTTGTAGATAGGATGGAGAAAGGGCGTGGCGGCGATCTAGGGTTTTAGGGATAGAGAGAACACGAGAGAGAGAGAGAGAGGCCAGAGAGAGAAAGATAATAGAAGTGAATCAAAATTGAATTGAAAGTATCTTGGGGAGGGAAGTAGAAAGGTTACGCATGGCAGCTAGGAAGAGGATAAAAGTTGATTTATCTTAGTCATTTGTTAGTTACTAAAATGTCCAAAATGAAGTGTAAAATAAAAATATGAAAAGGGAAAAAAGGTCAATGTAACGCCCCAATTTATTTATTTAATTATTTCATTTAAATAATTAGAATATTATTGTGTGTGGTGTGAATTGTGAAATTTGGTGGTGTGTTAAGTGAATGAATAATATTATTTTAATTTATATAAGTTTAGATAATTTATATTATATTAAAATAAATATTTGGAATATTAAGTGGAAGGGTAGTACGGTACGAAGAATTAGTAAGTGCAAGATGGGGATTCCATAGTAGGGGTCCAAGGGTTAGGTTGGGAATTTGGAGAAAAAAATCAGTTCTCGTAGAAACTGATCGAGGAATTTTTGGAAGAGCGTGAAGAAGAGGGAAAAGGAGAAAGGCTAGAAGCAAGAATTCACGAAGAAGGAAGGGATTTTTCCATCAAATTAAGGCAAGGGTGTGATCTCTTGCATCTTTTAAGGGTATTATTGTCGTACCTCAAAAAAATACAATCCTCGCGAACACGGTCGCGACTGGTCTGACATGAGAGTCGCCACCTAATTTTGTTTATTCCCAAAGAGGGAAAGGGTAAATATAAATAAAACCACAAAGAAAGGATTGTACAAGGTCATCGCAAACCATTGACTGAGTTCGGAAGTCGGTTATGCAGGGGAAGGTATTAACACCCCTTACATCCATCGTACTCAATGAGAACCATCTAAGTTGTCACATGCAAAGGGATGTCTATGCTTAAGTATTACTTGCTAAACTAAGGGTTTATTGATCCTAAGGTGCTCGACAAGGATTGATATCCTCGTGCCTACGTAATCCCTCATGCAATTGGAAAGTCAGAGCTTCGTAGTTCGGCCTACTGCAGGCGTTGGTTGTTGGTTTTATTACCTTTCTTTCATGAAAGGGTTTAGGATTCGAATTGCACTAAAGACTATGGGTATAGGTGATTATCCAGATCAATCCATCCAAAGTTCCGGTGCCGAAATAATCAGAGTGAGTAATAAGATTCCCATTATCCTTCTTTCTACCACTTAAGGCTTGTGGCGTACAATTCTTCTCGTTTTATTAGAGTGTTTTATTACCTAAGACCGCTTGACGTTGAATCAAGGGTTTAGGTCTAAAGAGACGTTTTGGTTTTTGAAGGTCAATTGTAAGACACAATGCACTCTACAATGGTGAATGCAAATGAGGTTTATTTGTGTGTTTGTTAGCGAGACATAATGCGCTCGGCTCGCAAGGTTGAGAAACTTGATATGTGGATCAAGAAAGCTAAAAACTAGCTATGGAAAACAAGCGCGATGCGTTGATTCGTTAAAGTTGAAAAATATTAAGAAAAATGTGAAGTGTAAAGTAGTGCGGATGGCGATCAAAGAATGATCGACTTACGTGTGTGTATGAAGTGAAGTGTGAGGATTTACTTGTCGTTGGACCAAGAAATTTGCTTATCTTTTGAAATGGTTTAGTCTTAGTGTGTGTTCGTTTTACTTAGCAATTTATGGTCAAAATGCGAATAAATCACTACAAGTGAGCATATTACCAAATTACAAGAAAGAAGGATCGAGCATACACAACATTCATCACACAAGGTCCACTCCTAGCTTGATGCTTCCCTTTCCTCTCATTCACACTCTTGTAATGTGTAGAATGAGCTTTGCTATCTTCTTCAAAAATTCTACAACATTCAGTTAAATCTGAAAACCTTCTAATTCTATGATATCCCATAGCTTGCTTAATCTTAGGACGCAAGCCATTCTCATACTGAATGCACTTAGAAAACTCAGCAGTAGCAGCAGCATAATGAGGATGAAACTGAACCAATTCCACAAACTTAGCAGTATAGTCAACCACTGACATACTACCTTGCTTCAGCTCGAGGAATTCCATCTCTTTCTTTCCCTTCACACTCTCAGGGTAGTACTTCCCTAAGAACTCAATACAAAAAACTTCCCAAGTTATCTCTTCACCATCCTCCTCAAGGGCTTGACTTTTACCGAACTACCAATCATCGACTTCTTCCTTCAGCATGTGAGAACCAAGCCTCACATTACTCTCTTCAGCAC
This sequence comes from Lathyrus aphaca, assembly GCA_963966055.1. Lineage (NCBI taxonomy): Eukaryota > Viridiplantae > Streptophyta > Magnoliopsida > Fabales > Fabaceae > Lathyrus > Lathyrus aphaca. The sequence continues at coordinate 414,612,307 of OZ014525.1, forward strand.
AGTCCATGACTCTGAAGATTCTTTCAATCTCCTTCAACCAATTCTGAGCACCATCAGGATCAAATCATCCTTTGAGACCGACGGTTGATTCTTTCTGAACTCATCGTTAGCATTCACATTCGGCACTCCCTGCACCTCCTTAGCCATTGCTTCCAAACCAGCAACCATATCATTGTCGTTTCTGCCAGCCATATTCTGATTGTTCCCAAAGACAACAACAAGATTAAACAAAAGTTCAATCATAACAACATAAAGACAGACACAACTGACTCGAACACTGACTCTGATACCACTTAATGTAACACCCCCTTTCTATACCCCAATTAAGCAATTAAATCATTTAGACACATATTAAAAATTTCATTAGAGTATATTTGAAACATGGTATAAAAGAGCAATGCCACATTATACTTGAATATTTAAAACATACAACACCTGCACATTAAGATATGCAACAAACGGGGTAACTTGCAAACACGAAGGATTTCATCCTTACACCCATATTCATATAATTCAAATAACAGCGGAAACCACATAACAATTTCAAACTTATATACTTATCATAAATATATCTACAAGTTGAATAACCAAAATAATGCCATGTTTACATAAAACATCTATCATAAAAATACATATACAAATGCATTCATAAAAAGGTATCAAGCCGATCCTAGCTACCCGGTGCTACATATTAGAGGCGACCGGCCAAAAGATGAAGCGAGCTTCACAAAAATACCTTCCAGCAACCTACTCTGCAATGCGTCGTAGAGCATCATAAAACAGCAGAAGGGTGAGAAACATTATCATAATAACATTGCATATAATTATATATCTCAACATATAACATGCACATAAAACATATTCTCACCACAATTCATACCTCATCACCTATACACATCGCAACATGTACATACAAAAATCAAGCATATTCATCATGCACCAATTCACCAATTCATATAAACTTACATTATTTATGTTTATTCCTCAATTCTATTCATTCCGCATAAACATACGTCTAGCTATGTTTAATCACACATATACATTACAAATGTATAAATCACATACATATACATATATCAAACATGCATACATACAAACAAGTATGTCTCACCACACATACTATCATCTCCATAATACTCCAAATAAACATATGCACATTCATGTTTATTTCTGCATATCATAATTAAAATGATAAAATGCAACTCATAAATACCGACACACGACTCTATGCAGATGCAAATGCGGTACCGACTCAACATTTCAGCAGGTTCACTCAGGAACCAAATGGAATCATCGCTTGTTACCTAAAGTAGCTCCCCGTCGGACACACGATGTTCCCCATTGCTCACACCCCACATGGGCACACAATGTTTATGGATTGCTCACACCCCACATGGGCACACAATCTGATTGCTCACACCCCACACGGGCACACAATCAATGTGAATAAATCACCCATCGTTCACACCCCACACGAGCACACGATGTTTCTGGATTGCTCACACCCCACACGAGCACACAATCTGATCACTCACACCCCACATAGGCACACGATCATGTTGTAGTCATTGTTCACACTCCACATGAGCACACGATGCTACAACGGATTCACAAGGAATCCCACGGCACAAGAATGCATACATTATGCTTTACATGCAAAATGACAGACAACATTCTTGAAAATGCATACATTTCACAACATAATTATGCACTCAACTCATTCAGTTAACATACATTTTCATACATTTCAAGCAATGTATTCATTTGCCAACGGCCACAATATCACCTCAAATTCACAATTCCATAATTAACTTATTTACGTTTTATCTAAGAAATTGATCTGGATAATTGTCGAGTGCATTGTGTCTTACAATTGATCTAAGAAATTGGTAGATTAATCGGTTGAAACTTGATATAATCGAAGTATGATAGTTAATAAATGTTAATGATCATGTTTGTGGAAGTTTTGTTGAGTTTTGGGAGCTTTTGGTAGGACTGTTCGCGCATGAGCTGCTGTTGAAAACGCAGTGTTCGCTCAGCGAGTTTTCCAGAACTTTTCTCGCTCAGCGAGCCTGGGACTTTTTGGTTTGGTGTTTTTAGTTCGTAACTTGAGTTTCGGTTATCCGTTTTTGGTATTCTTTATATCAATTTGAAGCTAAAAACATGTAGAAATTAATGATGCTAAAATATGTAATTTTTAGCCGACCTTTAGCCGACTTTTCTGATAAAATGCAATTATGTTAGTTAAGGAATTGTGGGATTGATTGTGGTATAGTGGTCGTTTGGAAAATAAATGCATTTCGTGAAGTGAATATGAATGCCTGTTGATAGTGAGAGAGTTCGTTGCCATTTGGCGTAATTGATGCGAATATGTATAGTTTGTTTGTGATTGTATGAGATGAATGCATAATTATATTGTTTGTCTGCTATGGATTCATTCGTAACTAAGGATTCATTCGTGAATAAACTTAGTTCACAAGATGCAGGAAGCACTATTATGGTTGGGAGATATGGTTTATGCCCGTTATGATTGTCGACTATCTATTGAACAATTGAGGAACTGATCACCCTTAATCCCATGTTAATAGTAGACGGATTATACCGATTCCTAGGAGCAATCTTGAAACTTTTCCAACTTTCCCTCTTTTCTCTTCTTTTTCTCTTCTCTCCTTTTCTTTCTTCTCTTTTTCTTTCTCTTCTTACCAACTTTCTATTTCACTCTTTCTCACTCTCTTATATTCTTTTTCTTTCTATTTCTATTTTCTACTCTTTCCAACCAAATATCATTCTCTCACAAAAATACCAATTCTACTAATTTCTAACTTATTACTAATTAACAAATATCTAAAATACCCTCCAAACCAATTTTACCCGAAAAATCACAAAACAGTAAAATCACAAATCACACCAACATATCACATTAATTCCTCAACATAAAATATCATCATGATAATTTCACAAATAAAACAATTATCATACAAATAAAATAAAAGACTCCATACAAATTTGGGAAAATCGAATCGGGGCGTTACAACTCTCCCCCACTTTAGAAATTTTCGTCCTCGAAAATATTACCTGATCCAAACAACTCCGGATACGACTCGCACATCCTACTCTCCAATTCCCAAGTTATATTGCCTTCCGCAGCGCCTCCCCACACCACTTTCACAAGCGCAATATCCTTGCCTCTTAGCTTCTTAATTTCATGATCCAAAATCCTAACCGGCAAAGCTTCCACCGTAAGGTTATCTCTTACTTCCACCTCGTCCATGGGAATAACATGTGACGGATCTGGGACATACTTCCGAAGTTGCGAAACATGGAACACATCATGAAAATTCGAAAGATTCGGAGGCAACACCACACGATAAGCCACAACAGCCACTCGTGCAGTTATCTAATACGACCCAATAAAACGAGAAGTCAACTTCTTCGACTTCAAAGCATGACCCACACCTGTAACCGGTGTAACTCTCAAGAACACATGGTCGCCTTCCTGAAACTCAAGATCCTTCATTCTCTTGTCATGATAACTCTTTTGTCTACTCTAAGAAGCTCTCATCTTCTCCCAAATAAACTTCACTTTGTCCATCATTTGTTGTACCATCTCCGGTCCAACTACCGTTCTCTCTCTGATTTCATGCCAACACAAAGGTGTTCGACATCTTCGACCATACAAAGCCTCAAATGGTGCCATACCAATACTCGAATGAAAATTGTTATTATAATTGAACTCAATCAACGCTAAATAACTATCCCAAACACCACCTTGTTCTAGCACAAAAGCACGCAACAAATGCTCTAACGATTGAATTGTCCTCTTGGTTTGACCGTCCGTTTGCGGATGGTAGGCCGATCTCAATCTTAGCTTAGAACCCAAAGCCTTTTGCAAACTTTCCTAAAACCTCGATGTAAATCTAGGATCTCTATCCGATACAATACTCTTAGGAACTCCATGCAACTTCACAATCACAGAAACATAAATCTCGGCTAACTTCTCCAATGGATAACTAATATCAATCGGAATAAAGTGAGCAGATTTAGTAAGCCTATCCACAATTACCCAAATAGCATTGTGACCTCTTTGCGTATTCGCCAAACCCGTAACAAAATCCATCGATATACCATCCCATTTCCATTCTGGAATATCTAACGGTTGCATCAAACCACTAGGCTTCTGATGTTCCACCTTAGACTTCTGACAAGTCAAACACGCATACACAAAATGAGCTACATCTCTCTTCAATCTGGACCACCAAAAGATCTTTTTCAAATCTTGGTACATCTTATTCGCTCCCGGATGTATACTTAAATTACTCAGGTGTCCCTCTTCCAATATCATCTTTTTCAACTCCTCATCATCGAGAATACAAATACGACCACAAAATCTCAAAACTCCAAAATTATCAACCTTGAAATCCTCATTCTCATTCATCATTAAATCAACAAATTTCAAATCCAACTTTTGCTTTTCACAAACAGTTGCAAGGAAATCATTCGTAACACGTAGCATACCAAGTCTCACACTTCTCGGTGTCATCTCGCAAACCAAACTCAAGTCCCTAAAATTCTCCAAAAGTTCCCATTCTCTTATCATCAATGCGGACATATTTAACAACTTACGACTCAAGGCATCGGCCACCACATTCGCCTTACCCGGATGGTAATTCAAACTAAAATCGTAATCCTTCATAAGTTCTAACCATCTCCTTTGTCTCATGTTCAATTCCTTTTGATCAAATGAGTACTTCAAACTTTTGTGGTCACTAAAGACTTCAAATCTTGCACCATAAAGATAATGCCTCCAAATTTTTAGTGCAAAAACCACAACCACTAATTCCAAAGACAACAACAAGATTAAACAAAAGTTCAATCATAACAACATCAAGACATACACAACTGACTCGAACACTGGCTCTGATACCATTTAATGTAACACCCCCTTTCTATACCCTAATTAAGCAATTAAATCATTTAGAAACATATTAAAAATTTCATCAGAGTATATTTGAAACATGGTATAAAAGAGCAATGCCACATTATACTTGAATATTTAAAACATACAACACCTGCTCATTAAGATATGCAACAAACGGGGTAACTTGCAAACACGAAGGATTTCATCCTTACACCTGTATTCATATAATTCAAATAACAGCGGAAACCACATAACAATTTCAAACTTATATACTTATCATAAATATATCTACAAGTTGAATCACCAAAATAATGTCATGTTTACATAAAACATCTATCATAAAAATACATATACAAATGCATTCATAAAAAGGCATCAAGCCGATCATAGCTACCCGGTGCTACATATTAGAGCCGACCGACCAAAAGATGAAGACGAGCTTCACAAAAATACCTTTCAGCAACCTACTCTGCAATGCGTCGTAGAGCATTATAAAACAACAGAAGGGTGAGAAACATTATCATAATAACATTGCATATAATTATATATCTCAACATATAAAATGCACATAAAACATATTCTCACCACAATTCATACCTCATCACCTATACACATCGCAACGTGTACATACAAAAATCAAGCATATTCATCATGCACCAATTCACCAATTCACATAAACTTACATTATTTATGTTTATTCCTCAATTCTATTCATTCCACATAAACATATGTCTATCTATGTTTAATCACACATATACATTACAAATGTATAAATCACATACATATACATATATCAAACATGCATACATACAAACAAGTATGTCTCACCACACATACGATCATCTCCATAATACTCCAAATAAACATATGCACATTCATGTTTATTTCTGCATATCATAATTAAAATGATAAAATGCAACTCATAAATACCGACACACGACTCTATGCAGATGCAAATGCGGTACCGACTTAACATTTCAGCAGGTTCACTCAGGAACCAAATGGAATCATCGCTTGTTACCTAAAGTAACTCCCCGTCGGGCACACGATGTTCCCCATTGCTCACAACCCACATGGGCACACAATGCTTATGGATTGCTCACGCCCCACACGGACACACAATTTGATTGCTCACACCCCACACGGGCACATAATCAATGTGAATAAATCACCCATCGTTCACACCCCACACGGGCACACGATGTTTCTGGATTGCTCACACCTCACACGGGCACACAATCTGATCGCTCACACATGGGCACACGATCATGTTGTAGTCATCGTTCACACTCCACATGAGCACACGATGCTACAACGAATTCACAAGGAATCCCATGGCACAAGAATGCATACATTATGCTTTACATACAAAATGACACACAACATTCTTGAAAATGCATACATTACTTACAACATAATTATGCACTCAACTCATTCACTTAACATACATTTTCATACAATTCAAGCAATGTATTCATTTGCCAACGGCCACAATATCACCTCAAATTCACAATTCCACAATTAACTTATTTACGTTTTATCGGAAAAGTCGGCTGAAAGTCGGCTAAACATTACATTTCTTAGCATCATTAGTTTCTACACGTGTCTAGCTTCGAATCGATATAAGGAACACTAAAAACGGATACCCGAAACTAAAGTTATGGATTAAAACACATATTTCCTCAAAAACCTACAGGCTCGTTGAGCGCCCTCTCGCTCGCTGAGCGTGAATCTCCCTGGAACTTTCGCTGAGCGAGGGATAACTCGTTGAGCGACCACTGCGAATTCCAGAATTTCTCAGTTGCGAACAGTCAACTCCAAACACCCCAAATCTCCAAAATACTTCCATAAACACGATCTAAAGCATATATCTAACATCATACTTCGGTTATAACGATTTCTAACCGATTAATCTACCAATTTCTCATATTTTCTCTAAAACCCTAACTATTCATCTTCTCTAAACTTCCATCAAAACCAAAACTCAACCAACCAAACACATACATAATCATACACAATATTAAGATAACAATGCTTATCACCCTTACCCGATTATACCGATTCCTAGGAGCAATCTTGAAGCTTTTCCAACTTTCCCTCTTTTCTCTTCTTTTTCTCTTCTCTCCTTTTCTTTCTTCTCTTTTTCTTTCTCTTCTTACCAACTTTCTATTTCACTCTTTCTCACTCTCTTATATTCTTTTTCTTTCTATTTCTATTTTCTACTATTTCCAACCAAATATCATTCTCTCACAAAAATACCAATTCTACTAATTTCTAACTTATTACTAATTAACAAATATCTAAAATACCCTCCAAACCAATTTTACCCGAAAATTCACAAAATGGTAAAATCACATATCACATTAATTCCTCAACATAAAATATCATCATGATAATTTCACAAATAAAACAATTAGCATACAAATAAAATAAAAGACTCCACAAAAATTTGGGAAAATCGAATCGGGGCGTTACATGGACAACTATTAGATCATTGGTAAGCTCCTTGATAGTTCTTTTGAAAACATTCACACACTTTTAGACTTCTTCTAGTGTGTTTTCTGGACACATAACCCGATCTACATCTTCAAGCTTTTTTGGGAGGTCTTGACTCGCATGATTCAGCTTGCTGGCCAAGTTCACAAAGTTTTGCTTCCATTCTTCATACAAAGCTTTGAGATTTGCAATTGCAATATCCCTTTTGCATATGGCAACATCAACTTCTTGGCGCTTATTCATCCATTGGATGCACATTTCCTCCAAATCTTGATAAGCTCTATCAGATCTCAAGTAGTCAATTTGTTCAACAACTTTTTCATGGTGGAATTGCTTGTGGATATACTTTCGATGATAATTCTCTTTTTCCAACCTTTCTGCTGCCAATTTGTCTTCTTCTTCTTGGAGAGACGCCTCTATCCTTTTGATTTTTGCTTCAAAGGTAACCATATCTTCCTTTTTGTTTTCAAGACATACTTCCACGTCTTTCTTCAAACTGAAGATTCGAGCCTCGACCTCTCTCAACAGCTCATTACGATGATCCAGGTCCATACCAGCTCCATAAAGAGCACCCAAACAATGTTCTCTATTATCTTCTTCTACTCTGAGCCTCTTGCTTCTACTTTCTGCCTTTTCCTTCATCTTCTTACTCTTCTCTTCCCAAATATATTTCTTTTCTTTGGTTTGAAGGAGTTCAATTCATATTTTTTCATTATCCAATTCAAACTCTTTGATCTTTTCATTGAGTTCATCCATATCTTCTGGTAATAATGGTATTTTCTCAGGAAGAGGTGGGAAAGTTGCTGCATTAAAGAAGAATGAGATTTTGACAATGCAGGCTCTTTCTTTTACCTATAGGACATAAGGTTCTTTGACAGCGATGTTCTTGCGAGCCCTTGGATCACTCGTAGTGATCTTCTTCCAAGCCGCCTTGAATTTCCTTATCTCCTCTTTGGATGTGTTATCAATGACAAAAGGCACCAAATTCCTCTCCACAGGAGGAGCCTCCATAAGAAGTCCGAGTTGTTTCTTGAGTAGCATAGGATTTTTGTTTATACAACCATAATTTCCTATCAGAGGAACATTGAGGAAACTTCCACACCCTAACACAACGTCCCTAATCTTCCAATCTCTTTGGTACCATGTAATGTCATTAGCCTTGAGAGAAGCAAACCTTTGGGGCCACTTCAGGTATCTAGACACAAAGTAACCTTCTTCAGGCATGTGCATCTTCATCCACTTGTGTAGTAATGAAGCATAAAGAAGAAACATTCCACTCCTCTTTGTATGCCGAGTGTGGAAAGTACGATAAATACCATTAGGAAAGGAACTAGGTTTCCAGTTAAGAAAATATCCACAGTTGAGCAATCAACATATTTTTCATCCTTCGGAAATAACACAATTCCATACACCAACAAGGCTAATATAGCTCCACAAGCAAGCCAATTTTCTTTCTTAACTCCCATGCTTGCTGCTCTAGAAATTGTCTCAAAAATCCCCCTTTATCTGTCTAATTATTCACTACCAGGTCAGTAGGAAGCCCTAATACGGAAGCCAATCCACGCTTAGTGAATTCTTCTTAATTTTCGGGAATGGATTGTGGTCTTTGATGTGAAGATCTAAGAGAAACTCAAATTCCTCCAAAGTAGGAGAAATCTGAAAATTCAGGAAGGTGAAGCAAATTAGTTGAATATCATAACACTTAGCAAGATTACCAAGAGCGACCAGGTTGGGCTTCTCATCCAACACCTCTAAAATATTCCCATGGTGAGCACACAAATTGTTATGTTTAAGGGACACAATATCAGCCCTTAAATCAAGCAAAGTGTCGATCTTTGGTTCCTTGAACTTGAATGTAAAAATCTGCTTCTTAAGATTTTGACCCATCTGACTGCTTTTGCTAAATGTTCAAATCAACAATAAACAAAAGAGACTGAGAGCTTTGTTTTTTTCACATGTATGAATGAATGCATTAATGAAAAAGTAATTCTAAACGATCAACTCCAAACAATATGGATGAAAGATACTTTGATTGCTCTCATTACAAAGATCTCATCGGGTGGGCTCTAAAGTTAAACGGAACCCCAAAGTTATATGACTGTTCATCAGACACACCATAAATATAACGGTTGATTGACTCCCCCATATGAATCTCGTTTGGGTGAGGTTTTCGTATCTAACTACACAAGAGAAAGAATCTCGGTGTCACATACTACACAACCATCGAAATAGGGTTTCAAACAAAGATCTCAGAGTTACAAACTCTTCTCAACTGTTTGCTGGACATGTCAAGCGTTCAAAGTTCAGTCAACTCCATTGAGAAAGTCTATTCCGAGTGATGTCTTTGTATCGAACTACGCGTGGGTAACTCCTCGGTGCCCCATACTACGCGACCATCAATCTTTGTTTGGGCCAAACTAGTTCAAGGTTCTAAGGTCCTTAGAGTCGATGATCCTAATGAAAACACTGATCCTTCGCGCCATAAATATGACAATCGTCAGCATTTGCATTAAAATCTACTCCAAGCAGGGTTTTCGTATCGACCTTCAACGAGAGCAATTTCTCGGGAGCCCATACTATTCAACCTCTCCTAATTTTATATTTTTACTCATAGGCTCTGGTATAGAACCTTTCACTCAAGTTTCTTTTTGCAATCAAAGTATCGTTTCAATACTAAAGGAGCCACAAGATAAATTATGGAAAGCGGTAAAGAGAGCGATAAAATAAACAAGTAACACATAAATGCAAACATACAAACAAGCGTGGAACTACCTAGACTAGGCTTGACTTGCCTGACCCAATCCCCAACAGAGTCGCCAACTATTGTACCTCGAAAATATACGATCCTAGAGAACACAGTTGCGGCTGGACTAACATGAGAGTCGCCACCTAATTTTATTTATTCCCAAAGAGGGAAAGGGTAAATATAGATAAAACCATCAAGAAGGGATAAGACAAGGTCTTCGAAAACCATTGCCTGGGTTCAGAAGTAGGTTATACAGGGGGAAGGTATTAACACCCCCTACATCCATCGTACTTAATGGGAACCATAAAAATTGTCACACGCGAAGGGATGTCTATGCTTAAGTATTACTTGATAAACTAAGGGTTTATTAATCCTAAGGTGCTCGACAAGGATTGAGATCCTCGTGCCTACATATTCCCTAGTGCAATGGGAAAGTCAGAGGTTCGTAGTTCGGCCTACTACAGGTGTTGGTTGTTGGTTTTTATTACCTTTCTTTCATGAAAGGGTTTAGGAGCCGAATTGCACTAAAGACTATGGGTAGAGGTGATTATCACGATCAATCCGTCCAAACGTCCGGTGCTGAAATAATCGAAGTGAATAACGGGATTCCTAATATCCTCCTTTCTACCACTTAAGGCTCGTGGCGTACAATTCTTCTCGTTTTATTACCTATGACCGATTGACGTTGGATCAAGGGTTTGGGTCTAAAGATACGTTTTGGTTTTTGAAGGTCAATTGTGAGGCACAATGCGCTCGACAAGGGGCAATGCAAATGGAAGTTTATTTGTGTGTTTGTTAGCAAGGCATAATTCGCCCGGCTCGTAAGGTTGATAAACTTGATATGTGGATCAAGTAAGCTAAAAACTAGCTACGAAAAACAAGTGCGATGTGTTGATTCGTTTTGGTTGAAAAAAGCTGTGAAAAATGTGAAGTGTAAAGTAGTGCGGATGGCGATCAAAGAATGATCGACTTACGTGTGTGTATGAAGTGAAGTGTGAGGATTTACTTGGCGTTGGACCAAGAAATTTGCTTATCTTTTGAAATGGTTTAGTCTTAGTGTGCGTTTGTTTTACTTATCAATTTATGGTCGAAATGCGAATAAATCACTACAAGTGAGCATAGTACCAAATTACAAGCAAGAAGGATCGAACATACACAACATTCATCACACACACAAAAATCGATCGAGAGAAAAGTTAATTAATCCACTTAAATAGAAAATTTAATTAGATTAATTAACAAATTAATTAATCGAATCAAATAAGACTATTTAATTAAATTAATCAATGGAAAATATTTTTTGGATTTTTAAAATCGAAATGATAAGATAGAAATCAAAACTAAATAAGAAATTTTTTTTTGAATTTTGAGATTTTTGAACATAAAAGGAGAACTAATTAATTAATTTAAACAAAGTTATTTAAATAAAGTAATTATCAAACTAATTGATTTAATTAAAAAAAATTATTAAAAGGAATTAATTAAAAATAGTTGTGTTTTTTTGGTTTTTATAGATTTTATGAAAGAAAATAAGATAAAAGTAAACATAAAATATAAAAAAGGGCTGGAGTTAGATCAGCAAAGTCTGGGGTGTCAAAAACATAAGCAGTAACCCCAACAATCAAAATAGGCCCACGCAAGAGGGGTCCATGGTATATTTCTCAAGGATTCGATAGAACCGTCAAAGTATATGACTTGGTCCTTTAATGAAACAAACATCCTCGTGTGAGACCATGGTACACCGAAAAGAGAGTTCCTGCACAAGATCTCAACAACATTATTATGAGAAAAAAGAAAAAGATAGCATTGAGAATAACAAAGGGATAGCCAGACATAGGGCAGTGCATTTTCACTTGGAAATGACAACATTAAAGCTTATTAACACAAAAATGAATTCAAAAGATGCAACCTTTTAAGAACCAGCAATTAAAACAAAGCTCATTATTCATTTTATTATCTTTTTTTTTATAATTTGAAATAAAGAAGATTTAAAGACTCTTGAAGGTTGGTCCACTATCTATATCATACTCGGTTCTCATTCTTCAAAAATAGATTTTTTTTAAGATAACATAGTTTATTAATTAAATTTCCAAAATAACATAGTTTTGAAAAAAATTACCAAACTAACATAGTTTGGTAACTCATTCGCCAAATCATGTGAAGAACAAGTGCAAATTGTTATGAATTCACCAAATGGATTGGCTAGATTCAATAATTTTTTGCCTAATTCGCCATTCCATTTGGCGAATGAGTTGTAAATGCATGCATGCATTCGCCAAATGGAATGTTGCATGTTTAGGGTTAGCAATTTTTTTTACTATATATATGCCTCACTCATAAACATCAGATTTATCTCACTCCTTCCTTACAAACCCTAAACATTCATTCCTTTAAATCTCCCTCTCTCACAACATGGCTTCTCCCCGTCCATCTAGTTATGCATCGACACCGTCTTCCTCAACATCAGAAGAACCGCTTCCAAAATTTGATATTTTGAAGAAAAATGCTTTAGTGTTTTTCTCGGCAACAAAGCCTCCTCTGAAGATGCTGTTATGGAACCCCCAAACTTTGGAACACTTGCACAGAGAATTAACCCGCTGGTTAGAAGGAGAGATCGGCTACAAAGAAAAGATAATTAAAATTGAGAAGCGGGTTGTGGAGTCTGGTGTGACGAAATGGAGAAAAATTGTCAATGATGCAGGTGTTCTTTCGATGATGCTAGGCGGAGGTGAAGTTGTCCTGATGGTTCTGATAGGCTAGATATGTTGAATGTTGCAGTTGTTCTATTTATGTATGGTCATGTTTCAATTTATGTATTTTTCCGTTTTATTTATGTACGATCATGTTTTGAATCATGTATTTCCTTGTTTTATTTATGTATGTTCGTGTTTGTGGTTGTATGATTTTACTGATATGAATGAAACGAACTAGGCTTCTATTTAAAATTAATACGGTTACAATGGTTTAATTTACGATGTTGAGCTTGGTCCAACGTTGGGACATTTTTTACGATTGTGACCGGGCTGACGACATGAACTACACAGTCTCACCATCTTATTCGCCGTATCCATTTCGGTGCGAATACGCGTGCTGTTAGGACGCCCTTTTTTCTTTCTTCGCATGTTCTCATTGTGCCAGACTATTTCCCCGTTGTAGGAGGGCCAGTAGTCCTCATTTGCAACAACCAGAAAGCTTTTGTTGTAGACGTTGCAAAGATTGTGCACTTGGTAAACATGGGATAGTAAGCCTGAAGGGTCCAGTCGAACCTTCGAACATGCCGCTATGACATGGGAGCAAGGCATGCGAAAGGCTTGAAATTTTCCACACTCGCACCAATTGTTATCAAGTTCTACCTGATAGGATCCCCTCGGTCTCCCTTCGTTGTGATCCATGATCTCATCAACATTGAAATGTCCCTTATTGCGGTTAAACACGGTGACCACATGTGTGTTAGACTTGGACGCTTCGTCTTTTATGAATGTCATAGAACTATCGCTGAACACTTGACCAGACTGTAGGATTGAACTCCACTTTGAACGCTTGGTGTCAAAAAGTGCTCCGAGCCTAAAGTAGGTTGACCTCACCAAAGCGGTTATCGGTAGGTTGCGGATTCCTTTGAAAACAGAGTTCATTGATTCCACGAGGTTTGTTGTCATGTGACCCCAGCGTTGTCCTTTGTCGTAGGCCCTGGTCCACTTATCCAAAGGAATCTGGTTTATCCATCTGAACGCATCTTCATTTTCCAGTCTGATTTCGTCACGATAATGTTTGAATGACGGTTCGGTTAATGAGTACCCTGCATTCACGACCTTCTTCCGCAATGTCTTGTCTTTGATCTCTCTCATGAAGTTTTGCGCGATGTGTCTAATACAATAGACATGTGTTGAAGGCGGTTCCTGCCAGCCGTTATCAACATTCTTCCATGCACTCTCAATTGATGCATGTTTGTCCGAAATCAAACATAAGTTAGACTGGGGAGCCACATGCAAGCGAAGATTTTTAAGGAAAAAACTCCATCCCTTGGCAGTCTCTCCCTCGACGATAGCGAATGCAATTGGGAAGATATTGTTGTTGTCGTCCTGTGCCACTGCCATCAATAGAGTTCCTTTGTATTTGTCGTAGAGCCATGTTCCATCAATTTGGATTATAGGCTTGCAGAAGGAAAAACCCTTTATACATGGGTCAAAAGCCCAAAAGAGTCGGTGGAATATGCCATTTCCACTAATACAATGACTTTCCGAAGTATACGTCGGTAAGGTCTCAAGGATGACAACGGTCCCAGGTGCATAGTGCTTCAGTGCCAGCAAAAACTTTGGGAGTTCTTTGTACGAGTCCTCCCAATTTTCGAATACAACGGCAACAACCTTAGTTCTAGCAATCCATGCTTTCCTATATGATGGAGTATAATTGTGTTTCTGTACTATGTACTTAATTATCGTGCTGACCTTTACCGAAGGATCGTCGGCAACGATTGATAGGATATCGTTGCATATTAGCTGAGAGCTCAGTTGCCGATGATCCTGCAATGAGTTGGTTATTACACAAGTATGATCCGGTCCCACTGAAGCAACCTTCCAATCTTCACTTCTCTTTCTGTATGATGCTGTCAATCGAAACGGACACGCCACGTTACGACAACGTATCATATATAGTGTAGGATTCGTTCGGTCGACCTTATAGTCAGCTGATAAATCCATGTGGTAAAATTTTATAGCTCGAACGCATTCTTCTTTTGTTCGAAAATGGTCGCCCTCCTTTAATGCACCTTGTCTTTGTGGATACGGATCATAAAATATGTCTGAAGATGGGCCTTCACTTCCCAAGTTCAAGTTTGTCATGTGTGGAGGAGGACGATATACATGACTGGCCGAGACCTCGTCTTCATTGACCATTTCATCAACTACTGCCTCCTCTTGTTCCTCGTCCTCATCAACAACATCGACTTCAGCCAAATCATTGTCAAATTCGAAAAAGACTTGCGAATGATCAATGGGCTGAGACATTTGTTGTTGGTGAAGCGTAACATAAAGCTCGATATCATTGAAACCAGAATACTCATGGCTTAGAAACATAGTACGAACACTTTCGTCATCAGATATAGTTAATTGGAAATACATGACCTGGTTATCCTCATAGAATACTGGATTTTTGTAAATAATGACGTCCACTGGACCACGCTGCATTTTGTTTTCCAATCTCTTTTTTAGATGAGCGAAATTGGATTGTAGGGTGATTGAGAACCGAGTAACCTCGGTGTTACGAAAGTTGAAACCAGAATGGTTACATTCAAATATTTCGCCATTTATATGGCCGTTGATCATATACTGGGGTAATTGAGACATAGTTCGTATACAAAGACTCTTTTAGATACGAAAATGTTTTGCAGTTTATGGTACAATGAAGATATGAAAATAATCTATAAATAGTAAAGTCAAAAATATATTTTATGGTTATATTTACTGTTCTGAATTAATGTGTATTAGTTGTCTCATAGGCTTATCTCCTGCACCATATAGGGTTATCTTCTCCACATATGTCTTATCTTCTGCACATATAGGTCTATCTTCTGCACATATAGACTACATTATTTTTCAACATATGTCTTATCATCTGCACATATAGGTTTATCTTCTGCACATATAGACTACATTATTTTTCCACATATGTCTTGTCTTCTGCACATACTTCTTAAATGTATTAACTTAACAAACCCTAACTTACATATATATATATATATATATATATATATATATATATATATATATATATATATATATATATATATATATATATATATATATATATATATATATATATATATATATATATAACATAATTTTTAATACGTAAACCCTAACTTACATACATATATATATATATATATATATATATATATATATATATATAACATAATTTTTATATATATATCATACTTCTTAATAATTAAACCCTAACTTACATATATATATATATATATATATATATATATATATATATATATATATATATATATATATATATATATATATATATATATATAACATAATTTTTATATATATATCATACTTCTTAATAATTAAACCCTAACTTATATATATATATATATATATATATATATATATATATATATATATATATATATATATATATATATATATATATAAAAGTTAGGGTTTAATTATTAAGAAGTATATATATATATATATATATATATATATATATATATATATATATATATATATATATATATATATATATAAAAGTTAGGGTTTAATTATTAAGAAGTATATATATATATATATATATATATATATATATATATATATATATATATATATATATATATATATATATATATATATATGTCTTAATTAAACCCTACCTAATATTACATTAATGAAACCCTAACTTAACTTAATTAAACCCTAATTAAACTAACTAAACTAACCTAATTAAACCCTAACTAACTAAACTAACTTAATTAAACCCTAACTAAACTATCCTAATTAAACCCTAACTAAACTAACTAAATTAACCTAATTATAAACTAACTAAACTAACTTAATTAAACCCTAATTAAACTAACTAAACTAACCTAATTAAACCCTAACTAACTAAACTAACTTAATTAAACCCTAACTAAACTAACCTAATTAAACCCTAACTAAACTAATTAAATTAACTTATAAACTAACTAAACTAACTTAATTGAACCCTAACTAACTAACTAAACTAACCTAGTTAAACCCTAACTAAACTAACCAAACTAACTTAATAAACTAAACTAAACCTAACGTGTATAAACACGTTCGCCAATTGGTGTGGCTAACAAAGGTTAATCTCAATCCTATTCGCCAAATGGATTGACGAATCCATACACTCATTCGCCAATCAACATGGCTACTTATGAATCCTGCTAAAGCTGTGAAATGCAGAGGAGATTCGTGCTGGTTTCAATGCTCTGACTTCCCTTGACCATGCAGAGATTCCATTGAATGCATGTGAAGTGAGCAGGTGATCCACAAACATATGCATTCGCCAATAAGAATGAAGATGAGGAATCCATAAACATGCTGATGAACCAATCAGAGGACATGCATAAAATTATTGCTCATATTCGCCATATGGTGTGGCGAATTAGTGTAAATGTTTTTGTTCAATTCGCCAAATGGTTTGGCGAATGTGTACATGTTGTTTTTGTTTCAATCCGTAACAAGTAAATGGAAATTCTTATATATATCACACTATCAAACCTAAAATATCAAATATTACACAAACAATTCATAAAGGTGCAACATCAAATATCAAATATCAAATATCAAATATCGCGGCAAAATCGAAAATGGCTTTACTAACGATGGGAGATCAACACCGAGGCACAGTCGAAAATATCGCGTCATTTGTAAGTTTAATCTTCGTAAATTTTTTTACACATAATTTATATATATATATATATATATATATATATATATATATATATATATATATATATATATATATATATATATATATCATACTAATACAAGTAAACCCTAACTTTTATATATATATATATATATATATATATATATATATATATATATATATATATATATATATATATATATATATATATATATATATATATATATATATATATATATCATACTTCTTAATAAGTAAACCCTAACTTATATATACTTTTTACTCTTGCGTATTTTAACTTATTTCGAAAAATATTTTTACAGAATGTAAGAAGATTTAGGTGTCGGGTGCACGACTACATAGAGTTTGATCCGATCATTGAACCGTATCTACGGTCATGCGGATTTGGTGAAGTCATAAAGGTGCACAACAACTCTATAGACTCAAAATTCATCTTGGCACTACAAGAGAGGTGGAGGCCAGAGACACACCTTTCACCTGTCCTTCGGTGGAAGACGTCTACATGCTTTTGGGGTTACGTGTATCCGGCAGAGCTGTCTTTGGTAAGGTGAACCATGAAGTTTCTATAGTTGCGGATTTGCTGGGTGCCCCTCTCATTGACGAGGAGCAGCCAACAAATACTCGTAGCCGGGGTTCAGGTATTAATCTAGGAGTCCTTAGAGCCCACTATGCTAGTTTTATTTTAACCGAAGAATCAACCGAGTTAGAAAAAATTCAAAAAACTCGGTGTTATATTATGCTTTTATTCGGTCATTTTTTATTTCCCGACGGTACCGGAAACACAATAAATATGATGTATTTACCATTGTTGCGAAACATCAACAATGTAAATACATATAGTTAGGGTTCGTCTGTTTTGGCACACTTGTACAGTAGCCTTTGTAAAAATGCCGCAAAGGATACTTGTACATTTTTTGGTTGTGCATTTTTGTTACAAGCTTGGGGGTATTCAAGACTGCCGATGCTTGACCCACACAACATGAATCCATGCCCGTTCCCCTACGTAAACCAGTAAGTCTACTATTAATTTTTAGTTCCAAACATATTAAATTTTAAATATTTAAATTGTTATTGTATCTAAATGCGTTTAAATCTGTTGTGCTTAGCTGGTCCGATCTTGGGATGGATTATAGTAGAAATCCAAGAAGTTCCATAGTTTTATATCGCCAATTGTTAGCCCACGTGGGGATCGATCAGGTATTGTCATATATAAAAAATATTTTTCCGTTTTAATGCATATTATTCACTAAAATAATTTTCTACTAAACGAATTTTTTTTTCGTAGTTCATCTGGCGGCCATATTTAGCCCTCGACCATGAGCCTAACCAGAAGATGCTGAAATTTGGACGGCAAAAACACCAATCATCCGGTTCACTACAATTGAAATGCACCAAACAGATCGGGTGAAAATGCAGTTCGGAATGCAACAGGATATTCCGGGCCCTCCGACATGTTTGGGAGATTGGCATTTGAAAAGAGTAAGTGACATGTGGAATATGGAAGATTGGAGAGACTTTGCAAGGGAATTACGTCAACAATGGAGGGATCGACGTCAACATGTCCTAACTGACCAAGTGCTGCAAAATGTCAAACCAACTAGAGAATATTTAGTTTGGTTTAGGTCAGTTACTACGCAACAATGGGTGTCTGATAACCCATACTTGATTGACCCGCGCTCGCAGGCCGCAGCATACGCCCAACCACCAACCCCACAACATGACTACCCCACCCAATTCCAGCCATCGACTTCAAACACCCATAGACCATTCCTCCAAACACGTAACCCCTTCATGCCACAAACCCAATCACAACAACAAGAGCCTTACCAACACCAATATACCCCCGACAACCCCTTCATATCCACACCAACCTATAGCCCCCACCTTTGTTTCGTTCTCAAAACGAGGCAATATCCTCATTTGGTCAAGCTTATCGTCCTCACCCAACCCAATCCAACCCAGCCCAACCTATCCGACCCATCTTTGAAAACATGGGCACACAACTGAGTTACGGCAGCGCCTTTGGCAGCAACCTTCCACGTAATTGGGGACAAGCTGAATCATGGACTCAACAACAACCACCTCCACCAAACACACAAATACAAGCGGAACCTCGACCACCTGGTGGTAGAGTTCGAAGACAGGGTCATCCCCGTGGATGTGGTACTGAGGGACAGTTAGATCGGGCGGGAAATTAGTTTTTATACTGTCGTTGTTGGATTATTAATAATAATTTTCTTTTAATTTATATTTCTCTTTCTCAGATTCTCTAATTTTCTTTTATATCAATAATTTTCTTTAAATATAATTTTATTTAATATTATAATTTTCTTTTATATACTTTTATATATATATATATATATATATATATATATATATATATATATATATATATATATATATAAAAGTAATATATATTTATAAAACAAAAATATATATACACAAAAATATATATACACATATATATATATATATATATATATATATATATATATATATATATATATATATATATATATATATATATATATATATATTAAACCCAAAAATAACAAACAAAAAACACATAAACATGCAACAACCCATTTGGCGAATGCATGTATGAAATTATACTCATTCGCCAAATAGAATGGCGAATTAGTGAAAAAAATTTGCTTCTAGCCAATCCATTTGGCGAATTGATCACATTTAGTACAAGTTCACCACATGGTTTGGCGAATGAGTGTCCAAACTATATTAATTTGGTAATTTTTTTCAAAACTATGTTATTTTGAAAATTATATTAAAAAACTATGTTATTTTAAAAAAAAATTCTCAAAAAAAATTCTCAAAAATAAATCCCAGAACCCTCATCTTATCATCACCTCACAAACATTATGAACCCTCGGTTCTTCTTCTCAACATAAAAATTAGACCCCTCTCTTAATACTCAGTTGAACTTTCAAAAATAAGAGCATCAATCTCATCGTAAATCATCGAAGCAATACATAAATGCAGAAAGCACACCAACAAACAAAACTAAACCCCAACCAAACCCCAAACCCCATTTTCACTATGTTCATAGATTCACAATATACAGAGCAAGCTCATAAATCGGGTAGATAAAGGCAGAAGAAACACTACCTCAAACGGAAAAATGCGATTCAAGTTTTGGCTTCAAGGTATTGTCTGGTTCTCCTCTTAGTTCAAACCCCTTTCTTCTTGCTTTCTACTTCTGTGAGTCTTTATCTTGAATCAATGAGGCTTATCTCTTCAAACTCTGATTTTCAGTGTGAAAATCAGCGCTGAAATAGGTATGAGTAGAGCTTTAGTGATTAGGGTTATGGAGAAATGATTTTTGCAGAGTTTCAGTAGGAATTTTTCGTGTCCACTAGGTTTTTTTGTGTCTTGATGAATGAATAGTGTGGTAGTTTTAATAGTAAGAGTGATACGTGTGAAATTTGCAAAAATCGTGTGAGGCTGATGAGCTGTGAAAATCAATCCGTTGTGAATCGTACGAAATTCCTCTGCTGCAGATATTCTTGTGGGGACCAATTTGTGAGTCATGAAATTGATTTTGTCTGTAGTGTTTTCTTGAAGAGGTGGTCCCTGATGAAATTGCATTTTTCTTTTCACAGCTATAAAAAAGAAACTTACATTAAAATGTTCTCCCTTTTTTACTTGTTACGAATTTTAACTGAGTTTGTTGTAGTGTTTGTCAATTCATCCTGGCTTCTTGATAATTAATATCCTGCTTTTTTTTTTGAATATATGCTACCTTGTCATCTTTGGCTCACGTGTTTTGACCAACCTTGGTGTGTTCGTTTGCCTTACAGGTTGTGTGTTTGAATGGTAACAAGGATGAGGAGCTTGATGTGAAGAAATGGCTACTGAATTTGCAATTCATGAGCCATGTGTTTGGTGAGAGTTGGCATAAAGTTCATCTGACTTTTCTTCTGAATTTCAATTGCGATTAAGTTTTGGTTGTGATAATCTCAAATTTCTTTTGGCTCTGAAATGTAGTAGCTTGCTTAGAAATCGCCTTTATATATCAGCTCTTACTTGATGTGAATGATGATACTGATTTCATTTGTAATAATTATTTGGCTTCCCTGTTTGTGCAGCTTCATGAAACCGCATATTTGAATGCTGCTACCATTTGGTATTCCAAAATCACATGAAGATTCTGATGAATACTAAAGAAAGAAAAAGCTCTGCAGGGATGTTTCATTGAATCATAATTCAGAGGTAACGCACTAGGTTCTGAGTTTTTTGCATCCATGTTGAATGATTCCACTGCTTGTCTAATTTTGAACTCAAACTTCACGTGTATTAATGGCTTTGCTGATGAAGTTTTTTAATCTGAAAGTATGACATACTCTTCTAAATTCTGACATTTGTCTTGGTAATTTTGATGTATTTTAACATGTGCATTGACTTGTTGGTTGCTTCCTACACAACATTTTCTTTTGTCTAAAATGTGATGTTATGGCTTGTGTGGCAGGTTGGACAATCACATGGTGATTTATCATGATGCATTTCTTAAGTTGCTTGGCAAGTGTAACTTCGAATTTCATGCTGCTGCAAATATATCTTCCTTTTACTAATACTCACTTCTTTTTTTTTACGTGCACACGATCTTCAGGAATGCTCAACAGGTCAAAACTTGGCTTGATGGTAGAGTTCACATGGAGAAAGATGAAGCTTTCTAGGAGACAATATAATGATCTAAAACATATAGCTTAGAGCATGACTATTTGTGGCTCCTGATAGACCTTGATGGACCTTGTGTAACCTTTTGGCAAGATTTATGAAGTTTTGAAAGGGTAGTTAATGCGATCAATTCACATGACATTGTTGTTGTGTTTGTGTTTTTGTAGAGTTAATACTATTGCTTCTCATGTAACTTCAAGAAACATTCTTCTTGTAATAACTAACTCCCTTTATGATGCGATGAATGAACTTTATTTTCATTGTAACTATCAATATGTACCACGCCCTTTAGCAAATTCCTGCAAAACACTATTTTTCGCATAGGCCTTCTTAGCATTTCTTTCTTTTCAACAAGCATCATGCATGGGAAGATCCTTTTGCCACATGGTACGACCATAGCTTAGAATTTGAATTAGTGATGCCACCACACCGCCTTCACCACTTGGAATGCAACCAAAGACCAACTTTTGCAAGCTAGAGAATTAAGATCATAATCCAAAAATGGTTTAAAACACCATTTTAGTGATAATAGCAATAACTCCAAAAGCCATCTTGGGCCAAACTAGAGATAAATGAAACATGGTCCACCTCCATTTAAAATCACAATGCTTTAAAGCCCAACAATAACAACTTGAAATCAATTTGAAAGCACAATCTTAAGACCAATTGAAGACTTAGATATGTCTTGAACCTTTGGACATAAATTGAATTTGAAAGTATTTGAACTTTATTTGAAATTGCCAACTTGGATTTTTTTTACACCTTTAACGCCTTAGCTTAAGCTAAAAGCATGGATACACCTACAAAACTTGTTAGTCACAATGTGAATAGGAAAAAATTATGACTTAATTTATAAAAGATCATGGTCGTAGGCCAAATGATCCTTTAGAGATAAAAATTGAAAAAACGTAGGATAAATTTGGGGTATGACAATTATGATATGAATGTCAGGGTAGATGTCCTTAGGTATGTTAGTGGGATTGGATGATTAATAAATCGATGAATGTGATATGAAATTGAGGAGTTTATGAAGTTTGATTAGCATGTTTGTGTTGGTATTGATAATTGTGAACATTCTGGTGAAAAACAGATATTAAGACTGATATTTTACACTAATTTAGGGTGAGAATCGCAGAGGAAGAGTGCAGAAATCGCAGGGTTTTTTCTGTTAGTTTCGCGTTGCTCGCTTAGCGAGGGGCTACTCGCTTTGCGAGTGTTGGAAAATTTCACCTTTTTGAGGCAGTGGCTTGCTCGCTTAGCGAGACCAAGGAGAGAAAAAATTGTATTTTTAATTCATTAAAATTCAAGAAAAATCGTGTTTTATGTTTTAGGAGGGTTGGTATTGAAGGAAAATTGCGATCTAAACGCAGCGGAAAAACAAAATTTTCTTTAGTGATCCTTACGAATGAGCATGGTCAGTGATAGAATCGTTACCTCTTTGTGGCGATTCAGATCTTTGATGCAGCGATCACAAGCGTTGATGAAGTGCAACGCCTCTACTCAGTCCACACGAACAGCTTCCGGTCACAGTGCTAGCTGCTTACGAACGGAATTATTTGAGTGAGAAAAGAGAATCAAAAACGAAATTGCATCAAGTGAAAGCTTCATCACAAGGGTTCCTTTTATAGACTCTTTTGTGGGCTGCGGGCTAAAAGCCCAATTCACATGATCCATAATAATATTATATATTATTATAATAACTATTATTATAATAAATATATTTATTTTATTATTATTTTATAACCATTATAAAATAACAATAATTATTATTATATTATCCGAATTTCTATTTTCACTTAAGTGCACCGTACCTTACGGTGTTCCTTTGATTTCTCTATCTCTCATCAAACTGTCCTTATGTGTGTGACCCTGTAGGATTTCGTAACGTTGGTAATTATATTAAATTATATATTTAACATAATAAACAGTGAGCGGTATCTAGCAACACATCACTGCTACCCAAGTCACGAAAATGTCATGTGATCTGACAAAACCTTTTTCGTGATAATATATGTTTGTACAATTACCCTTTTGCCCCTATGTCTATATTGAACACAAGGCATACACTGTGTCATCCTTGTCCAGTTCAATATTGGGCCCTTAGACATTTCTCCTGTTATGCAGGATTGGCAAATTCCATCTAGGACACTCATGTCCCTCAGCATGCTTCGTGGAGTGCCCATCAACTGTCTTTATGATCATCCAGTTACGGATAATGTTTGATCAGCAATAAAGCACCCGACTCTACATCTAGGGTCCATAGTGGTTTCAGGTCGAAGGGTGGTAATACACCATTATCACCATGAGAATAACTTATGACACTTTGCATAACATACTATGTAGTATTCTCATAGCGGGTCAATCCGGTATAAATATTACTCCTAATATTTATACCTATGTCAAGACTTGATAACTCTTTATCCATGATCCATGAGATGTGATCATCAGTCTATCTTCATAATAGTCTCAATGCTTTAATGTTATCCCACTTTGCAATAAAGCTTGACTACGGATATTTTAAGAATAATGTCTTTATGTTTAATGGGATCTCATGATTAAGTCACACTTAACATTTCATTAAACAGACTAACTATTCTAGGGACTTTATTATTCTGAAAGACAAACATAATAAAGAAATGCCTTTTATTATTAAACGAATAATCCGATACAAGTACCAAAAAGTATTGGCCTCTAGGGCTTACACCAACAATCTCCCACTAGCACTAGAGCCAATTAGGCATACCCTTAATACCCATAGATCTAGTATGACCATCATGCTTCTGTTGCGCAAGAGGCTTTGTTAATGGGTCAGCGATATTGTCAAGTGTAGGTACTCTGCATATCTTCACATCTCCCCGATCGATTATCTCTCGAATGAGGTGATAACGCCTAAGTATGTGTTTGGATCGTTGGTGAGATCTAGGCTCCTTAGCTTGTGCGATAGCACCATTGTTATCACAATATAAACCAATGGGATCCACAATGCTAGGGACTATGCCAAGTTCACTAATGAACTTCTTGATCCAAACAGCTTCCTTTGCTGCATTTGAGGCAGCAATATACTCGGCCTCAGTTGTAGAATCAACAACTGTTTCCTGCTTTGAACTTTTCCAGCTCACAACGCCACCATTGAGACAGAACACATAACCAGATTGTGATCTAAAATCATCCTTATCTGTCTGGAAGCTAGCATCAGTGTAACCAATTACATCAAGCTCTTCCTGACCTCCATATATCAAGAATGAATCCTTAGTCCTTCTCAAGTACTTAAGGATATTCTTGACAGCTACCCAGTGAGCATCACCGGGATCAGATTGGTACCTACTCGTTGCACTTAATGCATACGAGACATCTGGTCGAGTACATAACATGGCATACATGATAGATCCTATTGCAGATGCATATGGAATCTTATTCATGCGATCCCTTTCTTCCTTAGTTGAAGGGGATTGTGTTTTTGATAAACACAGACCATGTTGCATAGGTATGAATCCTTTCTTGGAATCATGCATATTAAAGCGTCTCAACACTTTATCTATGTATGTACTCTGACTTAGGCCAAGCAGTTTTTGTGATCTATCTCTATAGATCCTAATTCCTAATATATAGGCTGCTTCACCTAGGTCTTTCATAGAAAAACAATTCCCTAACCAAGTCTTCACTTGTTGCAAGGTAGGGACATCGTTTCCAATGAGTAATATGTCATCTACATATAATACCAGAAACACGATCATGCTCCCACTAACCTTCTTGTAGACACAAGGTTCATCTTCATTTTTGATGAATCCATATTGTTTTACGGTTTCATCAAAACGAAGATTCCAGCTTCTGGAAGCTTGCTTCAATCCATAGATTGATCGCTGTAACTTGCATATCTTTTGGGCATCTTGTGGTATGTCAAATCCTTCAGGTTGTGTCATGTACACATCCTCAAGAAGATTCCCATTAAGGAAAGCAGTTTTGACATCCATCTGCCATATTTCATAATCATGATATGCAGCGATGGCAAGTAAAATCCGAACAGATTTAAGCATTGCAACTGGTGAAAAGGTTTCATCATAGTCAACCCCATGAATTTGTTTATAGCCTTTTGCAACCAGTCTTGCTTTATAGGTATGTACCTTACCATCCATGTCAGTCTTCTTCTTGAAGACCCACTTGCATCCTATAGGGTTAACTCCTATAGGAGGTTCTACCAAGGTCCAAACCTGGTTTATGTACATGGAATCCATTTCAGATTTCATGGCTTCTAGCCACTTCTCAGACTCAGGACCAGTTATGGCCTCTTTGTAGGTCACAGGCTCATCTTGATCCATGAGTAATACATCACCCTGATCACTTATGAGATATCCATATCTCTCAGGTTGGTGACGTGTCCTGCTTGACCTACGCTGGTCTTGTTCTACTTGAGCAGGTTGCTCTTCCACAACTACTTGTGTTTCCTGCTCTAGTTCCTCCATAGGTGTTTCAATGTTTTGTGATTCTTGAATTTCTTCAAGCTCTATTTTCCTCCCACTGTTTCCTTTGGAAATAAAATCCCTTTCCAGAAAGACTCCAGTTCGAGCGACAAACACTTTGCCCTCAGAAGGATTGTAGAAGTAATATCCTCTTGTTTCTTTAGGATACCCCACAAATACGCATTTGTCAGATTTGGGCTCAAGCTTGGTTGAAATTTGTCGTTTGACGTAAACTTCGCAACCCCAAATCTTCATGTAAGACATATGTGGTTTCTTACCACTCCATATCTCATATGGTGTCTTATCAACCTTTTTGGATGGAACACGGTTAAGTGTGTAAGCTGCTGTTAATAATGCATGTCCCCAAAAGGAGTTTGGAAGATCGGCATGACTCATCATGGATCGGACCATGTCTAACAAGGTTCGATTTCTTCTCTCAGATACACCATTCCATTGTGGTGTTCCAGGAGGAGTAAGTTGGGATAGAATCCCATACTCTTTTAGATGGTCATCAAATTCTAGGCTTAAATATTCACCGCCTCGATCTGATTGAAGAACTTTAATATTCTTACCTAGTTGGTTTTGTACTTCATTCTTGAATTCCTTGAACTTTTCAAAGGACTCAGATTTGTGTTTCATTAAATACACATATCCGTATCTACTGAAGTCATCAGTAAAAGTGATGAAGTACTGAAAACCTCCTCTGGCTGGTATGTTCAGTGGTCCACATACATCAGTATGTATGAGTGCCAAAAGATCATTAGCCCTTTCACCTTTTCCTGTGAATGGGGACTTTGTCATCTTTCCAATTAAACAAGATCTGCATATCTCATATGATTCATAATCAAAAGAGTCCAAGAGTCCATCTTTATGGAGTTTGGAAATGCGTTTCTCATTTATGTGGCCTAATCGACAGTGCCAAAGGTAAGTTGGATTCAACTCATTGGGTTTCAACCTTTTAGTATTAATGTTATAAATTGGCATTTCAAGATCAAGGACATATAGTCCATTATTCATTTTTGCAGTAGCATAGAATATATCATTCAAATAAATGGAGCAACAATTGTTCTTTATTATGAATGAAAAACCAAACTTGTCCAAACAAGAAACGGAAATAATATTCCTGCTAATTGCAGGTACATAATAACAGTTCTCTAACTGAATTATTAAACCACTAGGTAAAGTTAAAACATAAGTTCCTACAGCTAAAGCAGCAACCTTTGCTCCATTGCCAACTCGTAGGTCAACTTCACCTTTTGCCAAATCTCTACTCCTTTTTAGCCCCTGCACATTAGTACAAATGTGAGAACCGCATCCAGTATCTAATACCCATGATGCAGAAGTAGATAAATTAATTTCAATAACAAAAATACCTGAATTTGAAGTCTCTACTCCATTATTCTTATCTTCCAGGTACTTTGGGCAATTTCTCTTCCAATGTCCGGTCTTACCGCAATGGAAGCAAGTGCCCTCCTTTGCTATTCCTCCACTAGGCTTCAAAACAGGAGGAGTGGGTTTGGGTTTGGCAACTTCCTTGCCTTTCCCTCTACCACCCTGTTTGATGGGCCTCTTGTTCTGTTTCTTTCCATTACTGACCATCAGAATGGATTTCCCTGTTGTCTTCATATTCTGCTCAGCAGTTCTCAACATGCCTAGCAGTTCTGGAAGACTTTTGTCCAAGTCATTCATATTGAAATTCAGGACAAACTGACTGAAGCTCTCTGGCAACGATTGCAAGATCAGATCAATCGCAAGTTCTTTTCCAAGGGGAAACCCTAATCTGTCAAGGTTCTCCACATACCCAATCATCTTGAGTACATGGGGACTTACAGGGGCTCCCTCGGCTAACTTGCTGTTAAAAAGGGACTTTGAAACCTGAAACCTCTCATTTCTTGCTTGCTCTTGATAAAGCATTTTCAGATGTCCGATCATATCGAACGCAGACATGTTCTCGTGTTGCTTTTGCAACTCAGAGTTCATGGTAGCAAGCATGAGGCAAGCGGTTTCATTGGCATCATCGAAATGCTTCTTATAAGCATCTCTTTCTGCCTTTGGTGCAGAACTAGGAGGTTCCTCCTCAGGAACTGGTGTCTCCAAGACATACAGCTTCTTATCGTGCTTGAGGACAATCCTCAGATTACGGTGCCAATCCAGGAAATTTGTCCCAGACAATTTTTCCTTATCTAGGATGGATCGCAAAATATTGTTCGATGTGTTTGTTGTCATGGTAATCTACAAGAGAAATATGAAAATATAAGTATCATTAAAACAACATATTTAATTAGGCCTTTAATCAAATATGCTCCCACTATTTTATTCAAAACAAATGACCCTCATCATTTGATTCGGAAAATCCCGTTGGAAGACTTTCTAGTGGGTCGAGATCCATGTTTCACTTTGTTTTAAGTCAGCGTTAGGCTGATTACACAAAACTAAGTTATTTAGGTAGGAACTCCTTCCAATTGTATCTCATACAACTCTCAAATATTTTCAATTGGGTGAATAACTCCTTATTCTGATCCATCACATGAATCATTCCCAATTCTTGCTTCTAAACATGTATAATCTTATTATAATTTGTTTAGTTAAGTTTGACCCATTGTTTTAGCAATTGGATATTACAATTATCCCATCACACCTTACTAATATAGAACATGCACCTCGCGTAGGCGAAACCTACAATGCTCGATACTAGTCTTGATGAGTGCTAAAAATTGGAAAGCATAAACTTAATATTTAATTTTGAGGGAATTTGTTATTAGTTTGATCTCACCGGCTTAACATGCAAAACGTCTCTCACATGCATCAACATACAATTACATGCATCAACATACATATAAAAAGATACAATTATGGCCCCTAACGCAATTGTTCTCTCAAGCCAATGAGAGAACCTAAGCTAACCTAATAACGATCTAAGCTTCTCCAAGCATGATCTCCAAGGTTATCCTCCTTTAATATTGAATACTTCCTTTTTCTTCATAACATAATATTACATTACATATAAGAAAACTCGTTTTACATACGAGGGAGTGAGATGAGAAAAGAAGTTACATAAAGAGATTGAGAGAGAGGCACGACACGCAGGCCGTATTTAAAAATCCCAAAACAATAATAAAGGATAAACTAAGGCCATAACTGATCACCACAAATAAATAATAATAAACACACTTTTATTATTAGTTTAAAATTCCGATAATTAAATAAACTAAATTAAATTTCGGCTGATTGATCACACTTTAATTAATCGTTTATTGTTAAATTCGTTCTGTGTTTTAATCGAATCAAATACAGAAAAAAAAACGGAAATTTAACAGCTATCAGATCCATGGTTTCGTAAGTGGCTCTGATACCACTGAAGGAAAATTGCGATCTAAACGCAGCGGAAAAACAAAATTACCTTTAGTGATCCTTACGAATGAGCATGGTCAGTGATAGAATCGTTACCTCTTTGTGGCGATTCAGATCTTTGATGCAGCGATCACAAGCGTTGATGAAGTGCAACGCCTCTACTCAGTCCACACGAACAGCTTCCGGTCACAGTGCTAGCTGCTTACGAATGGAATTATTTGAGTGAGAAAAGAGAATCAAAAACGAAATTGCATCAAGTGAAAGCTTCATCACAAGGGTTCCTTTTATAGACTCTCTTGTGGGCTGCGGGCTAAAAGCCCAATTCACATGATCCATAATAATATTATATATTATTATAATAACTATTATTATAATAAATATATTTATTTTATTATTATTTTATAACCATTATAAAATAACAATAATTATTATTATATTATCCGAATTTCTATTTTCACTTAAGTGCACCGTACCTTACGGTGTTCCTTTGATTTCTCTATCTCTCATCAAACTGTCCTTATGTGTGTGACCCTGTAGGATTTCGTAACGTTGATAATTATATTAAATTATATATTTAACATAATAAACAGTGAGCGGTATCTAGCAACACATCACTGCTACCCAAGTCACGAAAATGTCATGTGATCTGACAAAACCTTTTTCGTGATAATATATGTTTGTACAATTACCCTTTTGCCCCTATGTCTATATTGAACACAAGGCATACACTGTGTCATCCTTGTCCAGTTCAATATTGGGCCCTTAGACATTTCTCCTGTTATGCAGGATTGGCAAATTCCATCTAGGACACTCATGTCCCTCAGCATGCTTCGTGGAATGCCCATCAACTGTCTTTATGATCATCCAGTTACGGATAATGTTTGATCAGCAATAAAGCACCCGACTCTACATCTAGGGTCCATAGTGGTTTCAGGTCGAAGGGTGGTAATACACCATTATCACCATGAGAATAACTTATGACACTTTGCATAACATACTATGTAGTATTCTCATAGCGGGTCAATCCGGTATAAATATTACTCCTAATATTTATACCTATGTCAAGACTTGATAACTCTTTATCCATGATCCATGAGATGTGATCATCAGTCTATCTTCATAATAGTCTCAATGCTTTAATGTTATCCCACTTTGCAATAAAGCTTGACTACGGATATTTTAAGAATAATGTCTTTATGTTTAATGGGATCTCATGATTAAGTCACACTTAACATTTCATTAAACAGACTAACTATTCTAGGGACTTTATTATTCTGAAAGACAAACATAATAAAGAAATGCCTTTTATTATTAAACGAATAATCCGATACAAGTACCAAAAAGTATTGGCCTCTAGGGCTTACACCAACAGGTATGTTGTTGATACATGTTGTTTTTTTCACATGTATGAATGAATGCATTAATGAACAAGTAATTCTAAATGATCAGATCCAAACAATATGGATGAAAGATACTTTGATTGCTCTCATTACAAGGATCTCACCGGGTGGGCTCTAAAGTTAAACGGAACCCCAAAGTTATAAATCCATATGACTGTACATCAGACACACCATAAATATGAATGTTGATTGACTCCCCCATATGAATCTTGTTTGGGGTAAGGTTTTAGTATCGAACTACACAAGAGAAAGACTCTAGGTGCCACATACTACGCAACCATCGAAATAGGGTTTCAAACAAAGATCTCAGAGTTACAGACTCTTCTCAACTGTTTGCTGGACATGTCAGCCGTTCAAAGTTCAGTCAACTTCATTGAGAAAGTCTATTCTGAGTGATGTCTTCGTATCGAACTACATGTGGGTAACTCCTCGGTGCCCCATACTATGCAACCATCAATCTTTGTTTGGAAAAAAATAGTTCAAGGTTCTAAGGTCCTTAGAGTCGACGATCCTAATGAAAACACTGATCGTCCGCGCCATAAATATGACAATCGTCAGCATTTGCATTAAAATCTACTCCAAGCAGGGTCTTCGTATCGACCTTCCACGAGAGCAATTTCTCGGGAGCCCATACTATTCAACCTCTCATAATTTTATATTTGTACTCATAGGCTCGGGTATAGAACCTTTCACTCAAGTTTCTTTTTGCAATTAAAGTATCGTTTCAATACCAAAGCAGCCACAAGATAAATTATGGAAAGCGGTAAATAGAGCGATAAAATAAACAAGTAACACATAAATGCAAACATCAAAACAAGCGTGAAACTACCTAGACTAGGATTGAATTTCATAGGGGTGAACCAATCACCAACAGAGTCATCGGCTGTTGTACCTCGAAAAAATACGATCCTAGAGAACGCAGTTGCGGCTGGACTGACATGAGAGTCGCCACCTAATTTTATTTATTCCCAAAGAGGGAAATGGTAAATATAGATAAAACCATCCATAAGGGATAAAACCAGGTCTTCGAAAACCATTGCCTGGGTTCGAAAGTAGGTTATACAGGTGTTCGCTGGTGTTTTTGGCGAACAACCTCTGGTTTACCAATTCCTTGGAAATGGGTTACTTGCAGGACCAACCACACAAGTCCTATGACACATGTGCTAAATTCTTAGGACTAATTCCTTAATGTATAAGTCTTATTAGTTGCCTTGTATGTTTTATCGAAAGATCTCAAACAAAGTTGTTTTTATTTATATTGAAATGTAGATGTGTTTGTACAATGAACTAGAAGAAAGACTTAAAGTTTGCATTTAAAGGATTTTCTGGAATATAAACTTGCTTGAAAGTAAATTACTTAAGAAATAAGTAAAAGCATAAACTTGAACAAGGAATGAAGGGTAAATCTAAATTTTATAACTGAAAGATAAATGGTGTTTACACGTACATTTTCCAGACAATTCTCCTTTCTCTTACACATGAGTATTAGAGTAATTTTCACAGGAATATTGTACAAAATTTTCACACACTTTACACAAAGAAAACTATCCTATTTATATACATATAAAATAGCCGTCGAATAACGGTCAATTCATAAGAATTCGCCACTTGGCGCTCTGCATGTTATTAATCTCTAAGACTCCTCCACGTATCTTCTACCATGTGAGGCCGTTAACAACTGCCCTTTAACTGACGAAACAGCGTGTCTTCTTGTCAGGTTGAATTCATTTGAAATTCAAATAGTCCTAGCGTCTTCTTCGTCAAATCCTTGCCTTCACATCTCTCGTCGAAAACACGAGAGGACTTCTTAGTAGTGATGTGAAGAACTTCCTAACTGGCAACTCATCCTCTTTTTCGACAGACAATTGTTCATTATATCATGAACCAAATCATCACAAAGCTTCTCAAGATTCTGGACATGTGTCGCTCCCGAAGATTTGCATCCCGGTACAGACGCAAACGGTCGGCAAACGGAGAAAAGGAATGAACTGAATAGAGTCGCCAGCTAGGCATTTTTATCCCGAAGGAAAGGTAATGCAGCATAGACCTAGAAAAAGATGGATAAGACGGTTGCGAACTAGAGAAACTGAGAAAGGGGGTTGGTTACAACATGGGAAGGTATTAGCACCCAGATTGTCCGTCGTACTCGACGGGATCCACGCTTACAAGATTGTGTTTAAAAGGGGTAGGTGTATGTGCTATCTGTGTGCAAAATCTAAGAATGAATGTACAGGTGTCAGTGCAAAAAGGTGAATTTCTCAGGAACTGAGGCTTTAGAAAGAATGCTGAAAGAGGGGGAGGACAAAGAGACTTTTGTTCGATAACAGTTAAGTTATGCCTATTTATCCTCTCGTGCAATGAGGAAGTCAGAACACCGTAGTTTGACTCAAAGAGACTGAAAATGAAATTGACTATGAACTGCTTACTTGTCTATGCTCAAGTGTATGACTCGTCTGGCTCAAGTGCTAACTGTCTTGCATTAGACGGAAGCAACAAGTTCTCGTTTGTGAATGAGTGTGATGAGAAAAGAATCCCGAAGGAGACGATTATTGTTTGTTTTTGATGTTTTCAGTTTTATTATTGTTTTTGGTGTTTTGCATAAGTTAATGAGCTTAAGCCTAAATCAAGGGCTTGTAAACTCATTATATCCTCCCTGATTAGGGATAATGAGCATACTTAAGTATGAGATAAGAATCTCAACTTAATTACCATAATGATGTAGGATTAAGATCATTAACCTACTTATGATTATTTAAATGTTTTTTGGGTTTTTGTTTAGTGTTAAGTAATGAGTTTAATCTCTAATCACAAATTAGTGAACCCATTACACCATCCTAATAGAAGGATAATTGATGAGATACACTTAAGCTGAGGAAGATACCTCAACTTAATCCATGGTTAGGGATTAAATTCATTATATAACAAGCATTTATTAAATGAATTTTAATTAAAGGATTAGATTAAGATGTGGATTTTATGGTTTGTAAGACAACTTGAGGAAGACTTGTCCATTAAACACTAGGGTTAGTCCCTCTTAACCATAAAGAAGAGATAGAACCCTAATGTAAGGCCCAAGTTACAAGATAAAGTATTGGTGATTATTAATGTGATTTGATTAAGAGGTTTAAACAAATTAAAGGTTTAACACTTAGTATTAAAGTTATACACTCCATCCTAAGAGAAGGATGCATGCATAACCCTAATACCAAAGTCCTAAAACTTTAAGAGTTTAGTCTCTGATTATTAAGATGAGAAGAGAGACTCAAGGAGACTCAAAGGTAAAAGACTTAGGGGATTATACATAACCCTAAAAGTTATCATGCTTGGATATCCTATGGTTTGTGAGGGTTAGGAGAAGAATCTTCAAGAAGGCCACCATGGAAGAAGCAGATGAAAAGAGAAGGAGAAAAAAGAATAAGTTACTTACTTCCTGAAGAAGATAAGTAATCTGAAGAAAGAAAGTAAGAAGGATGGAACATAAGTGAACAATTTCACTTCAAGGACATGTTAAAATGCATATGAATGAGATAAGAAGAAGTGAGAGGTGAAGGCAAATCCACCTCCCAAATAACTTACCAAAAGATCCTGAAAATGTTAGTATGAATGGATAAGACATAAGGCATGAAGAAATGAATTGAAAAGAGGTGAAAAGACCAAAGTCAGAAGTGATTATGCAATGCAAATGACATATGAGATGATGTAATGTCATACAATGTGCATATGAATGATCATACAAAGATGGGATGTCATGAAAGCATGCTTGGAAGCTTGAAAACACATGGATGTTTATGAAATGAAATGAATGCAAGACAATGGCAAATGAATGAAGAAATGATCAAGCAAGGTTCTAACATGTTCTAAGATGTCTAAGATGACATATGAATGCTTGAAATGTCATGGCAAGTTCACATGATGATGAATATGCAAGGTGAATGCAAATGAACATGAGAAATTAGGGTTTTATGAACATATGAGATGCAAATGAACAAAAAAGAAGCATACAACATGATAAAAAATTGAAACCAAGCTCAATCAAACCCTAAACCCATATTAGGTCACACCCCAAAGGAGAAGGTCAAAAGCTAATCCTATTGAAAGTTATGATTTTTCTAAGTTTGCTAGGGTTTTTTGGGTGATTCTCAAAGGAAAAGGCAAATCAATTTGAAAATGCAAGATAAATTCATGAGTAAAATAACCTAGAAACTACATGCAATATGTGAAACAATGCAAAAAGAATCAAGTTCAAACTCTTCATGGTTAGGCAAAAATGATTTTTCAAAGTTAGGGTTAAAAAATGTGATTTTAAAGAACCCTAATTCAAAGAAAATTGTGAAATTATGATCAAACCTAAAAAGAAATTTGTATGAAGAGTTTGAAAATATATCTAAATGTGTTGGAATGGTTCATGATTTTTTTGGTGATTTTTAGAAACCTAAATGTATTTTTAATTAATTAAAATCCATTAATTAATTAAAAATAAACATTTAAATATTTTAAAAATACTGTTTAAATGCAAAAAATAAAATAAAAATCATTTTCAGGTTGAGAAAAATATTTAAAACAAGAATGCAAAGTTTGAGAATTTTTTGATGTGTTTTGGTATTTTTAATAAAATGTGGAAAGAAAATGAAATAAAAATTGAATTAAAATGGAAGTAATCAGATCCAGTGGATGTGATTCAAACTAGGGAGATGAGAGTTGACTGCGAACGCTATCTGATGGCCAGGATTGATTCTGATTTAATTAATTCAAATAATCCTAATTAAATTAAATAAATAAAGGTTAGGGTTAATGACTTCATCTGGGCCGTCCACACGCTAACTTAAACAAGATCCAAGGGTGGGAATTCAATTTGGGCAGCTAACCCTAATTAAGCCTTAATTACTTTCAGGTGACCGGAGCTAAGCTCCGGTCATCTTCTCCGGCCACTCAAAATGCTAACTTCTTCCCTAGGTCACTAAACACCAAATTTCTTGCCCAAAAATGATCCCCAAACATCATATATCATGAATCATCAAACAAAACACATTTATCATGCATCAAAAACAAGAATCGAAGCAAACAAGATTTTCGGGCAAACTTTCAGTGAGTTCATACATGCTCATTTCTCACTTATTTTCGAAACTAAACATATCAGTGTGATCAGGGGAACATGAAGATTGATATTTTAACTTAAATAGCAAGTTCTGAAAAAAATGTTCTTGAGGTATATATGAGTTGAAGCTTTTCAGTTTGGAGCTTTCTGGCCTTTTCTTTGATGCAAACCAACCCCAATGAGCTCCCTGATGATGTTGCAATACTTAGAACAAGTTTGTGATGGCTATTTTGAAGTGTTTGGTTCTGGTTTTGCAGAAATCGTATTTTGGTTTGAGCTGGTTTCAGGCCATGGTGAGGGGTGTTTTGTCTTAGGTGATTTTGAGATGAATGGTGAAAGAATGAGTGAGTTTTGATGGCTGAGGTGTGAGAATCGAAGAAAGGAAGTTTTTAGGTGATTTTGTGTATTTTGGATTGTGAGAGCTTGCATGCTTGAATATCTTATGAAATGAGCTCCTTAGGGTTTGCATAAGAGGTCTTGATTGGTCCAAAGAGTTGTTGTGGCTCAGTTTGATTGGTATGACTTGTTTTGCAAAAAGTCAAGGAAAGTGTACCACAAGCATGGGCTCGGGTCAGAGGTGATCTAAAGTGTGGATTTGCCTCAGCTGACTTTGTGGAGAGCCCTTGGATGGAAATGGATGAGCTGTAACACTTAGATCATGGGGGTAGCATGTGTTTTGCAATTTTCCCTCTTTGGAAATTTTGTGAAGATTAAGCATGAAATCTTGTGATCCAAGGCACAAATCTGATCAAGCAATGTGTAGATGTTAGAAATTGGCAGAATTTTTGACAAACAAAGTAAAAGTTATGAACTTAGTTCAGGACATCAGGATGTCACACCAGATGTTGTGACATCGCAAACCTGCTATCTGCCTTAAATGATGCGTAACAGAAGTGCTTAAAATCAGGAGTAAATATCTGGAATTAATTGTAAAAGGATAAGCACTCCAAGGCGCCTCTTTAGGAAGCTTAGTTATCTGGTTCCAGTGTAAAGGAAACAAAAAAACTAACTCACCTTGATTCAAGGAGATAACAAACTAACTCACCTTAATTCAAGGAGACAACTGTGAGATCTATCAAAGTCTGGATAATTTGCAAAAAGCCTAAAAACTAAGCATCTATTTAAGGAACTGATACACTCAAGTAAACCTAACGATTTCAAGCAGAGTGTCAAGGGTGTTAGTGAAGCTAGCAGGTTTTAATTGTTTGTTAGTCACTTTATAAGCTTTTAAGAAAAAAGTGAATTGTGACTTGATTGAAACTGATAAGTAAGATCAAGCTGGTGTGTATGAAGTGTGACTTCAAACTTATTAATCATTCTAAGTTAAAGACCACTGTGTGATTGAGGGGGAATGAGTAGGTACTCATATCTAAGTAGAGTCTTAGATAGAAATTGCCTTGGGTAGTTATTAAATGAAAGATTAAACTGATTGGTTTAACTCCATAATTAATATTACTTATATTGGATTTCCTTCCTGGCTTGGTAGCCCCCAGATGTAAGTGTGGAGATACACTGAACTGGGTTAACAATTTCCTGTGTTATTTAATTTACTAGCTCATTAATTTATTGTTTAGAATATCAGTGTCTAAACATCTGGTTCAACATCACATATCTGATCCCAGAATTTCAATTGGCATCAGAGTAGGCACCCTGCCTGTACAACTGGGTGAGATCTAGGGACTGCAAATTTTGGGAACATGGACAGAGATATAGGATCTGTGAATCGACCACCTATTTTGGATGGATCCAACTATGATTACTGGAAGCCAAGAATGGTAGCATTCTTGAAATCTCTTGATAGCAGGGCTTGGAAAGCAGCTAACAAAGGATGGGAGCACCCTGTCAAAGACAATAAGGATGGGGCAAAAGTGATGAAGCCTGAAGAAGAGTGGAGCAAGGAGGAAGAGGAGTCAGCACTTGGAAATTCCAAAGCCTTAAATGCCTTGTTCAATGGCATTGATAGGAACATATTTAGGCTTGTGCATCACTGTGAGCTAGCCAAGGATGTTTGGGACACCCTCAAAACTACTCATGAAGGAACATCAAAGGTGAATATGTCAAGACTTCAACTTCTCACCACCAAGTTTGAGAACTTGAGGATGAAGGAAGATGAGACCATTCATGAGTTTTACATGAACATCCTGGAGATTGCTAATACTTCTGGTGCCTTGGGAGAGAAGATGAGTGATGAAAAGTTGGTAAGGAAGATTCTCAGATCACTGCCCAAGAGGTTTGACATGAAGGTCACTGCCATAGAAGAAGCTCAGGACATCTGCACAATGAAAGTTGAGGAGCTCATTGGTTCCCTTCAAACCTTTGAGATGGGAATGAGTGATACTATTGTGAAGAAAAACAAAAGCATAGCCATGGTCTCAAACACTGATAAGGAAGAAGAAAGTCATGAAGCAGGCTCTGAGGACAACTTATCAGATGCAATTGCTATGCTTGGGAGACAATTTAACAAAATTATCAAAAGAATGGACAACAGGCCCAAACCAAGTGGAAGAAACTCAACCTCTGAGAATAAAAGATCTTATGACTCTAACAGGAGGTCAAACTATGATGAGAAGACTAACCAAGGAAAAGGGATTCAATGTCATGGATGTGAAGGTTATGGACACATTACAAGTGAATGCCCAACCTATCTAAAGAAGTAAAAGAAAGGTCTTTCTGTATCTTGATCAGATGAAGACTCAGGTAGTGAGTCAGAAGAAGAGTCTGCAAAGCACATCACTGCTCTAGCTGGAGTATGTGAAACTGAAGGGGGATCCAGTGATGAGGATCTTACATTTGAAGAGCTTGAAACATCTTACAGGATGCTGTGTGAAAGGAGCACTGAGGTATGCAAGGAAAGTAAACAACAGAAGAAGCAGATTGAGGAATTAAAGGCTGAAAAGGCAAGTCATCTGGAGATCATTGACACTTTGAAAAATGAAGTCAGCCTACTCAACTCCAAAATGGAGCATATATCCAAATCTGTCAGAATGCTGAACAGTGGCTCAAACACACTGGATGTCATTCTCAACAACAACAAGCACTCAGGGGATAGGACTGGGCTGGGATTTAATAAAGTTCAAAACTCTGAGGCTAGCACCAGCCAAACAACTCCAGATCCTATGAAGTAAAACAAGATGTTCAAGCAGATGTCTCAACATCATGAGAAAAAAATGATGAAAAAGAAATATCAAAGGTGGAGATGTCATTACTATGGAAGGTTTGGTCACATCAAACCTTTTTGCTACAAACTGCATGGATACCCCAATCAGAGTTCCCAACACCTTCCTAAGCAGAAGACAGAGGTCACCGGGAGAACTTGGATACCTAAAGATATACACTATACTGGTCAAAGCTACCAGTACATGCCTAAGCAGAAGAACAAGTTCACCAGGCAACCTTGGAACTCTATAGATGGACACTACCCAGGGCAGATGCATCAGAAGAGACATACATACATCCAGCAGTGGGAGCCTAAGAGAGAAAGACAGCCTGATCTGAGCTCACAAAGGAAACCTCACAACAAGCACAAGTGGTCCAAGCAGGTTGTTGCCTCTATAGCATACACATCTCTAAAAGTATCTGCTAAGGAAGACTGGTATTTTGACAGTGGCTGCTCAAGGCACATGACTGGACTGAAGAATCTGTTGGTAGACTTAAAGTCACACTCATCCAGCTATGTAACCTTTGGAGATGGAGCAAATGGGGAAATCAAGGGAGTTGGGACTCTGGACTGCTCAGGTGTACCAAATCTAGATGATGTGTTGTTGGTGAAAGGGTTAACTGCTAACTTGATCAGCATAAGTCATTTATGTGACCAAGGTTACAGTGTCAACTTCACCAAAGCTGAGTGCATAGTTTCTGATAAAGAACAGAAAGTGGTCATGGAGCCAGATCAAAAGATAACTGCTATATGTGGGAACCCGAAGATTCCAGCCTCACATCTACTTGTTCCATAGCCAAAGAAGAAGAAGTGAAGCTATGACATCAAAAATTGGGTCATCTCCATCTCAGAGGAATGAAAAAGATCATCTCTATGGAGGCTGTAAGAGGGATCCCAAGACTTAAGATTGATGAAAGAAAAGTGTGTAGTGAGTGTCAAATAGGTAAGCAAACCAAGATGTCACACCCAAAGCTTCAACATCTGACAACCTCCAAAGTCTTGGAATTACTGCACATGGACCTTATGTGACTAATGCAGGTAGAGATTCTTGGTGGAAAAAGATATGCCTATGTGGTTGTTGATGACTTCTCAAGATATACCTGGATAAGCTTCATCAAAGAAAAGTCAGATGTGTTTGAGGTATTTAGAGATTTGTGCCATAGGATCCAAAGAGAAAAGGCAAGCTGTGTGGTCAGAATAAGAAGTGATCATGGAAAGGAGTTTGAGAATAAAAAATTCTCAGACTTCTGTTCATCAGAAGGGATCAACCATGAGTACTCTTCTCCCATGACCCCTCAACAGAATGGGATTGTAGAAAGAAAAAACAGAACTATTCAGGAGTCAGCTAGAGCCATGATTCATGCCAAGAAGTTACCCATGTACTTTTGGGCTGAAGCTATGAACACAACATGCTACATCCACAATAGAGTCACACTAAGAAAGGGAACTCTATCCACCATCTATGAAGTCTGGAAGGGTAGAAAACCTACAGTCAAGTACTTTCATGTATTTGGAAGTAAGTGCTACATCCTGGCTAATAGGGATAAAAGAAGGAAGATGGATCCTAAGAGTGATGAAGGAATATTTCTTGGATACTCTATAAATAGCAGAGCTTATAGAGTATTTAACTCCAGAACCAATGTTATGATGGAGTCAATAAATGTGACTATTGATGATACATATGCAAAGACAGATGTTGCTGATGATGTTGGAACATCTGCTGACAATCCAACTGAAGTTAAAATAGAAAGTGATAATCTTGACTTCACTTTAACTGAGGCAAAGTCAGGGCAATCTAACAAATCTCCCTCCATCAGAATCCAGAAAGATCATCCTAAAGAACTGATAATTGGTGATCACAATAGTGGTGTCACCACTAGATCAAGAGAGATGATCTCAGGCTCCTGCTTTGTTTCAAAGGTAGAACCTAAGAACATCAAGGAAGCTCTGAATGATGAGTACTGGATCTCTGCTATGCAGGAAGAATTAGGCCAGTTTACAAGGAATGAAGTATGGGATCTTGTTCCTAGGCCTGATGGCATTAATGTGATTGGCACTAAGTGGGTGTACAAAAACAAGTCTAATGAGCAGGGAGTAGTTACAAGAAACAAGGCTAGGCTTGTGGCTCAAGGATATACTCAAATTGAGGGGGTGGATTTTGATGAAACTTTTGCACCAGTAGCAAGA
Organism: Lathyrus aphaca; assembly: GCA_963966055.1. NCBI lineage: Eukaryota > Viridiplantae > Streptophyta > Magnoliopsida > Fabales > Fabaceae > Lathyrus > Lathyrus aphaca. The sequence continues at coordinate 414,654,231 of OZ014525.1, forward strand.
CTTGAATCCATCAGACTACTCCTAGGAATTGCTTGCATCCTAAAGTTCAAATTATTTCAGATGGATGTTAAGAGTGCCTTCCTAAATGGGTACCTTAATGAGGAAGTATATGTGGAGCAACCAAAGGTATTTGTTGATCCAAGCTGTCCAGAGCATGTATATAAGCTGAGGAAGGCTCTGTATGGACTAAAGCAAGCTCCCAGAGCTTGGTATGAAAGACTGACCACCTTTCTCATTAAGCATGGATACAGGAAGGGAGGAATAGACAAAACCTTGTTTGTAAAGGATGAAGAGGGAAAGGTTATGATTGCTCAGATATATGTGGATGACATAGTGTTTGGTGGGATGTCAGACAGGATGGTTAAACATTTTGTGACTCAAATGGAGTCTGAATTTGAAATGAGTCTAGTGGGAGAATTAACTTACTTCCTTGGACTGCAAATCAAACAGATGGAGGACTCAATATTCATATCCCAAAGCAAATATGCAAAGAACACTGTCAATAAGTTTGGGATGGAAAATGCAAGTCACAAGAGAACACCTGCCCCCACTCATCTAAAACTGACAAAGGATGACAAAGGTGAGAGTGTGGACCAAAGCTTGTACAGGAGCATGATTGGAAGTCTACTATATCTTACAGCTAGCAGACCAAATATAGCTTTTGCAGTAGGTGTGTGTGCAAGGTATCAAGCTGAACCAAAGGTGAGCCATCTCAACCAGGTTAAGAGGATCTTGAAATATGTAAATGGCACCTGTGACTATGGCATAATGTACTCTCATGGTTGTGAACCCATACTCACTAGGTTTTGTGATGCTGACTGGGCTGGAAGTGCTGATGATAGAAAGAGTACATCAGGAGGATGCTTCTTTCTAGGAAACAATTTAATTTCTTGGTTCAGTAAGAAACAAAATTGTGTGTCCTTATCCACTGCTGAAGCTGAATACATTGCAGCTGGTAGCAGTTGTTCACAGCTGGTATGGATGAAACAAATGCTCACAGAATATAATGCCACACAAGATGTCATGACACTGTACTATGACAATTTAAGTGCTATTAATATCTCCAAAAATCCTATCCAACACAGCAGGACTAAACACATAGATATCAGACATCACTTCATCAGAGACCTTGTGGAGGAGAAGGTGATCACATTGGAGCATGTAGCCACAGAGATGCAATTAGATGACATATTCACCAAGGCTTTGGATGCTTCCCAATTTGAAAACCTAAGGGGTAAATTGGGAATCTGTATATGTGACATATAACAATTATGGAGAAGTGCCAACATGTCTTATGACATCGTGTGGCATGACCACCAGGTGGCAGCACTAGTCTGGCCAATAACTGTTTGTATTCCAGTTTTAAAAATTCCAATAGCAACGGGCTCTATTTATGTACAAACGTGCTTTCAGCTTCTCACATTCTCATTAGCACCACTGAACCTTTTGCATGCTACAACTGAAACTATGAACTCATCTAAATCCATCATCAAACCTTTATACATCCCCACTACAATCGAAAACATGTCACAACATCAGAACCCTAACTCCATTGATGAGAGTCTCATTCAGGAAGACGTTGTGAACGCCACTCCATTGTCTATAGTACCCATGGATGCTACACCTATAAATGTGATCAGAGGAAGCATTCCCATTGCTCAAAAGCCCAGGACTCCCCATGCAAGAAGACCTAAGGAGCCAGTCTTTAGCAAAAGTAAGGGAGCCTCTTCATCTTCCAGTACTCCCAAAGCTTCTGATTACGTGGACGCAACAATCAAACAACTTGTAACCAGGATCCTGGCAGAAGAAAGGGTTGTGCCTGGGGTGCCAGTTCCCCTGAACAGGATGCCTGCCTCACCTCCCATCAACCAAGCTGAAGAAGACATACCTGCTCAACAAGATGTCCCAAGCAATGTTGAGACAACTGAAGGCCAGGACAAAGCCCCAAAGGATGATGAAGGAGTAGAAGGTTCTACTGATGATCAAGCTACTGATGATCAAGCTGCTGAGAATGAGGCTTTCCAACCTCCACCAACTGTGAACCTGGACAATGATTCTGATACAGAGATCATAGCAGTTGTTGATCCTAGCATAGCCAAGAGACTCAGGGCTAGGAAGGATAAGAGGACAGTTATTCAAGCAACTCCTGAGAAAAGACAACCAACTCCCAAGAAGGACAAGATCAAAACTGCTTTTGGACCTACAAAGCAATGGAGTAAGGTCAACACACAGAAGAGGAAGGCCACAACTCCATCTGATTCTGATGTTGAGGAGGATGTCCCAACATCTCAACCCAGAAAGAGGCCAGCACCTCCTAGGACTGCCACTGCTGTCCCTGAAGTACCCCTGGATAATGTGTCCTTCCACCATGTCTCCAGTGTAAGCAAGTGGAAATATGTCTATCATAGAAAGGTGGCTCTGGAACGAGAGCTGGGTAGTAATGCCTTGGAATGCACTGAGGTAATTGATTTAATCTCCAATGCTGGACTGTTCAAGACTGTCTCTAAATTTTCTTCTTGTTATGAACTGCTGGTAAAAGAATTTATAGTTAACTTACAAGAAGGCTGTGCTGATGGGAAATCTGAGAATTTCAGGAAAGTGTATGTCAGGGGAAGATGTGTAGACCTTTCTCCTAGGGTGATAAATCAATACCTGGGGAGAGAAGCAGATGGGCCAACTGAGCTTGGCAAGACTGACAATCAAGTATGCAAAATTATTACAGCTAACCAGGTCAAGACATGGCCAGTAAAAGGCAAACTCTCAGTCAGCTTGTTAACCAGGAAGTATGCCATGCTACACAGAATTGGAACAGTCAACTGGGTCCCAACCAACCACACCTCATCTATAGCTACTGGGCTTGGGAGGTTTATCTGTGCTGTAGGCACCCAAACCAAGCTGGACTATGGGGCATATATCTTTGACCAGACTCTCAAACATGCAGGAACCTCAGCCATCAAGCTTCCAATAGCTTTCCCATCACTCCTCTGTGGGGTGATTCTCAACCAGTATCTAGGAATCCTTACTGACAAAGATTCTGTCTGTAAAAGGGAAAGTCCACTGTCCTTCCATTACAAGCTGTTTCTAGGTCATCATGCTGCAGATGTTGAAGCACCAGGTGGGACATCTGCTGGGACATCTGCTGTCAAGACACCTATATCAAAGGCAACCCTAATTGCAGAGCTCAGGACAACCTGCAAAGAGCTGGAAGAAAGGAAGAAGAAGCTTGAGGACCTAATTCAAAGACTGGAGCTGGAAGAGGTTGCTGGGAATGATGATGAATCTGATGATGAGTCTGAGGATACAGAGGATGAAGAGTGAAGCTGTGTGTTGGTGGAAAATGTATTGTCTGTTCTGCATTGTAATTCTGAATGTTTTTGTCTGTTTCTATATTGTTTAGTTTCGTCCCAAAATTTATGTCTAATAGGGGGAGAAGTGTATTGAACAATGCTGTTAATGTTTGTCTGCTGAACTAAGTTGAATTTGAATTTTCAATGGTATATCAAAGTGTCACTGGGTGAAATGAATAATTATCAAAATCTGTTGGACCAAGTCATGGCAGTATACATACATGTTTGAGGGGGAGCAAATTATTAGCTCTCACATGATTCAACAGAAAGGAACTCCGCTGCTCTCTGACAAAACCAGAAGAATATATTAGCCAAAAATTAGCCAAAGGGGGAGTTTGTAGATGTTAGAAATTGGCAAAATTTTTGACAAACAAAGTAAAAGTTATGAACTTAGTTCAGGACATCAGGATGTCACACCAGATGTTGTGACATCGCAAACCTGCTATCTGCCTTAAATGATGCATAACAGAAGTGCTTAAAATCAGGAGTAAATATCTGGAATTAATTGTAAAAGGATAAGCACTCCAAGGCGCCTCTTTAGGAAGATTAGTTATCTGGTTCCAGTGTAAAGGAAACAGAAAAACTAACTCACCTTGATTCAAGGAGATAACAATCTAACTCACCTTAATTCAAGGAGACAACTGTGAGATCTATCAAAGTCTGGATAATTTGAAAAAAGCCCAAAAACTAAGCATATACTTAAGGAACTGATACACTCAAGTAAACCTAACGATTTCAAGCAGAGTGTCAAGGGTGTTAGTGAAGCTAGCAGGTTTTAATTGTTTGTTAGTCACTTTATAAGCTTTTAAGCAAAAAGTGAATTGTGACTTGATTGAAACTGATAAGTAAGATCAAGCTGGTGTGTATGAAGTGTGACTTCAAACTTATTAATCATTCTAAGTTAAATATCACTGTGTGATTGAGGGGGAGTGAGTAGGTACTCATATCTAAGTAGAGTCTTAGATAGAAATTGCCTTGGGTAGTTATTAAGTGAAGGATTAAACTGATTGGTTTAACTCCATAATTAATATTACTTATATTGGATTTCCTTCCTGGCTTGGTAGCCCCCATATGTAAGTGTGGAGATACACTGAACTGGGTTAACAATTTCCTGTGTTATTTAATTTACTAGCTCATTAATTTTTTGTTTAGAATATCAGTGTCTAAACATCTGGTTCGACATCACATATCTGATCCCAGAATTTCACAATGTTGCATTGTCATGTTATGGTGCTTAGAAGTCAGTTAGTGGTCACAAAAAGTCTTGGAATGCAAATATGCAAAAATCCCTCTTTGACATGAACTTGAAGATTATAGGATTTTTGCCAACTTTGAAAGGCCATAACTTGAGTTCTAGGATGAATCAAGACATGTTCTTGTACTTTTTGAAAAGGGAAAGACCTAATATACAACTTTCATGTCCAAGAATGTTTCATTTGAAGCATTTTTGGTCATGAAAGAGGAGGTTGAAAATCTTTCCCAAAATGGAAAGTTTCCATTACAAGTCATTTCCAAAAATGGCAAGTTTGCAATTGGCTCAAAATTATTTAATCTTGTGAACTTCCAACCACTTTTAAGATCAAATAAAGATCATAGAACTTCAATTTGATGACAATGATCCTTTGGTACCCTTGTTGGGGGCCTTAGATGCCCTGATTTTGACTTAACTTGTTCAAGAAGTTACCCAATGATCAGATGACTTCCACAATGAATTTCTTCATCAAACTTGGTACATATGATCCTTATAACATATTAAGAACATTAGAAATAAGAATGACCAAATTGTTTGGATTTAAGGCCTCTGAAACCAAAACCCTAATTTTGGTCATCTGTGTAGGAAAACCCTAGCTCTGCTTCCATGCCTTTGCTAATCCTTGTGATCTCTTGACTTTATTGAACTTTGGGGAGCATAATATGATTATAGAACGCACATGGAACCTCTTGGAAAGCTTCAAGACCATTGGGATGGCTCATATTGATTCTTGGATTGCTCAGATCACAAACCCTAGATGCAGATGAAATGCAGTGAAACAAATATGCAATTTGAGATGTAATGCTTATGTTAAAATAAAAATGAAAGATCACAAGCCATGGTGTGAGAGAAAGTGAGGGAAAATTTGGGGTGTTTACAGCTGCCCCTATTCAAGCATGGGTTAGCTGTGCAGGGTGTAAGCGCCTGGCTTAATAGACAAACAAGATAACTTGTGGTTGAATACCAAAGACAACCCGAAATTTGCACTTGCTGGGATAAGAAGAAAAGGGATATAAATTGTAAAAGGTAGTATAGTATGATTATCAAATGAAAGGCGATGGAGGACGACCATCGAGAAGAGGATGGCTGCTGGGGAGGAAATGGTGAGTAAAGCAGTTACGGGGACGACCGACAAGCTAGGGATATAAAGAGATCATGATGGGGACGACCATCGGATAAGGAAATAAGATTCTCTGGGGGATTAAAGAAAAGCAATGATGGGGACGACCATCAGGATAGAAAGTAGAGTAAACAATGATGGGGACGACCATCTGCTTAAAGAATAAATGAAATAATGATGAGGGACGGTCATCAAAGGTGAAGGACGATCACCTAGAAGGGGACAAATGCTATTTATCCCGACATAGGACGAATGTTGGATAGAAAGGGTCAACGATGGGGACGACCATCGGATAAACATGATGAAGGACGATCATCAAGGGTGAAGGACGATCACTTAGCAGGGTACGACTCCTCTTGGGGATTATCACAACATAGGACGAATGTCGGATAACAAGATCAACGATGGGGATGGCCATCGGATAAATGATGAGGGACGATCATCAAAAGGTGAAGGACGATCACCTAGTAGGGGACGACTGCTAAAAATATCATGACATATGACGAATTCCGGATAGAAGGTTCCAATAATGGGGGTTCCACTGGGGAAAAGTATGAAGGACGATCATCCGAAGGTGAAGGACGATCACCTGGCAGGGCACGACTGCCGAAAGTATCACAACATAGGACGAATGTCGGATAGAAACAAGTTGTTTTGTTGGAAACTTACTGGGGAATGGTAAACACGGACGAGTGCTTACACTCTTTAAAATAAAAGGTATAAGTGTTTGACAATGTGTATAGATTAAAGATGCGGACGAGCATCCTTAGGACCATGATACTGACGAGTATCGATAGAAGCAAACGCTGACACCTGTTTAAGGATGATGATACAGACGAGTATCAATCAATTAAGTAAGGAACACAGACGAGTGTTGATCTGCTGTGGAGGTGATGTATACAAGATATGGACGAGTATCAAAGACTTCTGTATAAGTATGTATAAGTATTGATCTGCTGGTGAAGTATGGGCAAGAAACGGACGAGTGTCGAAAGATTGGGCAAGGGACACGGACGAGTGTTTGACTTGCTGGGGAAGCATGTCACGAACGAGTGTCAAATATAATATGTACAAGTTAAGAACCATTTTCTGTATTTGAGAGTGCAGAAGGTATTCTGGTGACCTTTGGGGGATAAGATGACACAGACGAATGTCGAAAAGAGCATGTATAAGTATAAAAAGACATTTGTTTTGAGAGTGCAAAGGGGATGCTTTGGCTTTTATATGCAGGGGGTATGAGTTTTGTATATTGCCGGTGAAATATTGATCGGTATTTGCAAGTGATCGGCTCGAACCTGACTTATGATCATGCAAATGTTTGATTTTTACCGTAATGCTCCGTATTAGACGGAATGCTACACTTTTTTCGGTGAATATGATGCGAATGCTATGATTATGCAAAGGAGAAACTGATTCGGGACTCGGATCCTGCGGGGATAATGATCTTTGGATGATCTGCTTGAAGGGATAATCCGGCTGGGGGAAGAGATCATTGATAGATCTGTCCGAAGGGAGAACCCTGCTTGGGGGAATAGATCATTGGTAGATCTACCTGGAGGGAGAACTCCTTAATGGGGATGAGGAAGTTCTAGCCACTCAGCTGGGGATGTGTTTCAGGTATTGCTCTTCTGGGGAGGCAATCCTGTGGGGAATCAATTCCACCAACTTTGCTGAGGATGAGAGAAAACTGGTATCCCTGGTGGGGAAAAGAAAGTTCTTGAACCACTTAGCTGTGGAAGAGTTGCCAGGTACTTCCCGGGAGATCCTGCTCGGGGAGGAGATAACTTCTGAAAAGTAGTGTGCTGGGGATTCAATGCTGCTGTGCCCCACGTTGTGAAAGATTGCCTGTCTTGAGTACTTGCAACCTGTTAAGACAAAGGAAAACGCACAAGTGTCCCGAGGTATCCTTAACCAGATTCCGTCATGGGAGTTAGATTTACCTGAAAGTAATATATTTCCTACAAGCATTTTATTAAAAATGGCTCATATGTTTTATGCGAGTGTTGTATTATGAACATTGGACATTTTGCAAACGAAAAAAAATGTACAAAACGAAGTGTGACTGAAAACTCTGATTTTATTAATTTGTGTGCCCTGAATTGGCAAGTACAGTCAAAAGAAGAGAATCCCCTGGAAGGAGGAGATTGCTGTAAAATTGAGAAAATAAAAGTGTTGGCAATGTTGAAGATGATGCTCCAGTGAGCTTCCTTTGCTATGACCTGTATGACCTTGACGTTCTTCTTATCTTGCTTTCTGAAGAGACTGATTCTGACTGACGTTTTGTCCTTTCGAAGCTTGCCACGTTGTGAGTGATACAGACGAATTCAGAATGCAGTTGTTCGCTTATTCCCTGATTTTGCGTGGATCGCCCTTTCAGGTTTTCAATCCATCGGGATACCCATTTTTGCCTGAGCTGTCCAATGCGGCTTTTCAACTCAGCGTGTGTACATTTTTTTATTTTTCCCTTATTTTTGCCCGAGTCTTTTATTCTGTTTTTGACTCGCCGGGATGCCCTATTTTTTCCTGGACTTACATTCTGTTTTTATGTCCAGCGGGTCATTTTATGCGAAGTATTTTTTAACTGCATCTGAATTCAAAGGAGATGGGAAGTCTTCACCATCCATGGTTGCGAGCATCAGTGCTCCACCTGAGAAGACTTTAGTTATCACATAGGGACCTTCATAGTTTGGTGTCCACTTGCCCCTGTGGTCTGTATGAGGAAGAAGGATTCTCTTTAGAACAAGCTCTCCCACTTGGTATTCCTGAGGTCTGACTTTCTGATCGAAGGCTTTCTTCATTTGCTTCTGATATAACTGCCCATGACAGATGGCTGTTAATATTTTCTCTTCAATCAGATTCAGTTGATTGTACCGAGACCGGACCCATTATGCTTCATCTAGTTTCACATCCATCATTACCCGTAAGGAGGGTAGCTCAACTTCAACAAGTAGGATGACTCCCATACCATACACAAGTTGATAAGGCATTGCCCCAGTATACATTCTGATCGAGGTTTGATACCCATGCAAGGCAAATGGTAACATCTCATGCCAGTCTTTGTAAGTAACCACCACTTCTGCACAATCTTCTTGATGTTCTTGTTGGCTGCCTCAACAACGCCATTCATCTTTGGCCTGTAAGGAGAAGAGTTGTGATGTTGAATTTTGAAGTCCCGACAAAGTTCTGCCATCATTTTGTTATTCAAATTAGAACCATTATCAGTAATGATTCGCTCGGGAACTCCATATCGACAGATGATGTCTCTTTTCAGAAATCTGGCTACCAATTGGAACTAATAACGAAACAGAATATGAAGCCTGTATCATGGGTCTTGAGGAAGCCATTGACCTCAGGATTAAAACCTTGAATGTATTCAGAGATTCGACTTTGGTAATAAATCAGACCAACGACAAATGGTACACTCATTAGGAGCATCTGATTCCATACCGTGACTATACAAGGAGATTACTGACTTTCTTCACAACAGTCAAACTTGAATACATCCCTCGAGATGAGAATCAGTTTGCAGACGCTTTGGCTATCATTTCCTCTATGATCAAAGTTCAAGCTTCCAATTATGTGCCTCGGATTTTGGTATCCAAACTGCACCGCCCGACATATGTTTTCTCTGTGGACACTGCTAGTGATGACAAATCTTGGTTCCATGACATCAAATGCTTCTTGGAAAATCAGACATACCCACCTGGGGCATCAATCAATGATAAGAAGACATTAAGAAGGCTGGCTGGCAGTTTCTTCCTCAATGCTGATGGTTCATTATACAAGCGAAAATTCGACCTGGTCCTGCTCAGATGTGTTGACAAGAAGGAAACGGACCTCCTGATGCATGAAGTACACAAAGGTTCTTTCGGCACCCATGCTGGAGGACATGCAATGGCAAAGAAGTTGTTAAGATCAGGTTACTACTGGATCACAATGGATGCAGACTGTTGTGCCTATGCCAGAAAATGCCACAAGTGCCAGATCTACACAGATAAAGTGCATGTGCCTCCAAATCAGTTGAACGTAATGGCATTTTCTGGCATAGGCACAACAGACAAGTGGTAGCCAGATTTCTGAAAAGAGACATCATCTGTCGATATGGAGTTCCCGAGCGAATCATTACTGATAATGGTTCCAATTTGAACAACAAAATGATGGCAGAACTGTGTCGGGACTTCAAAATCTAACATCACAACTCTTCTCCTTACAGGCCAAAGATGAATGGCGTTTTTGAGGCAGCCAACAAGAACATCAAGAAGATTGTGCAGAAGATGGTGGTTACTTACAAAGACTGGCATGAGATGTTACCATTTTCCTTGCATGGGTATCGAACCTCAATCAGAACGTATATTGGGGCAATGCCTTATCAACTTGTGTATGGTATGTAAGTCGTCCTACCTGTTAAAGTTGAGCTACCCTCCTTACGGGTACTGATGGATGTGAAACTGGATGAAGCAGAATGGGTCCGGTCTCGGTACAATCAACTAAATCTGATTGAAGAGAAAAGATTAACAACCATCTGTCATGGGCAGTTATATCAGAAGCAAATGAAGAAAGCCTTCGATCAGAAAGTCAGACCTCGGGAATACCAAGTGGGAGAGCTTGTTCTGAAGAGAATCCTTCTTCCTCATACAGACCACATGGGCTAGTGGACACCAAACTATGAAGGTCCCTATGTCATAACCAAAGTCTTCTCAGGCGGAGCATTGATGCTCGCAACCATGGATGGTGAAGACTTTCCGTCTCCTGTGAATTCAGATGCAGTTAAAAAATACTTCGCATAAAATGACCCGCTGGACATAATAACAGAATGTAAGTCCAGGAAAAAATAGGGCATCTCGGCGAGTCAAAAACAGAATAAAAGACTCGGGCGAAAATAAGGGAAAAATAAAAAAAATGTACACCCGCTGAGTTGAAAAGCCGCATTGGACAGCTCAGGAAAAAATGGGTATCCCGATGGATTGAAAACCCGAAAGGGCGATCCACGCAAAATCAGGGAATAAGCGAACAACTGCATTCTGAATTCGTCTATATCACTCACAACGTGGCAAGCTTCGAAAGGACAAAGCGTCAGTCAGAATCAGCCTTTTTCAGAAAGCAAGATAAGAAGAACGTCAAATTCATACATGTCATAGCAAAGGAAGCTCACTGGGACTTCATCTTCAACATTGCCAACACTTTTATTTTCTCAATTTACAGCAATATCCTCCTTCCAGGGGGTTCGCTTCTTTGACTGTACTTGCCAATTCAGGGCACACAAATTAATAAAATCATAGTTTTCAGTCACACTTTGTTTTGAACATTTTTGTTTCGTTTGCAAAATTTCCAATGTTCATAATACAACACTTACATAAAACATATAAGCCATTTTTATAAATTCTTGCAGGAAATATATTACTTTCAGGTAAATCTAACTCCTATGACGGAATCCAATTAAGGATACCTCAGGACACTTGTGCATTTTCCTTTGCCTTAACAGGTTGCAGGTACTCAAGACAGACAATCTTTCGCAGCATGAGGCATATCAAGCATTGAATCCCCATCACACTACTTCCCAGAGGTTATATCCTCCCGGAGCAGGATCTCCCAGGAAATGCCTAACAACTCTTCCACAACAAAGTGATCAAAGAACCTTCCATTCCCCACCAGAGATGCCAAATTTCTCTCATCCTCAGCAGAGTTGGTAAAATGGATTCCCCACAGAGTTGCTTCCCCAGTCGAGCAATACCGGAAGCACATCCCCAACGGAGTTGCTAAAACTTCCTCATCCTCATTAAGGAGTTCTCCCTACGGACATATCTATCAATGATCTTTCCCCCCAGCCGGGTTATCCTCCAAGTAGATCAGCCAGAGATCTTTATCCCTGCAGGATCCGAGTCTCGGATCATGTTTCTCTCTTTTGCATAATAATAACATTCACATCATATTCACCAAAATAAGTGTAGCATTCCGTTCAATACGGAGCATTACGAAAAAAACCAAACATTTGCATGATCATAAGCCAGGTTCGAGCCAATCAATTGCAAATACCATCACAACAATATACAAAACTCATATCCCCTGCAGATAAAAGCCAAGGCATCCCCTCGCACTCCCGAGTACAAATACTTGTTTATATTTATAAATGATCTTTTCGACACTCGTCTGTGTCATCTTATTCCCCACAGATCGCCAGAATACCTTCTACACTCCCAAATACAGATATTTATTCACAACTTATACATATTCTTTTAGACACTCGTCCGTGTCATACTTCCCCAGCAAGTCAAACACTCATCCCTTGGCCAATATTTCGACACTCATTTGGTCTTGCACATACTTCACCAGCAGATCAATACTTGTACATACTTATACAAAAGTCTTTGATACTCGTCCGTATCTTTTCTATATCATCTCCTCAACAGATCAGCACTCGACCGTGTTCCTTGCATAAGCGATTGATACTCGTCCGTATCATCATCGTCTTTAAACACGTGTCAGCGTATTGTTTCTACCTATACTCATCCGTATCATGGTCCTAAGGATGCTCGTCCGCATCTTTGGTCTATACACACTGTCAAACACTTATATCTTTTATTCTTGAAGGCGTAAGAACTCGTCTGTGTTTACCATTTCCCCAGTAAGTCGCCAACAAAACAACTTTCTGCTATCCGACATTCGTCCTATGTTGTGATACTTTAGGCAGCCGTCCCCTGCCAGGTGATCGTCCTTCACCTTTGGATGATCGTCCCTCATCCTTACCCCAGTGGAATCTCCATTATTGGAACCTTCTATCCGACATTCGTCCCATGTCATGATGTTTTCAGCAGCCGTCCCCTGCTAGGTGATCGTCCTTCACCTTTTGATGACCGTCCCTCATCATTTATCCGATGACCGTCCCCATCGTTGATCTTGTTATCCGACATTCGTCTTATATCGTGATGATCCCCAAGAGTAGCCATACCCTGCTAGGTGATCTTCCTTCACCTCTTGATGATCGTCCTTCATCATGCTTATCCGATGGTCGTCCCCATCGTTGACCTTATCTATCCGACATTCGTCCTATGTCGAGATAAAGAGCAGGCCGTCCCCTTCTAGGTGATAGTCCTTCACCTCTGATGACCGTCCCTCATCAAATAATTCATTTATTCTTTAACTCGATGGTCATCCCCATCGTTGTTTGCTTTACTTTCCAAACCTGATGGCCGTCCCCATCTATGCTTGTCTAAATCCCCAAATATTTTTTTATTTTATTACTCGATGGCCGTCCCCGTCACGGTTTCTTCATTTCCCCAGCTTGTCGGCCATCCCCGTCATTGCTTAGCTTACCGTTATTCCCCAGCAGTCGTCCTCTGCTCGATGGTTGTCCTCCATCGCCTTCATTTGATAATCATACTATACGACCTTTTACAATTTATATCCCTTTTCTTCTTCTCCCCAGCGAGTGCAAATTTCAGATTGTCTTTGGTATTCAACCAACAAGTTATCTTGTTTGTCTGTTAAGCCAAGCGCTTACATCCTGCACAACTAACTCATGCTTGAATAGGGGCAACTATAAACACCCCAAATTTTCCCTCACTTTTTCTCACATCATGGCTGGTGATCTTTCATTTTTGCATTAGCTTAAGCATACCATCTCATATTGCATATTTGTTTCACTGCATAGTTCCATTTTCATCTACATCCAGGGTTTGTGATCTGAGCAATCCAAGAAATCAATCTGAGCCATCCCAATGGTTTTGAAGCTTTCCAAGAGGGTCCATGTATGTTCTAAGATCATAATATGCTCCCCAAAGTGCATGAAAGTCAAGAGATCACAAAGAATGGCAAAGACATAGAGGCAGAACTAGGGTTTTCCTACACAGATGACCAAAATTAGGGTTTTGGTTTCAGAGGCCTTAACTCCAAATTTTTTGGTCATTCTTGTTTCTAATGTTCTTAATATGTTATAAGGATCATGGGTACCAAGTTTGTTGAAGAAACTCATTGTGGAAGTCATTTGATCATTGGGTAACTTCTTGAGCAAGTAAAGTCAAAATCAGGGCATCTAAGGCCCCCAACAAGGGTACCAAAGGGTCATCATCATCATTTTGAGTCTCTATGATCTTTATTTGATCTTAGAAGTGTTTGGAAGTTCACAAAGTTGAAGAATTTTGAGCCAAATGCAAACTTCCTATTTTTGGAAATGACTTGTAATGAAAACTTTCCATTTTGGGAAAGATTTTCAACCTCCTCTTTCATGACCAAAAAAGCTTCAAATGAAAAATTACTGGACATGAAAGTTGTATATTAGGTCTTTCCCTTTTCAAAAAGTACTAGAACATGTCTTGATTCATCCTAGAACTCAAGATATGGCCTTTCAAAGTTGGCAAAAATCCTATAATTTTCAAGTTCATGCCAAAGAGGATTTTTTGAAAATTCAAGTTCCAAGCCATTTCATGACTTCTAATTGATTTCTAGGCATCATGCAAACATAGTGCAATGCATTTGAACCAAAGTTGTGCCTTGGATTGCAAGATTCATCAAGGTATTTTCACAAAATTCTCAAAGAGGGAAAGTTGCAAAATGCTTGGAAACTCTTCATCCACTAGTGCCAGCTTATGTAATCTGATCCTATAGCCATCCTTGATGCAAGCTGAGGCCAATACACCCCTTTGAGCTGCTCTGACCCGTGCCATACCTCCAAGTACACAAAATTGACTTTTTGCAAAACCTCCCATACCAATAAAGCCGAGCCACAACAACTCTTCTGACCAATCAAGACATCACATACATCCCTCATGGACCTCATTTCATATGTTCTTGGAGCCTGAAACACAACACAAGTCAGATTTCACAAAATCCACCAAAATCTTCATCTCTTCGATTCTCTCAACACAAACCACAAACCTCAAAACTCTTTGCACCATTCAATCATACACATCCTCAGGATCACAAAGCAACCCTCACAATGACCTAAAAGCCTCTGAATCAAAAACACGATTTCTCACCTCTCAAAACTGGAACTCACAAAGGAGGCCATTCAAACTTGTTCCAAGCTTCTCATTAGCTTCAGGGAGTCCATTGGGGTTGATTTGCATCAAAGAAAAGGTCAGAAAGCTCCAAACTGAAAAGCTTCACCTCAGGTAACCATGAAGAACTTTTTTCCAGAACTCCCATTTTAATTTCTTAAATGATTTTATATGTCTCTCTGATCATGGTGATATGTTTAGTTTTCAAAATGGTTAAAAATCAAGCATGTATTGAACTTCTGAAAGTTTTGAATATTTTTCCGTTTTGCTTCGATTCATGATTTTGGTGGAACATAAATGTTATTTGATGCTGGATTCTTGCTTAGGGGGGTTAGAGGATCATTTCTGGAGCTTTAGAGGGTTTAATTTGACTTAGGTAAGAAGTTGAGTTGAGTGTCCCACCGAAGAAGCTGACCGGAGCTTGCTCCGGTCACCTGAAAATGCTTAGGGTTTGATTAGGGTTTAATCAGGTCAGTTTGAATATAGGCCATTGGATCTTGCTTAACGCGTTTTTGAGTGGTCCAGATCATTTCAGTTAGCCCTAATTATTATTTAATTAAGTTAATCATCTAATTAGCCCAGATGCAATCCTAGCCCTTTATTCACGCGCGCAGTCAACCCCTCCCCCCTCAGTTCAAATCCCAGCCTTTGGATGCGTTTACTTTCCCTTTATTTCATTTTTAATTCATTTTTATGGCATTTTTTTTGCATTTTATTTAAAATAGTAAAACTCATCACAGAAATGTTTCCTTTTGCATTTCGGATCCAAATATTTTTCTCAACCCAAAAATGTTTTTTATTTTATTTTTTGCATTTAAAAAGTATTTTTAAAATATTTAAATGTTATTTTTAATTAATTAATGGATTTTAATTAATTAAAAATACATTTAGGTTTCTAAAAATCACAAAAAAAAAATCATGAACCATTCTAATACATTTAGAAACATTTTCAAACTCTTCATACAAATTTCTTTTTAGGTTTGATCATAATTTTACAATTTTCTTTGAATTAGGGTTCTTTAAAATCACATTTTTTAACCCTAATTTGAAAAATTCATTTCTGCCTAACCATGAAGAGTTTGAACTTGATTCTTTTTGCATTGTTTCACATATTGCATATAGTTTCTAGGTTATTTTCCTCATGAATGTATTTTGCATTTTCAAATTGATTTGCATTTTCCTTTGAGATTCACCCAAAAAACCTAGCAAACTTAGGAAATTCATAACTTCCACTAGGTTATGCTTCTGACTTTCTCCTTTGGGGTGTGACCTTGTATAGGTTTAGGGTTTGTTTGAGCTTGGTTTCATTTTTTTAAATCATTTTGTATGCTTCTTTATTGTTCATTTGCATCTCATATGTTCATAAAACCCTAATTTCTCATGTTCATTTGCATTCACCTTGCATATTCTTCATCATGTGAACTTGCCAAGACATTTCAAGCATTCATATGACATCTTAGGCATCTTAGGACAAGTTAGAACATTGCTTACTCATTTCTTCATTCATTTGCCATGTCTTTCATTCATTACATTTCATAAACATCCATGTGCTTTCAAGCTTCTAAGCATGCTTCCTTTGCATTTCATCTTTGTATGATCACTCATATGCATCTTGCATGACTTTGCATCATCTCATATTCCATTTGAATTGCATAATCACTTCTGAATTTGGTCTTTACATCTCATTTCAATTCATTGCTTTATGCTTTATGTCTTAAGCATTCATACTTACATTTTCAGGATCTTTTGGTAAGTTATTTGGGAGGTGGATTTGCCTTCACCTCCCACCTCTTCTTATCTCATTCATATGCATTCTTACATGTATTTGAATTGAATATAATTCACTTGTGTTCCATCCTTCTTACTTTCTTTCTTTAAGTTACTTATCTTCTTCAGGAAGTAAGTAACTTATTCTTCTTCTTCCTTCTCTTTTCATCTGCTTCTTCCATTGGTGGCCTTGAAGACCTTTCCTTTTAAGCCTAACAAACCATAGGATATCCAAGAATTATAACTTTTAGGGTTATGTATAGTCCCCCTTAGTCTTTTACCTTTTAGTATCCTTGAGTCTCAATTCTCATCTCAATAATCAAAGACTAAACTCTTAAAGTTTTAGGACTTTGGAATTAGGGTTATGCCTGCATCCTTCTCTTAGGATGGAGTGTATAACTTTAATCCTTAGTGTTAATCCTTTAATTTGTTTAAACCTCTTAATCAAATCACACTAATAATCACAAAGACTTTATCTTGTAACTTGGACCTTACATTAGGGTTCTAACTCTTCCTTATGGTTAAGAGGGACTAACCCTAGTGTTTAATGGACAAGTCCCCCTCAAGTTGTCTTACAAACTTAAAATCCACTTCTTAATCTCATCCCTTAATTAAAATCCACTTAATAAAGGCTTGTTATATAATGAATTTAATCTCTAACCATGGATTAAGTTGAGGTATCTTCCTCAGCTTAAGTGTGCTCATCTGTTATCCTTCTATTAGGATAGTGTAACGAGTTCACTAATCTGTGATTAGATATTAAACTCATTACTTAACACTAAACAGAAACCCAAAAACATCTAAATAATCACAAGTAGGTTAATGATCTTAATCCTACATCATCATTGTAATTAAGATGCTTATATCATGCTTAAGTAGGCTCATTATCCCTAATCAGGGAGGATATAATGAGTTTACAAGCCCTTGATTTAGGCTTAAGCTCATTAACTTATGCAAAACACCAAAAGCAATAACAAAACTGAAAACACAAAAACAAACAATAATCGTCTCCTTCGGGATTCTTTTCTCATCATACTCATTCACAAACGAGAACTTGCTTCTTCCGTATAATGCAAGACAGTTAGCACCCGAGCCAGACGGGTCATACACTTGAGCATAGACAAGCAAGTAGTTCATAGTCAATTTATTTTCAGTCTCTTTGAGTCGAACTACGGTGTTCTGACTTCCTCATTGCACGAGAGGATATATAGGCATAACTTAACTATTATCGAACAAAAGTCTCTTTGTCCTCCCCCTCTTTCAGCATTCTTTCTAAAGCCTCAGTTCCTGAGCAATTCACCTTTTTGCACTGACACCTGTACATTCATTCTTAGATTTTGCTCACAGATATCACATACACCTACCCCTTTTAAACACAATCTTGTAAGCGTGGATCCCATCGAGTACGACGGACAATCTGGGTGCTAATACCTTCCCAGGTTGTAACCAACCCCCCTTCTCAGTTTCTCTGGTTCGCAACCGTCTTATCCATCTCTTTCCAGGTTTATGCAGCATTACCTTTCCTTCGGGATAAAAATGCCTAGCTGGCGACTCTATTCATTCAACCTCATTTTCTCTTTTCGCTGACCGTTCGCGTCTGCACCGAGATGTAAATCTTTGGGAGCGACAAAAGGAAAACTTAGCTGAGGTCTGACCTTGCATAAACAGTTAGACAAAAGTTAGAACAGATAACAAAATTTCAATAACACTTAAAATAGCAAAAAAATAAAATTTTAGTCGCAGAGCAACAAAATTTCAATTGAAATAAGAAAATAAACTTAATCTTTGGCAGTCCCCGGCAACGGCGCCAAAAACTTGATGGGAAAATAGCAAGTGTACTATTTTTGCCCACTGTAGTAAAAATAGGGAAATTTCCCCGAATATCGATCTCGAGGACTGCATAGCAAATTAAGTTTTTTTAACTGTTTCAATTGAAAAAAAGTTCTTTTGGGGTTGGTTTAGATATTATCAAATGACTTGCAAACATAAAATTTAGGAAAATAATAAGGATGGAAAATATGAGAATTATACTAGGGAAGGTGTATGAGAAATTCTTATAATGACAAATGATTTATATTCGTTAAAATAACACTGTAACTAAAACACTACCGCCTTTCAATTCTAGTTTTTAAGAGATTCCTCTAAGAAAAACCTTTGGTATTCCTTCTATACCCCAAATTCCTTGATTGTATAGAAAGAACACCAAGCTTTTGCACATCGAAAGTTTTTACGGTTAAATATGATATCCCAATTCCTTGGTCATATGCGATAAAAAGTTTTTATTGAAAAACATTAACAGTGGCATTCCTACCTATTGTTAACCGATGATTAAAAATCTCATTTTCCAATATTGATTTATATAATAAGATCGGATCAATCAACACAATGAATTTAGAAGCAGTGAAATTCATAAAATCAAATTCAAAGTCATTACAAGAAACTCAGGGACACCCCCTAGCATTGGGGGGTTTAGCCACTCATATTCAAAATAATGAATATCACATACATAAGGAAAAGAGACATTACAATATTCAAAGGATTGGTTGGATCGTCAATTGCTTCCACGTTTGATCGATCCTTCTTCTCCTCTCTTAATATGTTGTTCTCTCCCAAGCGTGACAATTCCAAAGTCAAAAAGTGTTTTCTCCCAGTCACGATCAGCCTAATGTATCAAATTACAAAATTACATACGAAAGGCCTAAAATGCCCCCAGCACATGAGAATTAGGAAATAACAAAATTTTGCATCCATGTGCCATGACACGGGCCGTGTCATGTGACACGGGCACCCGTGTCAGGCTGCTGGAACCTTGGTTGCGCACATCTTCATTGGGGGACCATGGCACGGGCCGTGTCATGTGACACGGGCACCCGTGTCAGGCTTCTGTGTTGCCTCAAACATTGTTCAAGTCTTAGTTTCCATTGCCATCCTGACACGGGCCGTTTCAGGTGACACGGGCACCCGTGTCAGGCTTCTGAAACCCCATTTTTCTCTGTTTCCTTGCACTCGGATTGCCATTGTATTAGTATCTGATCACCAGCTTGTTAAATGCCTGAAAACACACTAAAAACAACCAAATTAAACGCACCAACGATAGAAACGATAAACACATAACATGCTCGCCACATATGGGAATAACAAGAAACAACATAAACACAAGACTCAAAAACACACAAAAAACATAAGAACCAACAACTAAAATAGCTTGAAATATATGACTGAAAATCACCGATCACTCCCCTAGCTCTTTCCAATTGCGGTTCTCTCCAATTTCATGTACCATTCCAGTGAACCTCCAGATAGACTATCCTAGAAATAGTACATCCAAAGCTTCTCATCTTTGGTATGTGCAACAATCTTGCGGTAAAAAGCTTGCAGATGCGTTTTTGGGCAAGAATTGCCATTGTATTTATCGAAACCTGAAGGCTTAAACTTTGGAGGGATGATCACCCCTTGAACCAGGCCCATATCAGAAACATCAACGCCTAGAGTATCCCTACATTCCAAAGCCCTAACTGTCTCAACCAGCACTTGAAAGTTCTGATTATTAGCTCTAGTACCAAATCACATATCTTCATTGATCAGGGTAAACTGATCTTCTTGACGATCTTCCACAATAACAAGAATATGGCCACCACCCTCTGGCATTGGAGGTCTATTTCCCCTAGGTGGAATAATAATGTTGTTGATTGGATTTCCCTGAGCGTGCAAAGTGACAACTGGAAGGTTAACCTATGGAGGGTTAAGTCTTTGCATAGCCACCCTAATTCCGGCTGCCCCTGGGCCATGCCATGCATCATAGTCATAAACTCAATCATCCTTGTGCGAAGTTCATTCAACTCACTCTATACGGTTTCCATGATGTTTCTCTGGTTGCGGCGAGTAGCGTACCGGTGCAGAGGAGTGTCGTGTTGAAGAATACGGCTCTTTGCGGCTCTCGCAATCTTTCCTTTATAAACAAATAAGTTAAGAAATCCAGATAACCTGCAAAATAAAGAATGCAAATGATATGAATGCATGAAATGATGTGTTCTTTTCATTCTCAAGGTTATTTTTACATTCCCGTTTCGGTATTTAGAGAATTCATATAGCCTTTGAAAATTCAGGATTTAGGAAAGAAGACCCCGCATGAAGCTCAAATCAGATAATTGTGGAGAACTGGTGCTTAGAACCCCATGTCAGTGCAAAGGTAACAACTAGAGATTCCAACCAAGTCAAATATCATAAACTGAGATCTGAAGATAACAAATTCCCCAAAGGGTGCCAATTCATACAATAATAGAAAACAGCAAAGCATAAAGGGAATCCCACAACAGGCCTGTGGGTAATCCAGGTACAAGAAAATGAAACTAAGCCCTATGAAGCTCCATGTCCTTCAGCATGCAGCTAAGACGCTTGACCACCTGGAACAACTCAGTTATGTATAGATGACCTGGCTCTTAGATGAGCTTCTGAATAAGGAGATACCTATGATCAAAGGAAGTATGCAACTCACTGATTTGTTGCATGAACACCTCTTCACTCTCCTTGTTAAGACTTGATTCAAGTTTATCTTTCTTGACTTTAGCATGGAGCTTCAACTCTTCTACCTCATTTTGGATGTTTTCCATAGCTTGTTGACCTTTTGCTATCTTCTGAAGGTAATCTCTACGCTGCTCATGGGCTTTCTGAAGTAGCCTATCATGTTCAGCCAGGAGCTCTTGGAGATTTTTTATCTTCAGTTTATACTCGACTTCTACCTCCTTTTTCTTTTTCAAGTTTTCATCCCATTTTGCTTGCCAAAGGGTCACCGATTCATTGGCTTCATCTAAAAACTTCTTGTCTTTTCGGTGCTGACTCGCCTTGTGGATCTCAGCAAAACCTTTCTTCTTGAAATAGAGCTCTTGCTCTTCAAAGTCCTTTTGCTTGAGCCTGACTATATCTTCAGCTTGATGAGATCTTTCCTCTAGCTTCTTGTTGTGGATCATTAGCTTCTGGCAAAAATTGTTGGCCTCCAGATTTTCAGCTCTAAGTTATTGGACTAGAGCCTCCAACTTCTGATAATCCTTAAGTGGCACAGTAGCAGGAGATGGAACTGGTGCGAAAAAAGGTATTAGGACCACTTAATATTTTTGCTTTATCTAAGCTTCATACTCGGAGAACATCTGGTTGTTGCTTCTGCCTAGACATGCTACCCTTTTTCTTATGATAAGCTTCCAGGAACCTGCAGCTTTCCTGACCAAGGGAAGATTATCTTTCACCGGGAAATAAAAAGTCTAGAATAACTCTGATTCTTCGGGAACATCTTTGAGTGCATATCCCAATTGTCTTCTTAAGAGGATGTGGTTGTAATTGATGCCCCAGCCACTCCTAACAATGGCATATTGAGATAACTTCCACAGCTAGTAACAAAGTTCTTCCCTTTCAGCCTCAGGGTAAACCATCTGATGTCCTTAGCAGACAACATGCTCAGTTTCTAGTTTCAGATTACATTGGGATCGGTGAAGACTTCAGTAGTGGGTAAATGTATCATGAACCAATTATAGAATAGAGGAGCATATCACCGGACTAGACGACCCCATTTCTTCTCATTTTTGTAATGTACTTAATAGTATATATCACCCAGAAGAGTGAGCACATGATTCTTCCGCACAAACAAATGGATGGCATTCATATCCACAAATTTATCCATGTCAGCAAACAGGATGATCCCATAGATGGATAAGGCTAAGATAGCACAAACTGAATCCCACTGAGCAGCCACAACAAGTTATCCAGCTCTTCTAAACAGAAAGTCGAGCAAAAATCCAAGTACCCCGGCTTTGGTAGCAGTTAACTTTGCCTCCACTTCAGTTGAGCTCAAATAAAGAGCTTTGGCAATGTCAAGATAAGTTGGTCTGGTCATTTCTAAATTGAAAGGGACCTGGTCTTTGAGTGGGACCCCCAAAATCACAACATACTCTTCAAGCAGAGAACCTAACTAGAAGTCATGAAAAGTGAAGCATCTGAGCCTAAGATCATAGTACTGCAACAAGGTATGAATTGCACTCCTCTGAGAATTATCCAGGCTAATCACTAGATCCAGAATATCACCATAGCTTTATTTGAAGTATCCCACATGACCCGGGGTAATAAGAGACACCATCTTATTAAGTAGATCCACTTTGGTATCAAAGAACTTGTAGTGCACATTCTTCTTTCTGACGTCTTCCATTTCTGAAGAAGAAGTTTAACTAGGAACTGGGAATAATATGAACCCTGAGAATGAAAAAGAACACAAATGATTAATGATGTGATGATGCTTATGAAAGGCGAGGCATGTGATCAATGACATGTCTATGTTGTGCTGATCATATAATCAAGTGTCTGTGCAGGGTCACAATAGCAATCACAATAATAGGTTCACAATGGTAATCGCATTAAAAATTTCTCTGAACAGAAATCTCGGATCTCAGAACCAGATCATAACACTGAACAATAATGGCAAAGTGGGTATGTTGGAAGTTTTAGGGTTCCTGCAAACCTGTAAACCCCTCCCATCTCACGGGTGTGCTCTGAGTCAAACATCACGGACTCTCAAAGCCGAATAGCAATAATACGTTCACCATTTCCAAGAAATGGTTCATAACCAAATCAGGGAATATGTTTGGCATTATGTACTACTCAGGGAGGTCTCAGCTAAGTCCGGGAAAACAAGCATCCCTCATAAGTCCCCAGCTTCAAGCACTGAATCGAGAAACAATAGTACATTCAGCCATTGGGATACAATACTATCGTCATACGAACAATTTTATTTAACTGGGTACCCATGAGAGAACCAGGCCATCCTATGCGAGTTCCTAGTGGACCCTCGGATGCGAGTAGGTTTGCCAACAAATGTTGTCTTCCATTGTCATCGTTGGAGAGGGTTGTTTCAACTAAGGTCCTCGATGACCGGTCACTAGATGCACATAGCTATCAAGGTCATACCCTGTAGTGGAGGAAATCCCCACACATAATAGTTCCAAGACGGTCGCAGTCTGGGTGTGGAACACGCCGCCACTCATCATGATACCATGCGAGTACAATTTCTTTCCACGCTAGTCCTAGGGTGAACTTAAGTTAGATATTTAGCTTATCTCACAGTAACCCCATCCCACAGAAAAAAACCAAACATGCACAGACATTCCAGTATACATATGATGCATGGAAAATAATGAAAGCGATAAATAAATGATGTAAAGTAAAGCTGTAAATGAAAGTAGTAAAGCTATACTAAAGCACACAACAACACACAAATAAACACCCAAAGAAACAGAAACAAACAGACGCTAGGATTAACTCTCAAAGGGGAAACCAGAGATTCTGGGTTCGATCCCCAGCAGAATCGCCAACTGTCGCTCCCGGGATTTTCATCCTAGTACAAACGCGAAAGTGGCGCGGAAAAGGTAGAGTCGCCAGCCATGCATTTTTATCCCGAATGAATGGGAAATGTAATGCTGCACAAACCAAAGATAAAAGGAAAGGACAAGGTCCTACGAACCAAAGATCTGGGTTCGGGAGTCGGTTACGACCTGAGAAGGTATTAACACCCCAGATCATCTGTCGTACCCGACGGGATCCACGCTTGTTAGTCTCTTTCAAAGGGTGAGAAATAAGATGCTGCTGAACAAAAGAACTGCTAACTGGAACGGGAAAAAGGAACTGAAAAAGAGATCGAAAAGGGGGAAAATGTAGGGAAAATAAAGAGTGTGCTCGAACGGGCCCTACCCCGCTGTCTACGTACCTCATCGGGAAAATGACGATCAGAGTCGACATAGTTCGCCTAACTAAGACGGAAACTTTGTTTATATTTTTTATGAATTGAACTGCTTAAGTCTATTCTCAGGCGTTGCAGGCTCGCCTTGAACGAGTGTGTTACCGTCTTGCAAATGAGACAAGTAGGAGCAAGTTCGCGTTGAGAGTGAGTGAGATGAGAAATGAATTCCCATAGGAAAAGACGCGTGTTGTTTGTTTAATGTCTTTTAAAGAAATGTTTTCTGTTTATTATTTGCGAATGGGATTAGTGCACTGTTCAGGTCACTGGAGACGACCTCCGGTTAAAAGGAATGGGATCAAGATAAGTTTTCACTTAGGAGAAATAAATTTGAGAAGAGATATTGGTCACGAATAAGAAAAACAAGAAGAAATTAATTGTAAAATTAATTTTGGCTTAAAAAATAAAGAAAAATGAAATTAAAAAATGTAAGAAATTTGGAAAAATGTCAAAGATGACACATGAATTAATCTGGAATTTTTTAATGATGTTTGGTATTTTACAAAATTAAAATTGAATTGAAAAAAGGAAAACAAAATAAAAGTAGGAGAAATGGTGGGACGCGCATTCAGAAACAAAATCAAGTTGAAACCTATTGGGCCCATTGCGCAGGGGGTGTGGATATCACCAAGACCCACTTAGGTTCACAAAGCGCGCACGTGAGAAGCACATTCTCATTAATGTGTTGGTAGCATAAGAGACGTTGGATGATCAAGATCCTATGGCTATGATATAAAGTTGGCAATCAGATTAGGGCACTATTCAGGTCACTGGAGATGACCTCCGGTCACCTTCTCCGGTGACCTGCATCTAGGGCAAGGTTCCAACTTCCATCAAAATAAGATATAAAACCACTAAAACATTCCTTTTAATGAGTAGATTACGAATCCAGGTCCAAATATCACTTATCCTCCATAATAAGTGCTAATCGAATCAAATAAAATCCACCTAAAATTCTGTATCTGAGCATCTAAGATGAATATCAACTAATCAGTCCATTGCAAACCTCTATTAGGCCATAACCAACACAAAACCACCAAGAGAACACTGAAAACGAACCAAAAAGTAATGATCAAAACCTCAGTTGCAGAGGAGTTCAAGGTTGAAGAAGACCAGATGGGAGGCTCCAAAAGCTCTTGATGCTTGTCCTTGAGCTTCACCAGAGTGAAATAAACACTCTACTATGGCTTGAATCTTGATGAAGCTTGCGAAATTCAGGAAGATGCAGCACAATGCAGTGATGAAACTTTGAAGAACCAAGTTGAATGAGTCATGGATCTCGTGTACAATGTGATGGTGATGATGAAATGAGGATGAATGAAACAAGATTGATGAAGATGAAGCTTCTTCAAAGCTGAATGCAGTGCAAAAATTAGAGAAACTCAGAGAGAGTTCAGAGAGAACTTTATGATTCTTTTGAGTGATTATGATCAAAATGAAATGTCTAGTGTGATTCAGTTAGGGTGATCCTTCTTATAGGTGTGGTTAAGCTCCTAACTCTTGTAGTTAACAGTTGGGTGTTGCACCCCAAAATTTGCCCTCACCAAGACAAGACATTGTGTACTAAGGTATCCCTAGAGGTTCACAAGGGTCATAGGGTATCTTAAGAGGTTCACAAGGTTCACAAAGTTCACAATTAGTCAGAACATTTGACAATTCCCTCAGACAATGCATCCTCCTAAGCAATGCATCTTAAACTAGGGTTTTGACTTTCATCAGGCTAAATGGACTTCCAAGACTTCAAGTGAGCTTCATAACATCCTATATGAGTTCAAGAATCCCCATGTCAAGTTTCAAGACTTTTCTAAAAGATTTGCTCAGTCAGATGATCAGATAGGTTAAAATCAGTCAAGGCAGTCAAAAAGTCAAACTGAGGTCAACTGTGGTCAAACCAAAGTCAAACTTCATGATTTTTTTCAAACATCAAGTATATGAAGTAAAATTCATCATTTTATCAAGGGTTGATCATGATTCATCAAGGAGATTTCAGATCATCAAGAATCAGGAGTTTCTAAATTAGGGTTTTCATAGGAAAAGTCAACTAAACTTTGACCAGCCATAACTTTCACATGCTTTATCAAAAATTTTCTATCCAAAGCTTATTTTGAAGGAAATTGAATTCTCTACAACTTTGTGTCTCACAAGCCAAGCCTAAAAATGCTTCATTTGGAAGGTATGAGCTAAGACATTATAGGTCCTTTTAAAAGTCAACAAAAGTCAACAACTTCCAAAGAGCATAACTTGAGAATGGTAAAAGATATGGACATGAGACCAAAGAGGTTGGTTAGAGGACTCTTTAAGCTTTCCAAAATGTCCAAGAACACCTTCATAGCATTAAAATTGAAGTATTTGTGATCTTGCAAAGTTGGGAAATATTTGGGAAATTTATGAAGCAAATAAGGCCTTAAAACCAATTTTTGCTAAATGAGCCCACCAAATTGCCATCCAAACTTTACAAAATCATCAAGCACGACCCAACCCACACATTTTCTGATTTTTTATATTTTATTTGATATTTATTTGATTTTTATTCATTAAAATACAAATTAAAGTGAAATAAAATATGAAAGTCATATATTTGGAAAAGATTTGGATTCTAGAAGGTCTTAAAATCCATTTAAACTTGATTGACACTAGAATATTTGAGATCATACCAAAATAGAAATGTTAGATCAAGAAAAAAATCAAGTTTTAATGTCACATCTTTTTCAATATCCCAAGGTCCAAAAATCCATAAGTTTTGTGAAAGTTTTGACCCAAATTCATTGTATCCTATATAAACAACATTAAGCAATGCATTATACAGGAATTCACAGCCTCAAGAATAAGTTTCAAAAGTTCAAAATTCATCAAAAATTTGAAATTCGGATTCTAATATTTTGTGGTTTTTCAGGTGAATTAAGGGCACCAATCTCTTCCTTGAACATCACTGATCATGTAGCAATAGTCATATGCATCTCAAACCCCAAGAATTGATCAAACCGAATCAAAGTTCTTGAGCTTTTATGAATTTCTCGTTTTCATATATTTGTGCAAAATAAATTGTATTTGATGGTTGTTTCATGTTTGTAACAAGTTAATGATTGTTTCTGGGCAGTTTAATTTGAGCTTTGATACAAGTTTAAAGATTGGCCATTGTTAGGGTTTTCAGACCTCATTTAGGGTTTCATCATTTAGCCCAAATAAATGAATTCTAAAGACATGGAGGGATAGTAGGTATCATTAGGAACTCAATGGCATTGTTAATTTCATGAAATTTCACTGTTTGTATGAAGTTTGAGATTCGCAGGTTGTGTTCGCATAAAAAATGCAGGAGAATCCCCATCAAATTTCGCAGGTAAACCTGCGAAATTCCGAGGAAGAAGACGATTGAGTTGGCGCGAATCAGGATTCAAATATTTGACTTCTTTTATTTAGATTTTGTTTGATATTGTTATTACAAACGCGCGTTTGTCTCAGTGGTTGAGACTCTGTGTTGGTAAGCTTGGGGGGGGGGAGTTCGATCCCCAGGTTTTTCTTTTTTTGCTTGGAAATTCTTTTATTTTATAGGTTATTTACAAAAGGATTACTACCTGAATGCTATCACCAGCACGCAGCTGTCCTGGTGGCAGCCTTGCTGGTCCAAGGAGAGAGAGGAGTCCAGGGCGTGGGTTCAATCCCTGCCCCAGGTATTTTTTTTAGTTTTGTTCAAATTTTCATTTATTTAGCTATGTTATTCAAATTTATTTTTATAAATAATTTTCTAAATAATATTTTATAATATAGTTTCTATATAATTTCATATTTCTAAAAAATCTCTAATTTATTTTCTAAACTTTAGCTTAGTTTATATTTAATTTTAAATATGTATATATTATTATTATATATTTATTTTTTGTAAATAATTAAATTAATATTGTAATTTTAATTATAAACCCTAATTTTATTTTCTAAAATTCATAACCCTAATTTCTAAAACTCTAATTTTATTTTTAAATCTCTAACCCTAATTCTTATTCAATTTTAAATATTAAAAATTTATTAAATTTTTCTAATGTCTAATTAAATAATTAATAATGTTTTCTTTGTAAATATTTATTCTATGATTTTCATTATCTTATTTCTTTCTTCTAAAAATTCTTTAAAAAATTGTTTATTTAAATTTAAAAGTATTATCTTAACTTGTATATATTTTATATTTGTGCTAACCTTTTTTTTATAATTATTTTATCACTAACCTTTTATTTTAATTGCTTATTTTATTATATAGTTATTATTTAATTATTTTTTATTATAATGTAACTGCAAAAGCTTTGTAATAGCCGTAGTTTTTTATCGTTTATTGTTTATAAATATTTTTTGCCATGGTTAGTAATTATAGGGAGTGATATCATGTCTGCGCTTTAAAATTAATTTAGATCACTAATCATAAGATAAATATTTGAACATATACACGCACACACGTAAGTCGATCTTTGATCGCCATCTCACTTCCTAAGGTTATCCCTCATGTTGCCTAAATCAAAAGGTCAAGTAAGGTGTCTAAAAAGCAAAGTCCCTTCACATGAAATATCATCAAGTCCCTTTAAGATTATAAGATCAAAGTCCCTTCGATGTTGCCTACGTAAATGATCTTGTCCCTTTCGAATAAAAGATGATAAGTCCCTTCGTATTGCTAAGACACCTTACAGTTGCCTAAACACAGATGACCCTTCATATGTCCCTTATAACATCCAAGGTAATGACTACCTATTCCTTAATAATAGGGATAGTCTTACCATTGAAATAACATACAAGAACAATAAAGATTTAAACATAGGGTAGGTTCCTCTTAAGTACTTGCTCACTTTTATTCCAAAATACTTCATTACACTTCACATTTTAAACAATTTTCAAAACAAAGTCTTTATATACATCCATACAAGGATCATTATAAAGTACTTAAGAAAATTTTCAATCACACACTACACTTCTCAAAACAGTTTAAAGTGAGCTAAGTAACTAAGAGCCCATGGATAACCATGGATGTAAAGGGTGCTAACACCTTCCCTTTACATAACCTACCCCCCGAACTCAAAAATCTTTTAAGGTCTTTCCTGTTCTTTTATGCCTTTTCCTTTGGATAAAATAAAAGTCAGTGGCGACTCTTACTATCCGCAACATTTAACTAAAGTCAGTTCTCCCACCGTGTTACAGAACTGGCGACTCTGATGGGGACTTAATAAAAGAGTGGTACCCTTAGGAATTAGATCACTTTAAATTATTTGTTTTGTTTGCTTTATACTTATCTGTTGGGTGCTCTTATGTGTGAAAGATCCTAACCCGGATCTAGTGATCCTTAGGTAAATGGCAATAGACCAAGGAAACTGTACGGCGTATACCGATATGGTTGATCTGGTGGCCATAGTTAGTGTGACTTCTTGGTTGGTGCTTATGTTCCTTAAGCAAGTTGAGGATAATATGAGGCTGCCATATGTTGTCAATACACTAACTAACTTTTAGAACCCTAGTCATCCCATCTTGGCCTTTAGAAAGTAGTGAGATAGCCGGCTTTGGTGAAGACTAAAGTTGGTTGATACTCGATGCTACACTCATTGAGATACTAAACTTGGAGGGTTTTGGTTGGCAAGTAAGTTTCCTACTGAACAACCACCCTTGTGAAGGATCAATGATATTAAGATCCCTTAGAACCTGGTTACTTTATAGGACAGGATGAACCAACTAAACTTCAGGGGAGGGTACTTACCTTTAAACCTCATGCAAGCCTCTAAACCTAAGGCTATTGTGTGACTTGCTTGTGTGTGCCACATGTTTGTGATTGAGCATAACATCATAACATCATCATGCATCATAAGCATAGCATTTTCACTAACCATTTCAAGGACCAAAGGATTTATCTTTGTTCTTTGTTGCAGGTCATGGCTTCTGCTTGTAGGAATACTATCCGGATCAACTTTGTAGGGATACCTCATAAACTTAAGGAATTGGTCTCTCAAGTTTCTGAAAACTCCCAGTTCATCAAGAGGCATGATCACTTATTGGATCTAGAAACTTCAGGGTTCAATGAAGACATGATGAGTGTTCTATTTCAGTTCTTTGATCCTAAACATCATTGCTTCACATTCCCTGACTACCAGCTGGTTCCTACCATGGAGGAGTTCTCCAAGCTTCTGGGTATACCTATTCTTGATCAGAGACCCTTCACAGGCTTAGAGAATGAGCCTAAACCTGAAGTCATTGCTGCAGCTCTACATCTGAAGAAATCAGACATTATTCTAGAAACAAGGAGTGGAGTTAAGGGTATTCTTGCTAAGGTATTGATGGAGAAAGCTCAAGTGTTCCTGAAGGCTATGAGTTATGATGCTTTTGAGGAGATCTTAGCCTTGTTGATCTATGGCTTAGTGTTGTTCCCCAATCCAGACCAGTTCATAGATGTACACGCCATCAACATATTTTTGACTCATAACCCAGTGCCTACATTGCTTGGAGACATCTTACACTCTCTCCATACCCGTACTACAAAGGCACGAGGAACTCTGATGTGCTGCATACCTTTGCTATCTAGGTGGTTTATTTCTCACCTTCCTCGATCAGTGATGAATAATGAACAAGGGTTCAGGTGGTCCAAGAGGATCATGTCACTTTCTCATTCAGACATTCATTGGTGCTCTCGATCTATGGAGAATGTTACTATCATTGACCGTTGTGGGGAGTTCCCTAATGTGCCACTCCTTGGCATAAGAGGGGGCATTACCTACAATCCTTCCTTAGCTCTACGTCAGTTTGGTTACGCTCGGAGTGATGGTCCTCATGACATGTTGATTCAGGGTATTGTGTTTGACTACGACAACGATCTTCAAGGTTACCGTCAAAGGTTCATACGAGCATGGGGTAAAGTGAACAAGGTTGACAGCAAGACTCTGGAACCAAAGTACACTATTCCTATGGAAGCTTATCTCAGATGGGTGCGATCTCGTGCTCAGACTCTTATGATGCCATATCCGGCCATCTTGCCAGTTACTATGGAGCCTGTTGCTGAAGGAGATACTTCTTATATCATTCTTCATCCAGACATGCCCACTGACATGGAAGATTTACAAAGGTCCTGGATCCAGTTGAAGGAGCAAAGGGATACTTTTGAGACTCATTACAAAGCAAGTCAAGAAAGAATCTTGGAGCTAACAAAACAATTTCACAAGGAGCGGAATCTTAACTCATACCTCAACACAAAGAGGAAGCGTCCATGGGAGACTTAAAACCCCATTCTTTGTATTCATTTCATTTTTATTGTAAGCCCAAGGGGCAAACAAATATATTGGTTACTAATAAAAGTTTACTTTTTGGTTGTTTAAACAAATTTAAATCCTGCGATCCTTGAAAACATTGCATACGCATTTATACACCATATCATTGCATCACAGGTTTCTTATGTACAGGTATCTTATCTTCTTGCTGTTTATTTCTGCAGAAATGGCTCTTGAACAGACTGTCAAAGATCTCCAGGCTCAGAATGCACAATTCCAAGAGTTGATTTTGAACTTGTCCAAGGGACAAGATGAGTTGAAGACACTGCTGCTAAGAAGAATAAGAAGACTAGAAGACCAGGAGGCCTTATCAATATGGGAAGAAGATTCAGAGGTCCTGTCAAGACCAAGGAACAGGTTGATGATTATGAATCTGAAAATTCTGAGAAAGAGGGAGGCAGTCTCCATGATACTGTGGGAGATTCTGATTCTGAAGCAAATTATTATCATGATCCTAATGAAGATAAGTTCAAGATGCTGGTGGATAGAATGAATGCCATGGAGTTACAAAAATCTTCTGGGCTGGATTTTGAAGATCTGAGTTTAATATCTGGAGTGGTTATACCTATTGGTTTCAAGGTTCCTGCTTTCATGGTGTATGATGGTGTCTCGTGTCCCAAGCTGCATCTAAGGTCCTATGTCCGGAGGATTCAACCACATACTGCTGATAAGAAGTTATGGATTCATTTCTTCCAAGAGAGCTTGTCTGGAGCTCAATTAGAATGGTACTATCAATTGGAGAGTTCCAATATTCGTGATTGGAATGATCTTGCTGAGGCCTTCTACAGGAAATACCAATACAATGCTGATTTAGCACATACTCGCATGCAGCTCCAAAGCATGTCAATGGGTGCTAAAGAGAATTTCAAGGAGTATGCCCAAAAATGGAGAGACCTGGCTAGCAGAGTTTAACCTCCTCTGACTGATAGGGAGCTAGTGGATATGTTTATGAGTACGCTGAATGGTCCTTTCTATAGTCACCTCATTGGAAGCTCATCATCTAGTTTCACTGAGTTGATAATGACTGGAGAACGTGTGGAGAGTGGTATAAGAAGTGGTAAGATACAGGTGGGTGCCTCTTCATCTAGCACTGCAGAGAAGCCCCCTAGTGGGAAGAAAGAGTCTAATGTTGTTTATGGTCAACCTGGTCGTAACAGAAGTCACCAATCTGTAGGAGTAGTTCATATTTCCAATCCTACTCCTGCAACACCAGAGCCACCACATAGCAATCAGCAGAACCCTAGAAGACAGTTCACCAAGATCAACATGTCACTGGCCCAAGCCTTGCAACACCTGTTGAAAGGGGAACTCATCACTCTGAAGGACCCTCCTCAGAATCCTAATACTTCCTCTCCTCGGTATAATCCTAATGCACAATGTGCCTATCATTCTAATTGTCCGGGACATGACACCAACAACTGCTGGATATTGAAAAACAAGATTCAAGATATGATTGACGCTGGAGAGATTGAATTTGACCCTCCTGGGACTCCAAATGTGATTACTGCTCCCATACCAAATCATGAGAAGACTGTTAATGCTATTGATGAAGTTTAATATATTTCCTCAGTTGCAGATGTGACTACTCCATTATCCGTTATCAAGAAGAAGTTGGTACAGGCTGGATTCTTTCCAGGTTGTAATGAAGACTGTTTCTATTGTGCCTATAAACCTGATAGCTGTGGAAGTTGAAGGATGGTATTCAACGCCTCATGGACAATTACACCATATTGTTTGAGAGGACACCCTCTGTGGAAGGTATGGTTGAATATCTAACTCAAGGAACGAAGGTTGAAGATGTGGATATGGTTGATAAAGTGCCAGTGAAGATTACCTCCAAAGGCCCTGTCAAGATCACTCATAAGGGTCCTATCAAGATTACTGCTGAAGGCTCGGTAAAGACTGTTGCTGAAGTTAGAGTGCCTCCCATGATTATTACTACTCTTGTTCCAGTTCCGTATACTTCTGATAAAGCTATACCCTGGAATTATGGTTCTGATGTTTACATCCATGGTGTTAAGCAGGAACCATTGACTGATACACCTGTTACTAATGATAACCTTGATGTTGATAATATTGTTGGATCTAGTAAGATCACCAGAAGTGGAAGAATTTTCTCTCCTCCGGCTACCTCAAAAGGTGCAGTTACTCCAACTACTACCTCCACTTCTGAGCCAAGTGCTGATACTCGGGGCAAAGGTCATGTGATTGAACCTGTGCAAGATGAGGCACCGACAGTTGAGAATCTTTCTAAACAGATGGAAGAAGTACTGAAGATCATTCGCAAGAGTGATTATGATATTATTGACCAATTGGGGCATACTCCCTCCAAAATTTCCATGTTGTCTTTATTGCTGTGTTCTGAGGCTCATGCTAAAGCCTTGATTAAGTTCTTGAGGACTGTTCATGTACCAAATGAGATTTATGTGGATCAATTTGAAAATTGTGTTGCACATCTGACTTATGATAATGGGTTACATTTTTCTGATGCTGACTTGACTCCTGCCCAAAGGAACCATAACAGAGCTTTACATATCTCTATTGAATGTAGGGGCACTACCTTATCTCATGTGTTGATAGACAATGGCTCTTCATTGAATGTACTCCCCAAAGAGGTTCTGAACAAGCTTAATCCTGAAGATGTCGTGTTAAGACTAAGTAATATAGTGGTGAGGGCCTTTGATGGTTCAAGAAGGGTGGTGCATGGAGAAATAGATCTCCCAATCAAAGTTGGCTCTCAAATCTTCAATTCTACCTTTTATGTAATGGATATTCGTCCTGCGTACTCCTGTTTGTTTGGGCGCCCCTGGATCCATGGGGCAGGTGCTGTGACCTCCACCCTACACCAGAAGTTGAGATACCCAGTAAAGGGAAAGGTCGTCACTGTTTATGGAGTGGAAGAATATATGATCAGTCATGTGAATACGTTTAAGTATGTTGAAGTGGAAGGTGAATATGTTAAGACTCCTTGCCAGACATTTGAAGTAGTTCCTTGGGTCGTTCCTGCTACTGAAGCTCCTCCTGTGTGTGGACACCCCAAATTTGCCCTCTGGCTTTTCTGTCCTTGTCAGCTTTTCGTTTTGCATTCATACGCATTTTGCATACCATTTGCATAAGTTCCTAAGGCATGGGATCGAGACTTCCTGGTGATTAGGGTTTCACATCTTTATCTACGGATTATTAGAGAGTTCAAGGTTTTTGGCTATGCAGCCATCAGTGGCATCGTCCTCTCTTTTCTTTTGTCGCTGAATCAAGGGTTTATTTCCCTAGTTTGGCGGTCTTCAAGGATTTCATGTCTGCAAGGACTATTCAATGTGCATCTGGCATATCATCAGGATATTGTTTTCTTCTTCAAGTTACACGGATATTTTTGTATTCTCAGCATCTCAGGCTATCTTCATTCTCAAATAACTTTCAAGAAGTATGTGTCTCGGGTTGAGTTATGGAGGTCATCAAGTTCAATAATCAAGTCAAGATTTATAAGTGATTCAGATGGTTGTTGTTTCAATTGCGAGTTGTTCTGTGGCAGTCGTGTTTATTTCATCTGAGGCGTGTGGGAGTTGGTATAAATTTGGTGTTGGATTAAACTCAGGTGTATTGTGCATCAGTGGCCTTTGATTTATTTCATGTCCAAATTAACACATACCCGTAATTTCCATCATTTCCAAACCATTTTTCATGTCCTAATTCACAACGATTTCACCATGTCCATATTTTCGGTTATCCGAATGTCCATTTCATTAACCGTACATTTTACCATATCATGTCTCGTTTTATTTTAAAATTTTTGTTTCGATTCTTAGATTAGAAGGACCGTCTCTTTTTAATCGTTTTTAATCTATACTTTAGAGTTTGATTCATTTTTTAGAATTCATTTATCTCATCTCATTTTATAAATTATTCTTTTATGTTTAGGTAAATAATCCATTTTAATTAGACTTAGAATTTGTTTAATTTTTACTAGATAACTTTAGAATTTTAATTTAATATTAGGCTAAGAATTGGTTCTAAAAACTTAGATTTTTTTATTAACTAGTCATGATTCAATTAAACTTGATTAATTTCGAGTTTCAATTTATAATTTCAGTTTAAATTTAATTTTTTCTTTTCGTTTATAACTGTTGTTAGTTAGTTTTTATTATTTCATTATTTATTTTATTTAGATTTGTTACAAAGTCTGATTTTTTATTTGAATTAAATATTTGGTTGATTTTAAAGGTATTTAGTCCATATGTAACTAGTTTGTAAACATGTTTCACAATCCCCAAGCCTATTAGCCAGCAAAAGGAGGCATCAAGTCAATAGATCCCCTGTTAGAAAAATACTCAACACAAAAGCTGGGCAAGTACTATCACGCCACAACACCAGCCGCACCAGCCACCATCTTGTTGCAAAAGACACCAACACACAGCAAAAAAACAGAACCTTTTTCTTTTCTTCCTCACCAAACTTCCCTGCAGCCTTCATCAAATAAAATGACAACAGACAGTGTTCTTTTTCAATTTTTTTCCAACACCTCACCACCTTCATCATTCCTGCAAAAATAAAACTTCAACACAAACGCATCACTCTTCTTCAACTCAAAACAACAGCAGCACTCCATATTTTTCGCACAACCTTCACAACAATCCTACAGACCTTCGTCACTCTTTCTCCATAACTCAGGACCATACTTTCCTTACTACTGTGAAACAAAAAACTCTACACCTGATAAAAGCAGAATCAACACCGCAACAACCTTCATGATTTTTCCTCGAATCACAATCTCCTCTTCAACTCTCACCATCCGCACCTTCATCACTCAACCTCCTTCATCAACCACAATCATCAACAACAACCTTCAACAAACTCCACCATTAAACCTCTTCTTTGATTTCGCCGCATCACCCTTCACCAACAACATTCAACCTGCATAACTCATAACCTTCATTCAACCAATACACAAAACAGCAACAAACAACTTTCGCCATCCTCACCTTGGTCAAAACGTCAACCATCACCAGCTCCCAACAACACATCAACATCAACAATCACAAAGAAACAAAGATGAAGTGAGAGTTTGAATCCAACAACAATCCCAAACAATAACAACACACAAATCAGAATGAAAGTAGATGAAGCAGAATGAGATCTAAACGCACAAAAACAACAGAGCCGTGAGAACTCACCATGAGGCGTGAGACTCACGAAGCTGAAACAATAGCGGAAGCTTCAAGTAAGAGTGTGTGAGAGAGGAACAGGGGATGACGGTGAGAAGTGGCGTCGATTTCGCAACATTGACGGTCCGGTTTCGCCCGCGGATTAAGGCGATGATGTTGGGTCACCAAGGTTTTTCGGCGGCGATTTTCACTGCATGAGCGGTGTTGGTGATTCTGGATTTCGTGAAGTTGGAGAAGGGGAGGAACCGCCGCGGATAAGCTTCGGAAGGAGAAGGATGGAATCGCCGACGATGTTTGTGAAGAAAGAGAAAGAAGGAGATTGGCGGCCGTGTGTTGTTGAGGTTGAGGGAGACGGTAGCGTGTGATGTTGCTGCTGTTTTCCTTTTATTCATTTTTGTAGAAACAAACCCTAATTGTTTTGTTTTAATTTGTTTACTCTTTTCATTTTGTTTGCTGTACTGCAGTTTGGTTTGGGCTATGAGCCCAAGGTAATTTTGTTTCACCCTGCACCCCCATTGCCTGCGCATCCTCCCCCTCATATTTTGTTATTTTTTCTCTTAACATTTGCAAATTTAATTGTTATTTGTCAGTTTTTATATTAATCTAGGATTTATTAATTTCATTTAAATATAACTTTGTTTTATTAATTTAATTTAAGGGTCAATTTTAGATTTTTATTATAATTTTTATTTAGTTACTTTTGTTTATATTTTTTAATTTGGTTTTGACTTCAATTTTGAGGTTTGATTTAATTAAATAGAATTGCATTTAATTCTGGTTCTAGTTTGGTTTGATGCTTTGTAGGATCATTGTTCGATTTTAATGGCGAAGGTTGCAGCTTGATGATGATCTTGAGACCAATTATTTTCATAATCTTGTTCAGGCTAGTGGGATCTCTGGATACAAATTGCACCTAAGCTTTGATATCGTGCATACTAATCTTTTGGTTTTAATTTTGTTTCTTTTTGTCGATCGCTTGAGATGTTGGATGCTTACTTTGATATTTGACGATTTGCGTTTGAGCTGTTGAATCTGCTTTAGACTTGAAACTTCTTGATATTTCTTCTTGCGCTTATTGAAGAGGCGACGGACCTCCTCCGTTAGGTAACGCTATGGCCCGATTTTAATTACTGCATGCTGTTGCATCTGGAAGTCCTACTGGTGTAGGCTCTGTTTGTTCATTATTCATCTTATCTCCATTTTGCATTCTCATCTCCTCATTCTTATGCACCTTCATATTGCATTCTCGTCTTTTCATTCTATTTCTATTTCATCCTATTATTTCTTCTTTATCCTCTTCTTTTATTCTTTCTCGACTGGAGGTGTGCCTAGGCCACCATGGAGCTTCTCCTTTCATCTTTCTCTTCTTATTTCTTCTCCTCCTTTAGGATAGTAAACCTCACAAACATTAGGACCAACCAAGCATGATAATGAATTAGGGTTCTGATTAGTCTCCCCATAGTTTTTACCTTTGTGTCTCTTTGAGTCCCCTCTCCTCACCTCATAATCAGGGACTAAACCCTCAAGGCTTTAAGACTTTGTGATTAAGATCATGCCTGCATCCTTCTTTTAGGATGGAGTGTATAACTTTAATCCTAAGTCTTGGACCCTTAAGGTGTTGAACTCTCTTAATTAATCCATCTAATAATCATCAAGACATTACACTTGTAACTTGGGCCTTGCATTAGGGTTCTAATTCTTCCTTAATTGGTTAAGAAGGACTAACCCTAAAGTTAATGGACAAGTCCCCCTCAAGTTGTCTTACAAATCATAAAATTCATTTCATCATCATATCTTTAATTAAAATCCATCTAATAAAGACTTGTTTTGTCATGAGTTTAATCCCTAATCATGGATTAAGTTGAGGAGTCTTCCTCAGCTTAAACATTCTCATCTATTATCCTTCTTTTAGGATGGTGTAATGGGTCTGTTTAATCCTTGATTGTGGCTTAACCTCATTACTTTACACTAAACAAAAATCACAAAAACATCTAAATAATCACAAGTAGGTTAATGATCTTAACCCTGCATCAAAGGTGATTAAGTGTGAGAATCTGACTTCACACTTAAGGTAATTCTCATTACCCCTAATCAGAGGGAAGATGTGATGAGTTTACTAAATCCATTGGTTTAGACTTAAGCTCATTAACTTACGAAAAACATCCAAAAGCAATAAGAGACTGAAAACTCAAAAACAAAACAATAATCGTCTCCTTCGGGATTCTTTTCTCATCATCTTCACTCACAAACGAGAACTCGCTTCTTCCGTCTAATGCAAGACAGTTTGCACCTGAGCCAGACAGGTCATACACTTGAGCATTGACAAGCAAGCAGTTCACAAGTCAATTCCTTTCAGTCTCTTTGGGTCGAACTACGGTGTTCTGACTTCCTCATTGCACGAGAGGATACGTAGGCATAACTTAACAGTTATCGAACAAAAGTCTCTGTACATTCCCCCTCTTCCAGCTTCTTTCTCTTAGCCTCATTATCATGAGCAATTCATTTCATTCCTGATCTCACACTGACACTTCATTTATACACATCACTTATACACTTTACACTGACACCTGTACATCTTTTCCAGCTATTTTATACACAAAATGCACTGACACTACCCCTTTAAAACACAAATCTTTAAGCGTGGATCCCGTCGAGTACGGCGGACAATCTGGGTGCTAATACCTTCCCAGGTTGTAACCAACCCCCTTTCTCAGTCTCTCTGGTTCGCAAACCGTCTTATCCATCTTTTCCTAGGCTTATGCAGCATTGCCTTTCCTCCGGGATAAAAATGCCTAGCTGGCGACTCTATTCATCCTCCAGTGAGTTCACGGCTGTGTGTTCTCACTGTTCCCTTCGCCGACCGTTCGCGTCTGTACCTTCATCTGACCCGTTTTCATTTGTCGGGAGCGACAGCTTGGCGACTCTGCTGGGGACCCTTATACTGCAACCAGGGCTTCTGGTTCTTTTCGTGGGTTCCTCCTAGCGCTTGATTGATTTGTGTTTACTGGGGTGTTATGTGCTTGTTTGTGCTTGTATTTATTTTTGTTTATTGCTTTATGTACAGTTACTTTACTGCTTTCTTTACTGCTTTTATATATCATACTGTCATACTGTGCTGGCTGGATCTGGTTTTTCTTTGGTGGGTGGGTGTTCCATTGAGAGTTAAGGTCCTATACCTGGGACCTGAGTGACACCTAGGCTAGAGTGAATCATATTCTTTCCCAGTCAATTTTCAGTCTGGTGCGGGAATATGAAACACGGTTCAGATATGGGTTTCTTCTTGAGAACTCTGTGTTGCAGATTTCCTGCAATGCTAGGGGGATCTGGGAAGCCTGCTAAGTCTGGATGACCTTTTAGTATTGACCTTCAGAAATTGAGGTGAATTAGAGGAGGAATTGTTATGGTAATTGTAAACACTGTACCTCCGGGTTAGAAGTGTTTACACTTCTCATAACTGATCCAAGTCTGAGGATCCTTGTTTTAGAACACCACCTGCGAGGGGGTTGGGCTGTTTACAGGTTTGCAGGTACCCTTGACCTCAACATACCCTCATTACCAGTACAATTGTTTGATCCGGTCACTATGATCCTGAAGTTATTGACCTCTGGTTTTCAGTTACTATTTTGGGTTACTATACAGAGATCTTGTGGTTACAGACACTCGATTCTTGGTTCAGTATTCCAGATTCCAGGCAGTTTCCAGCTGTGATCCCATGTCTTTGCATCTTTTGCATCATCATATTGCATTTCGCATTTGCATCTGCATTGCATTTTCCTCTTCCAGAGAGCTCATCCTTCCTCTTTTGTCCATGACCAGCCAGCTGATTTCCCGGTACTCAGTTTGAACAAGTGGTAACAGTTAGAAGACGACAGAGTGTGTGAAGCTAGACTGAGCAGTGCCAAGAGTTAAGAGGGTCAGTTTGAAAGCCGTCAGCATCTATGTCAGAGAACAACCGCCAGAATGTTGAGCTTCCACCTGGTTTCACTTCAATGACCAATCCTTTGTATGGTCTTTCTCCTGATGAAGATCTTCCACAAGTGAACAATCTTGCTCAAGCTCAGCCTGCACAGACCCGGATCTTGAATCAGAATATACCTGAACCATCTGCTGTCCGAGGTGGACCTTCATCTTCGACTGATACTGCGAATTATCAGAGTTTTGCCTTCCCTATGCCAGACTTCCAAGGGGCAATCCCTCTTGTGAAAACCAAGGATCCACCAGCTATTGATCCTGCTGAAAGATTTCGTGTGTTGGACGACCGACTCAAAGCCTTAGCGGATCCTGATGCCTTCGGTTTTGATGCTCTAACCCTGTGTTTGGTGCCCGGTCTTGTCATTCCTCCAGATTTCAAAACTCCGAAGTTTGAGAAGTACACTGGTGTCAGTTGCCCGAAGCGTCATTTGGTGATGTTCTGTAGAAAAATGACTTCTCATGCCCGCAATGATGAGCTGATGATTCACTGCTTTCAGGACAGTTTAAGTGGGGCATCTTTAAGTTGGTACTTGGATTTGGAAAGCAGTCATGTCCGATCTTGGAATGATTTATCCAGAGCTTTCGTAAAGCAATACCAGTACAATATGGACGTGGCGCCCAGTCGCACGCACTTGCAGAGCCTATCCCAGAGGAGTGGTGAATCTTTCAGAGAATATGCACAGCGGTGGAGAGAATTGGCAGCCCAAGTGCAACCACCACTTTCAGACAGAGAATTAATTGACCTGTTCGTGGGCACCTTGCAGGGTCCATACATGGAAAGAATGAGTAGCATTGGGACGACAAGCTTCTCTGATTTGATGATAGCTGGA
Source organism: Lathyrus aphaca (assembly GCA_963966055.1). NCBI lineage: Eukaryota > Viridiplantae > Streptophyta > Magnoliopsida > Fabales > Fabaceae > Lathyrus > Lathyrus aphaca. Next base: position 414,695,728 of record OZ014525.1, read on the forward strand.
GTACGCATTGAGAGTCTGCTCAAAAGTGGAAAGATCCAGGACTTTTCGAATATCCCAGCTAGTGAAGGAGAGTCTGTTGTTAGCTCCCAAGAGGAAGAATGGAACGACGTCAGTGCAGTCATGGCAAATATTGAATATTCTAGACCAACATCTTCTCAGAGATCACCTATTCCCGTGTCTGGTCACTCTTACGGGCATCCGGCAATGCTCAAAGCACCGTATCAGAAGTCTTGGACTCCTCCTCGTCCAAATCTGCAAGCTCATGGTCGAAGACCTCAGAATCAACATCAGGGCCAGCCTAGGCCTCGTAACAATTTGGAAAGAAGGATTGCTCCTCTTCATCCAGTCCCCATGGCGTACAGTGAACTATTGCCACATCTAATTCAGAGCTCATTGGTGGTTCCTAAGCCTCTCAAGCCGTTGTCAGAGCCGTACCCTCCAGAGTACAATCCTCATGAGCAGTGCGGGTATCATGGTGGATCAATGGGACATTCAACTGAAGATTGCAAAGCTTTTCAAGCCAAAGTACAACAATTGATCGACAAGGGCTACATTTCCTTTCCAGAAGGAAGCTTGGTTGTGCATGCCAACCTCTCACCTGTTTGAGTTCGAAGACTTCAGAAGAAGTGTCTCCTGATTCAGTGGCTCGGACAAATTGTCATCAGAGTTGGTGATCACTGTATCCTTTTATCATTTGCATTGTAGTTTCTTTCCTGTTAGCAGCTACTTGTCTTTTAAGCATTGTTATGTTAAATGGTAATGTTAATGTAGTGATCTTGCATTTTTGAATCAATTATGTCGCATTCGCTCATTTTTCTTTACTTGCATTGAAAAAAAAAAAGAGAAAAAAAACGAAAAAAACAAAAAAATTGCATCCATTTACCTCCCATTTATCTCACTGTTGTTTAGCAGGTTTGAGGGAGGATGATGACAACTGAATACTCATAATTGTTGAAGGTATGCTTTCAGGGTAGAACCTGCTGACGATGTACAGGCATTGCTTCAATTCCCAAACACCGGAGATATAAGGGAGATAGACCCTCGTCAACCCGTTTGAGCCTTGAAGTGGGAGTTTCTTTTCTAAACGAAAAAACCCTCACATTCAACCCGGGGCAGGGTAGTTATCAGTTAATTTGACCGAGCGTTCAAATTTCCAAAGGAGTGTGCATCCGAGGATCCATTACCTTTATTCATTACACCTCAAGAGGTCAAGGGATGTGAAACCGCAATGGTTATCCCTCACCAACAAAGGAATGAGGCAGTCAACCCTTTCAGCAAGTCATGACAAGCCAGTGTCACGTGATTTGTTCAACAAAAATCAAAGAAAAAAGAGAAATAAAGCCCGCTAAGTCGAAAAAATGTGAAAACCAACGACTTAGGCAAAAGTTAGGGCATCCCGCTGGACTTCGAAATCGAAGAATTCAAAAAGAAAATCAGTCCAGGCAAAAATTAGGGAGTAAAAAATATCAAAAAGAAAAAGTCCCATTAGAACAAAGTCGTGTGACCAGACACAAAGTCAGAATGGGTGACTATTACTCCAAGAAACCTCATTGGTGCGTAAACCATCAACGTCATTGGTTCCTCAATCATTACAAAACCCTTGTGAGAAGCGAGCGCTTAAGTCGAATTAGCTGAATATAGGACCGGAGAACATCAAGGAGAATGGGTGGGCACAGATAAACTTTGAGCCATAAATCTTTCTTTCTAAAACCGTGAACCAGACCACGTCATAACCCTTGAAAGTCCTAATTGAATCAGGTTCAATTCCGAAAGCATACTGCGACAAGGTTGCGTAAACTGACTCCTAACGATTTGCCAACTCAACACTACGTTTGGACTAATCGTCCATTCGTCACACACTGTCACAACATCAAAATAAATAAATTTTCAAAAAAAAACTTGCATGTGTACTGCGTTAAAATTACCATTTGTAAATGTACAGTTTTAATCGCCAGTCAGTTTGTGACACCAGGGAAGTTCCTACAAAGAGCAATCATGAGGGAACTTGATCATTCAACAATGATGACCACAATCAAGAGCATCTTGTCAGCCTATGAATCAGGGGCATGTTATCCAGTGGTTTTGTCGACCAAAGAATCCGTCAGGGTAAAGAGAGTTCCCAAGCATCAGTTGATTGAGGAACATCATTCAAAGTCAGTTGATCAGAGCTGAATCTGCCAAACAGGGGCAGGACACCCGGAGTTTCCGTTGTCCAAGGATGAAATCTTCCAATGATCAGTCAGAGTGAGTCAAGTCGCTCCCACGCTCATACCGGGGCAGAATAATTCCAGAGCTCACTAAGTGCAACTCTCCTCGAGAGGACATCCAAGTCCGCCATGCCAAGAATTGGATAATTAGTGTCGGTCTGTTCAGAGACTCACCCAACAGGGGAAAACTTTAGCTATGCGGAGCAAGTATATCAATAATCTCAGAGTTCAAGACGAGTGTCGGGAAATCATGTTACCCACCCTCGCCTTTGTCACCCATCTCAACCAGAAGCCTTGTCACTAAGACCTTTCTTCCCGTCCTCGGGAGTTCTCATAGCCTTTCATAATCATTGCATAAATCATTTGCATACGTTATTCATGTCGCATATAGAGCATATGCATCATATTTGCATTGGTCATAACCCCACAAACATCAGTCTCACACCCAGGGCCTCGTAACCCCAACTTATCAACCTTTCAAAGCCCAGTTCTCGTCTGGCAAGCCTTTTCAAAGCCCAGTTCTCGTCTGGCAAACCGTTTAAAGTCCAGTTCTCGTCTGGCAAGCCTTTTCAAAGCCCAGTTCCCGTCTGGCAAACTTTTCAAAGTCTAGTCCTCGTCCGGCAGACAAACCCAAAGTCCAGTTCTCGTCTGGCAAACCAACTTCAAATACCAGTTCTCGTCTGGTAGGCGAACCTTTTACCAGTTCTCGTCTGGTCACCTTTTCATTTAACCTGTTGAACACCAGTTCCCGTCTGGTAGTCATTCTTTTTTCAGAGTCAATTCTCGTTTGACAATGAACCCAAGTAGTCAGTTCTCGTCTGACGACTTATTCTTTGCCCATCAGTTCTCGTCTGTTGGCCTACCTTTAATAAACCAGTTCTCGTCTGGTAATTCACCTTCAAAAGTCCAATTGCTTGGCAACCAAAAATATATGTCTATCAACCTGGCCCTAGCGCCCAACCATCCTTGTTTCATATCCTTGGCATTGAGCATACGTCTGCGTTGTACATCGTTTGCATTGCATCTTCATACCGCATGGTTTCTGTTTTAGCTCTGATGTGGGGCAAGAATCGTTTCAAGACGTAATCTGGGGCAGTTATCTCAAGACTTGTTGATTTTCCGCGAGAGTTTGAAGACACTGGGGCAATTCCGGATGCCAAGTCTTCTGTAAAATCCTCTGAAGACGATCTTTTTATAGACGATGCAATCTGAGGCAATTCGAAGAGTAAAGGGATGCTTGGTCACTCTGGATGATCAGTAATGCTTTTGATGAGCTCAGAAGTTTGAAGCACTGTGTTAATTCTCAGGGAATGTCTGGTATTTATTTTACCAGCAGGGCATTGGAAGTTTATTTCTTCCCCGAGCATAAAGATCTTCTTTCAGCCGACATGATTCCCTCATGAGGAGTTGGTTATTCGCATTCAGTCAAAACCAATTTGCATTGGCACATCTTCCCAACACAGTCATTATGCTATACTTGGGGCATATTTTGATTCTCCAGCAAAGTCCCTCCTCAGCAGAGCATTGCCAAATCTTTTCTCAACCATGCCAGAAGGTCGACATCCCCAGCTGAGTTGGAACAGATGATAACCCCAACAGAACTTCAAGGCTAATTGAGTCGTTCTCGTCCCCAAGCGGATTTATCTTTCCACAACAAAGCTTTCCCAACAGGAAGCTGAAGGCCTTGTTTCCCTACAAAGTTAGAATTATCAGAATTCCCTCCTCAGCCGGATTGTGTGATCAAGCATCTTCCCTAGCCAAGTCTAAAGATGATCTTTCCCCATAGAGTCATCGGGATTCTCATTTCCAAGGGATTTCCCCAGCAGAGCAAGAAGAAATTCTCCCCAGTGGAGTCAGAGCAGGATGATCAGATCCTCAGCAGATGTTCAAAGCAGTTAAACGAAGTATACCTCACGCAGAGTCGTCTTTCCTCCAGTGAAAACCTCTCCAACAAGCATCAGGTTGCCAACACTTCGTTCCCATCAGAGTTAAAAGCTTTCAACCCGTCAGCAGTATACAGAATGCTTCCCAAATTCCCCAACGGAGATTTAAAGCTAAAGCAGTTGCCTCACATTCACAAACATCGGTATATACTCTTTGTGGCACCCGTCCGTGTCATATCCCCACCAGAAAGCCAAAGCACCCCCTTTGCACTCACAGACACTCATATATACAATTCCTCGACACCCGTCCGTGTCATCTTTCCCCAGCACAAGTAACCTAAACACTTTGTATATCAGATACTTGTTTATACTATACTTTTCTCCTTTTGACACTCGTCCGTGTCACTCTCCCCAACAGTTAAACACTCATCTATACAATACTCATACTCACTACTCATGTTACACCTATACAGATATTCGTCCGTATCTTGTATATACCATTTATATCCCCACAGATTCGACAGTTAGTCCTTGTTCTTTGTTAACCAGTTGGTACTCGTCTGTATCATCATCTCAGAACATTGCGTCAAGAGTTTGTTTCTACATGATACTCGTCCGTATCATAGTCTTAAGGATGCTCGTCCGCATTTTTAATCCATACACTGCGTCAAACACTTGTGTCTTCTTGAATATAGATGCTCGCCTGTGTCTACTATTCCCCAGAAGAATCTCCAGATGCAACACTCGTCCGTGTTCTTTGTTAACCCGTTGATACTCGTCCGTATCATCATCTCTGAGCATGTGTCAGTTTGTTTCTACACGATACTCGTCTGTATCATAGTCTTAAGGATGCTCGTCCGCATCTTTAATCCATACACAATGCCAAACACTTATACCTTTTGTTTCTTGGATGTAAACGCTCGTCCGTGTTTACTATATCCCCAGTAGATCGCCAACAAATTTTCTTTTATCTAACACTCGTCCTGTGTTATGATAACCCTGAGAGCAGCCGTACCCTGCTGAGTGGTCGTCCTCCACTTCTTGATGGTCGTCCTCCATCATGCTCATCCGATGGCCGTCCCCATCGTTGATTTTAGCAGCCGTCCCCTGCTAGGTGGTCGTCCTCCACCTTTTGATGATCGTCCTTCATCACTTTATCCAATGGCCGTCCCCATTGTTGATTTTGGTTATCTGACATTCGTCCTATGTCATGACAAACCTTGAGAGCAGCCGTCCCCTGCTGAGTGGTCGTCCTCCACTTCTTGATGGTCGTCCTCCATCATGCTCGTCCGATGGCCGTCCCCATCGTTGACCTTTTCTATCCGGCATTCGTCCTGTGTCGTGATATTTTCGGCAGCCGTACCCTGCCAGGTGGTCGTCCTCCACCTTTGATGGCCGTCCCCATCATGTTTCCTTTATCCCCAACAGAGCAGCCGTCCCCTGCTAGGTGATCGTCCTTCACCTTTGATGGCCGTACCCCATCATCTGTTTATTCCATTTATTCTTTAACCCGATGGCCGTCCCCGTTGTGGTCCCTTTTCCTTTTTAGCCCGATGGCCGTCCCCATCATGGTTTACTTTGCTTTATGAACTTGATGGCCGTCCCCGTCATGTTTCATTAATACCCAGAGAATCTTACAACTTTATCTTGATGGCCGTCCCCATCATATTATCTTACTTTCCCCAGCTAGTCGGCCGTCCCCGTCTTGGCTTTACCTTTTATCCCCAGCATGTCGGTCGTCCCCGTCATCGCTCTTTACCCAGCAGTCGTCCTCTGCTTGACGGTCGTCCTCCGTCGCCCATACTTTGCAATATAATTTATTTTTCTTTTGCAATCTATATCCCTTTTCTTCTTCTTTCTGTGAGTGCAAATTTTGGACTGTCTTTGGTATTCAGCCACAAGTTATCTTGTTTGCCTGATAAGTCTTCGCTTACATCCTGCACAGCTAACTCATGTCTGAATAGGGGCAGCTGTGGACACCCCAAATTTGCCCTCTGGCTTTTCTGTCCTTGTCAGCTTTTCGTTTTGCATTCATACGCATTTTGCATACCATTTGCATAAGTTCCTAAGGCATGGGATCGAGACTTCCTGGTGATTAGGGTTTCACATCTTTATCTACGGATTATTAGAGAGTTCAAGGTTTTTGGCTATGCAGCCATCAGTGGCATCGTCCTCTCTTTTCTTTTGTCGCTGAATCAAGGGTTTATTTCCCTAGTTTGGCGGTCTTCAAGGATTTCATGTCTGCAAGGACTATTCAATGTGCATCTGGCATATCATCAGGATATTGTTTTCTTCTTCAAGTTACACGGATATTTTTGTATTCTCAGCATCTCAGGCTATCTTCATTCTCAAATAACTTTCAAGAAGTATGTGTCTCGGGTTGAGTTATGGAGGTCATCAAGTTCAATAATCAAGTCAAGATTTATAAGTGATTCAGATGGTTGTTGTTTCAATTGCGAGTTGTTCTGTGGCAGTCGTGTTTATTTCATCTGAGGCGTGTGGGAGTTGGTATAAATTTGGTGTTGGATTAAACTCAGGTGTATTGTGCATCAGTGGCCTTTGATTTATTTCATGTCCAAATTAACACATACCCGTAATTTCCATCATTTCCAAACCATTTTTCATGTCCTAATTCACAACGATTTCACCATGTCCATATTTTCGGTTATCCGAATGTCCATTTCATTAACCGTACATTTTACCATATCATGTCTCGTTTTATTTTAAAATTTTTGTTTCGATTCTTAGATTAGAAGGACCGTCTCTTTTTAATCGTTTTTAATCTATACTTTAGAGTTTGATTCATTTTTTAGAATTCATTTATCTCATCTCATTTTATAAATTATTCTTTTATGTTTAGGTAAATAATCCATTTTAATTAGACTTAGAATTTGTTTAATTTTTACTAGATAACTTTAGAATTTTAATTTAATATTAGGCTAAGAATTGGTTCTAAAAACTTAGATTTTTTTATTAACTAGTCATGATTCAATTAAACTTGATTAATTTCGAGTTTCAATTTATAATTTCAGTTTAAATTTAATTTTTTCTTTTCGTTTATAACTGTTGTTAGTTAGTTTTTATTATTTCATTATTTATTTTATTTAGATTTGTTACAAAGTCTGATTTTTTATTTGAATTAAATATTTGGTTGATTTTAAAGGTATTTAGTCCATATGTAACTAGTTTGTAAACATGTTTCACAATCCCCAAGCCTATTAGCCAGCAAAAGGAGGCATCAAGTCAATAGATCCCCTGTTAGAAAAATACTCAACACAAAAGCTGGGCAAGTACTATCACGCCACAACACCAGCCGCACCAGCCACCATCTTGTTGCAAAAGACACCAACACACAGCAAAAAAACAGAACCTTTTTCTTTTCTTCCTCACCAAACTTCCCTGCAGCCTTCATCAAATAAAATGACAACAGACAGTGTTCTTTTTCAATTTTTTTCCAACACCTCACCACCTTCATCATTCCTGCAAAAATAAAACTTCAACACAAACGCATCACTCTTCTTCAACTCAAAACAACAGCAGCACTCCATATTTTTCGCACAACCTTCACAACAATCCTACAGACCTTCGTCACTCTTTCTCCATAACTCAGGACCATACTTTCCTTACTACTGTGAAACAAAAAACTCTACACCTGATAAAAGCAGAATCAACACCGCAACAACCTTCATGATTTTTCCTCGAATCACAATCTCCTCTTCAACTCTCACCATCCGCACCTTCATCACTCAACCTCCTTCATCAACCACAATCATCAACAACAACCTTCAACAAACTCCACCATTAAACCTCTTCTTTGATTTCGCCGCATCACCCTTCACCAACAACATTCAACCTGCATAACTCATAACCTTCATTCAACCAATACACAAAACAGCAACAAACAACTTTCGCCATCCTCACCTTGGTCAAAACGTCAACCATCACCAGCTCCCAACAACACATCAACATCAACAATCACAAAGAAACAAAGATGAAGTGAGAGTTTGAATCCAACAACAATCCCAAACAATAACAACACACAAATCAGAATGAAAGTAGATGAAGCAGAATGAGATCTAAACGCACAAAAACAACAGAGCCGTGAGAACTCACCATGAGGCGTGAGACTCACGAAGCTGAAACAATAGCGGAAGCTTCAAGTAAGAGTGTGTGAGAGAGGAACAGGGGATGACGGTGAGAAGTGGCGTCGATTTCGCAACATTGACGGTCCGGTTTCGCCCGCGGATTAAGGCGATGATGTTGGGTCACCAAGGTTTTTCGGCGGCGATTTTCACTGCATGAGCGGTGTTGGTGATTCTGGATTTCGTGAAGTTGGAGAAGGGGAGGAACCGCCGCGGATAAGCTTCGGAAGGAGAAGGATGGAATCGCCGACGATGTTTGTGAAGAAAGAGAAAGAAGGAGATTGGCGGCCGTGTGTTGTTGAGGTTGAGGGAGACGGTAGCGTGTGATGTTGCTGCTGTTTTCCTTTTATTCATTTTTGTAGAAACAAACCCTAATTGTTTTGTTTTAATTTGTTTACTCTTTTCATTTTGTTTGCTGTACTGCAGTTTGGTTTGGGCTATGAGCCCAAGGTAATTTTGTTTCACCCTGCACCCCCATTGCCTGCGCATCCTCCCCCTCATATTTTGTTATTTTTTCTCTTAACATTTGCAAATTTAATTGTTATTTGTCAGTTTTTATATTAATCTAGGATTTATTAATTTCATTTAAATATAACTTTGTTTTATTAATTTAATTTAAGGGTCAATTTTAGATTTTTATTATAATTTTTATTTAGTTACTTTTGTTTATATTTTTTAATTTGGTTTTGACTTCAATTTTGAGGTTTGATTTAATTAAATAGAATTGCATTTAATTCTGGTTCTAGTTTGGTTTGATGCTTTGTAGGATCATTGTTCGATTTTAATGGCGAAGGTTGCAGCTTGATGATGATCTTGAGACCAATTATTTTCATAATCTTGTTCAGGCTAGTGGGATCTCTGGATACAAATTGCACCTAAGCTTTGATATCGTGCATACTAATCTTTTGGTTTTAATTTTGTTTCTTTTTGTCGATCGCTTGAGATGTTGGATGCTTACTTTGATATTTGACGATTTGCGTTTGAGCTGTTGAATCTGCTTTAGACTTGAAACTTCTTGATATTTCTTCTTGCGCTTATTGAAGAGGCGACGGACCTCCTCCGTTAGGTAACGCTATGGCCCGATTTTAATTACTGCATGCTGTTGCATCTGGAAGTCCTACTGGTGTAGGCTCTGTTTGTTCATTATTCATCTTATCTCCATTTTGCATTCTCATCTCCTCATTCTTATGCACCTTCATATTGCATTCTCGTCTTTTCATTCTATTTCTATTTCATCCTATTATTTCTTCTTTATCCTCTTCTTTTATTCTTTCTCGACTGGAGGTGTGCCTAGGCCACCATGGAGCTTCTCCTTTCATCTTTCTCTTCTTATTTCTTCTCCTCCTTTAGGATAGTAAACCTCACAAACATTAGGACCAACCAAGCATGATAATGAATTAGGGTTCTGATTAGTCTCCCCATAGTTTTTACCTTTGTGTCTCTTTGAGTCCCCTCTCCTCACCTCATAATCAGGGACTAAACCCTCAAGGCTTTAAGACTTTGTGATTAAGATCATGCCTGCATCCTTCTTTTAGGATGGAGTGTATAACTTTAATCCTAAGTCTTGGACCCTTAAGGTGTTGAACTCTCTTAATTAATCCATCTAATAATCATCAAGACATTACACTTGTAACTTGGGCCTTGCATTAGGGTTCTAATTCTTCCTTAATTGGTTAAGAAGGACTAACCCTAAAGTTAATGGACAAGTCCCCCTCAAGTTGTCTTACAAATCATAAAATTCATTTCATCATCATATCTTTAATTAAAATCCATCTAATAAAGACTTGTTTTGTCATGAGTTTAATCCCTAATCATGGATTAAGTTGAGGAGTCTTCCTCAGCTTAAACATTCTCATCTATTATCCTTCTTTTAGGATGGTGTAATGGGTCTGTTTAATCCTTGATTGTGGCTTAACCTCATTACTTTACACTAAACAAAAATCACAAAAACATCTAAATAATCACAAGTAGGTTAATGATCTTAACCCTGCATCAAAGGTGATTAAGTGTGAGAATCTGACTTCACACTTAAGGTAATTCTCATTACCCCTAATCAGAGGGAAGATGTGATGAGTTTACTAAATCCATTGGTTTAGACTTAAGCTCATTAACTTACGAAAAACATCCAAAAGCAATAAGAGACTGAAAACTCAAAAACAAAACAATAATCGTCTCCTTCGGGATTCTTTTCTCATCATCTTCACTCACAAACGAGAACTCGCTTCTTCCGTCTAATGCAAGACAGTTTGCACCTGAGCCAGACAGGTCATACACTTGAGCATTGACAAGCAAGCAGTTCACAAGTCAATTCCTTTCAGTCTCTTTGGGTCGAACTACGGTGTTCTGACTTCCTCATTGCACGAGAGGATACGTAGGCATAACTTAACAGTTATCGAACAAAAGTCTCTGTACATTCCCCCTCTTCCAGCTTCTTTCTCTTAGCCTCATTATCATGAGCAATTCATTTCATTCCTGATCTCACACTGACACTTCATTTATACACATCACTTATACACTTTACACTGACACCTGTACATCTTTTCCAGCTATTTTATACACAAAATGCACTGACACTACCCCTTTAAAACACAAATCTTTAAGCGTGGATCCCGTCGAGTACGGCGGACAATCTGGGTGCTAATACCTTCCCAGGTTGTAACCAACCCCCTTTCTCAGTCTCTCTGGTTCGCAAACCGTCTTATCCATCTTTTCCTAGGCTTATGCAGCATTGCCTTTCCTCCGGGATAAAAATGCCTAGCTGGCGACTCTATTCATCCTCCAGTGAGTTCACGGCTGTGTGTTCTCACTGTTCCCTTCGCCGACCGTTCGCGTCTGTACCTTCATCTGACCCGTTTTCATTTGTCGGGAGCGACACTGTGGTTAAAAGAGTTCCTGTTGTTACCCGAGTACCTCCTACAATGGCCTCCCTCAAAGATGCTAGAGTTGTGGTTGAAGAAGGTGGTTGTACTATTTGGGGTCAGCTTCCTGATATCCCTTACAAGTCTGACAAGTTTGGTTTGGGTTTCACTGCAGAGTCCCAGAAGGCTGTTCGTCGTGCTCGTGCTGTTCGTATCACCAATCAAGGGATCATGAAAGATCAAATCAATGCCGTGGGTGACTATAATGAAGACTACAACTTGGATGCTTGGATTTTTCCTATTGTGGGTGATGGGCTCAACAACTAGAAGGCTGAAGACGTTATTCCTATCTCCTTTAGTCAGGAGTAAATACTATTATTGTGTTGTTATTTTTAAGTTTGTAATTTTGAACAATTAGACTTTTAAGCCTTGTGCCTTACCCGGGGCACAATGGCATGCTTGTTACGGGATGTCATTTCATTTGCATACTTCATTCAATAAAAATCAATGGACGTTTTGTTTTCGTAAATATTGTGCTCCTTGTCTTTCTTTTATTTTATTTTTGTTTTATCAGCTATGTGTTCTTACACACACCCACATCACTAAAATGCAGATCCTCATCCACTCTGGATCCTGTTGATAACAGTTCTACTATTGCCAATTATAATTTCGAGAATCCGATCTATCAAGCTGAAGATGGAAAGGAGGAAGATTGTGAAGTACCTGTAGAGCTTGCTAGGTTGTTACAACAAGAAGAGAAAGCTATACAGCCGCATGAAGAGCCAATCGAAGTTGTAAATCTGGGAACTGAAGAGAACAGGAAAGAGGTCAAGATAGGGGCTGAATTAGAAGATGGTGTTAAGAGCAGATTAATTCAGATGTTACATGATTATGTGGAGATCTTTGCCTGGTTCTATGAAGATATGCCAGGGTTGGATACAGACATCGTGGTTCACCGTCTACCGGTAAAAGAAGATTGTCATCCAAAGAAGCAGAAGGTTCGTCGCATGCGTCCTGAAATGTCAGAGAAGATTAAAGCAGAGGTGATGAAACAATTTGATGCAGGGTTCTTAGCTGTGACTTCTTATCCTCAATGGGTTGCAAATGTGGTACCAGTACCTAAGAAAGATGGTAAGGTACGTATGTGTGTAGATTACAGGGATTTGAACAAGGCCAGCCCCAAAGATGACTTTCCACTTCCACATATTGATGTTTTGGTAGACAACACTGCTCAACACAAGGTATTCTCTTTCATGGATGGTTTCTCTGGTTACAATCAAATCAAGATGGCACCTGAAGATATGGAGAAGACTACGTTTGTTACACATTGGGGCACTTTTTGTTATAAGGTGATGCCATTTGGTTTGAAGAATGCCGGGGCAACATATCAGCGTGCTATGGTAGCTTTGTTTCATGATATGATTCATCATGAAATAGAGGTATATGTGGATGATATGATAGCTAGGTCCCAGAATGAAGAGCAACATCTTGATCATCTGCATAAGTTGTTTGAGAGGTTGAAGAAATAAAAGTTGAGATTGAACCCAAACAAATGTACTTTTGGAGTTAGATCTGGTAAACTCCTGGGTTTCATTGTCAGTGGAAAAGGTATTGAAGTAGACCCTACAAAAGTGAAAGCTATATAAGAGATTCCAGCTCCCCGTACTGAGAAGGAAGTTAGAGGTTTCTTGGGACGATTGAATTACATTGCAAGATTTATTTCCCAATTAACTGCTACATGTGAGCCAATCTTCAAGCTGTTGAAGAAAGATCAGGTAATGGAATGGAATGATGAATGTCAGACAGCTTTTGATGAAATCAAGAGATATCTTCTATAACCTCCCATTTTGATGCCACCAGTTGATGGAAGACCCTTGATTATGTACTTAACAGTGTTAGACAACTCAATGGGGTGTGTATTGGGGCAACATGACGAGTCTGGTCGAAAAGAGCAGGCAATATACTACCTTAGCAAAAAGTTTACCGACTGTGAAACAAGATACTCACTGCTCGAGAAAACTTGCTGCACTTTGGCATGGGCTGCTCGCCGACTAAGACAGTATATGTTGACTCATACTACCTTATTAATTTTGAAGATGGATCCAATAAAGTACATATTCGAGAAACCTGCTCTCTCCGGACGAATAGCAAGATGGAAAATGATCTTGACAGAATATGATATACAGTATACTACTCAGAAGGCCATCAAGGGTAGTGTAGTAGCTGATCATTTGGCTCATCAAGCAGTGGATGATTATCAGTCAATGAGTTTTGAGTTCCCTGATGAAGACATAATGATTATTACCAAAGAACCTGGACAATATGACGGACCTGAACAAGGATCCCGATGGACTATGGTTTTTGATGGAGCTTCTAACGCACTTGGTAATGGTGTTGGTGTTGTGATCATTTCCCCTGAAGGTTGTCATACCCCGATTACTGCAAGACTTTGTTTCTATTGTACCAATAACATGGCTGAGTATGAGGCATGTATCCTGGGTATCAAAGCTGTCATAGATATGAAGATTCAGTTCCTGGATGTATATGGAGATTCAGCCTTGGTAGTAAGTCAGATCAAAGGAGATTGGGATACCAAGCATGATAATCTCATTCCTTACAGAGAGCATGTGTTGTCTTTGATCCCATATTTTGAAGAAATTACCTTTGGAAATATTCCACGAAGAGAGAATCAGTTGGAAGATGCACTAGCTACCATGGCATCTATGTTTAAGATTAGCTGGGATGATGAAGCTCCCAAGATTACTATTGACAGATTTGAGAAGCCTGCATACTGCAATGAGATTGACACTGAAGAAGCAGAGGGGAAGCCTTGGTTCTATGAAGTGAAAAGATATCTTGAAGCTCAGGAGTTCCCTGAAGGAGCATCTGTCAAGGATAAGAATTTTCTGTGGAGGTTTTCTGCTAAGTTCTTCTTGAGTAATGGAATTTTGTACAAACGCAATCACGGTTCAACTTTGCTTCGTTGTGTGGATAAGAAGGAAGAAAAAGAGATTATGGAAGATATGCATGATGGGATCTTTGGAACTCATTCTAGTGGTCATACCATGGCAAAGAAGATATTGAGAGCAGGTTACTATTGGTCTACCATGGAAGCTGACTGCTATCAACATTCCAGAACATGTCACAAATGTCAAATCTATGCTGATAAAGTACATATACCTCCATCACCATTGAATGTGTTGACTACTCCTTGGCCTTTTTCTATGTGGGGGATTGATATGATTGGTGAGATCAAGCCTACTGCTTCTAATGGCCATCGTTTCATTCTGGTTGCTATTGATTACTTTACTAAATGGGTGGAGGCAGCTTCATTTGCATCTGTTACTAAGAATGTGGTGGCTTGATTCATTAAGAATAATCTCATATGCAGGTATGACATCCCTGAAAGGATTATCACAGATAATGGCTCTAATCTGAAAAACACTATGATTACTGATCTCTGCATGCAGTTCAAGATTAAGCATCACAACTCTTCTCCGTATCGTCCGAAGATGAATGGGGCAGTAGAAGCTGCTAACAAGAACATTAAGAAGATTCTACAGAAGATGACTGTTACTTACAAAGATTGGCACGAGATGTTACCATTTGCTCTTCATAGTTATCGTACTACAATACGCACTTCAACAGGGGCAACCCCATTCTCCTTAGTCTATGGTGTGGAAGCAGTTCTGCCCATTGAAGTTCAGATCCCTTCCTTAAGAATCATGAAGGATGCAGGCTTGGATGAAGATGAGTGGATTCAGACTCGACTTGACCAGATAAATTTGATTGATGAGAAAAGGTTGGCAACTGTTTGTCATGGTCAGATGTACCAGAAACGGATGATCAAGGCTTTCAATAAGAAGGTTAAGCCAAAGGTATATCAGGCTGGTGACTTGGTAATCAAGCGTATCATACTACCACATGGTGATCCTAGGGGCAAGTGGACTCCTACATATGAAGGTCCATTTGTGGTTAAAACAATATTCTCAGGAGGTGCCATGATGCTTACTACTATGGATGGTGAGGACTTTCCACAGCCTGTAAACACAGACATAGTTAAAAAATACTACGCATAAAAAGAGACCCGCTAGGTTGACTGGCCTAGGAAAAAATAAGGGCATCCCGGCGAACCAAAAGGGTTCGGGCAAAAATTAGGGATATATAAAAAAAAATGTACACCCGGCAAGTCGAAAACCTGAAAGGGCGGCTTGGGCAAAAAAGGGTATCCCGGTGGATTGAAAACCTGAAAGGGCAATCCAGGCAAAAGTTAGGGATTAAAGCGTATGACTATGTCTCGTTTGGATCACTTATGTAACTGCAACTGATGGTGCTACCTAAATCAAGTTCGAACAGATAAAGATCAATCCAATCATTTCCGTTTCAACAGCAGAAGATGAGATACTTGAAGATAATGGCAATAGTAGAATTGAAACTCAATAGGATTATTTCTCACATAGCTGATTTTCTTTGTAAATTTTTTTTTACGACAAATTCCTCTTACTAGGATTTCTGTCTCCCTGTACAAACTTACCTATGTATAGGTCACTTTGTAATATAAATAAAATTTCATCTTTGAATCCAGATTTACTTTTACCCTATTTACGTAAGCGAAGACGTCCATTGGTTGTGTTTGAATGTATGTATGCTCTTGAATATGATTTATGTTTACCAGAAATGCATGAAAATGCAGTAATAGTATTTACTAAGGACGAACGAAGGTAGGAACTCAACGAAGCTTCGCCGGTTCATCCCCATAAGACAATTACAAATCTCCAGTAGAGCAAATCTATCTTTATAGATGCTTCAAGTTACATCTCCCCTTGAATTTATGTCCATCTCTTTTATCCTCAGTCGGGATACTCAGGAACTTATTCCTTCA
Organism: Lathyrus aphaca; assembly: GCA_963966055.1. Taxonomy (NCBI): domain Eukaryota; kingdom Viridiplantae; phylum Streptophyta; class Magnoliopsida; order Fabales; family Fabaceae; genus Lathyrus; species Lathyrus aphaca. Next base: position 414,711,700 of record OZ014525.1, read on the forward strand.
ATAGAAATACGAAGAACGAAGACGAGAGGTTATAAATACTATACTATCAAACGAAACGGGAATAAGTTCTTCATACTCTTCAGCAACGAATCGGGATTTATTTTCCCTAGCCAGCAGTTGTTATACAAAGATATCCAGACGCTTCAGGCTGCATGATTCATACATACATCATTTACATCATACCATAACATATCCATAAATGCATAATACATTTACATAGATGCACCATGCCATGCATGCATACATATTGTATAAACTAACCTTTTCCTTGCAGGATGGTTATATACAGATGAAACAATATCAACAATCCACAACAGGTCAGAAATGATCTATACCTTACTCAAGATGTCCTCGGAGAGTAGGAAAATGGTATGTACAAAGATCCATTCCCTAATCCAGGATATTTTCAGGAGATTTAATCCTGACACACTTGTGTTCTCGGAGAGTAGGTAAATGGTCTGTACAAAGATCCATTCCCTAATCTAGGATATTTTCAGGAGATTTGATCTTGACACTCTTTTGTCCTCGGAGAGTAGGCAAACGGTCTGTACAAAGATCCATTCCCTAATCCAGGATATTTTCAGGAGATTTAATCCTGACACACTTTTGTCCTCGGAGAGTAGGAAAACGGTCTGTACGAAGATCCATTCCCTAATCCAGGATATTTCCAGAAGATTTCATCTATTTGGTCTTGAATAGTAGGCAAACGGTATGTACAAAGATCCATTCCCTAGTTCAAGATATTTTCAGAAGATTTAATCTATTTGCTCTTGAATAGTAGGCAAACGGTCTGTACAAAGATCCATTCCCTAGTTCAAGATATTTTTCAGAAGAATTAATCCTGATATTCTTTTGTCCTTGGAGAGTAGGAAAACGGTCTGTATAAAAACCCATTCCCTAATCCAAGATATTGCCAGAAGAGATAATCGTCACGAAGATTTATTTCTACTGGTCTATTCAACAATTAAAACTATGTTGCATAAACGATTCAGAGACGGCCTATACGAAGACCTAGTACTGATATCCAGTATCAACATAAAGATATTATCACCTCCTGATATTATGGATGGCATCTATAAGCCCATCTCCAGTTCTTCCAAGTGGCATCTTCAAGCCCACTCAAGCATATACAATTAATCATCAGTTTCACTTTACACACCGGCGAGTGCAAATTTTTGGGCTTTTGTGTTCAATCCCCTTCAACCTTCCAGGTCACGAATGGCACATATACCAATCTAACCCCTCAGGTTTCAGGAAATTGAACAGGGGCAGCTGTTGCACCCCAAAATTTGCCCTCACCAAGACAAGACATTGTGTACTAAGGTATCCCTAGAGGTTCACAAGGGTCACAGGGTATCTTAAGAGGGTCACAAGGTTCACAAAGTTCACAATTAGTCAGAAAATTTGACAATTCCCTCAGACAATGCATCCTCCTAAGCAATGCATCTTAAACTAGGGTTTTGACTTTCATCAGGCTAAATGGAATTCCAAGACTTCAAGTGAGCTTCATAACATCCTATATGAGTTCAATAATCCCCATGTCAAGTTTCAAGACTTTTCTAAAAGATTTGCTCAGTCAGATGATCAGATAGGTTAAAATCAGTCAAGGCAGTCAAAAAGTCAAACTGAGGTCAACTGTGGTCAAACCAAAGTCAAACTTCATGATTTTTTGCCAACAACAAGTATATGAAGTAAAATTCATCATTTTATCAAGGGTTGATCATGATTCATCAAGGAGATTTCAGATCATCAAGAATCAGGAGTTTCTAAATTAGGGTTTTCATAGGAAAAGTCAACTGAACTTTGACCAGCCATAACTTTCACATGCTTCATCAAATTTTTTACATCCAAAGCTCATTTTGAAGGAAATTGAATTCTATACAACTTTGTGTCTCACAAGCCAAGCCTAAAAATGATTCATTTGGAAGGTATGAGCTAAGACATTATAGGTCCTTTTAAAAGTCAACAAAAAGTCAACAACTTCCAAAGAGCATAACTTGAGAATAGTAAAAGATATGGACATGATACCAAAGAGGTTGGTTAGAGGACTCTTTAAGCTTTCGAAAATGTCCAAGAACACCTTCATAGCATTAAAATTGAAGGATTTGTGCCCTTGCAAAGTTGGGAAATTTTTGGGAAATTTATGAAGCAAATAAGGCCTTAAAACCAATTTTTGCTAAATGAGCCCACCAAATTGCCATCCAAACTTTACAAAATCGTCAAGCACGACCCAACCCACACATTTTCTGATTTTTTATATTTTATTTGATATTTATTTGAATTTTATTCATTAAAATAAAAATTAAATTGAAATAAAATATGAAAGTCATATATTTGGAAAAGATTTGGATTCTAGAAGGTCTTAAAATCCATTTAAACTTGATTGACACTAGAATATTTGAGATCATACCAAAATAGCAATGTTAGATCAAGAAAAAATCAAGTTTTAATATCACATCTTTTTCAATCTCCCAAGGTCCAAAAATCCATAAGTTTTGTGAAAGTTTTGACCTAAATTCATTGTATCCTATATAAACAACATTAAGCAATGCATTATACAGGAATTCACAGCCTCAAGGATAAATTTCAAAAGTTCAAAATTCATCAAAAATTTGAAATTCGGATTCTAATATTTTGTGGTTTTTCAGGTGAATTAAGGGCACCAATCTCTTCCTTGAACATCACTGATCATGTAGCAATAGTCATATGCATCTCAAACCCCAAGAATTGATCAAACCGAATCAAAGTTCTTGAGCTTTTATGAATTTCTCGTTTTCATATATTTGTGCGAAATAAATTGTATTTGATGGTTGTTTCATGTTTGTAACAAGCTAATGATTGTTTCTGGGCAGTTTAATTTGAGTTTTGATACATGTTTGAAGATTGGCCATTGTTAGGGTTTTCAGACCTCATTTAGGGTTTCATCATTTAGCCCAAATAAATGAATTCTAAAGACATGGAGGGATCGTAGGTATCATTAGGAACTCAATGGCATTGTTAATTTCATGAAATTTCACTGTTTGTATGAAGTTTGAGATTCGCAGGTTGTGTTCGCATAAAAAAATGCAGGAGAATCCCCATCAAATTTCACAGGTAAACCTGCGAAATTCTGAGGAAGAAGACGATTGAGTTGGCGCGAATCAGGATTCAAATATTTGACTTCTTTTATTTAGATTTTGTTTGATATTGTTATTACAAACGCGCGTTTGTCTCAGTGGTTGAGACTCTGTGTTGGTAAGCTTGGGGGGGCGAGTTCGATCCCCAGGTTTTTCTTTTTTTGCTTGGAAATTCTTTTATTTTGCAGGTTATTTACAAAAGGATTACTACCTGAATGCTATCACCAGCACGCAGCTGGCCTGGTGGTAGCCTTGCTGGTCCAAGGAGAGAGAGGAGTCCAGGGCGTGGGTTCAATCCCTGCCCCAGGTATTTTTTTTAGTTTTGTTCAAATTTTCATTTATTTAGCTATGTTATTCAAATTTATTTTTATAAAGAATTTTCTAAATAATATTTTATAATATAGTTTCTATATAATTCCATATTTCTAAAAAATCTCTAATTTATTTTCTAAACTTTAACTTAGTTTATATTTAATTTAAAATATGTATATATTATTATTATTATTATATATTTATTTTTTGTAAATAATTAAATTAATATTGTAATTTGAATTATAAACCCTAATTTTATTTTCTAAAATTCATAACCCTAATTTCTAAAACTCTAATTTTATTTTTAAATCTCTAACCCTAATTCTTATTCAATTTTAAATATTAAAAATTTATTAAATTTTTCTAATGTCTAATTAAATAATTAATAATGTTTTCTTTGTAAATATTTATTCTATGATTTTCATTATCTTATTTCTTTCTTCTAAAAATTCTTTAAAAAATTCTTTATTTAAATTTAAAAGTATTATCTTAACTTGTATATATTTTATATTTGTGCTAACCTTTTTTTTATAATTATTTTATCACTAACCTTTTATTTTAATTGGTTATTTTATTATATAGTTATTATTTAATTATTTTTTATTATAATGTAACTGCAAAAGCTTTGTAATAGCCGTAGTTTTTTTATCGTTTATTGTTTATAAATATTTTTTGCCATGGTTAGTAATTATAGGGAGTGATAACATGTCTGCGCTTTAAAATTAATTTAGATCACTAATCATAAGATAAATATTTGAACATATACACGTACACACGTAAGTCGATCTTTGATCGTCATCTCACTTCCTAAGGTTATCCCTCATGTTGCCTAAATCAAAAGGTCAAGTAAGGTGTCTAAAAAGTAAAGTCCATTCTCATGAAATATCATCAAGTCCCTTTAAGATTATAAGATGAAAGTCCCTTCGATGTTGCTTACGTAAATGATCTTGTCCCTTTCGAATAAAAGATGATAAGTCCCTTCGTATTGCTAAGACACCTTACAGTTGCCTAAACACAGATGACCCTTCATATGTCCCTTATAACATTCAAGGTAATGACTACCTATTCCTTAATAATAGGGATAGTCTTACCATTGAAAGAACATATAAGAACAGTAAAGATTTAAACATAGGGTAGGTTCCTCTTAAGTTCTTGCTCACTTTTATTCCAAAATACTTCATTACACTTCACATTTTAAACAATTTTCAAAACAAAGTCTTTATATACATCCATACAAGGATCATTATAAAGTACTTAAGAAAATTTTCAATCACACACTACACTTCTCAAAACAGTATAAAGTGAGCTAAGTAACTAAGAGCCCATGGATAACCATGGATGTAAAGGGTGCTAACACCTTCCCTTTACATAACCTACCCCCCGAACTCAAAAATCTTTTAAGGTCTTTCCTGTTCTTTTATGCCCTTTTCTTTGGATAAAATAAAAGTCGGTGGCGACTCTTGCTATCTGCAACATTTAACTAAAGTCAGTTCTCCCACCGTGTTACATTGGGAACTATGGTTAACCGAGTCATGTTTGTTGAGCTAGGTTGAATTAGTTATGGTGAGTGTCATGAGTTTGTTTTGCTCGAGTTTGATAAGGTGTAATGGTGTACATGGTAGTTGGAGTAAGGGTAAAGTGGTGGAAGTGAGACTGAATTGATACAATGCAGTGACTTGAAGCATTATGTTTGGATTGTACCATTTGCCTTGTTTCTTCAAAGAGTGCATGATAATAGGAGTGATCATGCAACCATATGATTATATGTTCCAATGCCATACATTTTGTGATCATTGACATGTTGAGTGAAGTAAACACAATTAGATTAAGTTGAATCAAACATGAATTACATTTCCTTGATGCGTAAGAAAACAATTGATATGTGATGATCTTCCATTGATGATTTCTTCATTACCAAGCCACCACACAATGAAATTCTTATACTTAAATTGAAGGTAATGTTACATACAACATGTTTGATGTTGAACTCATGATGAAACAAAACCTCTAAGTTGCTCAAAATGACCATCTAACCATATGCCATAATGTTGCATAATGGGCCTGCATAGCATGACTTTGCATTGGGCAAAAATGTTTGTGACTGACCTGGTTTGGGACATGACTTTAACCCTTCATAATTCTCAAACTATTAATCCTATGAAAAATCCTCCAACATGAAAGTTGTAAATAATGCAACAATGAACAACTTTGATGTTGGAAAAAATTTCATTTGAGTTCATCTTGATGGAGTAATTGAGGCCTACTTCTTTCCCACCAGATGTTTGAAGAAATACCTTACCTGACGCGCACAGGATGCAAGGCATGACTTGGTTTTTGCCCTGGTTTGCCCTAGTTTGATCAAATTTAATTGATCATAACTTCTTCAATTTTAATCCCATGAACATGTTCCACCTATGGATTTGAAGCTTAGGATGCCCTCTTTCAAACAGCCCAAGTGGAATTTCCAATTGACTTTTATTTTGGGAGAAGGCCTCTCTTGAACTTGACTGAAAAATGGCCAAAACATGCCATTTTTGGAAACCCTAATTTTCCAAAAAAGGTAAGTCTTGATTTTCTTGACTTTTGATGATCCCTCCATCATTTCTTGATCAAATTTGGTCCATGGAATCCTTGTCACCTTAATTTCATGAATTTGACCTAAAAAAATCAAGAGTTGACTTTTTCTCCAGCACACTTGACTTTTCTCCAATTTCTTGGTTATCAAGTAACTGACCCATTGAAGACCCTCCGAAATGATTCAATGGATGATATTTCAAATCTAGACACTTGAAATCATATGGAAAACAATGATTTCAAGTTTGAACTAAAATTTCCTTGGGAAACTCCTTTAATCAGAAACCTTAATTTCAGCCCGTGTTGTTAGGAGGTGTTGCACTGCTTGAATTCTTTGATGAATGCACCTCTTTCCAAGACTTGGGGAACCAAATGAGATATTGTTGGATTTTGTGAACCCTTTGAAAAATGTTGAGAATCTATGTGACCCTCTTATAGCCTTTTGTATGATCGTCAATTTCCTCAGTCATTGATCACAAACCCTATGCCTCAGCTATAAATGTTATGATTCAATTCTTTGTTCCATGATGTGGAATTATGTATGCAATGTGATATGCTAAATGCCATGAAAATGAGAGAGAAAATTTTGGGGTGTTACAGTGTGTTATTCTTAAACCAAGTTAAAAACATTAACCTTTAAAACTACAACAAAGTTTATCTTCTTGTGTTAGGGTTGAGTAGAATGTTAAACTTTCAAACCAATTGAAGTAGGTTATGCTATTTCGCAACATTCAAGTGCGTTATTAACTAAAAAACTTTGCATTCTGTGGTGTAAAAATAAAACATTTCTACAGGTATAGTTTCGCATCGCGAAGCATGATTCACTATGCGAAATTATGACAGAATTAAACTAATCAATGGCCAGGTTTACGTGTATTGTGATTTTCAGGAATGGCTCCCAAAAAGCAAGTCACGACCAAGAAAGAAAAGGTTGTTGGGAAAATAACTTCAAGAGCCGCACGACATTTTGAGAATACACGTTTCATCACGGATGATCAGGAAGAATGATTCAAGGATCTGGAAGCAATGAATATCTGGCCCAAACTCGGATTTGAAATTAATCCACATGGTAGTTTCCATAGAATTGACACATTTATGAGCAATAGGGTTTGGGGAATAATGAGCAATCCTACAAAGAAGTTGAACTATGACATTGTGCATGAGTTATACGCCAATTCTCTCCCACAAGAAGGTGAAGCCTTCACTTTTCAAACCACTATTCGGGGATGCACAATCAACTTCAGTAGGGATGCCATCAACACATATCTTAGAAAACCCCTTGATGTGCGAGAAGACTATGTGTGTGATTATTAGAGACATAAAAATGCTCCATCAAACATTGAAGCAATTTCGGGAAAAATCTTACGTGTGGGAAGCAGTGTTCAACTGAATGATGTTGGTGTACCTATTAAGTACATGTGTAAGGATTTAACTCAGACGACACATGTGTTCCTCATGCTAATTCTGCATAACATCCGACCCAGGAGTCACACCACTACTTTCACTTTAGATACGGCACCACTCTTGTACTTTATCCTAGAGGGAAAAAGTGTGGACGCCTCTCAAACCATTGCTAATAAGATGAGGAACATAGCAGAAAGTGGACGCGGAAGTGGTTCCAATGCAAGATCTACTTTCCCTATTGTCTTCCCCAAACTCATTATAGGATTATTAAGGGAAACATTCATGGTAATTCCACACTGGGTACATGGCTCATTAAAAGGAACTGTGACTGATGACTACTGTAACACCCCAATTCGATAATTCCCATTTTGTTGGAGTCTTTTATTTTTATTGAGTAATTATTATTTTGTTTGTGAAATTAATATGATGATATGATATGTTGATGAATTAATGTGATATGTTGGTGTGATATGTGATTTTACCGTTTTATGAATTTCCGGGTAAAATTGGATAAGAGGGTATTTTAGACTTTTGTTAATTAGTGATAAGTTAGAATTAGTAGAATTGGTATTTTTGTGAGAGAATTGATATTTGGTAGGAGAGAAGAAAAAAAGAAGAGAAAAGAGGGAAAGTTGGAAAAGCTTCAAGATTGCTCCAAGAAATCGAAATAATCGGGTAAGGATGATAAGCATTGTTATCTTAATATTGTGTATGATTATGTATGTGTTTGATTGGTTGAGTTTTGGTTTTGATGAAAGTTAGAGAAGATGAATAGTTAGGGTTTGAGAGAAAATGTGAGAAATTGGTAGATTAATCGGTTGGAAATCGTTATAGCCGAAGTATGATAGCTAGAATATGTTATTGATCATGTTTGTATGAGCTTAGAGGAGTTTTGGAGTGTTTTTGGTTGATTGTTCGCAGCTGGTATTTTGCTGAAATCGCAGTGGTAGCTCAACGAGCTATCCCTCGCTCAGCGAAAGTTCCAGGGCGATTCTTGCTCAACAAGCGAGAGAGCGCTCAGCGAGCCTGTAGGTTTTTGAGGGATTATGTGTTTTGATCCGTAGCTTTAGTTTTGGGTATCCATTTTTAGTGATTCTTATATCGATTCGAAGCTAGAAACGTGTAGAATCTATTGATTCTAATAAGAGTAATTTTAGCCTACTTTTACCCGACTTTTCCGATAAAACGTAATTATGTTAATTATGGAATTGTGAGTTTGATTGTTGTGTTGATGCTGTTTGGCAAGTAGATACATTGCTTGAATTAAATGCGAATGTATGCTAATTGTATGAGATGAATGCATAACTATATTGTGAATATGTATGCATTTTCAAGAATGTTGTGTGTCATTTTGCATGTAAATATAATGTATGCATTCTTGTACTGTGGGATTCTTTGTGAATCTGTTGTAGCATCGTGTGCTCATCTGGAGTGTGAGCGATGACTACAACAAGATTGTGTGCCCATGTGGGGTGTGAACAATCAGATTGTGTGCCCGTGTGGGGTGTGAGCAATCCAGAAACATCGGGTGCCCGTGTGGGGTGTGAGCGATAGGTGATTTATTCACATTGATTGTGTGCCCGTGTGGGGTGTGAGCAATCAGATTGTGTGCCCGTGTGGGGTGTGAGAAATCCATAAACATTGTGTGCCCATATGGGGTGTGAGCAATGGGGAACATCGTATGCCCGACTGGGAGTTACTTTAGGTAACAAGCGATGATTCCATTTGGTTCCTGAGAGAACCTGCTGAAATGTTGAGTCGGTACTGCATTGCATCTGTATAGAGTCGTGTGTCGGTCTCTATGAGTTGCATTTTATCATTTTAATTATGATATGCAGAAGTAAACATGAATGTGCATATGTTTATTTGGAGTATTATGGAGATGATAGTATGTGTGATGAAACATACTTGATTGTATATATGCATGTTTGATATGTATATATATGTGATTTATACATTTGTAATGTATATGTGTGATTAAGCATAGCTAGGTGTATGTTTATGCGGAATGAATATAATTGAGGAATAGACATAAATGATGTAAGTTTATGTGAATTGGTGCATGATGAACATGCTTGATTTGTGTATGTACACGTTGCGATGTGTATAGGTGATGAGGAATGAAATGTGTGGTGAGAATATGTTTTACGTGCATTTTTATATGTTGAGATATATAATTATATGCAATTTTATTATGATAATGTTTCTCACCCTTCTGCTGTTTTATGATGCTCTATGAGGCATTGCAGAGTAGGTTGTTGGATGATATTTTTGTGAAGCTCGTCTTCATCTTTTTGGTCGGTCGGCTCTGATATGTAGCACCGGGTAGCTAGGGTTGGCTTGATGCCTTTTGTGGATACATTTGTATATGTATTTTGATGTGATATGTTATATGTAATCATGGAATATTTTGGTGATTCAAACTTGCAGATATATTTATGATACGTATATAAGTTTGAAATTGTGACACTACAAGAAACACCAGCTTTAGTGTCGGCCAAAAAGCCCTCACTACCACAGCAAAAACCGGCACTAGATAGGGTTAGCGTCGGCTTAGCGTGGGGGTCGGGCCGCCTTTCCAAAGTTGGAAGTTAATTGTATTAGCATCGGCTTTCTGGTGACACTTGAGTAGCGTCGACTTATGTGTGACACTAGAACATCACTAAATCTTGACCCAAAATACGCAACTAAATGATGACTTAGCGTCGGCTATTGGACGACGCTATGGAATGCCATCTGTCACTTTTTAATTGGATTGACTGTCAGGTTGGTCAACATATTATTATGATCTAGTGTCGGCCATAAAGCCGCCACTACATTTTTTAGACACTCAATTATTTTATGTCAGCGTCGGTCACGTGACCGCCACTATATTTATTAGACAAACAAATATATTTTATTAGCGTCGGCCACGTGGCCGCCACTATATTTATTAGACAGACAAATAAATTTTATTAGCCTCGGTCTGAAGCCGCCACTGGTGGATTCATGAATCATTTATAAATTAATGTAGCGTGGGCCTTTTGGCCGACACTAAATTATTTAATAGTGCAAATTTTATTTGAAATCATCACCTTCCCTTTATCCAATTGCCACTCAATACCTGTTTATTATTAATTCAAACCTGTTTATTATTTTAACTCTAACAGGCCAATGGCATTGCAAAAAGAAAATCATCAATTAACAATTCAAGTGATCCAAAATACACCATGTCATTCTAATGAGTTCTAAGATACACTAACATGTTATTCTAATAAGTTATAAAATACACCAACATCAAAATACTAATCAGTTCAAAAAAAACCAACATCAAAATTCTAATCAGTTCCAAAATACAACATCAAAATATCAACACATAAAACAGGTCCTGAATAATCTACACACTAATCATGATAACCAACATCAACTTCCTCATCATCCTCATCCTCCTGCAACATCCAAAATAAATAGTCACGAGTCAGACACATTAATTAACTTAAAAAAATACGCTAAAAAAATACGCTCAAGCATGTGATACTTTGCGCACATGCCAATCTACAATGTTCAAACCCAACAAAATCCAATACAAAAACCCTCCTAAAATGAAACTAATAAACCAAGCATTATTATAAACCACTACAAACCCATTATTATAAACCACAACAAACCCAAAAACACTTCTTGTTGTGTACAAATCACTTATCCTCAACTTCATTTTCTTCACAACATAATAATCAACCAAAACTACCCCTCCAATAGGCCCCATCAAAGCAGAATAACCAACCAGCTTGTGTACAAACCATTGTTCTCAAATAGGATTGTTATAACAATGCCTAAATTCTAACAAACAGCTTCAGTGCAATTAAGTACAAAAGGATATGAAAATTCAACTTAACTACATAAACACAATTTATAAACGAGTTCAATTTAACTAAATAAAAAACAATAGAAAATAGAACGTACCGAATCGTTATAACCAGGATGACCACTCGCAGGAGCACTAGAAGGACCCGCCTGAAGAGAATGCAACATATCAAATTTCTTTGACAATTCTTCAAATTTCTTTGCCAATTCATTTGTCCGTGCATTCGCCCGTGCAGCCTCTTCACGTACAGCAGCAGCTTCAGCTCTGACAGCCTCAATGGCCTGGTTATCTGCTTCTCTACGTGGGTTTGTAATTGACACCTGAGTCAAGAAGTTTACTCCACATCTTATGTTACGTGCCAATTGTCCTGTTCCATAACACCGCCCCCGTGTCTTACCCCCTGCAACTTCTTTCCAAATTTGTATTCTTGTTGATCCTTCGACTTCATCACCAACTTGTTGCAAGCTGCTGCAGAATTATTCCTGTACACAAGTATTTAAGAAAACTGAGAATAATAGCCAAAAACATATAAACATATAGCCAAAATAGTTCTTAAACATATCCATAAGATATAAACATATAAATAGAAAAACACGTAAGTATAATATTTTGTGGAAGTTTTTAACACAAATCCCAAACAAAGTATAATATTTCAAACAAAGTATATTAAAATGTTAACTTACATGTGTTGTCGCTGCACGAACGTCAACCCACTCCCCATTCTTCTTTTTATGGGTGGCAATGAAAATCTCATCTGGATGTGCGGGTCGATCGAGTTTTTTAGCCTATCATTAGATCAAATTTATATGGTAAAAATTTATATCAAATATAATTATATTAACGCTTTGTAATTATAAAGTATATATTAACGCATTGTAATTATAAAGTATATACAATTTCAAGTGCAACATCATGGTGAGCTTTACGACCTGTTGTATGGACTGCCCCACCTTTGTTAGATGATCGATTAATCTTATTTTGTTGGGATACAGCTTTTAATTCATCTGTCTTCCACTTGTCTAGGAGATACGTCCATGTATCTACACTCATCCAACCTGGCTTCTGCCCCTTTTCTCTATCCTTTCGTTGTATATCAGACAGCCGTTTTCCACATTTCTGATGAAACAATTCTTCCATCTTTGCATCATCACAACGATCCCAAGATACAAGCCTCTGACAAAATAAACAAATAATAAATAAAACTCAGTAGTATACATAATCATCAACCACAACTAAAAAAGAAATTTCATGTTCATATGATTATATGATGTTTCATAGAATAATATAAGATTCATATGTTAAATATATATATATATATATATATATATATATATATATATATATATATATATATATATATATATATATATATATTATATTTCGTGCATTTTCATGTCTTACCTTAAAATCGTTGAACCATTCCTTTCTCACCTCCTTTCTTCCGTCACGTTTAAGCTCACCATAATTAACGAAGGTTCCACGGTAATTCTTTTCAATAACTTTTCGAATCATTGCGGCAACAAGATCACCTGGATGTAACCTGCACATGTTAACAATTCAGCAAACATAAAATTCAAATCTTTAATATTGACTTTTATAGATTGAAATAGAATTAATAAATAATATAATTCATTTTAGAATTATTTTGGATGGGATTTCAACATCATCACTTAAATTTACAAACTCAATTTCCTTATACAATAACCAATAATTATGATTGAGTAATATGGTAGAAAAACATGCAAACTAACAAAACATACCAAAATAAATAAAATATAAAAACCAATATTGTATTAGCAGATACTATACATGCGATATTTGATTTTTATCATTGTGAATTACTTCTTCTATTACAATTATTTCTTTTTTTTACAAGTCTATTGCATGCATCCTTTTTAATATATGTACTAGTAGCTTCCTTAGTGCGTCAACATAAATGCAGCAATTGAATATGTGTACAATTATTTCCACGGAAGATTTTGAGTATTTCCACTAGGTTATATCTAATTATATAAAAATAATCACATATTTTTATAAACAATTAAAGTAATCTTCTACGAGTCATGATTCAAGCAATAATTACTACTATCTAACTAAAAGTCAAGCAATAAACACTTACGCATTAGTTGTTTCCACAATACAGATCTTCGGTTTTTGTCCTCCGTCGTGTTGTTGCCCTTCATTAGCCAGTATTTGGTCCCTCTGCACTTCCTCATCTGTGGTGTGATGGGAAGGAGGCGGCTGCGGCTGAGGCTGAGGCTGTGGCTGAGGCTGAGGCTGCGGCGGAGGCTGAGTATATCCTGGAGTAGAAATGAATGTGAACTCCTCAGAAGTCAGTGGAGGCTGAATAGGTGTCGAATCTGGAGTGGGTGGTGGAGGTTGAGTATCTGATGGTGTAAGATTTGTTTGAATCGGTGGAGGCTGAGTGGTCAGTGGTGGGTTTGTCTTAGTGGGTGGTGGTGGGTTTCTCTTAGTAGGTTGTAGTGGATACGTTGAACCAGGTTTGCTATGGACCTTACGAGAGTTGTTTATAGCAAGAGTCCCAAGTGGAATCTGTCTTTGACGACATAACCTGTCAATAACTCTTTTACAAAGAAACCATTAGACAAGTAAGTCCAAATCCAAAAATAAATAAGTTTAAATACAAAAAAATCAAATAGGTGAAAATATTTAGTCATCTTACTTAGATGTGCTCGATGGTGCTTTTCTCTTTCCGTTTTGTCCAGTCATCTCAAAGCTACCAACACCGAGTAATAAGAAATGTTCATCAAGAAATGGCAATGTTAAAGGTTATGTATCTATGCACTCACCAAGAAATATTCATACATGAGACGTGCAAAAGATGTGCATATGCTTTTACAAATTAGTGCAGAATAGTTATTTATATCAATCAAAATATGTGCATATGATTTTACAATACATCAAATACAACATGGTTTTTTTACATCAAATACATCAAATATAACATGTTTTGTTTATAACATGAAAGTACATATCTAAATATATGTTACAAGAGTAATTGAATTGAATTATTTATAACCTTAGGAATTATGTTACAACACACATTTGAACAAGTGCATAAAAATCTAAAATTAAAACATAAAATGTTCTCTCAATATTGAGTCATTGGGTCAATTGTCATTGTTATTGGCTCAACCTCGTCAATTAACCCTCCATCAGCTAAACCATGTATTTCTTCAACTTCTGTAATATGCACAACTGGTAACATTTCATCTGATTGATAAGGAATTGCATCGTCATTGTTGTCTATCTCAACATAACCCCTTGGTTTTGTGGTGATTGCTGCACACCATCCACGCATATTCCTACACATTTCTGGATATGGTACATAATAAACTTGTTTCGCTTCTTGTGCAAGAATGAACGGGTCATACTGACGATATCGCTTATTCATCTTAATGTCAACAATGTTGTACCAAATATTAACTTTTGTTCCAAAATTATTTGTAGGATTAAACCAATCACAATAAAATAGGGAAATCTTGTTGCTAAAACCATGGTATTCCAATTGAAGGATACGTTGGATGATACCATAAAAATCGTTTTTTCCTCCACTTGTAACACCTTTAACATGTACCCCACAATTAGTAGTCTTTTTACCATGACTCCATTCTTGAGTGTGAAACTTGTACCCATTAACAAAGTATATGTTCCATGATGTTGCCTTCGAGTTAGGACCGAGAGCTAAGGCCTTCAGATATGGACTAGTCATTTCATTTCTCTCATCATTCACCTATATATATATATATATATATATATATATATATATATATATATATATATATATATATATATATATATCTAACCTTAGAGATTGTTTTTTGTGAGAAATATAAACTTAAAGATTGTCAACCACATAATATAAACTGTGAGAAATATACTAACATAGTCTTTTAGCCATAAAGGAAACTGCTCGTGTATAAGACCGAAAGCATCGTCCTCATTGATAGAATGATATTGCATGAACAATCTGACATCGATCATAAAATTGATGAGTGTATTTATAAAAAATGGTTGAGAACAATGCAAATGTCTTACAAAAATGTACTTACTCGAGATACGATTTAACCTCGTCACAATTGATTAGGACGTGCACATGAGCAGACTTCCATTCCTTATCTATCAACCAATAGGGTCGAGCCTTTCCACTAGGACGACCATATTTACTAAAAACTGAAAGTATTGGTTGGGAATTCTCATGATCTGATCGAGGATCGTTCCTTAAACTTGTACTTGGCAACAAACTAAAGGTCTTGAAATAGTGAGAGAAAAAATGAGTAGTTTCACTGTGCATGTACGCAGTGCATATTGAACCTTCAACCCTGGCTTTATTTTTCACTGAACGCTTGTAGTCTCCCATCAATCTACACATGAAACGCTTAAAAAATGTTTTTTCATTTCATTAATCTACAAAAATTGAACATCAATTACCTTTCAAATGGATACATCCAACGATAATGTACAGGACCACCAAGGATTGCTTCAGTAGGTAGGTGAATCGGGAGATGTTCCATCGAGTCAAAGAAACCTGGTGGAAAAATTCTTTCTAGTTTGCATATGATGATGGGAATGTTTTGTTCCAACCTAACAAGGTCTTCCAACTTCAATGTATTACAACACAAGTCTTTAAAAAAACGACTTAACTCAGTTAGCGGCTTCCATATCTCAAGAGGCAAGGAATGGAAAGCAATTGGAAGCAAACACTCCATGAATACATGACAGTCATGGCTTTTCATCCCCTTCATCCTACCCTTGGTAGCATCAGCACACCTAGAAAGATTCGAGGAATAACCATCCGGCATTTTTAGTTCCTTAATCCATCTACATACTAGCTGTGCCTCTTCTGGTGTCAATGAAAATTTTGCCTTTGGATTAGCCATCTTTCCGTTAGGTAGAGGGCGCATCTCTAAATCCCCACGTAAACAATTAAGAGGTAAATCCAATCTGGCCTTCTCATTGTCCTTTGTTTTTGCAGGATCATTCATGACAGTGTAAAACACATTATCAAATACATTCTTCTCTATGTGCATCACATCAAGGTTGTGCCTTAATAAGTTGTCCTTCCAGTATGGAAGATCCCAAAATATACTTCTTTTGTTCCAATTATGTTGTTTCCCATACCCCGGAAATTTGGTGGCCCAGACACTATCTGTGACTTTTGGGAAATCACGAATAGCTTCCCAAACATCCTGGCCGGTCCACATTGACGGTGGTCTTTTTTTCACAATCTTACTTTTTGTAAATCTCTTTTTACTTTTTCTGAAAGGATGATCCATTGGTAAAAACCTACGATGACAATCAAACCAGCAACTTTTTCCACCAAATTGTAAGGTGAAAGAATCTGTATTGTCCATGCAATAAGGGCATGCTAATTTACCTTATGTTCCCCATCCAGACAACATACCATATGCTGGAAAATCATTGATTGTCCACATTAAATTCGCTATCATAACAAAATTCTGCTGCATAGAGATATCATATGTCACAATGCCATCTTTCCACAACCGCTGTAAATTATCAACCAAAGGTTACAAGTAGACATCTATTTTAACTTTCGGGTTGTATGGTCCAGGTACAAGACAAGTCAAAAACATGTATGGTTTGGTTATGCACATTTCTGGAGGGAGATTGTATGGTATGACTATTATTGGCCAACATGAATATGGAGAACTAGAGGCTTGAATGTAAGGGGTAAACCCATCACTACATAAACCCAATCTTACATTTCTTGGTTCACTAGCATAATCAGGATAAACTTCATCGAAGTGTTTCCAAGCTTTTCCATCAGATGGGTAACGCAAAACATTTGGATTGCTGGTGTTCTCACGATGCCATCTCATCTGAGCTGCAGATTCCTCTGAAGCATAAAGTCGTTGTAACCTAGGAATGATTGGAAAATAGAACATTCTTTTCACTGCCACATCTTTGTATTTTCCCACAGCCAAAAAACAGGTAAAACAGAGCAGGTAAAACAGAGCAGGCACTCAAACAACACGACACCAAATTCAAGCAGGCCATCAACGCCGACACACGCCATGTCTCCTGTTCACCTGCTCCATAGACACACTGCTGGAAACAGTGACAGTTTACAAACTTCTTCGAAAAAGTCTGACTATAAAAACGAACAATGGGAAATTGAAGGAGAAGGATCAACTTCCCTAAGAAACGATCAAACAGGGCAACATAAGATTGCCTGTTAAAACAGCGGTTGTCGAGTCATTTTCGTCAACCAAATTGCCTGTTAAAATTAGACATGAAATCACCTCTGGTTCAAAATATTTTTCTTTCGAGAAGCGACACTTAGGGAGAAATTAGAATTGTAGATATTGATAACCAGTTCAATGTATATTGCAGATAAAGATAGAGGAATTCCTTCTAAGAATAGAGTGTAAATTTGTTGAGGTAGCAGCTTGATTTGTCGATATAATCATAAGGGTATGAAAATGTAAGACTATATTTTGTTATTTTGTGAATTTTGTGATTCATAGATATATTTGTGATACTTACGAAATTTAGAAGCAGGATTAGGCTTACCTAGAGATTATTAATATATATTTTGAAGCAGGATTATGCTTACCTAGAGATTATTAATATATATTTTGAAGCAGGATTTTGTAAGTTTGGAAACCAAAATTCTGCAAGTGGTTATGCTTGCATTTAGACATGATTTTAAGCAGATTTTGTAACTTGGACAGTATAATTTCAAACAGGAGTTTGTAACCAAAATAGACAGCAGCTTAAGATTTATAACATATATTTCAAACAGAATTCTATATGAGAGTATGAATAAATGCATGTCAAACATTATTCTATTGAGAACTTATGGCAAAAACAAATGTCTCATGAATGATATGACAATAACTATTTAATGGTTTATGTTTATGTTTTAACATCCTGCTTTTGCACTTCATTCTAACAGTCTAATAGAAATGTGTTCTTCACAATTTATATCAGTAATCCTTTCAGTCAGAAACCAGCATGCATATAACATTCTTAAACATGCATAAACACTAACTACATTAATATGAAGTATAAAAACAATAGATCACCTTGCTTCTCAAGGTATGAAAACAAAATATCAAAGTCTCTAGATTGCTACTCGGATCATGAAGTAAATTATCAGCCACCTGCAGTGATTAAAAACAAAAACAAAATAAGTCACAAAAGCAGTAGCAAAATTAGTAACAAAAACAATAAATCACCTTTCTTCATTCATATAGTTGTTTAGACCCACAAAAGCAGTAGCAAAAGCACAAAGATGTAAGTTACAAAAACTTAGTTAAAAACATGTTAAAAATCATATATTACAATTAGTTTTGAAACAGATCTAACACTTATACATAGATTGCCAATAAACGATGAACCAGAAAAAATAGCAAGTTAAGTCATGGCTGTGCAATACTCAAAACAGTTGTGTACTTTAAACCAATTGTGCAATACTCAAAACAACAAGTTAAGTCATGGTTGTACAAGATATCTTAGTTTGGGTGAATGTTTTATTAGGTTAGACAAATTTCCAGGAACATTCAATAAAGATTCTGCCTGCAGTGTGTACTTTAAACCAACTGCCTGTACTATGTCTACTCATTTCATTTCCAACATGCATCAGACATGGCACATTTTCTCTTCATATTAACAATAAAGCTTAATGTTGATATATGACCTGAAGAATTATTATCAGTCTTACACTAACAATAGCACACTAAATATGAGTTATCCATATTGTTTTGTTCACAAGAGATCACATGGAATACCCAGTTATAAATATGAATTATTATCAGTCTTACACTAACAGTAGCACACTAAACATCCAATTATAAACTCAATTCTTTGTCAAGAAAATGGAAGGAGTTGGTTGATAAGCCCCGAGCTAAGCAGCTGCAGCCTCAGGAATACACAACAGGTGCCATAATTATATATTTATTGTATCTCTTTAAATTGTCCCATTTATCATAGAATCCTTTAACTTGTGGGTAGGGATTAGGGTTATTGATAATTAACTTAACCTAATTTTAAAGTTTGGCTAACTTTGCACATACACAAATAAAATGCAATTTGTGGACTCCTGGACTGATTTTTTATTGAGACTGCTCTGTTCAATTTGTTGGTGTCATGGACGGATAAAAAGCAGGGTGAGTAACAAACACATGAGATGCGATAATGGCAATCAAGAACCCTATTATAAAACAGTATACTACGATAATGGCAATCAAGAACCCTAACTCAAAAAAAAAAAATGATAATGAAAAATTCACAAATCAACACATATATGTAAACCGACTTGATCAGAATGAAAAACAAAAACGATAATGACAAGCAAATATACCTGGTTCAAATTCCAATCTTGTTAAGACCTGGTTCAAATTTTGTCCCTGCATAATCAAGTGTTCAGGTCAGATTCAAGGAAGAGAGATGAGATGCGATGAGATGAGTTAATGGAAGAGAGATGAGATGGAAACGATGAAATGCGATGAGATGAGTTAGAAGAGAGATGAACGACGATGAAACCTGATAAACGGAGCGATGCGATAGACGCGATGAACGGCGAAAAACGAACATCCGATGGAGGCGAAGAGAGTTGAGAGATGAGAGATGGAAAAGACAATGTTTTTTTGATATAATGAATTTTATTAAATTAATATTAATTATTAAATAATTATTTTAGAAATTTATGGTAGCATAACATAGATTATTGTATTTTTAAATACAATTAGAAATTAATATTAATTATTTTTATTTGAAAATGTTTAAATACAATTAGAAATTTAGCATAACATAGATTATTGTATTTTTAAAATGTTTAAATATTTCATTATTTATTTTTATTAAATAGCTAAATTGTTTTAAAATGTTTAGATTATTTATTAAATAAAATCTTTTAAATTGTTTACCATAGATTTTAAAAATGACTAGAAAATAATTTTTTTTATTAAATAAATAATTTTAAGTAAATTTTCGACAAAATTCTTTTATGATAATTATTTATTTATTAATGTTTTTAAAACACAAATTAAAAATATAATTTAAAATACAATTTGAAAATTCATAAAAAAAAACTTAAAAATAAATATTAATAAAACATTTTGACTAGAAAATATTAATTTAATAGCCATTTTAGAATTTTTTACTTGTTTAACATAGATTATTTATATTTTAAAAAATGACTAGAAAATATTTTTTACTAAATTCTTTTATCAAATAAAATATTTTTTTTTTAAATTCTCGACAAAATTATTTTATGATAATTTAATTTTTAAATAAGAAATAAATTTTTACTATAGTAAATAAGCACAAACAATTTAGAAATACATTTTCATAAGAAAAATCATAAAAATTCATTTTAAAATACAAAATAAAAATACATTTTAAAATTCAATTTAAAATATATTTAATATTTAGCGTCTGCCTATATGCGACGCTATATTTAATACGAAATAAAAAAATTAAATAAATAAATAGGGAGGGAAATGAAAACGTGGTGGGAAATGAAATATAATTCGCTCCAATCTTTAGCGTCGACTTTATGTGACGCTAGCGTTTTATAAAACAATAAAAATAAATAAATAGTGGGGCAAATGAAAAAAAATGGTGGGAAATCAAATATATTTTCACTCCTATTGTAGCGTCGGCTATATGTGACGCAAATGTGACACTATTAGCGTCGGTGTCGTGGTCGACGCTAAATTTTTGATGCTAAAATACATTTTTCTTGTAGTGTGATGTTTTGTTTCCGCTGTTTAATGAATTGATGAATACGAGTGTAAGGATGAAAACCTTGTGTATGTAAGTTACCCCGTTTGTTGTATATCTTTATTGAGCAGGTGTTGTATGTTTTCAATTTCAAGTATAATGTGGCATTGCTCTTTTATACCGTTTTTCAAATATACTCTGATGACATTTTAATATGTGCCTACGTGATTTAATTGCTTATTTGGGGCATATAAAGGGGGTGTTACAACTACATCATTAGGTCTTGTAAGATTCAACCAAGAACTTGATTACCTACTGCTACACCTCCATCAAACACCATAATCTATCAAGATTGGGATCCCCGACTATGCAAAGATTTCACTTGCACTTGGGATCAAAATGATTCCAATCATAGGGCTACCATTGCTTTACATGATTCATTTTACAGGTTATGCATACAACAAGGTGGGTAGACCAATACCAACTAGTAATTCATGACTCTGGAGGAGTTCAACAACCACATTTCATGGTTTGGGACATGCCATTCACTGTTAGAGAGGAGGCTGGCCCAAGTGGTGGACAAGGTGCAGATGAGGAGAAAGAAGAAGAAGAAACTCCAGAAGGGATTGGGAGTGGATCCATAGAGGAAGAAGAGGACGAAATGGATGAAGAATAGATGCAGATATGACCGAAAGCTCGCGAAAATGAGTGATATCATTTAAAGCTTTTAAGTCATTTTAGTTATATTATTTTGTCCTTTGTGTTGTTATGTTGGCTATGTTGCATGGTTATTTTGCACTAAATTTTTGAATTTGTGGATTTCTGAACGATTTATAACCATAAGTGTGGAAACTTTGTTGTACCATTAAAGTAGTTCATGAATATTTATCAAGTGTACCAAAAATGTCGCCGAATAATAAAATCAAAGTATGTATCCATAAAGGTTGTTTTATATGAAAAACACAATTGAAAGGTACTATAATTATTTAAATTGGGGGGTTTATCTTGAAATTTTAGTTTAACATAAAAATAAGTAATACAATCAAAGTAATCAAAAACTAAAGCGAGCAGGCCTTTCTCAAATTCTTTATTTATACTTGTTTGGTAATTGCATATATTCCTTTAACTTGTTCTTCTAGTATCACGATTAATTAAAAAATTGAATATCCTCAATTCCTTGGTGTATAATCCCCGGTTTCAATAACAACTCCCTAATTCCTTAGGCGAATTTGAAATCAAACCAAGTTATATTCTTGTTAATTCCTATATCACAAAATTAAAATTTTCTATTCCTAAAGTAATTATGAATTTTGAACCGTTAAATTAGGCCATGTTTCAAAAGTTAGGGTCATTAATCATTCAAAACCAAGATTAATTCATATATTCATAAACATACAAAAAACATTAAAAACAAATATAACTGAATAATACTATATTAATAAATTAATGCAATATTACTTGGCCAATTAGATGGTTCAAACAATTAAAATATCAACCTCAAAAGGATGTAAAAGATAGAAAAAGATGAAAAAATACGCTGCAATTTTCGCATAGCGAATTGACGCTCGTATAACGAACTCAAGGAAAAAACAAATGTTCGCATAGCAAAGAGAAGAAAATAGAAACAAAAACAAACAACCCCATAGCTCTCCACAAGAGAAGAAAAATCGAAGCTAGTTCGAATAACAAAGAAGAGTGAACAACAACGAGCAAAACCAGAAGCAAAAGTCCCAAAGTTCACGTCAGCGAGTGGAAGCGAAGCAGAAGCGAACTATGTTTGCATTGTGAACATTACTTCGCATAGAGAAATAAGGCAGGTTTAGCACATGTGGTTTGACAGGTAAAAGACTTCATGGTTAGGTTCCAATTCTTTCTACCTGAATCTTCCATGATCCTCATTGTCAGACCACATTTCAATCCTTCTAGTTGATTTAACATCTAACTAAATGGGTGAATATTTCAAGAGATTACAAATGAGATAGTAAAAAATTGTGTCAATGAATATAAACACAAAATAACTAAAGAAAAGTAAAAGCAAAATTAAAGATTGGACCGAGAAAAAAACCTGCAGAAGCTCAGGTTATACAGTTGCGACCTTTTCAGTTGCCTTTTTGCTGTGAACATAGTAGGATTAGTACCATGTAACATGGAAAAAAATTATGAAATCATAAAAATACCAAAGGCGTAAAAATGAATTATACCTGCAACGTATTCTCCCAATGAGCCTTAAGTTGTTTAATGAACGCATCATCTCTCAGGATCATGACAACTGAGCAATTTTTCCAACGCGGATGCCACTTAACTTTAAAAGCCATCTCCAAATCCAACATCACATCAAGTACTTATGGAAATTCTAAGGGATCGTGAACTCCAGTCTACAAAAGGAAACAACACAATTAATATGAGGGTGTTGTTCGATGGTGTTATTAAGTTGATGTTCAAATAAATAATAAACCTGAATCATATTATCGCGCATCTGAGAAGCAGATAAATCCAAAATATGTGCACATTCTCTGTCCTAGAAAACAAAGTTACAACTTTTCCCTATGAAGCAAACTTCAATTTCTATCTTATACATGCGATATGGGTAAAAATGTTCATAAGAAATAGGATCCATCATCCATCATAAATATAAGATCACACTTTTCAGAGACAAATCATACAACAAATCTTAAGCAATCGTACCTAAATATTTCAGCTTCGGTGGAATGAGCAGCTTCACATATATATGGAGGTTTGTCACCGCGTGCAACCCTGGGACATAGATGGCAAGCTCGATAACACCAGCCAAATGGAGATGCTACTAAAATTTTGGTTTTGGCAACAGTAGCACAAAATGTGATATGTATTAACCGTACATAGCATAAACTGTAAATGATGTAAATGGCACGGGCAATAGAATTAACAAATAATGAAAGTTATGAAGAAGTAATCCATACGCCAGTCAACTTGGTAATCTCGATGAGAGGCAGAATAACAACCTTAGAAAGCAACTTCTGTATAGAAGTTTGTTGAGTATTTTCAGAGCCCTGTGAGGAAAGCTGAGAGTTACAACTTAGTAATCCAGACACAATAACCACCAAATCTTTAGGGATGTTGCACAATTTTGATTCAATTAACAAACACATACATAATATAATCACACAAATGCATGTAAAATGTAAATAATACAAGGTAAATAAAAAATATACCTATCTATAAATTCTTCGGAAGAAAATCAGTATAGAGGGAGAGCATGGTAACATTGTAAGTGATGATGAAGGACAACAAAAACTTCCTTACATCAATAAAGTAACATATGAGTGTGAGTACTTAAAATTATCGTACTATTAAATGCAACATAAACCAAATAATCCTCTTCCTTGACTTTTGCATATTGAATCATAACCACAGTTGGAGCAGAAACATTGACCCGAGCCTGGCTAAACTTGATGAATTGGTCGGCATACGACTCCCATAGAGTGCAGTTCACAGTGTTGTTGCTAAACAAAGAGTACATGATATTGAGCCACGAAACATGAAGTCAATTTATAAAAATTAAATCAGAGTGTTGTTGAGAGTAAATATAAGAACCTGAGGTCACATAGCACTAAATTAACTTGTTTTTTATTCCCAGACCGTGACTGGGAAAATCCAATGGTATCCACCATTCAAATGATGTCTACCAAAAGGGTAAAAGAAATTTATTTTAAAGTAAAATAACATATCAGCCACAACTTACATGAGCAAAACACGAAGAAAAAAACAAATATAGGTATGTTACCTATTAATACATCTTTGTTAATCTTGTCGGTGATGATATCAGTAAAACTTATAAATTTGAGTGGTTTGACGGGTATTTCGTGTTTATCGTCATCACCAACAGATGTTCTTCTGGTAAACTTCACCATAAACTTGTGTGACGACAGTTTGAAGGTCAACATATTAGGATGAACTATGAAGTTCGACACCGTGTAGGTTTAGTCTAAAGCTAATTTGTCATAGAACGTAACCATATGGGGTGTTGTCACCACAACTTGTATATCATCCCCCTGTGATTAAACGAAAATGTTATGAGAAAACGGTTACGCAAAGTGGAAATACCAAATCAAATAAATAGAAGGAAATTAAGTTAAGAAAATTACATCTTTATCTATAAATATAATTTTGAAGTGTTCCTTGTTATTCGAAACAACCGTCCATTTGTGGTGCACCTTGACAGCCACCTTCCATAGCTCCTTGTTGTCGTTGATGTCGACGATTCTCTCTAATGGTCTGACCATGATAAAAAAAATCGATCCAGATGGAAAAATGATGTAATTCAAAGGTGTATTTATAGTGATGAAGCTGAAGAATATAAAAGTTGAAGAACCTAGAAGACATGGTGGTTAACTTGATTGTGGGGTGAGGGGTGGTTTGTGATGATCCTGTGTACTGAGGGGGAGGGGGAATATGAATTGGAGTTTTAAAACAATTAATTTTGTTATTATTGAAATTAATTCATATAGAACGTGTGTATTGATGGAGGGAGAATATGAATGGTAGTTTTAAAACAATTAATTTTACTTTTATTAAAATTAATTATTGAATTAATAAGACTTAAAATAGCGATTTAGGTTTAACAAAATAGAAAATAGTAATAGAACGTGTGTACTGAGGGAGAAAGTATATGAATCATACTAAATTATAATCCTATAACTTCTCTTACAAATATTCCCGCCAAAACTAATAATAATAATAATTACCCATCACTAAATCTATGTTTCAATTAATTTCTAATAATAATAATAATAGTTAAATAAATAAAATTACTAATAACTCTTTATTTAAGCATAGACATCCCACATAGCCATTAAATCCATATTTCAATGTAATAATAATAATAATAATAATAATAATAATAATAATAATAACTCTCTATTAAAAAATCTAATGTAACTTCTCCATTATCTCATCTTCAACTTCTCTCACTCACATTCACATGCACATCTTCATTATCTCATCTCCAACTTCTCTTACTCACATATATATCTTCCATTATCTCTCCACTTTCTTTCATAACTTTAATCTAACTTTCATATATATATATATATTCTATAACTCCATTAATATCATTAGTTCTCTACTAAGTTACATTATCTCTTCACTTTCTTTCATAACTCTAATGCAACTTCCATACAAATTCCAATAATCTTATTATTTCACTGCTAATTTGCCTTTGAATCTTTATGTGATATCATTAATTTCTTACGATGGAATTTTCTAACAACTAACATTATTTATTCTTATAGGTATTAAAGTTATGTTTGTCACTGATAAAGCTCACTCCATCACCTAAGTGTTAATCAACGAGTCGAATGAAGCTGCAAAATTTCTATGTAGTTTAACTATACAAGATATATCTTTCTTTTTTTTAATTGTTTTTTATGTCAATCCAATCCAAATTTCAGCATCATATAGTTTTCAGATTTAATGTTTGGATGTTTTGCAAATTGCTTATATTGTAGATGCATTTTGGAGAATATATAAAAATAAATTCATGGATGGAGAATTTATTTATCGCAAAAGATTTAGAATTTTATTTTCATGAGATTGGTCTTACGAATTTGTCTAATGTCTTGATTTCTACTATTCACAAACCATCAAAAGTTTACTATTCACACTCCATATGATGTGATGTAGAGAATAAGAATTGTATTTCTTAAAGTCGTGACGTCGACATGTTATGGGTAAGATAGAATGCACCTAGAAAGTGAATGTTGTATGCATCTTTTACATACCTTTTCATTTTATCTCTTTTCAATAATAAAATCAATATTTTAGTTGATAAATTTTCACTTTATCAATTTTCAATTATAAAATCAATATTTTATTTATTCTTGGAAAACGACATCACAGAGAGGAAAAATGTTAAATAATTATAATACTATAATTCTTCTAAATATTTCCCTCCAAAATCTTTCACCTTTCTCCATTTTTTTTTCTATTTAATAAAAATAATAAATATTTATCAACCTATTACTAATATATTAATTAATTAACAAAATAATAAAAATGTTAAATTAAAATTAATAATAATAAAAATTATCAACCTACTATCTCCAACTAAAATAATAGTACATATAGTAACAACTAAAATAATAGTACATATAATAACATCTCAATTATTATAACCTCACATTTTTATCAACCTACTATCTAATAAGAGTACTAAAATGTTTATCTAATTCTTATTTTTGAGTAATAACATAAGTAGATTTCTATAACTTTTCCCACAAAATTTCCCGCCAAAATTCTATTTCTAATAATTCACTTATTAATTATTTTTTATTTAATAATAATTATTATAATTATATTAATATTAATTCAATAACTAATAAAAAAAATATTATCGTACCCAATAATAATTCAATCATTATCAAATAAAATTAAAAATAATTAACTAATAACTATAAAACCACCCACCACTCACATCTTTACTAATTTTTTTCTCCAACTCCCATCTCCTATTTTTTATTTAATTATAAATTATTTTAATTAATAAATAAAATTAAAATAATTAAAAATTAATTTAATTATTCTACTATCCACGGAAGAAAGAAATAGAAAACACCTCCAAATCTCTCTCTACTTTCTTTCTATAATTATAAATTAATTAATTATTTTATATTTGTATTCTTTAAAAATCAAAATTAATTCCATTAGTTAATTAATTCATATTCATATTTTCATTACTTCTCACTCACTCAATTAACTTTCAATACTTCATTAACTTCTCACTCACTCCATTATCTTTCAATACTACTCACTAAAAATATTAATTTTCGTTATTCTCCCTTAACTTCATTATTAATAACCTCACATTTTCTCTATTATAACCATTTCATTGGTTGTTCTTTCACAAAGAAATGCAAAAAAGAAATATTTGTTTACATGCTATGATGAAATAGTTATTTTCCCTTTCTTCAATTTTAATCACATTGTTCTCTTTTTCTCAATTTTCATATTCAATTGTATTATTATTATTTTTTTGTTTTCTACAAATTAGTTTTCCATTTTGTAGAGAAATCAAGGAGTGTAAATATTAGTTTTTATCATGTAATATTGTAGTTGTGTTATTAATGTGGAGGTGAAGTTCTCAATATAATTTTTACTATTTAAAATATCATTTCTCATTATGATTTTTTTATTGATTTTGACATGTATAAAGTATATAATAAATGAAGGAATTATACATAAAATTAAAATATTCTAATATATTGTTTAATTTTTCTATTTTAGTGATTTATTATATTTATTGTTTGATTCTATTTTTCTATTTCTCTCATTTTATTCTCTTTTATTCTTTTTACTTTTAAGCATGACAGTTGAAATTTGAAAGTTAAGTCCTTCTTGAAGGTGGTCACTAGAGGAAAAAAAATAAAACAAATTAATTTATTTTTTTTACAATAGTATTTAACTATTTATTTTAATCATACATTTTATTTGTTTTTTAATTTTTTTTAACTACAGTATGAGAAAATGGTAAAGGAAAGGATTTATCGCACAAAAGTTTCTCGAAGATATTCTACCTACTTCATTGAAAATATTTTGGAAGATATTAAGTTTAAACCAACAATACACAAATTTAATTTGAATTTCATTGAATTAATATTAATTTATTAATTTAAGTTTAATTTATTTGAAAAGTTATGTTATATTATAAATAAAATTCTTTTATCAATTTTATCATAAATATTAATTTAATATTACATATCCATGCATCGCATGGGTAGACGACTAGTGGTAGTTTTAAAACAATTAATTTTGTTTTTATTAAAATGAATTATTAAATTAATAACACTTAAAATAGTGATTTATTTTAAAACAAGTAGAGATATTCATAGAGGAAGTCACTTGGCATGTTTTGTGATTAAAAGTGCAATTAGTGGTTTTTAAGAATCCCTAATTTTTTTTATATGATAGATTCATCAAACAATTGAATATTATATTCAAACTTTAAAGTAATAAATTTTATTTTTTATTTTATTAGCTTTTCAAATAATCAGTAATTTTCAAATTTAAGGAATTGTTTAATTATTTTTAATATCAATTATTTTATACTTAATATTAATAAAGAGATAGTTTAAAAATGTGATTGAACCAATATAATTTAACTGTATATTTGAAGTTTGCATATTAACTTTAAAAAAAAAAAAAACATTAAAAGTGATGTAGTAAGATAGAGCATATATATGCATTTCAGCAAATTTTGAAAATTCAAATAATTCCAAAAGATCATTCAAAATCTTTCATTTTATTATTGAAATAATCACTTTCGGTTAGACCTTTTGCCATGAATTCAACAAACAATTGTAAGAATGTAACATATACATGAAAATTGAGGAGAGGACAAACAAAAACTTGTGTCATAACAAAAAAAGAGTAGATAAAAACAAAAAAGTGAGTTAACAAATAGCAAGGAAAAGCATGAGAAAAGGCAAAGAAACATGTAAAATGATGTGAACAACTTGGATTCTTGTATAATACTCCTCTCTTAGACATTGATGAAAAGCATTTCACCACCTTGTATATATACTTGTAATGTTTGTTCCAGTCTCCAACTCAAACTTTCATATTATATTTTGCTTATTCAAATGAAGGGAAAGGGTATATTGAATAAGATGGTTCTTCTCATTCTAGTTTTGCTATGTTTTAATGGGATGGTTTATGTGAACTCCCAAAGGGTCCCTGCTATGTTTGTTTTTGGAGATTCAATTGTTGAAGTTGGTAACAACAATTTCCTTAACACCTTAGCAAAATCAAATTACTATCCATATGGTATTGATTACAACAGGGTTCCTACAGGCAGATTTTCTAATGGAAGATCCCTCATGGATTTCATTGGTAAATTCTCATTCTATTTATTTATTCAAAAATATATTTTTCTTTTGTTTTTATTTCGGTATATCAAAATAGTCTCATATTGCTCGACCCAACGGGATGTTTTTTACAAAGAACAAAATCATGAGAAATTCTCAGACTCATGAAGGATAAAAGTCTCGGCATAATGTATTTTAATCTTTACAGGACAAATGTTGGGTGTTCCTTCTCCTCCACCATTTTTAGACCCTTCAACTAATGGATCCAGAATACTTAATGGAGTCAATTATGCATCAGCTTCTGGTGGCATTCTTGATGAATCAGGAAGACACTATGTACTTACACATTTGTCTCAATTATTCATAACTTTTTTATTCTAAAACTGAAACAACCAAGTAATAATATGTAATTAAAATTGTAATGATGTGATGTAGGGTGATAGGCTTAGTATGAACAGACAAATCCAGAACTTTCAGACCACATTGAGTCAATATAGGACAATGATGAATCCAACTGAATTGAATCAATTCTTAGCCAAATCTATAGTAATCGTCGTGACGGGGAATAATGACTACATCAACAACTACCTCCTACCTGGACTTTATTCCAGCAGTTCCAATTATACAGCTTCAGAATTTGCCAATCATATGATCAATAATTTAGCGCAACAATTGCTGGTAAGTAATAATTATTATTCCGCGTAGGATTAAATTGATTTTATGTTGTAAGTAAAATTAATGAAATTATGTTTTATATTGTGTTGAAGGCACTTCACAGTTTAGGGTTGAGGAAGATCTTCATAGCAGGAGTTGGACCACTTGGTTGCATTCCCAATCAAAGAGCTACTGGTTTAGCACCATTAGGAAGGTGTGTGGATTCGGTAAATCAAATTGTTGGATTTTACAATACAGCACTCAGATCAACAGTTGAGCAACTTAACAGAGATCATCCTGGTGCTATTTTTGCATATGGAAACACCTACGGTGTCTTTGGAGATATTCTCAATAACCCTGCAGCATATTGTAAGATATTAGGTCTTTCGTTATAGCTTATAATATTCACTTGTTTTCGGAAAAACAAATTGCACTTAAGTTCTCTATCCATTTTGGATTAAGGATCAGATGGAGTAATAAGTAGAAGAGATGCATGAAAAATTTCATAGATAACAGTTTTTTTTTTTTTTGTTGCAGCATTTAGCGTTGTTGACAGAGCTTGTTGTGGCTTTGGAAGGAATAGAGGACAAATATCTTGTCTTCCATTGCAATTGCCATGTTTATCAAGACAACGATATTTGTTTTGGGATGCTTTTCACCCAACAGAATCTGCGGTTTATGTGTTTGCATGGAGAGCTGTTAATGGTCCACCAAATGACGTTTATCCCATGAATATCAAACAAATGTCTGTCGTATAGTTTAATCTTTCATGTATTATTATCTTAATACTTTCCTTTATGGAACAAAGATGTACCAAAGTTTTAATGAAATATATCATTTTGAAATTTTATTAGAAATATCTCTGAGCTTAAATTGTTTAGTTTTGAAGTATAGTTTATGGAAACTTTCGTAGAATAGGGAGTTTTCAAGTTACAATTGACATAGGTGTTAAATTGTACTTTTTCGTGTTGAAATCGTTTGAGTTCGAATAAGGAAGTGTCGAAAAATTTAGTTGTTGAAGCAGTTGTTTCATATGAATTTTTATTTAGGTCTATTTTAGTATTGTTAGCTAAAATAGGAATTTTGAACTTTTATAGTTTTAGACTTTTAACTTTGAGTTCAAAAAACTTAAATTTATAAATAGGGAGTAACCCTTATTTTGTAAAGAGAGTGAGAACTCAATTTATATTCACATATTTCTGCAGTTGCATAGTGAATAAGAAAAACAAAGTCTTACGGTTTGTGGGTAATCACATACTACTCCAAATATTGTTAGAAACCAAATTTCTTTCTCTTCTCAATTTTTCTTTATCGCTACGTAACAATCTTGTTCATCAAGATTGAATGAAATTCCTCATAGGTTTTGGGGGATTTCCAACATCTGGTATCTAGGGCTCCGATTTAATCGATTAGTGAGAAGAATATCATGATGGCGATAAATCATCCAAACGGACATTTTCTGGCTAACCTTCTGTTTTTTAAGAAAGGTAAACATGAGAATTAGTGCAAGTAGATAAAAGTTATTTTCTATTATCAAAATCTTTGGGATCTTGTGAAGGAGAGAGTAACAACGCTTGCGGAAAACACAACGGATCAAGAAAAGGCTACACACAAAGAATTGAAGAAAAAAGATTATAAAACTCTCCTTATAATCCATCAATGTCTTGATCAAAATAAATTTGAAAATGTTAGTGATGTTCAATGTAACACACCAAAAATCTAAATTAATTATTTAATTAGTTATTTAATTGATTTAGTGTGCTTTTGTGATTTTATGTGATGATCGTGAATATATGTGATGTTAGATGGTTATGATGCATAGTGATATGATGACGTGTTATGGAGTAATGTTGGATATAATTTAAATAATTTAATTATGATTATTTATATTTAATAAGGGATTATTCTAATTATTTGAATGAAATTAGAATATTAGAAGTTTTCAGGGTAAGGTGGTAATTTTGGATGGAATTAGTGAGGTTAAATAAGGAATCACATAATACGGGTCTAAGGGGTAAGAGTGACAAATCATAAAAGTGGATTTTGGGAGAATCATTGTATCGATTGTATTCTTGTGAGAAGTGCTCTGAGGAAGAAGAGGAAAAAGTTAGGGCTCGATGAATTCTTGAAGAGCTCAAAGAGGAGAATCGAGATTTTTACGGCTAAGGTATGTGGAGTATAGCCTTCATTATAATTGTTATTGACTTAGGATGAATGTGGAATAGTTTGGGGTTTAAGAGGTTTTAGGGATTTATGATGAGTTATTGATGAATTAGGTAGAAAGTGATGAAATTAAGGCGTACTTTTGATTTTGAATGATGTATATGTTGCATAAATTGATGTGTTATGGTTGTATATGATTCCATGATGAATTGATGGGGTTTTGGGGTTGTATAGAATTGAACCCGTAGGAAAAATTGAAGGTTTTTAATGAAAAATTCGTAAAATAGCATAAATTTGCTTCTGTCGCGTTGTTAAATAGTTATCGCACGAGTAGTAACCAGTTAACACGTTAAAAAATAATTTTTTTGGGCATATGTATATTGAGTAATCGGTTACCCTCCTGGTGTTAACCGGTTACCACTATAAAAAACAGTTTTTTTTTTGGAAAACTTGAAAAAATCATCTTTTGATCCGTAAGTCTGATTTTGATGGCATTCGAAGTGTCGGAAAGCTGATATTATGAAATTTAATTGGGTGAAATAAAATGAAAAGTATGAGGTATTTTTCCAGTGTCGAAATTAAGAAACGCTCGATTAAATTTTCGTATTATTAGGTTTTAAATGACGAAAATTGGTGATTGACGCAATGATGAATGTGATGACACTTTTATGCTGTATGTGTTGCTATAAGATGTTTAAGGTGTTGTTATGATGTGTATGTTTTGATGTGTATGTTCTATGCGACGAATATGATAAATGATTAAATGAATGTTGATATAATTGTGATGAATCTGTTGAGGATAATTATTATGACGTTTTGCATCGTGCATTCATTGCATATTAGGACTTCGGTCCAATGATGACAATAGGACTCTGGTCCAAGGTGGCTTCAATCCCATTGTGTGGATTGAGGTAATTATTATGTGCTCCCTTGTGGAGGGTTAATGGCCCTAGTGTCCATTTTATGACGATTGGTACCACATGCATATTCATGATGATGTTGCATTTCATACTAAGTGGCATTGCATGTGAATGAGGGAATTATTGATTTATAGATGTGTTTGCTGATGATTAAATGATGAGGTGGTTGTTGTATCGTTTATATCTTTTTCTTTATACCTTTTATAATGAATTATGAATACTCACCTTGTCTGCTTGGAAGTGTTTCCTCTATGGTGGGTAACTTGTAGGTGATCAAGATTAGCTCGTAGAAGCATAAAGATTTAGCTATGGAGTCATTTTACTTTATTTCCATTAAGTATATAGGTGTCTTGCTTTGATATGTAACATCGGGTTGGGAATATTTTTGCTTGAAATATTGTGTTTCTTTGATTAACATGTTTAATGAGGATTCCAAAGATGTTGATTTATTTTAAATTCCAATTATGATGCATTTAAACTATTATGAGTTGTTTTATAAAGGAGATTTTTATGACGATAATTCCACTTCAATGTTTTGCTTTAAAAGAGGTGTTGATCCAAAATAGGTTGTTATCATTATATGTTGTAACACGTGTTACGGAGCAAGAAAATAATTATGATGTTTTTATAAAGTGTGACACCCTTGAGTGGTGATTTTATTTGATTTAATTTCATAAGTTGTGTGAACTTCTTGTTGGGTTAAAAGGGTGTTACATTAGTGGTATCAGAGGAGGTCGATCCGTCCGACCAGGTTTTCTAATGTTATATGTTCCTTAGTATGCGACATGTATGTGAAACACTTTCGGTACTTGCTTGTTTTCTAACCGTTGTCTGCAGGTGTTGGTTTGAAATAAGTGGGGGGAGAAGTTTTGCTTCTCTGAGATATTTTGGTTGTGGAATGTTTAATTGGTGTGCCGCAAATTTCAAGGGTGCGAGCATCACGGGAGTTATTTTGTTTCTGAAATTGAAGGAAATATAAGGATAAAGCTTATGGGAACTAAGAGTTTGTGGCTTAAATAGCTTAGTGCACAAGATGTGAGGAACACTGTTATAGTTTGGTAAATATGGTTTATTCCCCAACATGATTATCAGCTATCTATTGACAAATTGAGGAACTGATCACCCTTAATCTCTTGTTGATAACAGACAAGATCATTTTAGACGGGATATACGTATCTTGCCGGCTCAGGTGGTGTGTACAATGGATTTTTTGTGGTTAAGACAAGTGCTTGCAAATTGTTTTGACGAGTCAATGCAGATTATTAGATTTGAAGACAAAGAGAGTTTGAGTCTCTTGTTTGTCGGTCAAGCTCAAATGTCTTGAGGGAGATCGGTAAGTTATTGTTGATGTATGTTTCTCAGGGGATGAATGGCAATGTTATGGATAATGATGTGCCAATTGAGTGTGAATCCCGATGTCTTCCCGGGGATTTTTGTGACTTGTCGTTAGAGAGAGATGTTGGATTAACTCGAGTTTACTCTTGAGGATGAATGGTTCAGAGTTAAACCAAGTGTTTTGAATTGTGGAGTCGCTACAGATTCTTCTGTCTGAACATATTGCGAATTCAATGTATCGGTTAGTGATATGCCAAGGGTGTGTAATTCCTGATTTTTTCCTAAGGATATCTACAACTTCCCTCTGGAGTGTGCAATTTATGTTGCTATATATTTCATAATTGATGAGTTATGCATGAAGTCGATGTTTCGAAAAACGGTAGAGCGAGGAATTGCTGTAAATTTTGTTATAGAAGAATATGGGTAATTGTTGATTGTTGTTATTATTATTGGGTAATTGTGAATCGCGATTCAAAGTTAGAACTCGAAGATATGGGTGGTGAAATTCTGGGATCAGGTACTTGATGTCGAATGAGATGTTTAAACACTTGAAGACTTGAACAAAACTTAAAGTGCAGGAAAATTAAACAACACAGGAAATTGTTAACCTAGTTCAGTGTATAACCACACTTACATCTGGGGGCTACCAAGCCAGGAAGGAAATCCAATATAAGTAATATTAATTCTAGACTTAAACCACTCAGTTTAATCTTTCACTTAATATCTATCCAATGCAATTTCTACCTAAGACACAACTTAGATATGAATACCAACTCACTCCCCCTCAATCACACAGTGATATGTTTACAAGTTTAATAAAATTGAAGTCATACTTCAAACAAAACAACTTGATCTTACTTCACAGTTTCCATCAAGACACAAATACACTTTTGCTTAAAAGCTCATAAAGTGATACAAATAAACAACCTGCTATTAAAACACAAACTCCCTATTTTGTCTTCTTAATTTTGTTCTCTATTCT
Source organism: Lathyrus aphaca (assembly GCA_963966055.1). Taxonomy (NCBI): domain Eukaryota; kingdom Viridiplantae; phylum Streptophyta; class Magnoliopsida; order Fabales; family Fabaceae; genus Lathyrus; species Lathyrus aphaca. Next base: position 414,747,555 of record OZ014525.1, read on the forward strand.
GAGAGTTTCTGTTGCTTAAATAGATGCTTGGATTTTGGGCTTTTTGTAGGTTATCCAATCCTGATACGCATGCTGCCATCACCTTGAATTTGGGTTTGTTACTTCCTTGATTCTAGGTGAGTCAGTTCTTCTGATTATACTGAAATCATATAACCAATCTCCCTACAGATGCGCCTTCTTCTGCTTTATCCATTCATAATTAATTCCAGATAAATTCCCTGAATTTACTCAGTTCTGTTAAGCTTTAATTAATTCTGGTAGCAGGTTTGAGATGTCACAACATCTGGTGTGACATCCTGAAAACTGAACTTACTTCAATAACTGATACAATGTCACAACATCTGGTGTGACATCCTGAATTAAGTTCATTTACTTATACTCTGTTTGATAATGTCACAACATCTGACGTGACATCCTGAACTAAGTTCAACACTTCTTGTTGGTCAAAAATTCTGCCAATTCTAAACATCTACAAACTCCCCCTTTGGCTAATTTTTGGCTAACATAATCTTCTGGTTTATCAGAGTGCAGCAGAGTTTCTTTTATCAGAGTACAACAGTTCTTTTCTGTTGAGTCATGTGTGAGTTTACTCCTCCTCTAATCTATATGTGTTCTGACTTGTTTCAACATAAATTTTTCATTAACAACAACTTAGTTCAGAAACAAATAAAAGGAATTTTTCATTAATCAGTAAGTTGCAGCAGACATTGTTGTTGTTGTTGTTCACTTCTCTTCTCCCCATTGTTAGACAAAAAATGGGGCCAAATTTTACATTGACAGAGAGAATTACAAAATTAAAAATTCAAGATACAATGCTGAAGCAGACAATACATATTCCTCACATACATTTTTCACTCAGAATCTTCATATTCAGTGTCTTCCTCTTCTTCAGTTTCCTCATCTGAATCAGCAGCCTTCTGAGCACTCTCTTCAATTTCCAGCCTTTGAATAATCTCCTCAAGCTTCTGCTTCTTGGCATCCAGTTCTTTGCATGTGTTCTTCAGCTCAGCAAGCAAAGTAGCTTTGGATATAGGAGACTTTGCCTTTGAAGGTCCAGCAGATGTCCCAGAGGGAGCTTCAACATCAGCTGCATGATGACTTAAGAACAGTTTGTAGTGGAAGGCCAGAGGACTCTCTCTTTTGTAGATTGAATCCTTTTCAGTGAGGATACCTGGATATTGGCTAAGGATTATTCCACACAGCAAAGAAGGGAAGGCAATAGGCAGCTTTGTTGCAGATGTCCCAGCATGCTTCAGTGTTTGATCAAAAATGTAAGCCCCAAAGTCCAGCTTTGTTTGGGTGCCCACAACATATATGAATCTGCCCAATCCAGTTGCTATTGAAGAAGTATGGTTGGTAGGGACCCAATTTGCAGTACCAATCCTATGCAGCATTGCATACTTCCTTGTTAGCAGGCTAACAGAAAGTTTTCCCTTGACTGGCCAAGTCTTTACCTGATTAGCAGTGATGACCTTGCAAATTTGATTATCAGTTTTCCCTAGCTCATTAGGTCCATCAGATTCTCTCCCTAGGTAATGGTTGATAACCCTAGGAGAGAATTCCACACATCTCCCTCTAACATAGAACTTTCTGAATTCATCTGACTTACCATCAGCACAGTCCTCTTGAAGGTTGACAATAAATTCCTTGACTAGCAGCTCATAGCAAGGAGAAAAGTTTGACACTGTTTTGAAAAAGCCAGCAGAAGAAATGAGATCAATTACCTTAGTGCACTCAAGTGCATTGCTGCCTAGCTCTCTTTCAAGTGCTACCCTTCTTTGGTAGACAAATTTCCATATGCTCACACTTGATACATGATGGAAAGAAATATTATCCAGAGGAGCTTCTGGAACAGCAGAGGTGGACCTTGAAGGTGCTGGTTTCTTCTTTGGTTGGGATGTTGAGACATCCTCTTCAACATCTGAATCTGGAGGAGTGACAGCTTTCCTCTTTTGTGTATTCACTTTGCTCCATTTTTTGGTAGGACCAAAAGCAACTTTAGCTTTGTCCTTCTTTGGTGTAGGCTGCTTCTTTTCAGGAGTTGCATGTCCTGCAGTCTTCTTTTCCTTCCTAGTTCTGAGCCTTTTGGCTATGCTAGGGTCCACAGAGGCAATGATTTCTTGTCAGAATCATGCTCTATGTTTACAACAGGAGGAGGTTGAGCAGTCTCCTCTTCAGCAGGTGGATCAACAGAGGCTTGATCATCAATGGAGGCCTTGTGCTGGTCCTCAGATGTTTCATCATCATCATCAGAGGAGACCTTGTGCTGGTCCTCAGATGTTTCAACATTTATTGGGACATCCTGTTGAGCAGGAGTGTCCTCTTCAGCCTGATTTGGTTGTTCTTCTTGTGGAGCTGGCATGGTGTTCAGGGGAATGGATATTCCACTCACAACTCTTTGCTCAGACAGAATCCTGTTCACAAGATCCTTGATTGAAGCATCCACATACTCAGAAGCTTTGGGATTGGTGTTTGAGGATGAAGGCTTCCCTTTGACTTTGCTGAATACAGATTCCTTTGCCCTTCTCACATTAGGAGTTCTTGGCTTTTGAGCAAGAGGAACACTTCCTCTGATTTCTTCTATTGGAGTTGAATCCATAGGTACCACAGAGATGGGGGTTGCATGCACCACATCTTCTTGGTTGAGGATTTCATCAGAGAGGTTAGGGTTTTGATGTTGAGACATTTTCGAATGTGTTGGAGGAAAAGGTTAAGATTGATTGAGTTTGATGAGCTCTGAAAGTCATCTATAGCATGCAATTTGTTTTGAGAGAATGATGAGAAGATGAATAGCTGAGAGTAAGCTGGTATTTTTATAAGAGCCGTTACTTGGAGAATTTTAAGGAGTGGAATACACAGAGGTCTTGACCAGACTGGTGTTGCCATCTGGTGATCATGCCACACGATGTCATATGACATGTTGGCACTTCTCCATAAATACTATATTTCACATAAACAGATTCCCAATTTACCCCTTAGGTTTTCAAATTGGGTAGCATCCAAAGCTTTAGTAAATATATCAGCCAATTACAGATCTGTGGCTACATGTTCCAATGAGATCACTTTCTCTTCCACAAGATCTCTAATGAAATGATGCTTGATATCAATATGCTTGGTCCTGCTATGTTGGATAGGATTCTTTGATATGTTAATAGCACTTAAGTTGTCACAGTACAATGTCATGACATCTTGTGGGACATTGTATTCAGTGAGCATTTGCTTCATCCAAACCAACTATGAACAACTGCTACCAGCTACAATATATTCAGCTTCAGCAGTGGATAAGGATACACAATTTTGTTTCTTACTGAACCAAGAAATCAAATTGTTTCCTAGGAAGAAGCATCCTCCTGATGTGCTCTTTCTATCATCAGCACTTCCAGCCCAATCAGCATCACAGAAGCCAGTGAGAATTGGTTCACATCCATTGGAGTACATTATGCCATAGTCACAAGTACCATTGACATATTTCAGAATTCTCTTAACCTGGTTTAGATGGCTAACTTTTGGATCAGCTTGATATCTTGCACATACACCTACTGCAAAGGCTATATCTGGTCTGCTAGCAGTCAGATATAATAAGCTTCCAATCATGCTTCTGTATAGGCTTTGGTCCACCTTCTCACCCTTGTCATTCTTTGTCAACTTTAAATGAGTGGGGGCAGGTGTTCTTTTATGACTTGCACTATCCAACCCAAACTTCTTCACAGTGTTCTTGGCATACTTGCTTTGGGATATGAACATTGAATCTTCCATCTGCTTGATTTGCACTCCAAGAAAGTAGGTTAGTTCTCCTACTAGGCTCATCTCAAATTCAGATTCCATTTGAGTGACAAAATGTTTAACCATCCTGTCTGACATCCCACCAAAGACAATGTTATCAACATATATTTGAGCAATCATGACATTTCCTTCTTCATCCTTCACAAACAAGGTTTTGTCTATTCCACTTTTTCTGTATCCTTGTTTTGTGAGAAAAGTAGTCAGCCTTTCATACCATACTCTTGGGGCTTATTTCAGTCCATAAAGAGCCTTCCTTAGTTTGTACACATGGTTTGGACAGCTTGGATCAACAAATCCCTTAGGCTGTTCTACATATACCTCTTCATTAAGATATCCATTTAGAAAGGCACTTTTCACATCCATTTGAAATAGCTTGAACTTCAGAATACAAGCAATTCCTAAAATTAGTCTAATTGATTCAAGCCTTGCTACTGGTGTAAAGGTTTCATCAAAGTCTACTCCCTCAATTTGTGTGTATCCTTGAGCTACAAGTCTAGCTTTGTTCTTTGTAACAACTCCCTGCTCATTTGACTTGTTCTTATACACCCATTTAGTGCCAATCACATTTATGTCATCAGGTCTAGGAACAAGATCCCACACTTCATTCCTTGTGAACTGACCTAATTCTTCTTGCATAGCACAAATCCAGTACTCATCATTAAGAGCTTCCTTGATGTTTTTAGGTTCTATTTTTGAAATAAAACAAGAACCTGAAATCACCTCTCTTGATCTAGTGCTTACACCTCTGTTGGGATCACCAATTATTAAATCTTTGGGATGATCCTTCTGGATTCTAATGGAGGGAGGTTTGCTGGATTGTTCTGTCCTTGCTTCAGTTTGAGTGAAGTCAGGATGATCACTCTTTATTTCAGCTTCAGTCTGACTGTCAGCAGATGTTCCAACATCATCTGTAACATCTGCAGGGGCATCATCAATTATCACATTTATGGACTCCATGATAACCTTGGTTCTAGAGTTAAATACTCTATAGGCTCTGCTATTTATAGAGTATCCAAGAAAAATCCCTTCATCACTTTTAGGATCCATTTTTCTTCTTTGTTCCCTATCAGCCATAATATAACAATTACTTCCAAACACATGGAAGTACTTAACTGTGGGTTTCCTGCCCTTCCAGACTTCATAGATTGTGGACAAGGTTCCTTTCCTTAGAGTGACTCTATTATGAATGTAACAAGCTGTGTTCATAGCTTCAGCCCAGAAGTACAATGGTAACTTTTTAGCATGGATCATAGCTCTTGCTGATTCTTGGATAGTTCTGTTCTTCCTCTCAACAATCCCATTCTGTTGAGGGGTGATAGCTGAAGAGTATTCATGATTGATTCCTTCTGAAGAGCAGAAATCTGAGAATTTCTGATTCTCAAACTCCTTTCCATGGTCACTTCTTATTCTGACCACACAGCTTGCTTTTTCTCTTTGTATTCTTTGGCACAAATCTTTGAATACATCAAATACATCAGACTTTTCTTTGATAAAATTTATCCATGTATACCTTGAAAAATCATCAACCACCACATAGGCATACCTCTTTCCACCAAGGCTCTCAACCTGCATTGGTCCCATAAGATCCATATGCAATAATTCCAAAACTTTGGTAGTTGTCAGATGTTGGAGCTTTGGATGGGACATCTTGGTTTGCTTGCCTATTTGACATTCACCACATACTTTAATCAATCTTAAGTTTAGGAATACCTCTCACAGCTTCCATAGATATGATTTTCTTTATACCTCTGAAATGAAGATGACCCAGTCTTTGGTGCCATAGCCTCACTTCTTCTTCTTTGGCTAAAGAGCAAGTCGAAGTGATACTGAAGTCTTGAGGTTCCCACATATAACAGTTGTCTTTAGATCTGGCTCCTCTCATGACAACCTTCTATTCTTTATTAGACATTATGCATTCAGTTTTGGTAAAGTTTACATTGTAACCTTGATCACATAATTGACTTATGCTGATCAAGTTAGCAGTCAATCCTTTTACCAGCAGCACATCATCTAGTCTTGGTACATCTGGACAGTCCAAGGTGCCAACTCCCTTGATTTATCCTTTAGCTCCATCTCCAAAGGTTACATATCTGGATGAATGTGACTTTAAGTCTACCAGCAGATTCTTCAATCCAGTCATGTGCCTTGAGCATCCACTATCAAAGTACCAGTCTTCTTTAGCTGATACTCTTAGAGATGTATGAGCTATATATGCAACACCCTTCTTTGACCATTTTTGCTTGTAGTGAGGTTTCCTTTGATGCCTCTGCCCTATGTATTGTTCATTTTTAGAGCTCCAAGGTTGTTTGTTGAACTTGTTCTTGGACATATAACTTTGATCAGCATGAAGACTAGCTTTAGGTACCCATACTTTCTTGATGACCTCTGTCTTCTGTTTAGGGGGTTGCTGATATCTTTGATTTTGATGTCCATGAAGCACTTTCTTTGTAACCTCTATCTTCTGCTTAGGGGGTTGCTGATACATCTGATTTGGATATCCATGCAGCTTGTAGCAATGAGGTTTGATATGACCAAACCTACCACAATGATGACATCTCCATCTTTGATACTTCTTTTTCATCATGTTCTTTTCATGATGTTGGGACTTCTGTTGGAACATTATGTTTGACTTTATGTTCTTTTCATGATGTTGGAGCATCTGTTGGGACATCTTGTTTGACTTTATGGAATTTGAAGTAGTTTTGCTGGTGCTAGCCTCAACCTTTTGAGCTTTGTTAAATCCCAGTCCAGTTCTATCCCCTGAATGCTTATTGTTGTTGAGAATAACATCCAGTGTGTTTGAGCTACTGTTCAACATTCTAACAGATTTGGACATATGCTCCAACTTGGAGTTGAGAAGGCTTACTTCACTTTTCAAAGTGTCAATGATCTCTAGATCACTTGTTTTTTCAGCCTTTAGTGCCTCAATCTGCTTCTTCTGCTTTATACTCTCCATGCATATTTCAGTGCTCCTTTTAACCACCATCTTGTATGATTCTTCTAGCTCTTCAAAAGTCAGCTCCTCATCACTGGATCCACTTTCAGAATCACATACTCCAGCTAGAGCAGTGATGTGCTTTGCTGATTCTTCTTCTGAATCACATCCTGAGTCTTCATCAGACCAGGTCACAGAAAGACCTTTCTTCTGCTTCTTTAGATAAGTAGGGCATTCATTTCTGATGTGTCCATATCCTTCACATCCATGAAATTTAATCCCTTTATCTTGATTGGTCTTTTCATCATAATTTGACCTTCTATTAGCATCATAGGGTCTTTTATTCTCAGAAGAGTTTGAGTATCTTCCACTTGGTCTGACCTTGACATCCATCTTTCTGAGAATCTTGTTGAATTGTCTTCCAAGCATAGCAATGGTTTCTGATAAATTTTCTTCAGGTTCTGCTTCATTATTTTCTTCTTCTTTATCAGTATTTGACACCAAGGCTATGCTTTTGTTCTTCTTTACAATTGTGTCATTCATTCCCATCTCAAATGTTTGAAGGGAACCAATGAGCTCTTCAACCTTCATTGTGCATATGTCTTGAGCTTCTTCTATTGCTGTGACCTTCATGTCAAATCTTTTTGGTAAAGATCTTAGAATCTTTTTTACTAACTTTTCATCAGTCATCTTTTCTCCCAAAGCACCAGAAGTATTGGCTATTTTCAAGATGTTCATGTAGAACTCATGAATTGTCTCATCTTCCTTCATTCTCAAGTTTTCAAACTTGGTGGTGAGAAGTTGAAGTCTTGACATCTTCACCTTTGATGTTCCTTCATGAGTTGTTTTGAGAGTGTCCCAAACATCTTTGGCCAGCTCACAGTGATGCACAAGTCTGAATATGTTCCTATCAATGCCATTGAATAAAGCATTTAAGGCCTTGGAATTGCCAAGTGCTGAATCTTCTTCCTCCTTGCTCCATTCTTCTTCAGGTTTCAACACTTTTGCTCCATCTTTGTTGTCTTGGACAGGGTGCTCCCATCCTTTGTTGACTGCTTTCCAGGCCCTATTGTCAAGTGATCTTAAGAATGCTACCATTCTTGGCTTCCAGTAGTCATAATTAGATCCATCCAATATAGGTGGTCTATTTAATGATCCTACATCTCTGTCCATGTTTCCAGAATTTGCAGTCCCTAGATCTCACCCAGTTTAAACAGGCAGGGTGCCTGCTCTGATGCCAATTGAAATTCTGGGATCAGGTACTTGATGTCGAATGAGATGTTTAAACACTTGAAGACTTGAACAAAACTTAAAGTGCAGGAAAATTAAACAACACAGGAAATTGTTAACCCAGTTCAATGTATAACCACACTTACATCTGGGGGCTACCAAGCCAGGAAGGAAATCCAATATAAGTAATATTAATTCTAGACTTAAACCACTCAGTTTAATCTTTCACTTAATATCTACCCAATGCAATTTCTACCTAAGACACAACTTAGATATGAATACCAACTCACTCCCCCTCAATCACACAGTGATATGTTTACAAGTTTAATAAAATTGAAGTCATACTTCAAACAAAACAGCTTGATCTTACTTCACAATTTCAATCAAGACACAAATACACTTCTGCTTTATCCATTCATAATTAATTCCAGATAATTTCCCTGAATTTACTCAGTTCTGTTAAGCTTTAATTAATTCTGGTAGCAGGTTTGAGATGTCACAACATCTGGTGTGACATCCTGAAAACTGAACTTACTTCATTAACTGATACAATGTCACAACATCTGGTGTGACATCCTGAATTAAGTTCATTTACTTATACTCTGTTCGATAATGTCACAACATCTGATGTGACATCCTAAACTAAGTTCAACACTTCTTGTTGGTCAAAAATTCTTCCAATTCTAAACATCTACAGGTGGTATTATGGAAAGAATTGAAGCTTTTGGTGACTTGAAAAATGGGAATTTGGACAAATTGATGTGTCTTTCGGATTATAAGGAGAATGGGGTTTTGGATGTAGGGAAAAAGTGATTTTCGTGTCGAAAAATTGTAGAAAAGTGATTCTATTAACAAGTAAAATTGAAATCGGGTAACCTGTTACTCTGTTGTGTTGGAGAATTTTGTGGGGACTTCAAGAAGTCATAACTTTTGAACTGTAGCTCCGATTAGAGTTCAGTTTGAAGTGTTAGAAAGCTAACATAGTGAGCTTTGTTTTAAAATGGTTCCAGCACCTAGAATTAATTTATCGGTCGCTTGGTGATTTTGTATGAGAGGTTGAATTATCTATTGATCTTGTACTTGGTACCAGACGTTTCTATAGCACCATACTGGATGATAGTATAAGGTTGTCTGTTAATCGATGAGTAGTATGGAAACTCACATTTTTTTGTTTCTGGATAACTTGAGTTTTGAATTGTTACGAATCGTGAATGATTTGAAGTCTCTTGATTGTATTACTTTTGTTATGGGTTGAGATCTCGTGTAAACAGAAACCTTGAGTGAGTCGGAACCCCATAAGAATAATTAATATGGAATATGGTAACCAGTACCATAGGTTGTTAAGCTATTTTGGATAAATCGTCCAAAGTGCTTAAGAATAAGTGTCTAATTTCAAGAATAGAGGACTTGATTGATCAATTGGTGGGTGCGCGTGTGTTTAGCAAAATTTGACTTGATGTGAGGTTACCATTAAATTTGAGTGAAGAATGAGAATGTTAAGAGAATGGCCTTTAGGACACGGTATGGGAATTGTGAATATATAATGATGTTGTTTGGTGGTTGTAATGCGCTCGAGGTGTGTGTGTAGGGAATATGAATTGTATCTTCCATGCTTAATCGGATAATTCAAAGTGGTGTCCGTTGGGGATATTATGATCTATTATAAAACTAGAGGAATAGCGTGTAGAGTATTTGAGGATTGAGTTACAAGTAGTGAAAGGGATGAGGTTTTATGCTAAGTTATTAAAGTGTGATTTTTGGTTTGTAGAGGCGAGTTTTCTAGGTTATGTTATTTAAGGTGAGGGAGTTGTTGTGGATCCCTCCAAAGTAGATGCAGTTCTACAATAAGAAAGCTCTGAAGTTGTTTAAGATGATTAGAAGGTTTCTGGACTTAGTTAGTTATTATCGCATGTTATGGAAGGCTTTTTCTAAGTTAGTGCTTCCATTATCTCAGTCGGCTTGCGGAGGGTAAGTCGTTTGTTTGGGGATGTTCGTTATGAGGAAATTTTTAAAGAGCTGAAGTAGAAGTTGGCTACGACTCCAATTTTGATCATGCTTGATCCTAATAAACTATTTGTGGGGTATTGGGATGTGTTTATGATGAGTTTAGATAGTGTTTTAATACAAGATGGTAAAGTCGTGATATATGCTTTACAGTAAAAAATGAGGATTCATGAAAGGATCTATCCTATTAGATATTTGGAGTCTGTTGCGGTTATAAGTGTGTTGAAAATCTGGAAGTATTATTTTTATGTGTCTAGGTTTGAGTGTTTAGTGATCACAAGAGTGTAGAATACCTGTTTGGTTGGAAGGAGTAAAATATGAGATAACAAGGATGGTTGGAATTCCTAATGAGGTATGAACTTGGATCGAATTATCCTTTTGGTTAAGTTAATGTCGTGCCTGATGAGTTGAGTTGAAAGTTTTTTCATTTGTCTGCCTTGATGGTCCGAGAATTAGAATTGAGTTAGCAGTTCAGAGATTGTGTCTGGTGTGTGAGGTAATGGAATAAAGTGCGAGGTTAAGTATATTGGAAGTTAATAGTGATTTTTCTGATAAATATTAGAGAAATTCAAAAGTTGGATGCGAAATTGGTAGATCTGAGAGCTGCGAGTAATCAGAGTGCACAACAGAAGCGTGATGTATTGCAGTTCTTATGTGTGTGTGTGTGACTTGCAAAAGTTAAAAAGTTGAACGTTAGAACCTGCAGGAATGATGAGACCAATGGGGGTTCTAGAATGTAAGTCATATGGTGAAAGGCTTAAATATTAATCATGTGCTAATATATAGATGGATGTATTAGTACATGTTCGATTGGTGAATCATAGAAATTGTTTCCTTGATGTTGTGTGACAACGAGGTTGGTATTTTGGCAGTGTTGATATGTTTAAGACAATGTTGTGTCAGGAAGCTTTATGATCTTAATCCTTGTTGTTGCCTCATTTCTAAAGGAGATGGTAACGATCATGTTGTGTTTCGATTTAAGAGTGAACTGTGGTATTCGTAACTCGGTTATTCTTTGCGTCTTAAGTTGGTCATTGAGTGCATTACGTGAGCATTGCATCTTGTTGTTGTTGTCATTGATGAGGTAGTTTATTCTTTTGTGTTATGCATGGTGTTACCATCATGATTTAGGAGTGAGAGAGCAGGATGTGTGAGGCATATCATGAGTTGTTCGTATGAGGTGAATTTTCGAGGACGAAAATATTCTAAGTGGGGGAGAGTTGTAACACCCCAAGAATATAAATTATTTATTTAATTGATTTAGTAGGATTTTGTGAGTATATGTGATGATCGTGAATATATGTGATGTTAGATGGTTATGATGCATAGTGATAGGATGACGTGTTATGGGGTAATGTTGGATATAATTTAAATAATTTAATTATGATTATTTAGATTTAATAAGGGATTATTCTAACTATTTGAATGAAATTAGAATATTAGAATTTTTGAGGGTAAGGTGGTAATTTTGGATGGAGTTAGTGAGGTCAAATAAGGAATCACATAATAGGGGTCTAAGGGGTAAGAGTGAGAAATCATAAAAGGGGAGTTTGGAAGAATTGACGGGGTTTAGGGCTATATAGAATTGAACCCGTAGGGAAAATTAGAAGTTTTTGGTGAAAAATTCGTAAAATAGCAAAAGTTGGCTTGTCACATTGTTAACAGGTTAACGCATGGGTAGTAACTGGTTAACACGTTAAAAAAATGTTTTTGGGCATTTTTACATCGAGTATCCAGTTTCCCTCCTGGAGTTGACTGGTTACCACTGTAACAAACAATTTTTTCTTGGAAAACTTGAAAAATTTATAACTTTTGATACGTAAGTCCGATTTTGATGGCGTTCGAAGTGTCAGAAAGCTGACATTATATACTTTATTTTGTTTAAATAAAATTAGAAATATGAGGTATTTTTCCAGTGTCGAAATTAAGAAACACTCGATTAAATTTTTGTACTATTATGTTTTAAATGATGGAACATTGGTGATTGACGCAGTGATGAAAATGTTGGTACTGTTATGATGTATATGTTGCTATAAGATGTTTAAGGTGATGGTATTATGTGTATGTTTTGATGTGTATGTTCTATGTGATGAATATATTGAATGATTAAATGAGTGTTGATGCAATTGTGAAGAATCCGTTGAGGATAATTATTATGACGTTTTGTATTGTGCATTCATGGCATAATAGGACTTCGGTCCAAGGTGGCTTCAATCCCATTGTGTAGATTGGAGTAATTTTTACGTGCTCCCTTGTGGAGGGTTAATGGCCCTAATGTCCATTTTATGACAATTGGTACCACATGTATATTCTGATGACATTGCATTTGATACTAAGTGGCATTGCATGTAAATGAGTGAATTATTGTTTTATAGATGTGTTTGTTGATGATAAAATGATGAGGTTGTTGTTGTTGTCCGGTTTATATATTTTTCTTTATAACTTTTATAATAAATTGTGATTACTCACCCTGCTTGCTTAGAAATGTTGCCTCTATGGTGGGTAACTTGCAGGTGATCAAGATTAGCTCGTAGACACAGGAAGATTTAGTGTTGGAGTCATTTTACTCTATTTTCGTTAAGTCTAGAGGTTCCTTCCTCAGATATGTAACATCGGGTTGGGATCGCTTTTGCTTGAAATATTGTGTTTCTTTGATTAACATGTTTAATTAGGATTCAAAAGATGTTGAGTTATTTTAAATTCCAATTATGATGTTGTTAAACTATTATGAGTTGTTTTATAAAGGATATTTTTATGACGATAATTTCGTTGCGATCTTTTGTTTTAAAAGAGGTGTTGATCCAAAATAAGTTGTTATCATTATATGTTGTAACCCGTGTTACGAAGTAGGAAAATAATTATGTTTTTTTATGAAGTGTGACACCCTTGAGTGGTGATTTTATTTGATTTAATTTCCATACATTGTGTGAAAATATTGTTGGATTAGAAGGGTGTTACATTGAATCCGCGAAAGAAGCATGGGAAATTCTGGAGAAGTCGTTTGGAGGCGCAGAGAAGGTGAAAAGGTGAGGTTACAAACTCACAAGAGAACTTATGAATTTCTTCAGATGGAAGAAATTAAAGGCATAACAGATTTCTTCACAAGAGTTATGAAGCTTGTGAATCAAATCAAAGTATATATGGAGAAGCACTGACGACCAAAGCAGTTGTCTCAAAGATTTTGAGATCGTTGGCTGCAAAGTTCGACCACGTGGTAGTAACTTTAGAAGAGTCGAATGATTTGTCAACATTGACAAAGCTTTAAGGGACTCTTGAATCTTATGAATAAAGAATGGGTGAAAGAGCTGCAGGAAAGTCGAAGAGTGATATGGATTTGCAGGCATAATCAGCAAAAGAAAAGAAGGGCAAAGGAAGTTGGAATGGCAACAAAGGTAGATGAGGCTACTACAATTCGACTAGTCAAAATCAATAAGAATGAGACTGGTCGAATCAAAGAAAACACTAGAATCAAGGCAACCAAAGAGGTGGTGTTGTTGGTAGAGGAAGAGGTGGTGGTCGAAAACTTGGAAAGAGTCACATTTAGTGTTACAATTGTCAGAAGTATGGTCACTATTTTAGTGATTTCCTTTAAAAGCAGAAGAATCAAGAAAATGATGCAAAGCTGGAAAAACATGAAGAAGAAGAAATGTTGTTGATGTTCATCACACATGACTGGGAGGAAAGATTGGTTTGTCAACATGAAGCCCTCAAGAACATGGTGAAATTTGCAAATAACAATACTCTAGTTGCTGAAGGTATCAGTGATGTTCTAATTATGAGGAAGGATGGAAATAGGTCACTAATTTCAAATGTGTTATACATACCAGCCATGAAGAGAAATTTTCTCAGTATAGGGCAGTTGTAAGAAGAACTATAAGGTGTTGATCAAAGATAACATGATGATAGTTATCGACATAGGTGGTAGATTGATCTCAAAGGCTCCAATGTCTCAGAATAGAAACTTCATGATTGAACTTAATGTGATGGAGCAAAAGTGCCTTGCAACTACAATCAGCAGAGATGAATGGATGTGGCATTACAGACTTGGTCATCTCAATTTCAAAGACATCAGAGATTCGAAGAGAAGAAATATGGTTTCAGGATTACTAGAAATCGACATCCCAAACGAAGTGTGTGAAGAATGTGTTTAAGAGAAATAACACAAGAATAGCTTCAACAAGGATGCAGAAAGTTTTTTACATTGAAAAATGTAAACAACCGCTGGTCCTCTAAAAGCAACACAATATTCTCAGTCACTCACATGATTGACCCTATTTATCTTAGGACATGTGCTATAAATTAGTTTTAATTGGTTTTTTCAGGAATAGTGTGATAAACTCTTCGACAAGCTTTATGAAGTATTTTGGTAAAAAAAGTGAAAACAAACAAGAATCAAAACAATTGAAGTCGAAAGTAAAGTGAAATAATGTATAAATGGCAAGGAAGTGTAAAGAAAGCAAGTAAAAAGACAATAAAAGACTGAATAATAAACATGCTTGAAAGTAAAGGAAATGCAAGATAAAAAGACTTTAAAATAAAGGCTTAAACATAAATTGCATTGATATGAAAAAAGGGTAGTGATCTCATTACATACATTCTCGCCTTTACTCGTTTCTCTACATACGGGTACTTTGAGTGTTTATGGAGTAACTTGTAAAATATGATATACACACAATTCTAACACTATAACTACTTTATTTATATTAGTCAAAAGTAACCGCTACGGGCAGTTTACTCCTAAGAACATGCCATTGGCATTTTGCATGTCTCTGGACTTCCAATGTGTGCCACTTGTCTTTATTCAAATTTGAAAGAAACATAACTTTTCCCTCCACTATTGATCTCAACTGCGGCACGTTAGTCATTCCAAGAATACACGGTTGAAGACAATTCTTTTATACTTAGAAAATATTCTAAGTCCGCGTCCTTATAATCCTTGCATCTTCAACTTATGCCTCTTCAGCTTTAAATTAGTCGAACCCTTTTCCTTTCTACCAAAACATAACACTAAAGTCAATGTTTCCTAAAGTCAACTAGGTGTCAAAATTAGGAGCTAACAAATTGCCCCCCCTAAAAATGTCCTTTTGACCTAGCTGACAGAAATGTCATTTTTTTATCATAGCTTTCGACACCCATCTTTCAACGGCACAAAAGTATGGTTATAACTGACCAACCCACAATCAAGAAAATATTCAGTTTCTACTAACCACGCTCATGACCCATCATTGCACTTTACCATGAAACCATACCTTTGCAGTCACGTCATAACTGCCACGGCCCAGAGAAACACCTCAAGAAGACACGCGTCCCACTAACACAGTTTTTGTATTAATGGCGATTTGAAAATCGTTAGTCTTCTAAAGGCTTATATATATATATATATATATATATATATATATATATATATATATATATATATATATATATATATATATATATATATCCCATTTTTATCACTTCAACATTTTTACGCTTCCAAACCTTTCTAACCTAATTTTCTTCTCTCAAACCTCAAGAACTTAGTAAAAAATTTAACCTTCCCAACTTTCTTCATTGGCTTTCAACCAAGCACCTCCCGAAAACAAGAAGACTCCAAAGAACAAAAGCTCTCCAAGCACCACTCCACTACCTTCTTTTACCCAGATTCCTGGGTGTAACACCCCAAAATTTTCCCTCTCATTTTCATATCATATAACATATCATAGGCATAACATGTAGTTAGCATACTCTAGCATTTGGCATAGAAAAATGAAGCATAAGGCATATGCTCAATCATTCTAAAAGTCATGATTATTCAAAGTCAGGCTAAGAGCCAAGTGATTTTGCAAGAAGCTCACAAGGCCTTTTCATATATTGTGAAAGCTCAGTCCTCCACAAAGCCCTGGAAGGGATGAAAATCAAGATTAGCTCAGAATGGATGGTGCGGATGCATTCCTGAAGTTTCCTACCAAAAAGAAAAAAATTCAAGTTTTTCATCTGTTAACCGGTTAACCCAGGGCGTTAACCGGTTAATGCATACAAAATTTTGAAAAATATTTCAAAATTTAGTTGATGTTTCCCTCCTCTTTTCCACTTTCCCTTGGTTTTGTGTTTATTTCTGGTTCATTAACCTCATCTGATTCCTTATAGGGACTATACCAGAAGGTTGTTAACTTTTTTCACGAAGGACAAGCTGCATTACATACCTCGGGACGAGAATTAATTTGTTGATTCTTTGGAAACCTTATCTTCTATGATCAAGGTTCACCAAGAAAACTATGTGCATAGAATCGACGTGTCTCGTCTCAAAAGGCCGACATATGTGTTTGTCATTGACGATGTTGATGATGACAAACCCTAGTATTACAATATCAAGCACTTTCTGAAATCTCAGGAATACCCAGGGGCATCTGGTAAAGACAAGAAGAACCTTAGGAGGTTGGCAGGCAGATTCTTCTTAAACCAGGATGATGTGATATATAAACAGAACTTCGACATGGTCTTGCTCAGATGCGTGGTTAGACACGAAGCGGACATGATGATGCAAGAAGTTCACGAAGGCTCCTTCGGTACCCATGTTAGAGGACATGCTATGGCGAAAACACTGTTGAGGTTGGGGTATTATTGGATCACCATGGAATCTGATTGCTGCAAGTACTCCCGCAAGTGCCACAAGTGCCAAATCTATGCTGACAAGGTCCATGTACCTCCAAATCCATTGAGTGTCATGTATTCACCCTAGCCCTTTGCCATGTGGGGAATTTATATGATTGGTAAGATTGAGCCAACTTCTTCCAGCGTTCACCGCTTCATCCTGGTTTCCATAGACTAGTTCACAAAGTGGGTCGAAACAACGTCCTATTTAAACGTCAGGAAATAAGTGGTAGCTCGTTTCATCAAAGGGGATATTATCTGCCGGTATGGAATTCCCGAAAGAATCATTAGTGACAATGGTTCTAATCTCAACAATAGGATGATGGCAAACTTGTGTCGGGATTTCAAGACAGAGCATCATAATTCTTCACCGTATCGCCCAAAGATGAATGGTGTTGTCAAAGCGGACAATAAGAACATTAAGAAGATCATGTAGAAGATAGTTGTGACACAAAAAGAATTTCAAGAGATGATACCATTTGAACTGCATGGCTACCGAACATCTGTGTTCATTTTAACAGGGGCAACCCCATTCTCACTTGTGTATGGTATGGAGGTAGTCCTACTAGTGGAGGTCGAGATCCCTTCACTGAGAATCATGATGGATGTCAAACTTGACTAAGCTGAGTGGCTCCGATCCAGGTATAATCAATTGAGCCTTATTGAAGATAAATGCCTAGTAGCTGTATGCCATGGGAAGTTGTATCAGAGGCGAATGCAGCAGGCTTTCAACCAGAGGGTACGACCTCAATGCTACATACCCGACAACTTAGTGCTAAAAAGGATCCTTCCTCCTATAACAGATTACAGGGGCAAGGGGACACCCAACTATGAGGGCCCATTCGTGGTTAAAAAGGTCTTCTCGGGTGGAGCCTTGATGTTAACAACCATGGATAGCGAAGATTTCTAGTCCCCTGTCAACTCAGACGTAGTTAAAAAATACTTCACATAAAAAGATCCGCTTAAAAAAAATAGAATAAAAGTCCATGCAAAAAAAGGGCCACCTAGAGAGCTAAAAACAGAATAAAAAGCTCGAGAAAAAGTTAGGGATATAATAAAAAATTGTACACACAGTGAGTTAAAAATCCATATTGGATAGCTCAGGTAAAAAAGGGTAGCCCGGTGGATTGAAAACCCGAAAGGGCGGTCCATGCAAAATAAGGGAATAAGCGAATGACTGCGATCTGTGTAATTTGTGTCTCATCATCATCTATGTTGACCTGACAATCTCAGAAGGGTAGGAATCAGTCCAATCTTCTTCTTCAGAAAGCGAAGGCAAGAGCGGAAAATCTTGAAGACATACTGGTCATAGCAGAACTGAAACTCATGGGAATGTCGTGCACATTGCCATTAGGATAGTTTCTTTTTTCTCAATTTACAGTGATTACCTCTTTCCATGTGGTTGCTTCCTGATGTAAATTCTCGCATATTCAGAGGCTCATCAATAAAATAATGTTAAGTCAAGAATGCTTTATCCTTGTTTTATTTTTACTTGCTTTGTTTGTAAAAGTATCCTGAATTTTTTATAAAAGGACATTGCATTTAAACTTGGTGGCTTTATAAAATGACATGTGAAGGGAAAACATTTAAAATCACTTTGAATGACGGGTGACATGGGATGATGAACTCATACCATGAAATTCCCCGGGGCATATGTGTGTACCTTGTTGTTGCAGGTTTCACAGTCCGCAAGAAGACGTTACCAGACAACATTCCCCAAGCAGAGTGTTCCTCCCCCAATGAGAGGAGCCTTACAATTATTATCTCCAACAGAGAAGGATGATGCCCATCATCCTTAGAAGACTTAGAGTGGAATCTTCCCCAGCTGAGTCAGAGCAAGTAATGTTCTCAGCAGAACTTCGAGATCAGTTGAACAGTTCTCTCCCCCAAGAAGAGTCTTCATTCCCAACAAGCACCTGAATACATTGCCTCCCCACAGAGTTAGAATTGTCATAACTCTTTCCCAGTCAGGTCCTGATAGTTTGTTTCCTCAGCCGAGTTGGAAGTTTATCCTTTCCCCACAGAGTTGTGTGATTGGGATTCAACCCAGCGATTGAAACATTCCCCAAGAAGTCATCAATTTATTTTTGGCAGACATGACAAATTAAAGCAGCGCATTCCCAGATGCAGTTTTGTTCCTATCTCTACCCAGCAGATGGTTATCTCCAACCAGGGTTTTCGAGATTAATTCAAAGTTCGTTTTTATTCCCCAACAAGAGGTGGTTGTATACAGGAGGTGGTTATCTCATTTCCTCAGCATAATGTCGCCCAAGAAATTTTTATCCCCAGTAGAGTTCTAGAAAGAATTTTCCCCTACAAGAATAAATCTTTGTCCAGCCCAGTGGATAGATCTTTGAAGAGGTACGGATCCCAAGGAGAGGACAAGACATCGTACAGATTAAAGAAAAGGATCAAGACAGCACAAAAGGCGAGATCCTGGTGTTAAGTTTTATTATTAAGGTTTAGGGTTTGAATCAAGACAGTGTGTGCCCAGATGCATATTCGAGGATAATAGGAATCAAGACAATGCATGTCTAGATGTAGACTCCAAGTTCAAAATCAAGACAACATATTGTTATACGGATTTTGAAAATCAGAATCAAGACAACTTATTGTTATACGGATTCTGACGGTGATCCAACCCAGTGGATCCTTTATTTGAAAGACATATCTACTTGTTAGAATGGTTATTTCATATTCAAATTCAAGACAACATATTGATATACGGATTTTGAAGATCAAAATCAAGGCAGCGTATTGATTATATGGATTTTGAAGATCAGAGTCAAGACAATGTGTAGTTACACGGATTCTGAAAGAGGGTCAAGACAGTGCATGCCTGGTTGCAGATCCTGACAATGGGTTATATTGTCAAAACATTGCAGAAAATCAAGACAGCGCGTTGTTACATGGATTTTCGTAATTGCACATTTTTACCGTATACCTGACCTTAGATTATATGAAGAAAATCAAGAAAGTGCATGCTTATATGCAAATTATAATCAAGATAAAGACAACATATTTGTTAATACAAATCTTAAAGTCGTACACGTCTATCCCACAGACTGGAGTGTGCAAAGTCCACCTTTGCTATGGCAAGCCGGTAGTCTCCTGGCGTCCTACAAAAGACATTTTCAGTTGTTACTTTTGGTTACCTTTAACATCAAACAATTGTGTTCCTTGATTGGGTTTATTTCCTTGTTCCTCTCCAGCAGAGTGCAAATTTTAGGGTCTTTTTTTGCATTCAACTACAATTCATCTCAAACGGCCGACAACCGATGCTTTTGTCATTTTCAAATTAACAGATGTTTGAATAGGGATAGCTGTAACACCCCAAAATTTTCCTTCTCATTTTCATATCATATAGCATATCATAGGCATAACATGTAGTTGGCATACTCTAACATTTGTCATAGAAAAATTAAGCATAAGCATCCATGATCACAAGCATAAGGCATATGATCAATCATCTGGAAAGTCATGATTATTCAAAGTTTGGCTAAGAGCCAAGTGATTTTTCAAGAAGCTCACAAGGCCTTTTCATATCTTGTGCAAGCTCAGTCCTCCACAAAGCCCTGAAAGGGATGAAAATCAAGATTATCTCAGAATGGACGGTGCAAATGCATTCCTGAAGTTTCCTACCAAAAAGGAAAAAATCAAGTTTTTCATCCGTTAACCGGTTAACCCAGGGCTTTAACCGGTTATCGCATGTGAAATTTTGAAAAATATTTCAAAATTTAGTTGATGCTTCCCTCCTCTTTTCCACTTTCCCTTTGTTTTGTGTTTCTACCACACATTCTAGCATTTTCCACCACTTTTTAGACCCTTCTAGAAATATTCCAAGGAATATTCCAAAGAATATTCTAGAAACCCTAACTAACTTTAACTAACTCCAAGCCTAAGTCCTAACCACATTTTCCAACCTAAAGCCCAAGCTAACTTAAAACCCAAGGCAAACTCCAAACCTAGATTGTATATAAGTTCACTTCATCCCAAACCAAAGGATTTTTCAACTTTATTTTCACAATTTCACTTCATCTCTCTAATTTTTCTCCCAATTTTCTCTCATCTTCAACCTTTCACCAAAAGCCTTCTTCATCCAAAGTTCTTCAAATTTTGCATTGAAGCTTGAAGAACTTGAAGCTAAATCTTCATCCAACATTGATTCTTTGGCTTATTGAATAAGTTACTGTTGTTTGGATTGATTTGAGCTTCTTGGAAGTGTTTTTGGAAGTGTTCATCAAGATCTTCATCAATTGCATTTATTTTGCATTTCGTGCAGATCGAAGCTTGAAGTCTACAGTTTTCTCTTCATTTGTGCATCGATCAACTCGCAACAATTACCAAGGCAAGTCTCCGCTTTGTAGGTTGGTGAATCTGAAACCATTTCACTTTAATTTATCTCACTTTATCTCGCCGTGCAACATTCTTTGATTGTTTTGTTGCTTTTACAATACTTGCGTTTTGCTCATTTTAATTGTTATTATCTAGAATCATAGGTAGTTCTTGGTGCTAATAGGTGTTAGAAGACTAGGTTTAAGCGGAAATTTCATGCTAGCATGTTCATGGATGTATTAGGAGCTTTTGGAAGTAGGTTAATAGCTAGAAGTACTTATTTCATTGTTGTTTTTTAGCTTCTGTTCAGTGTTAACCAGTTAACACCAGGGGTTAACCGGTTAACACATGTTTTTTCTTTTCTGTTTGACTGAGTTTGGGGTCTGTTAACCGGTTAACCCCCCAGCATTAACCGGTTAACGTTGTACAATTTTGTGAAAATATGTTGTTTCATTGCATGTTTGTATTTCATTGTTTCTTTAATCTTCATGGATTGTTAGATCATGATTTTAGAGGATTGTTAAGACTGATTTAGGTGCAAGATTCTGTATTCTTGAGGTCTTTCGACATGCTCGTTAGTTAATTCCGTTTTTGTGCTTAAATGATGAACTTGGGCTCATAATGAATTGTTATGTTGTTCTCATGTTTGAACTCTTTTTCTAGCATGCCTATTGTCAGCACCCCAAATTTGCCCTCACCCATTCACACCATAGCTTGTGATCATTTCATATGCATAAACTCAATCATGGCATCTCATATCACAGTTTTGAGTCATTGCATTGTTCCTAAGTCATCTGCATCTAGGGTTTGTGATCTGAGCAGTCCAAGAGCCTCTTGAGCCACCCCAAAGGTCAAAAATCACTTCAAAGGGGTCTATGTGTGTTCAAGTATCATATTATATCCTCTCAAAGTCAAGAATGCCAAAGAATCACAAGAACTGGGATTGGTATGGAAGCAGAGCCAGGCTTGACTACACAGTTGACCTAAAATTAGGGTTTTGGTTTCAAAGGCCATAACTTCAAATTTTTTGGTCATTTTTGTTTCTATTGGTCTCTATATGGTATAGGGAGTATGCATATCAATTTTCATGAAGAAATTCCATGGGGAAGTCATCTGATCAAGCGTTGACTTTTCAGACAAGTCAGTGCAAAATCAGGGCATCTGAGACCCCAAATGACCCAACCAAGGGGTGATCTCCATCATTATTGAGTGAATATGATCTTTATTTGATCATAGAAGAAGTTGGAAGTTTACAAAATTCAAGAATTTCAAGTTCTTGCAAAGTTGACTTTTTGGGGCAAGTTTGACTTTCAAGGAATTTGTCATTTTAGGCAACTTTTCAATCCTTACTTTTTGCTCCAAAAATGCTTCAAATGGAAAAACTTTGGTCATGAAAGTTGTAGATTAGATCTTTACCTTTTCAAAAAGTACAAGAACATGACCTAATTCATTTTGGATCAAAATTTATGGTTCATCAAATTTGGCTAAAATCACTAAAATTCAAATTATGCACCAAATGAGAAACTTGCAAAATTTTGTACCAAGGCAATTTGTGACTTCTAATTGATGTCAAACCATTACACAAACATCACATGTGACCTAAAAATCAGAATGGACCAAGAGTTTCTCATGAAAAGCAAAAGCAAAGTCAAGTTGCAAAAGCTCATGATCACTTCCCATCCACTTGCTGCCTTGGATGCTGAACCACCCTAGCTTTTCCCCTCACCATGCTGCGCAGCCCACAGCCCTTGTACTTGGCTAGAACAAGACCCATGCCTTCTCTTACACAAAGTTGACATTTTGCAAAAGCCACCATACCAATCAATAAAGCACATATCATGTCATCTGACCAATAGGATTAGTTTATACAAATCAAATGCAAGCTAAACATCACAAGGGGCAAGCCTGAAACACACTAGAACTCAGCATTCACAAACTCACTCCAACTTGCATTTTTCTTCGAAACTCTCCCCACAAACCTCAAACACAAAAACAAACTTCACAAACAATCTCAACTCACTTCACTGATCACAAACCAACCATTGTTTTGGCCTGAAACCTCCCACATCACAAATACGATTTTCTCATTCCCTTGGCCTGAGCTCCTGCCAACCTGCTCTAGAGGCCACACAAACTCCAACTAAGTGTCAAAAGCTTCAAAGGAAGATCATTGGGACTTGTTTGAGCCAAAGAACAAGCCAGAAAGCTCCTGAATCGAAAGCTCAATCTCAGGTAGCTTCATGAACTTTTTTTCCAGAACTTGCTTTTTAAGTTTCTAAATGATAAAGCATGCTTCCCTGAGTTCTCTGAACTTGTTACTTTTGAAAAAGATGGAGAAATGAGGTTGTATGATGTTTCTGAAATTTTGACAGTTTTTGATGTTTGATTCGAATCTTGTTTGTATGTTGAAATAAATGATTTTTGTTGCTTGAATCTTGTTTAGAATGAGTTAAGCTTTGATTCTGGAGAGTTTGGCATGTTTTCATGGCGTATTGAGAGAGATTGGGAGATGACCTAGCCGGAGAAGATGACCGGAACAGTGTTCCGGTCGTCTGAAAGTCATTAGGGTTTGTTTAATTAGGGTTAAGTGTAATTAAGTCAGTTTGAATTTGGTCCGACCGTTCGCGCGCGCAGTCAGCTCCCGCGTCCCTGGGTTTGAATCTCAGCCATTAGATTGGCTGACTTTCTCTTTTTCCCATTTAATTTAATTTTTATTTTATTTGTTTCATACTTAATTTCTCCAATTTATTAAAAATAGCAAAAATGCTTTAAAAATTCTGAAATTTTTTGCACAAGTTATTATTTAATTTCAGAAACCAAAAATATTTTTACTTTTATTTTTAGCATTAAAAAAGTATTTTTAAATATTTAAAAGTTTCTTTTTAATTAATTAATGAGAATTAATTAATTAAAAATACTTTTAGGTATTTAAAAATCACCAAAAAATTCATGAAACCTTTAAAAACATTTAGAAACATTGTCCAACCCTCAAACCAAATTTATTTTTTGATCTTGATGCATTTTGAGAATTTTACATGGAATTAAAATCATTTTGATGCATTATTTTGATCCAAACTTCCAAAAATCATTTATGCCTAACCATTGAGAGTTGGACTTTGATTCTTTTTGCATTGTGTTTAGCATATCATGCAGTTTGTGATATTAAATTGGCATGATTTGATCTTTCATTTTCCATTTGTTTGGCATTTTTCTTGTTAAGGAACCCTAAAACCCTAGAAAACTTAGGAAAATCATAACTTGAATTGGGTTAAGAGTTGGAACTTCTCCTTTGGGCTTTGGTTTAGTATAGGTTTAGGGATCCTTTGAGGGCATTTTCAATTTTTTATAATGTTGTTTGCTTCTGATTTTGGTTTTTTTGTTTGATGTATTGTTCATAAACCCTAATTTGGGCTTCCATATGCATCCATCTTGTATTTGCATTCATATCTTGACTTGCCATGACATTTTATGCATTCTTGTGATCCATTTGACATCATAAGACATATTGAAAGCATGTTTGATCATTGCATCTTGCATTTCCCATGTTGTATGCCATTTGCATTTCATAACTTTTCATGTATGTTCATGCTCCTCAACTTGTTCCATCTGCATCCATGAGCTTGTATGATCATCCCCATGTGTTGATTAATGTTTGTAGCATCTCATAGCATCATTAACATCATGTATGTGCTTCTGGTTTTGTTTCCCATCATGCCATTCCATCCCATTTTGCATTGCATTGCATTTCTTTTCTAACTTTTCAGGTGGTAAGTGACTTTGAGAAGTGAATTTGCCTTCACTTCTCATAACTTCTCTTCACCTCTTTTTTACATCCTTGCTGCATTTTTTGTATGTGTGTGAGTTTGAACTTTCTCATCCTTCTTCTTCTTACTTTCTTTCCTCAAGTGACTTGTCTTCTTAAATGAAGCAAGTTACTTTGCTTCTCCTGATCCTTTCATCTGCTTCCTGGTGGTTCCATTGAAGACTTCTCTTGAAAACCTCACAAACCTTAGGAACAACCATGTATGACAATGATTAGGTTTTTGTTTAGTCTCCCCTCTTAGTTTTTACCTTTGTGTCTCATAGAGTCTTCTCTTCTCACATCATAATCAAGGACTAAACCATAAAGGCTTTAAGGCTTTGTGATTAAATTTATGCCTGCATCCTTCTATTAGGATGGAGTGTATAACTTTAATCCTAAGTGTTAAACCCTTAATGTGTTTAACTCCTTTAATCAAATCACTTAATAATTATCAAGACACCAAGCTTGTAACTTGGGCCTTGCATTAGGGTTCTAATTCTTCCTTAATTGGTTAAGAAGGACTAACCCTAGTGTTAATGGACAAGTCCCCCTCAAGTTGTCTTACAAACCATAAAATTCACTTCATCATCTCACCATTAACTAAAATCCACTTAATAAAGGCTTTGTTTTGTCATAAGTTTAATCCCTAATCATGGATTAAGTTGAGGAGTTTTCCTCAGCTTAAACACTCTCATCTATTATCCTTCTATTAGGATGGTGTAATGAGTCTGTTTAATCCCTGATTATGGCTTAACCTCATTACTCAACACTAAACAAAAACACCAAAAACATCTAAATAATCACAAGTAGGTTAATGATCTTAATCCTACACCAAGGTGATTAAGTGTGAGAATCTGACTTCACACTTAAGGTACTCTCATCACCCCTAATCAGAGGGAAGATGTGATGAGTTTACTAAATCCATTGGTTTAGGCTTAAGCTCATCAACTTATGACAAACATCCAAAAGCAATAAAAGACTGAAAACTCAAAAACAAACAATGATCGTCTCCTTCGGGATTCTTTTCTCACCATACTCACTCACAAACGAGAGCTCGCTTCTTCCGTCTAATGCAAGACAGTTTGCACCTGAGCCAGACAGGTCATACACTTGAGCATAGACAAGTAAGCAGTTCACAAGTCAATTCATCTTTCAGTCTCTTTGGGTCGAACTACGGTGTTCTGACTTCCTCATTGCATGAGAGGATACGTAGGCATAACTTAACAGTTATCGAACAAAAGTCTCTGTATATTCCCCCTCTTTTTCAGCATCTTTCTTTAAGCCTCATGATCATGAGCATACTATTTCCTCACACTGACACTTCACTTATATACTTCACTTTTCTCTTACACTGACACCTGTACATTTTGTTCTCCAGCTCTTTTACACACAAATTGCACTGACACTACCCCTTTAAAACACAAATCTTTCAAGCGTGGATCCCGTCGAGTACGGCGGACAATCTGGGTGCTAATACCTTCCCAGGTTGTAACCAACCCCCTTTCTCAGTCTCTCTGGTTCGCGACCGTCTTATCCATCTTTTCTAGGTCTATGCAGCATTGCCTTTCCTCCGGGATAAAAATGCCTAGCTGGCGACTCTTTTCATCTCCAGTGAGTTCACTGCTGTGTGTTCTCATTGTCCCTCTCGCCGACCGTTCGCGCCTGTACCTTTATCTGGGCCAGTCCCATTTATCGGGAGCGACACCTATAATTGTTTTAGGTTCTGTTTTGCTT
Source organism: Lathyrus aphaca (assembly GCA_963966055.1). Taxonomy (NCBI): domain Eukaryota; kingdom Viridiplantae; phylum Streptophyta; class Magnoliopsida; order Fabales; family Fabaceae; genus Lathyrus; species Lathyrus aphaca. The sequence continues at coordinate 414,774,011 of OZ014525.1, forward strand.
CACCTTCATGGTACATGCATGTTTCGACAACTTGAACGCATAATCGCATGTTGCATTTTGCTTAAAAATGAATAATTCACATGTATGTTCACCCTAGATTTCTTGCTTGTTGCACTTCAACATGTTTGATTCTGATTGTTGAGCATCACAATGCATGTTTATCTTTTTCTTGTTTGCAACATGTGCATGTTCACTTTGTGCTTACTTGTCATATGCATCAAATCTTAAAAATGCATAATTGCCACTTTTTTGGTAAACATCCCTTTAATCAATTATTGAAAATGCTCACATGCTTACAAATCCATGCTTGTACCATTCTTGTGGTTTATTTTGAGGATATTAGGTAGTATGTATTCATGTATTGTCACTCATGTATTCATCATTAAAAATAATGGAAATCTGCCTTATTTTCATAGTTGTATTTTGAAGTAGGAGCTGTAAAACCATGTTGCATTCATGCTATTTTGATCTTTTACACCTGTTTTGCATGCCGTTTGGTAGCTGTAATAGGCTATTTTCATTTGTGCATTGCATTTAGTAGATGTTTGTGCTTTAAGAGCTATAGTAGTTGTTGGATTTTAGCTTTTCCTACTTTTTAGGTCCCTTAGACTTAGGATTGAGTCTAGATTAGGTCCTATATGCATTAGGATTTGGTTGATACTTGTTTACTTCATTCCTTTTATCATGTTTATCCTACTAACCTTTGTTTTATAGGGAAGTGAAGGTAAGTTCGCAAAACTCTTCCTTTTAAATTCTTTACACTTTCTAAGTGTATTTGTTTTAGCATTTTGTACTTAATTTGTATAACTTCATACTAATCCCCTTTATAAACGACTTAGCTTCCTTAGGAAGTAAGTTGCTTTCTAAGTTCTTTCTTCTTTTCATTTTTTCTCATTAGGATTAGAAAACTGCTCTAACCTAGTTTCATCCATGCATGACAACAATTGGGACTACTAGTCTCCCTTATACTTTTACCTTAGGTTTGCTTTGCTTCCTTTCTCATCTCAAAGAAAAGCTAAAACACTTTAATAAAGATTCTAGTAGTCTTGTGTGTACAAACTTATTCCATGGGGCACTTCTAGTCTTCCCATCTTGGGATAGTATAAGCTTGTCTAGCATGATATACAAGTCTAATCATGAGGCTATTTTCACAAACAAAAACAATCAAAACACTTCTCTAAAAGACAGTTAACAAATAACACTTGTATCTTCCTCGAGATTTCTTTTCTCATTTCACTCACTCTCAACGCGAACTTGCTACTACTTGCCTCATTTGCAAGACAGTTACGCACTCGTACCAGACGAGCCTGCAACACCTGGGCATAGGCATAAGCAGTTCAGTCATAAAAAATACAATCAAATAGTTTCCTCCTTAGTTAGGCGAACTACGTCTACCTTGATCCTTATTTTCCCGATGAGGTATGTAGGCAGCGGTGTAGGGCCCGTTCGAGCGCATCCTTTATTTTCCCTAAATTTTTCCCATACCTTTTCGATTTCTTTTCCAGTTCCCTTTCTTATTACAGTTCCAGTTAGCAGTTATTTTGTTCAGCAACATCTTATTTCTTACCCTTTGAAACATACAAACAAGCATGGATCCCGTCGGGTATGGTAGACGGTCTGGGGTGCTAATACCTTCCCAGGTCGTAACTGACTCCCGAACCCAGATCTTTGGTTCGCATGACCTTGTCCTGTCCTTTTCTCTTAGTTTTGTGTAGCATTACCTTTCTCATTCATTCGGGATAAAAATGCCTGGCTGGCGACTCTATCTTTTCCGCGCCACTTTCGCGTTTGTACTAGGATGAAAATCCCGGGAGCGACATTGGGCCTAAGTTAGTGGGAAACCAACAATTTGCACTGGAACCTCTTCAGGAGGAGAAAAGACACATCTATGAGTCCCAAGTCATAATTCCTCTCACCATTTCTAATCAACAAATTGCTATTTCTGGACCCTTGTCCAATGTTCCCGCTGGCGACTCCAAGATGGGCTAGTTTTTCTCATCCTACCATAGGACTAAGCCTTTAGAGAAAAAAATCAAAACCATTGAAGGAGAACCCACAACTGAGCAATTTGCCCTAGATTTTTCATTTCTGAATGGAAACACTCGACTGGTGAGAGCAGTTCCTTCCTTTCCGGGTTCCGACCGCTGGTTAGCCAAGGTAGAAAAGGTCAAGGCTGATGAATGGAAAAAGATAGGGATTTATGACCTTCTGATGTTATAGAAGGCTGGTCTCCTCTATTGCTCAAACATATTGATGACTTTCTTGTACTTGTAGGACAACACCCATTATACTTTCCATTTACCTTGTGGGATGGTGACTCCCACGCTTTTCGACATAACCGCTATCACAGGGCTTGAACCCACTAGTCACACCTATAATCTAGAGGTTGACAACGAAGACACCATAGGCTTTGTTTCATATAAACCTACTTACGACAACTTTATGAAGTATCACTTCAAAACTTCAGTCGAAACCGTTTTAGACAAAAAGCATATTGCCTTTTTAACCATGTGGCTCTGTAAATATGTTTTCTGCTCTAAATCCATGTAGGTGGCCAAGAAATATTTGCCTTTGGCCGACCAATTTCATAACAATGCAGATGTATTCCTCAATGAGGTTATCTTAGCCTCACTTTATGAATCAATCAGTGAGAATGTTGTTGGCATGAAGAACATGGGTTCGACTGGGGCTCTCCAATTAGCTGGACTTCTCTGGCTACTTCAATTATGGCTCAATGCCATTTTCGAGGCAAACCTACCCATCAAAGGAGTTATTAATGAAAACTCCGATGAAATAAAAAATAGGAGGGTCGAAAGGACTCGCCTGACACAACTAACCCCTTCTGATGAGGGGAGATCCCTTCAAGAATCTTTCTTTGGCTATATTATGATGTTTTCCAAGAGATATGATTTTAGTCCCATCATGGCTTCTTTTGCTAGGAGAAAGTATGGACCAGAACGATTCACTAGGTCGTTTCTCCCAACATCCAAAAGTCACCAAGAAGATTTGAAAGCAATTTGGGAGGCCTTTTTGGTTCCTAGGTTGTTGGTCCACAAACTAAACCATCAAAGAGGCGCAACATCTTTAATTTCCTAATAGCCAAATCTAATCTCTCGACAATTTAGATTGGCTCAAAGCTATCCTAAGTGTCTATATGACAAGAAAGCATATATCGGTCTTTTTGATGCTATCTTTGATGAAGAGGCCACTTCTCTTCGACTTGCTCAAATTACCAATCCAACCCAACTTTCCATAGTCTAATTTGACCCTAACCTCCTTTGCACACAAGAATTCTATCAACGATGGTCGAAGTACTACCAAGAGAAATTCCTTGATGCTTCTACATTTTCCCAATTACTTACCCAATCTTTTGTTAATGTGCAGGAAAAGGTCAAGAAAGTTAAATCTACTCATGTCAAAAAGATTCAAGCCTTCCAAAAGTACTTTGAAACTGTCTATCGACCAGATGATCTTAGTCGAACCGTTAGTGAGGATGTTGTCCCTTTGAAGGAGAATTTTTTTACAGAAATTGAAGAAATTGAAACTTCCTTCCAATATTGCTCCTATGAAACTCTATGGACTAGTTTTTAAAACCTTTCCTCCAAAGTTCCTAGACTGTCTATTGTTGAGTTTGGAGTGGTTCTTAACCCTCCATTTCCATACTGGTTTGTCTATGGGGATTCTATTAAAATCCTTCGACAGCAGTCTCAACCCAAAGCACAAAGGGTAGTTACGACTAAACAAACACTTGACAGTTTCAAAGGGCACCTTCATATAGGATCGAAGATGTTCACATCGAATCTAAAATATATGAAGGTTTGGGGCCTTTGATTGACTGATCTTTACCTAACCACTTCTTTACAAATCCGTATATGTGTTTTAATTTCAGCAGTGCCTAAGAAGACTGGCTCGTCAAAGAGCACCACTGTGAAGGCTACTTCTAAGGCTCCTCACACAACTCAAAAGCCTCATACCACTCCAACAAGAAAGCCAAGGAAGGGTTCTCAACTGACCATCCACGAGGATGATGGTGAGGACCTATCTCCCCCTGAAGAGGGTAAGCTTATCAAAAAGAAAATGAAGCTTGTCAAAGCTCCTAACACGGCTAGCCAAACTTACTCGAAGGTAGCCATGGTTTTACAGAAGACACCCTCTCCCAAGGGTGTCTAAAGACAAACTCCTGGGGCCACACCGAAGGCGACCGCATGCCCCCACAAAAGCAAAAACTCAAGCCCTGATGCTGATGGTACTAAGGTAAGTTTTATTCTTGAATTATTTTCTATATGAACTGTTTGGTTGACTGTTCATCTGCCTAATCACACGATTTTCTATTTTAGGCCAATATTGGTGGCTCTACTCCACCACAACCAATAACTACTACTCCAACTGTTCTTCTGAAAAGCAGAGGTGAGCCCACTTATCACCCTACATCTGATCCTGGCTCTGGGCGAATCTCTTTGAGTGAGATTAACAAACCTGATTTTGTTATAGTTACCTCTCCTCAAATGGTGCATCGAGGCTCACCTGCCAAGATTGCCACTGAAAAATCTCATATAGCTGGGTCTGACCATGAAGGGGAGACTCTACAAAATAAGAAAGACCCCCTGGTCGAAGAGCCTACTCCTATAGAACAAGAACAAGCTCTTGTTGAGGATGAATACTCCCCTCACGATCACCTTCTCAATCAGCCTCTGGCATATTTCATGGATGGTGCAGAAGGGCCTCAATTTCAGTCTGAACTTGCTAGTGATCAAGGTGAGGATGCTAATAATGAGGAGGAAGATGAATAGGGTGAAAGTGATGCTGAAAAGGATAAGAAAAATCCTCTTGAGAATGTTGAAGTCGAATATGTTAAGGACTCCACTCCCCCAATAGCTGATATAATTCCGACTTCTACAACCACAATGACTAATGCTCAGCTGAATGATCTTAGAACCTCCAATCATAGAGAATACATCAAATTGGTGTTTGCAAGGAGATGGAGCTCTTCAGAGCATAATGTAATTGGTTCGACTACCTCTGAGGCTCTTACTTCTGATTATTTTGTCAGCCCGATCCTCCAAACTATTAAGAAGAAATTCTTTAAGGGGGACATCCTCAAAATTATGTACTCAGATCGAATTTCCCACCTTTTCCTTAAGGATACCCTCCAGAAGTTCGACCTTTCTACTCTTGCAACAATAATCTCTAACTTCCTGCTGGAGCTAGCCTTAGTTGTGAACCAACTGACTAAAGATCTCAAGAAGCTCCCCATCATTCAGGATACCATTGAGAAAACCAATGGACTTGAGGGTTCAGCCAGGTCAAAGGCAACTGATTCTAGAGATATTATGGAGAAGTTGGAGAAGGCGAAGGCTGATGGGAAAACAGAAAGGGCCTCTCTTACAAAAAAACATCAACATTTGGAAGCAACATATCGAAGAGCTGAAGGCAAAGGTTTCCACTACTGAAAAGAGGATCGAATAGCTGAAAGAATCACCTGATACTGAGCTAGACCTAGAGATGAGGCGAACCGTGGGGTATGTCGATGATGCTCAACACTTGGAGAAAGAGCTTTCCATATCGAATCTGGAAAAAGAGTTAGTCAAAAAGCGTCTCCAAACTCAGAGGGTCACTTTTCTTAACCTGAAGGCAAATCTCCCTTTTTAACTTCTTGTATATCATCTTCTTACATTTCAAGTACAATTTTTAATGACCCTTCTGTGGTCTTTATGTAACAATGACAATGTTTGTGCCCTTTGCACCCCTTATATGTTTGTTCTTTTATTTATGTTCTCAACCTTCGATTTACATCACTGCAAGGTTTTAACATTCCTCTCTCAACCAAACTCATGACTAAAGATTTTCGATGGCTATCTAAAAGGTGTTGTCTCTAAACCATAGAGATTTCGTCTCATTCATCCAAATTCACCTTATGAAATGTATTTTGTTTTAATATTCATGTGCTCCAACGGCACAAGTCCCCATGTTTTGAAAAATACCAATAATAAAGTATTGGAACATATTCCTAGGAAAATTCCAAGCATTTCCAATGTCTTATTTGACTATTCTTTATGACCATGTAAATTCTTCTATAAAAACCTCTTAACTAGTTTTTATTTATTACTTTGTCATTCAACATGAGTATCTCCACCAAATTTTCTACCAACAAGAAGGCTGTGAAAAAGGAAGAAAGCGAGGTAAATGTTAACGCCTTAATTATGTCATCCAGTGGGATGAACACATCCATGGAGTCTACTGCAACCAACAAAAACCCTGGTAACAAAGTAGGGACTTCCAACAGTCGTGTCAAAAAAGAAGACTCCCATGTCAAAAAGGAAGACTCCTATGGTGAACCTGATGATGACTGGATGAATTATCCTTGTTCAAGACATTGGAAGAGACATGAATAATTTATCCTCCCTATATATTTTATGCATCTTTATTTCTTTGAAGCTTTATGTATGCCATTTTTGCCATTTAGCCTATTTTGGCTTCTTCGAATAATTAAGTCATGCTTTGATCTGAATCTCTTGCAAGATAGGCCTATATTTATTCAAATATTTACCATTTACTTTTAAGATTCTTTGATCATCGCCAATTTCTTGAATCTCATATGCATTGTTGGTAAATGTGTTGATAACCTCAAAAGGACCTTCCCATTTTGGGGACCATTTTCCTAAAGATTTGGTCTTTCGATCCATATGTAAGATAAATTTCCATACTAATTCCCCAGTAGAAAAGGTTTTGACCTTAACCTTTTTATTATAAGACTTCTCTAACCTCTTCTTTTGCCTTTTAATAAATTCCAAAGCATATAGCCTTTCTTCATCTAGGTCTACCAATTCATACAACATCATGTTCCAATAAGTTTCAGAAGGAATCTCATGATGTCTTTGAACCCTTGTAACCCGGAGATAGATTTCTACAGGCAAAATTGCATCATGTCTAAATTTAAGTTGAAATGGGGTGGTATTGGTTGCCTCTTTAGGGGATGTTCAACATTCCTAAAGAATTTGGTCCAATGTCTTATGCCAATTATTTGGCTTTTTTCCCACATGTTTTTTTTATCAATCTAATAATCACCTTATTTGCCGCTTCGACTTGGTCATTTTCCTGAGCATAATAAGGCATATAAGTTAGAAGTTTGAAACCCATTTCCTTAGCAAATTCTTGCAAATTCTAGCATATTTCTACCAAGCGGGTGATATCTTGGCTTAATCTGGGTGATCTCTGCCTATGTCGAGCAGAGGTCAAGAGCGAGAAGAGCGAATCGACCGTGATTAGATGTGGTCGACTAGTCCTGGCCGATGAGTGGACATGAATCTGATGGGTCTCTTTGATGTTTGGGCTATTGGGTTGTTTCATGAGCATGAGAGGATTGGGTCACGCCTAGTTGTTGGCCCAGTCTGGAAAAGGAGACCCTAAGTCATTGCTTCTGGTCGCATAAGTGATGGCTTAAGGGTGGCCGACTATGATCGGGGTGAGGTTGAAACTAAATTTGTCATTTTCTGACCTAGAGCAGATGAGCCTGTATTCCTTTGGTCGTTACAACGTGTTTGTTTGTATGAAGAGCCCAATCGTTATGCTGAAACATTGCGTCACGCCTGCACCTAGGAATGCGTGTGCATTTAATATGTAATGATGGCTACTCTACGGTCGTCCCTAGGTAATGAGTGCACCGTTTATATGAAGTAGGTCCCACATGCTAGTGGAGGCTATAAATAGGGTACTAAGCTTCAGTTTTACACTTTTCACTCTCCGCTTCGTTGCTCGCTGTAATCAAGTGCTCGAATTCAGCCGCCAATTACCGTTAACCATCACACCTTCCGAGGAGACCATCCGGGAACGTAAGAAATATTCTTAAACTTGTAAGTATTGTCATTTTCTATTTTGATTGTGCTTTCGATTCTAGTAGACAAAGTAGTTGCATGCGGTTAGGATGAAGTTTGGAGCCAATATGACATATATCTCAAATATTTAGGATTCTGGTACGGAGTTTCTTACTCTGTATGGTGGTTTCTGCGACTGAGACGACATTTAGGATTTTAGGTTTATCGTCCATCACGACGCCGTCCGACGACTCTGGTTGAATTGCAACTAGAGTTTTGGACTATAACATGGTTGCATTCATGAACTAATCGCTCTACTTTATCAATGTTTTTCCCTTCCCCGAATAAGGGCTTTGATCAAGGACATCATCCTCGTTCCTTAGCACGCTCTTTCATTTGATCAACGGTGGAAGGGTGGATTTGATTTACTCATCAAATTCGCATTTACTTTCCCTGCTTTTCAGGTGCGAGGATGTCGAACGACGAGCCTATTCGGATGGACGTCGAAAACCTTTCTAGCGATACTGCATCATCCACTGCCCATTCATAGGAATCGTCATTGGAGAGGATTTCTCCATCTTCTAGTGATTTGGAAGAAACCACCTTGATTAAAGCTAGATTTGCTGAGTTCGATAAGGGTGATGAAGAGGAAAAAGATACGCCAATTGAGAAATGGGCCTCCGAGGAGCCGGTGAACATCGCGTCTGTTTATTCCAAGGATCTGGAGGGCCCGGATCCTGAGGTCGGGGATCCGGAAGACTGGATCATGAGGTTTCCGGGCAAGGATGATTGTATTTGCTTCTCATGCGGGCCCAACAAGTTCCCTTTGTATGATATCTTATTCAAGGAGTTCAAATTCAGACTCCCCTTCTCGAATTTTCAGCAGTCTGTCTTCATACACCTGGAACTCTCCCCTTCTCAAATTCATCCCAACTTGTTCGCTTTTATCCGGGCCTTCGAGATGACGTGCGGTTACCTAATGATAGGGGCGATTCTCCCTTTTGTTTTTTAATATTTTTCACCTTCAAAGACAAGTGGTACAAGGGAAATTTGGCTGGGTCTCCTTGAAACAAAAGAAGAAAATCTTCAAGGCCTACTTTGAATCGATCAGAGATTTTAAAGATCGTTTCTATCTGGTCGAACTAATTTCTGAGCACAGTGAATTCTTGCAAATTTTGGGGGGTGGACACCGATGACAAGGGGAATGTTATTTTGGATAAGGACGGGAAAGAGGTCCCTCATTTGCTGTTGAGATTTCACTTTTATTGGTCGCGCGATCATTTTCTACGCGGGACAGACGAGTTCCTAGACATTTCTTCTGTGCTGAGTGTGGGCGACCAAGCCAGTTATGATGCTCTAATGACCTATGTCTCTCGGATCACTATGACCTTGCATGTTAACGAATGTGGACATTGATCGCTCCGCAAGTGCACGAATCTATCGAAGAAATATAAAAGATTGTCGAACCACAGAGACCAATGTCAAACTATTGTAATTTATTGTTGCGGTGCAAAGCTAAGGCTAGAGATTGTCATGAATGAAAACGATAAAGGAATAACTAAAATAAAAGGGTCTTAAAATAAATAAGGGAATCGAGGCCGTAGAATGATTTCCGGGGTACTTAGGGACTCTATAGGTTACGAGGCTGAAATAAATGTTGAAGTTGTTTTGACGAAAATACCAACCTAAAGGTTCGATCTCACACTCTCGCGCTATTGACCGAGCCACGGCCAAAAACTCCAATATTTTTCTCTCGCTCGCTCGGTAATTAAAGGACGCCTTTTTGAAGATGGATAAGATCGAAATGAAATACCTAAAGCACTATCGTTGTGTTTAGGTTTCAGTGTCATGTGCCTACTATCTGACGGATACCTCAAACTCTTGCTCTATTGGACTCGTCTTAGTGCATTTCTCACTCTCGTGACAAAATGCTGGTAAGCAGCCTCTCGCTCTCACGACAAGACTACCTATATTAAACTTAGAACACAAAACCAGAATTTCAAGCATACAAGTAGTGTCGGTTATCCTACGGAGTCTCGTCGAGTCGGCGATCCTCAAACTACGGGCTCAGGAAAATTTAGCCAGACATATAATTAAGCATAAACAAACTAAACATTATAAACGAAATTAAGGATAACATGCTTGAACAATTATAGAATACTATAACAATGTAGAATACAATAATAATATAGCATACGATAATAATAATAATAATAAAGCGATAAAACAAGGAACTAGTAGATGTGGGAAAATAAATGGAGACTTGATTAAACAAACATTTAAATACTTGTAATAATATTCCAGCAAGGTTGTTGATCCAAGAGTGCAATACAATAAAGTAGCAGAAAGGAAAACGATTGATACAATCCCTCGATGTTAGTTATTGTCGCTTTTACAAATGATTTATGCTTAATTCTAAATGCGATTTGGAAGCGCTTCCGCGCAAAATCTGGATCTTCTGATTGCTCCCTAGAGGGGTCTATTTATAGGCAAATTTTGATCCAAGAAGTTCCTTGAAGATTTGAATTTAAACGAAACAAAACTTCCAAACTGATGCTGAAAAAACTGCTACCGTGCATAATGGCGATCACCGTTACAAATCGCGAACGCCATTTGTTCAAATCCCAAATTTCCCTCCTTTTTGAGTAATGGAGAACGCCATTCCTCAAGGCAAAGAAATGGAGAACGCCATTTGGCTAGGGGAGGCAGAATCATCATTTTTCTGCACTTTCTTCATTCTTTAGCTTAGATATCGCTCCTTTCTTCGTTTTTGCTAATAATGGACCTATTAAGACAAAACAAAGGAAAACATAAGTAATTAATTCAAATAACATGAAAGACTCGATTAAATGATACTAAAAGTGAGTGTAATGAATCGGAAAATACGATACGGATTCAATTTATCAAACTCCCCCACACGTAGGCTTTTGCGTGTCCTTAAGCAAACTCCCCACTAGGTAAATAATTAAATGCGTTGTTCGACTCTTAGGCACGACAAAACCAAATGGTAAGATAATCTAATGCTAGTCTAATGAAAAGTGGATAGGTACTAAATATTGAAACTAAGGATACCGTAATGACACAAATCCACATAAAGCGGACAAAGATTCCCCTCTTATGCAACATCAACCAAAATCATGACATTATACTTTGACCTACTATTAATCATTCTATTTTGTTTCTTTTTCATTCATGCACAATCACATTAAGCATGTTATCCTTTTGCTTACGCGGTAATCAAACCTGTTAGTGTTTGATCTCTTATTCACAAAATGTGTCTTTTTTTCTTTCTTTTTCTCTTTGTTTTTTTTTCTTTTGCTTACGAATTTCAACATTTTGCTCCCTTGGGCTAAATTGTTGGGTGAGAACCACCTAACTTATTAAGAACATGTGTTTGATTATCATTTTTATATAAAATCAAATAAACACAACTTTGAGATCAACACATATTTGCATCAGTTCGTTACTTAGTTTGCATCTAAGGATGGTGCTGACTGCTAAGATAAACTAATCAAGAAGCTACATAGAACTTTATAACATGGTCTCAGCATAATGCTTATCTAAACTAACATCACATAATTGGAAACTCTAGGGTGTAAAAATGGTACCTATCTTTTCCAAACTTTCCCAAGTTCAACCTAACATAGCCTAAGCAAAATAAAGTAACTTATTTGGTGTCATGCCAATGAATCAAAACGAATAAAATTTTAAAATGGGACCAAGTTTCAGGGAATTTTCAAACAAGAAAAAAAAGTAAATAAAAAATTTGACTCAATTAGCGCATATGACTCAATAAAGAAAAAAACTAAAACTAAAAAGCGATAAATTGAAAGCGGTAAAGTTCCTCCCCCACACTTAAACCAAACATTGTCCTCAATGTTTTGATAAAAGGTGGAAAAAGGAATTATAGAACCTGTATGAATGTCATTGCATGCCAAATCCTCTCTGATCCTCTCTTATTGTCCATGTCTTTTCTGGCCACTTTTGCTTCAGAGGTGGGCTCTTTGAGATACCTCTATTTGTTGAATTTTCTCTCTTCTGAAACAAATCATAATGCAACCCATTTCCGAAGGAAGTACCTGCAAAAGTGTTAGAAAAATATGCAGTGCAATATTGGTGTCACCACCAGTAGCGACATTTACATGAATGTCCGTGGGCACCTAGAAGAAGTTGAGATGAGACAAGCAATACATTTCTTTATTTCCTGCAAACACGAACAATAAAAATAAAAAATTAAATTAAAAGTTCGTGGGGAGCCTCCCACACAGGGCTTTATTTAACGTCGATAGCTCGACGACTAATAATATTTTGGTTTCCATGGCCATTTATCAAGCCATGTCACATATCCCTCACATTTTCTTTTCTTCCATCTGTGGGGTGGTTCATTCTTTTTAACTTGTGGTGGAGGTTCTGGATCTATCCTAAGTATTAGCTTTTCAAGTGTCGACTTAGTTATTTCATCCACCATCTCAAAGTCTAACCTTACCCTCTTAACATTAATGATATCCCTAGTTTCATGCTCCTCTAATTTTCTATTTTTACGTTGGATATCAAACAAGGGTACATTGGTGCATATATTTTCCAATACATCCGCATTTGTGTTGGATTGGGAGTCTACAAAACTATGCGGTAAAGCAATCGGTGGGGTATAGGAATGAGGAATAACATTAGATGCTTTCTTCTTTACCTCTTCGACGACCTCCTTTTTGGGTGGTGTCGGCAGACTTCTCAATTTCTACTCCTTTCTCATCATAACTCCCCTCAATATCATTGTCACTCTCCTTAACCTCGATTTTCAATTTCTCTTTCAGTATTGGTTGTTACAACATTCACATGTCTCTCAGGGGAGGGTCCTATAGGTGTTTGTGTAATCAGAGAGATTTGAGTCTCAAATGCCTCAGTGTGAGTCGCAAGGGACTCGACCACAATGTTCATCCGCCTAAAGGTTTCATAACTTTGGAGATGTTGGTTTCTAAACTCTTCATTCTGGATAGTTTGTGTCTCTATAAAGCGCTCCATCATAGATTCAATCCTAGAATTAGTTGTTATTTCAATGAAATCCTCCATTAATTTTCCGAGGTTTGAATTATAGGAGTCTCGTGGTTCTTCAAATTATTAGGAGTGGTGATTTGGGTGAGAATGAGTTAGTGTCGTGTTGAAATCATCCATTAGTATTTCAAGGTTTGATAGGGATTCTTGCGGTTCCTCAAAATTTTTGGAGTGGTAATTGTAGAGAAAATTTGGGTGCGATTCCTCAAACTTTTGGGAGTGGTAATAATTGAAGTAACTTGGATGCGGTTCCTCGAGATACTGTGAGTTGTAATCATAGAGAAAGTTTGGGTGATACATAATTTTTATTAATTTTTAATTAAAATTTTTATTTTATTTTTATGAAACAAGAGTGCCTTAGTCTATACGATGCACCAACAAAATAACAATATTGACTATTGGTCCCCGACAACGGCGCCAAAAACTTGATCACTCTGCAAGTGCACGGATCTATCGAAGTAATATAAGCGAATGTCGAACCACATAGACCAATGTCAAACTATTGTAATAGATCGTTGCGATGCAAAGCTAATGCTAGAGATTGCCACGGATGAAAATGATAAAGGAATAACTAAAATAAAAGGGTCTTAAAATAAATAAGGGAACCGAGGTCGTAGAATGATTTTCGGGGTTCTTAGGGATTCTATAGGTTCCAGGGCTGAAATGAATGTTGAAGTTGTTCTGACGAAAATACCAACCTAATGGTTCGATCTCACACTTTCGCACTATTGACCGAACCACGGCCAAAAACCCCAAGATTTTCTCTCGCTCGCTCTTTAATTAAAGGACGTCTTTTTGAAGATAAATAAGATCGAAATGAAATACCTAAAGTGCTCTCGCTGTGTTTAGGTTCTAGTGTCATGTGCCTACTATCTAACGCGTACCTCAAACTCTCGCTCTATTAGACTTTTCTTAGTGCATTTCTCACTCTCGTGACAAAACACTGCTAAGCAGCCTCTCGCTCTCATGATAAGACTACCTAAATTAAACTTAGAACACAAAACCAGAATTTCAAGCATACAAGTAGTGTCGGTTATCCTACAAAGTCTCGTCGAGTCGATGATCCTCAAACTACTGGCTCATGCAAATTTAGCCAGACATATAATTAAGCATAAACAAACTAAACATTATAAACGAAATTAAGGATAGAATGCTTGAACAATTATAGAATACTATAACAATGTAGAATACGATAATAATATAGCATATGATAACAATAATAATAAAGCGATAAAACAAGGAACTTGTAAATGCGTGAAAATAAATGGTGAGTTGATTAAATGGAAATGTAAATACTTGTAATAATATTCCAGCAAGGTTGTTGATCCAAGAGTGAAATACAATAAAGTAGCAGAAAAGAAAACGATTGCGACAATCCCTCGATGTGAGTTATTGTCGCTTTTACAAATGATTTATGCTTAACTCTAAATGAGATTCGGAAGCGCTTCTGTGTAAAATCCGGATCTTCTAACTGCTCCCTATAGGGGTCTATTTATAGGAAATTTTGGCTCAAAGAAGTTCTGGAAGATTTGAATTCAAACGAAACAAAATTGCTAAACTGTTGCTGAAAAAACTGCTCCCGCGCATAATGGTGATCACCATTACAAATGGCGAATGCCATTTGTTCAAACCCCAAATTTCCCTCCTTTTTTAGTAATGGCGAATGCCTTTACTCAAGGAAAAGCAAATGGAAAATTCCATTTGTCTAGAAGAGTCAGAATCATCATTTTTCTGCATTTTCTTCATTCTTTAGCTTAGATTTCGCTCCTTTCTTCTATTTTGCTAATAATGGACCTGTTAAGACAAAACAAAGGAAAACATAAGTAATCAAATCATATAATATGAAGGACTCGATTAAATGATACTAAAAGTGTGCGTAATGAATCGGAAAATACGATACGAATTCGAGTTATCAGTCATGCGATCTTGGACAAGGACGGGGGCCCCAAGGTGACCCCCAAATTCATAGAGGTGACCAAACTCGTTGCTTGCGACATAGACGAGGATGTTGCAGTATACCTTTGTAGTTTTAGTATTTGTATGACTGTATGTCTTCCATGTTCGTTTATCTTTTATGATCTGACCATGTTTATTTTTGACTTATTCAGATTCAATGGTGGATATGCAGGACAAGTTGATGACCAACGTCGGAAAATGTCGAGCACCTAAGAAACTAAAGCAGACTCGCCTAGGTGAACGACTGACCACGGGTTCGGGTACTTCTTCTCCGGCTTCTCATGGCTCGCAGGGGGTACCTCCAAGTCAGGGAAGAGGCCTTTAGCTGAAGATGTGGTGATTCTATCGAACTCTCCTTCAAAGCTTTCTTTCGAGCTTCCTACTTGTTTCCTGAAGCCAGGTTTCCTCGAGGAGACTTCCCTCCAAATCCATAAGGAGGAAACGCTCCATTTGGAAGGGTTGAGTCGATCGAATAAGAAATCGTGGCTAGCCCGGGACGCAAGCTCGGTGATGTGGGTTCTTACCATGGCCTCCATGTTTGCGGAGGGGGCAAATACTCAGGAGCAGGGAATTCAGTGATTGAAGGCCCAGTTGTCCGTTTCCGATGACATGGCCAAGGCTTCTACAAAGTCGCTTAAGGAGGCCTCCAAGAAGATAAAGGAGTTGGAGGATTCTTAGGTTGCTGAGAAGAAGTCGGCCAAGGAGGAGATCTCACGTCTCAAAGCCATTATAGCCCCTACTGCAGACGAGCCCGAAGAGTAGAAGTCTCTGAGAACCTGAGCTGAGATGATTGCCAAAATTGAGGAAGGGGAGGCGGATCTTGAGGAAATGGCGGCAGTGGCGTATCAAAACATGGTGGACAACCTGAAGATCGTTAACCCCGGGTTGACTTTCATCGAGGAAGGTATCCATTTCCTATACAAGGCCAATGACGGCGTGGTCCTTATTCCGGACTACCTCAAACAGCCAGAGCAGGACAACACCCTCATGGAGGAGGATCACGGGACCCCCGCGGATGTCCAGCCCGATGCCAATGCTAACCCGTGAGGCTTTGATGTGTTTTTGTGTTTTGTTGGTCGGCTTGCATGCCATAGCTTTTAATTGTGACATGGGAATCTATTCCCCCTTTTATGTAAAATGAGAACAAGCCGGTCCTTGGGGCCACATATTTTAATTTTAAGTGTTTTACGGCCTTGGTGGTCTCTTCTTTACTTCTTGCGGTGTATGCACGTATGTCCGTCAAAGGATATACTTTATTTAATATTTTCACTCAGTGTTTTCGCAATGTTTGGATATTTTGATGTTTGCTTGATATAAGTAAGCATTGTTCTTTTCGCGCGCTTGTGTGGGACTTGGGTTATGTTTATAGGTTTGGGAAGTTGTACTCGTTTTGTTTTCCCATCTATTTGGGGAACCGGGCAGGATGCCAACGTGTGTTTGGCTAGGGGAGCAAGGCCCGAATCATGGAAATGATTCGTGCCCTATCGCGTGAATGTCCCATCGCGAGTTGGGTGTTCTTCCTGGTCATGGTACGAAGACGACGACATACTCGTTTGAGGATCTCATCGTGTTATGGTGCTCTTCCTCGTTCATGAGGAAGGTTCCATTGAAACATAAGTTTGGTATGTGATACTTGTACCTAGGTATGCATGTTAGGTTAGTGCTTGTACCAATTGACACCATAATTTTAATATTGTTTAACTTTCTCAGCATTCCAAGGACGAGTAAGTTCTTCCCCATTTATATTTTCCAAGTAGTAGGCCATGTTCTCCATTTTTGCTCGGACACGGTATGGGCCTTCCTAGTTTGCGGATAGTTTTCCTTCTTTGGAGTCTTTGTGATTCCTCCTAAGGACAAGGCTTCCGACCTCGATTGCCCGTTTGATGACTCTAGAGTCATGCCTTATGGCAATTTTTTGTTTGCGCGATGCTTCGTGTAGGGCTGCTCCTGACCGAACCTCCTCGACCAAATCGAGCTCTTCGTGTAACATTTATGAGTTAGTGTCTTCGTCCATAGGGGCTTCTGTTCGCCTAGACGGTACATGCATTTCTATTGGGATAACAGCCTTCGTCCCATACGCTAATCGAAAGGGGGTTTCCCCGGTAGTAGAATGGGCATGGTGAAGTATGCCCATAGGATGTTGTGCAGCTCCTCGATGTCATACCCCAAATTTGTCCTACCTTTTTAAATTCTCATTTATTTTTACTTTGTATCATTTATGCAGCATAACCTGTTTTTCATCATAAATAATGTCTAAAATATAAGCCAAAAAGAAATCTCGGATATACAGATAGATCGGTCAAATTAATTTTTAACAGTGCGTAAAATCGATAGACGAAAAGTTTTAAAATCGAGCTTGTAGACGTCAGTATACCTGATCTATATTTCACGTAGTTCAGCCTGGCAGGCTCATTTTATTTTTCGGCAACTTTTTCAATCATATTTTTTTGATTAGCTGAGCCATTTAACCGGTCTACTTATTTTAAAATTTGACAAAACGCTGTATTTTTCTGAGTCATATATTTCTTGCTGATAATTTTAGTACATTCATTTGAATTTTTCGGACACTTTGATACTTGACCTTTTTATCCGTTTTTTTAACTAGTTAATTCTATTTTTAATAAAAAAAATCATTTAGTTTAGTTAGACTAATTAGATAATTAATCTATCTTTAATTCGATTTTATTATTAATTCTTTTGTATTTATTCTTATCTTTTGGTAAACTTGACACCAAGTTTGTGTATGTACTACCATAATACACATTGACAGCTCATATATGAAGAAGAAAAAATGTTATTCACGTACTACATTCTTATTCACCCAAACAAAAAAAATATTCCTCTACATATAGTTGTCCGCATCTCACTAGTACACTCTCCACTCAATTTTCACACCTACGTGACCGTTAGACACCACACTCACACTACTGACAAAATTTTCTTTCCACCCACATAAATACCCCACTTTCTTTTGACGATAAAAGAGAAAATAAAAAGATTCCACTCTCTCTCTCTTGTTGCTACACACAAATCACTCACCAAAAGATAATTTCATTTTTCTGTTTTCCACTTTGTTTTCTCAAACCTCATCGACACTCATATTCATTTCAACTCATAAAACCATATTTCATCATAACCTCTTCCATTTTTCTATTTTTCAATAATCTCACCTCTTTCCACTTTTAAATCGCAAAAAAAAAGAATACAGTTAGCAAAAACCACTTACATCAATACACATTTTCCATTTCTTTTTCTTCCAAAACATAAAACCAAAGCCATATTTCATGTACATAAATCACCAAAGTCATACTCATGAAACTTCCTCCACTTATTCATCACATTCAACACCCTCTTACGGCTTACCGACACCATCCCTCCATAGAAGCAACATAACTCTTCCAATGTGAACTCGTCTGAGCCATTTTTCCACCACCTACAACATCTGTGACCTTCACTCTAATCACCATGAATACCGCAACATCTTTCATTATCATCCCTTGTCATGTTTGTCGCGATTCCACCGGTAATGTACTCTTCATCAAAGCATCACGACAACAACTAAGCAACATAATAACACTTCTTGCCGCGAAATACGCTTTACTACAACTATAAATCTTCAGCAACAACAACTCAATTGCAGCAGGTCCGACTCGAAACATCAACAAATTCTTAGCACAATAATATGTCTCGATAACATAGCAGCCACCGTCTTGGTATGTGTAGCAGTCCAACTTTTAACTCAATGATACTAAATAACTATATCTCGTTTTCGGTAAGTTCTCATTTCCGGTTACGATTCTGTTTTATTGAAGATTCTATATTTGTATTTAGAAATCATAGTATTCAATGGTTGTTATGCTTATATTTCATTCGTAAATGTTTCTTTCCGGATTCAGTATAGTTGCGGTATCGGTTATACGGTTTGTAGTATTTTTTAAGTTGAGGTTGCTATCTCATGTTGGATGCATACTCAGTAAAAAACCTTCATAACTACTGATGCATTTTTCTTTGTTTTGTAAATGATTCATTTAATATTTTAAGATGGAGTTTGAGCAGGTCAAATTTGAGTTTTATTATTTATTTATCTCCATTCTTAAAAGGTGAAAATTGATTTTTATAAAAACTTCTTTCATTGCAAGTAGCAGCGCCACATTTTTGTTACTACTTTTTGTCCTTTTATTCTCTTTTTATGATTATCATAGATTATAATCATAAAAATAATTTGAGTATTAGTTTTTCACGTTAATTCCATTTTATTTCATTTAGTAGCATTTGTTATTGTTATTCCCCCTTTCTTTTTAATCAATTTACTCATGTTGTTTAATTAATTAGTAGCTTAAATGTGGTTAATCAATAATTTCCTTTTGGTTATTAGATTATTTTATAGATTTTAATTGAATTTAGTTAACTTTTGAATAATGAGATAAGGTAAATTATTTTTCAAACATTGAACCGATTCTAAGATAGTTATAGAGCCAAATTTCGACGCTTTCGATTTAATCTCAGGTTCAACGCCTTCGAATAGTTTAGAACACTTAACACACGCTTCCTCTTGGGCAAATACAACGAACCCTTTTATTTCATTGCATTCCCGTGTAATTTTATTTGTATCCCCTCCCCATTTCGATGTACACATTTTACTTTTCCGCATTTATGATTTTGTTCGCTAGGAGCACCCTTAGGGACTAGGTTTGATTTCATTCTTCTTTCACAAACCCTTGCTCCAACGCTAAGTAGAATCCTAACCTTGCGAGCCGAGCGCATTATACCTCGCTAACAAAGCAGAAAAATAAACTCCATTTGCATTCACCCTTGTTGAGCGCATTATGCCTCACAATTGACCTTCAAAAACCCAAAACGTCTCCTTAGACCCAAACCCTTGATCCAACGTCAAGCGGTCATAGGTAATAAAACACTCTAATAATATGAGATGAATTGTATGCCACGAGCCTTAAGTGGTAGAAAGAGGATAATGAGCATCTCGTTACTCGCTCGATTATTCCGTCACAAGACGCTTGGCTTGATGGTTTGGAATAATCACCTCTAGCCATAGTCTTTAGTACAATTTGACTCCTAAATCCTTTTTTTGAAGAAAGGTAATAAATAAACAACCAACCAACCGTAGTAGGCCAAACTATGAGGCTCTCAATTTCCCATTGCACGAGGCAATACGTAGGCACAAGGATCTCAATCCTTGCCGAGCACCTAGGATCAATCTAACTTATGACATAAACTTTTTTCCCTTAGCAAGTAACTCATTAAGCATAGACATCCTTTCGTGTGTGACAACTTAGATGGTTTGGAATAATCACTTCTACCCATATTCTTTATTGCAATTTGAACTCATAAATCCTTTGATGAAAGAATATTAATAAAATAAACAACCAACCAACCATAGTAGGCCGAACTACGAAGCTCTGACTTTCCCATTGCACGAGGAAATACATAGGCACGAGAATCTCAATCCCTGCCGAGCCCCCAAGATCAATAAACCCTTAGTTTAGCAAGTAATTCATAAGCATAGACATGCCTTCGCGCATGACAACTTAGATGGTTCTCATCGAGTACGATGGATGTAGGGGGTGCTAATACCTTCCCTCTACATAACCGACTTCCGAACCCAGGAAATGGTTTGCGACGACCTTGTTTTATCCCTTCTTGGTGGTTTTATCTATATTTACCATTTCCCTCTTTGGGAATAAATAAAATTAGGTGGCGACTCTCATGCCAGCCAAGTCGCGACGGTGTTTGCGAGGATCGTATTTTTCGAGGCACGACACTTGACCCATCGCTTCTTGATCTCATCCAGCCTTCGATTGAGTCCCTGTAAGATGAATTTGTTTGCTGCTTCAGCCTGCCCATTGGTTTGTGGGTGTACGACTGAAGCGAAGTGTGGTTTAGTTCCGACATTGGCGACAAATTTTTGGAAGTTTTTATCCGTGAATTGGGTGTTGTTGTTAGTAACGATGGCCTGGGGTATTTCGAAGCGAGCGAGGATGTTACGTTTGAAGAAGCGCAGTATGTTGAGGGCTGCGATTTTGGCTAGAGGTTCAACTTCAATCCATTTCGTGAAATAATCAACTCCGACGATTATATATTTGTTCTGGTTTAATCCGACGACGAACATACTGAGGGTATCTAGGCCCACCATGCAAATGGCCACTGGGAGGACATTGTCTTGAGTTTGTTTGGTAGTGCCAGGTGCATGTCCCCGTGTCGTTGGCATTTATCTCATTTTTTACGTGCTCTCTGGCATCATTCTGCATGGTAGGCCAATAATAGCCTACTCGGAGGGGCCAATAATGCCTTCGTGGATTTCGCGTAGGATGTGCGGAATCGGTTTTTACTCGACATATTTGAGGAGGGGAATGGAGAATCATCGGTAATAGAGTTTTCCTTGGACTAAGGTATACGAGAAGGCTCGTCGCTTGACGATGCTGGCTTCCTTTGGGTCTTCGGGCAAATCGTCACTGGTCAAGTATCTATAAACTGGGGTCATCCAGCAGTTGGGGTCGCCAATGAAGTTTATGTCTATAGTCGAGGATTATATTTCAATGCTGGGACGAGAAAGTATTTCCTGAATGACAGATTTGTTCCCGCCTTTTCTCTTTGTGCTCGCAAGCTTTGAGAGCACATCTCCTTGTACGCTGTGTTCGCTGGGAACATGTTTGACCTCCACGAATGTAAACTTTGCGATCTTCTCTTTGAATATGGTCAAGTATTCTGAAAAGTTGTCATTTTTTACTTGATATTCCCCTTTGACTTGAAAATCCACGAGTTGAGAGTCTGTACAGATAGTTATCTCTTCAGCTCCAAGATCATCGGCGAGTCTTAGACCTGCAAGGAAGGCTTCATACTCTGCTTGGTTATTGGAAAAGGGGAAAGATAACATGAGGGATACTTCTATTAGGATTCCCTCATTGTTTTCTAAAATAGTCCATGCACCGCTTCCCATTGAACTCAATGCTCCTTCCACGAAGATGGTCCATTTCTTGGTCACGAAGATATGTCTTTCCGGGATGGTCGTTTTGGCCACGAAATTAGCAAGGGCTTGCGCTTTGATGGATGCTCTGCCCTCATAACGAATGTCGAACTCTGATAGCTCCAGTGAACATTTGAGCATTTGTCCGGCCATATCGTGTCGACCTAGGAGTTGTCTAATGGGTTGGTCAGTACGTACTACGATCGTGTGAGCGAAGAAGTAATGCCTAAGTCTCCGCGCTGCATAAAGGAGTGCTAGGGAAACATTTTCAATATGTTTATATCTAAGCCCGGGTCCTTGTAGGGCCTTTCTCGTGAAATATATTGGTCTTTGTCCCTCGGGCATTTCCTGTATGAGGGCAGTGCTTATGGCTTCGTTGGCGACGACCAGGTATAAAAACAAGGTCTCCCCCATCTCGTGTCGAGAGAGAACCGGGGGTTTTGACAGAGCCTTTTTGAGGTGCATCAGAGCTTGTTCGCACTCTTCTGTCCGCTCGAAGACAGCCTCCTTGCGGAGGAGCTTGAAGAAGGGGAGTGCATGTTAGGCGAATTTTGCTACAAAGCGGGATAACAAGGTGAGTACACCGTTTAGCGATTGGATGGATTTTTTGGAAGTTGGAGTGGGAATTTTGGTGAATTCCCGACACTTGTCAAGGTTGGCCTCTATCCTTCTTTTGGTCAGGTAGAAACCGAGGAATTTACAAGCTCGTACCTGAACGTGCATTTTTCAGGGTTGGATCGCATTTTGCATTTGCGTGCCTGGTCAGAAATTTTCTTTTAGTGGAGAGCGTGATCGGTTTCCTCATGGGATTTAACGATCATGCCGTCCATGTAAACTTCAAGCATGTTTCTGATTTCGTGTTGAAAAACTTTGTTCATAATTCACTGGTAGGTAGCACCCGCGTTCTTCAGGACGAAGGGCATTACGTTGTGGTAATAGTTGTCCGATTAGGTCAATAAGGCGGTGTACTTTTTGTCGGTCATGGCCATGAGTATTTGATTGTACCCGGAGTAGGCATCGAGGAACGAAAATAGTTTAAAACCTGCAGAGTTATCGACCAGCTTATCAATGCTAGGAAAAAGATAGGCATCCTTCGGGCAAGCCTGATTTAGATCGGTGTAGTCAATGCACATACGCCATTTTCCATTGCTCTTTTTGACTAATACAAAATTTGAGAGCCAGGTGGTATATATGGCCTCTATTACAAAATCTGCCTCTAGAAGGTCTTTTACAACTTGCTCGGCGGCTTCTATCTTTTCCTGGGACTACTTTCTCCTCCGTTGTGCCACCACTAGGAACAAGGGATCTATGTACAGATGATGGCATGCCGTTTTTGGGTCCAAGCTCGACATCTCAGTGGTACTCCACGCGAACAGATCAATATTCTCCCAAAGGCATGCTTTGAGTTGCTTCCTCGCGAGATCTGGGAGGGCCTCCCCAATCTTCACCCCTTTCGAAGGGTCCTCTCCTAATGTGACCAGCTCGAAATCTCCGTCGGGAATGGGGCGAGTGTAAACACCCCAAATTTTCCCTCACTAAGTTCACACCATGGCTTGTGTTCTTTCATCTTTGCATTAGTTTAGACATACCATCTCATATTGCATTTTTGTTTCACTGCATTAGTTCAAGTTCATCTGCATCTAGGGTTTGTGATCTGAGCAATCCAAGATTCGTCTGAGCCACTCCAAATGTCTTCAATCATTCCAAGAGGGTCCATGTATGCTCAATCATCATATTACATCCCTCAAAGATCAAGGAAGTCAAAAAAACACAAGAACTTGGAAAGCATGGAAGCTGAGCTAGGGTTTCACTACACAAATGACCTGAAATTAGGGTTTTGGTCATTCTTGTTTCTAATAGTCTCAATATGTTATAAGGATCATGTGTACCAAGTTTGATGAAGAAATTCATTGTGGAAGTCATATGTTCACTGGGTAACTTCTTGAACAAGTCAGGGCAAAATCAGGGCATTTGAGGCCCCCAACAATGGAACCAAAGTGGATTTTTCATCAAATTGAAGATATATGATCTTTATTTGATCATTGAAGTGCTTAGAAGTTCACAAAATTGAAGAAAAGTGAGCAAAACCAAAAGTTTCCAAAAATGGAAATGACTTGTAATGTAAACTTTCCATTTTGGGAAAGTTTTTCAACCTCCTCTTTCTCAACCAAAAATGCTTCAAATGAAAAATTGTTGGTCATGAAAGTTGTAAATTGGATCATTCCCTTCCCAAAAAGTACAAGAACAAGTCCTAATTCATTATGGAACTCAAGTTATGGCTTGTCAAAGTTGGCAAAAATCACATAATTTTCAAGAATGCACCAAAGAGGGATTTTTGCAAAACCACTTGCCAAGGCATTTTGTGAGTTCAAACACACTTCTATGTATCATAACATCATAGTGCATTGCCCTAAGATTATAATTGCCCAAGGAATTGTGTCATTCCATGCCTTGAACATCAAGAAATTACAAAAGGGCCAAACTTCATAGAATTTGCAAAATGACACATAAACTTCCATCCACTTGTTGAATTGCCTCCAAATGGATTCTATGGACATCCTTGATCTATGTTGCGCATGGAAAAGCCAATAAGCCAGCTACACCATTGCCCATACCTCAAGTACAAAACTTTTGCCTTTTTGGCAAGAAGCCCATACCAATCACCACAGTCCACCACCCACTCTCTGCCCAACCAGAACTCTACAAGCATGCTTCAAGGGTCATTTTTCATAAGAAACATAAGCTAAAACCTCCAAGAACTCAGCATATCCAAAATCACCCCAACTTGTAAAAACCTTCGAATCTCTCAACTCACATACTCAATCTTCAAACTTCTTTCACCATTCACCTTAGAATCATCCACTGACCACAAAGCAACCATTAAAACAGCCTCAAAGCACCCATAGACAAAACACGATTCTTGGCCAGTTCAGTTGCTACAACACAAACCAGCCACTCTCAAAGCTTTTGAAGCATTCCATTAGTCTCAGGAGGTTCAAAGGAAGCTTTTTGCACAAAGGAAGTGGCCAGAAAGCTCAAGTTTGGAAAGCTTCATCTCAGGTAGTCATCTCAAATCATTTTTCCAGAACTCCTATTTTAAGTTCCAATGTGAAAGAGCATGTTTCGCTGATCATTTTGTGCTTTGTATTTTTGAAAATGGTGAAGAATTTAGTTTGTATGCTTGTTCTGAAAGTTTTACCATTTTTTATTTTTTCTTTGAATCTTGTGATTGAGTAATTATAAATTTGATTTGAGTATGGATTTGAATTCAGGGAGATGAGAGGAGTTAATCTAGAGCTTTAGAGCTCCAGAAATAACCTAGGGATGAAGATTTGAGTTTACTCAGGGAGGGTGTGGCCGGAGAAGATGACCGGAGGTCTTCTCCGGCCACCTGAAAGTGATTATTGTGCTTAATTAGGGTTATGGCAGATTTTGAATATTGGCCGTAGGATTTGGTTTCCCGCGTGTTTGGATGGCACAGCAGCTGTCATTAAACCCTAATTGATTTAATTAATTTAATTAATTGAAATTAGATGGATTTGAATATAGCCATAATATTGCGCGCCAAGTCAACATTAATTTCCCCAGAATCCATCCAAGCCCTTGGATACGCATACTTCTGTTTTTATTCATTTTTATTGCATTTTTTCTCATTTATTTTGCACAATTTATTTTAAATAGCTAGAAAATCCTAAAAAATATTTCCTTTTACTTTTTCACTTCAAATAATTTTCTTAACTCAAAAATATTTTTATTTTTATTTTTTACATTAAAAAAACAATTTTTAAAATATTTAAATGTTTATTTTAATTAATTAATTAAAATATCATTTAGGTTTCTAAAAATCCCAAAAAAAATCACATTGTATCTTAGGACATTTAGAAACATTGTCATACCATCCGTACAAATTTCTTTTTGATTTTGAACAATCTTTGACATTTTTTTTTGAATTTAGGGTTCATAAAATTCCTATTTTTGAACCCTAACTTCAAGAATGCTTTTCTACCTAACCAAGAATGGTATGGCATTGATTCTTTTTGCATTGATCTTCATTTGAAATGTAGTATCTAGCATAATTTTGTCACAAATTTCTTCTGAATTTTTTATTTGATTTGCATTTTTTCCCTTTAGGTACCTTAAAACCCTAGATAACTTAGAAAAATCATAACTTTTATTAGGTTAAGAGTTAGGTCTTCTCCTTTGGGGTATGATATCATATGGGGTTAGGGTTCCTTTGAGTGCATTTTCAATTTTTTATCTTATGATTTGCTTCTGGTTTTGACTTTTGCATCTCATGTTGCATTAAAACCCTAATTTCTCATGTTCATTTGCATACATCTTGCATAAGCATTCATACATGATCTTGCCATGACATTTTATGCATCCACATGACTCTTAAGACATCTTATGACACATTAGAACCATGCTTGATCATTTCTTCATCCATTTGCCATGTTATGCATCCATTACATTCCATGAACATTCATGTACTTTCATTCTTCTTACATGTTTTCTTTGCATCCTCATTCCTTGTATGCTCATCCAACTCTTGACATAAATTTGCATCATCTCTTAGCATCATTTGCATCATGAACATTGCTTCTAGTTTTGGTTTACATCCTTGCATTCATTTCATTTTATTTCATTTCTTTTCTTTGTGCTAACTTTTCAGGTGGTAAGTACCTTGAGAAGTGAATTTGCCTTCACTTCTCACTTATCTTCTTATCTCTTTTATGCATCATTGCTGCATTTTGCTTTTGTTTTAGAGTGAGCTTGCTCCTTCTTGCTCTTCCTTCACCTTCTTTCTTCAAGTAACTTATCTTCTTAAGTGAAGTAAGTTAGCTTGTTTCTTCTATTTCTCCTCCTTTCATCTGCTTCTTCCTTGGTGGCTATTCTTGAAGATCTCTTGCAAGCCTCATAAACCCTAGGAACATCCAAGCATGATAACAATTAGGGTTTGATTAGTCCCCCCTTAGTTTTACCTTTGTGTTTTCTTTTGTGTCTCTCTTCTCATCTCTTAATCAGAGACTAAATCTTAAAGGTTTTAAGGCTTTGTGATTAAGGTTATGCCTGCATCCTTCTCTTAGGATGGAGTGTATAACTTTAATCCTAAGGGTTAAACCCTTAATGTGTTTAAATATCTTAATCAATTCATCTAATAATCACTAAGACAATAAGCTTGTAACTTGGGCCTTGCATTAGGGTTCTAATTCTTCCTTAATTGGTTAAGAAGGACTAACCCTAGTGTCAATGGACAAGTCCCCCTCAAGTTGTCTTACAAACCATAAAATCCATTTCTTAACCTTACCATTTACTAAAATCCACTTTAATAAAGGTTTTGTTTTGTCATGAGGTTAATCCCTAATCATGGATTAAGTTGAGGTATCTTCCCCAGCTTAAATGTTCTCATCTATTATCCTTCTATTAGGATGGTGTAATGAGTCCATTAAATCCTTGATTATGGCTTAAACTCATTACTTAACACTAAACAAAAAAAATAAAAAACATATAATTAATCACAAGTAGGTTAATGATCTTAATCCTACATCATCATGGTAATTAAGTTTGAGGTGTTTACTTCATACTTAAGGTATTCTCATTACCCCTAATCAGAGGGAGGATGTGATGAGTTTACTAACCCTTGATTTAGGCTTAAGCTCATTAATTTATGACAAACACAAAAAGCAATAAAAGATTGAAAACATCAAAAACAAACAATAATCGTCTCCTTCGGGATTTTTTTCTCATCATCTTCACTCATAAACGAGAACTCGCTTCTTCCATATAATACAAGACAGTTAGCACCTGAGCCAAACAGGTCATACACTTGAGCATAGGCAAGTAAGCAGTTCACAAGTCAATTTATCTTCAGTCTCTTTGAGTCGAACTACGGTGTTCTGACTTCCTCATTGCACGAGAGGATACGTAGGCATAACTTAACTGTTATCGAACAAAAGTCTCTGTCTCTTCCCCCCTCTTCCAGCATTATTCTCTAAAGCCTCATTCCTGAGCAATTCAATAATGACACATGTACATCCTTTTCCATCTTTTGCACACAGATAGCACTGACACCTGTACATTCTTTTCCAGCTATTGCACACAGATAGCACTGACACTACTCCCCTTTAAACACAAATCTTTCAAGCGTGGATCCCGTTGAGTACGACGGACAATCTGGGTGCTAATACCTTCCCAGGTTGTAACCAACCCCCTTTCTCAGTTTCTCTGGTTCGCAACCGTCTTATCCATTTCTTCCTAGGTTTATGCAGCATTACCTTTCCTTCGAGATAAAAATGCCTAGCTGGCAACTCTTTTCAGTTCTTCTTCATATTCTCCTTTCGCCGACCGTTCGCGTCTTTACCCCGTCTGACCTCGGTGTTATTTGGTGGGAGCGACAGCTTGGCGACTCTGCTGGGGAAACTTATATTGCAACCAGGGCTTCTGGTTCTTTTTGTGGGTTCCTCCTAGCGTTTGTTTAATTTATGTTTACGGGGGTGTTACGCGCTACTTGTGCTTATTTATTTGCTTTATTTATTTCTTTATGTACAACTTTATATATTGCTTTTCTTTACAGTTTTGTGCATATTCATATTGTCATTATCATTGCTGGATCTGCTTCTGTTTTGGTGGGTGGGGATTTCATTGAGTGATTAAGGTCCTATACCTGGGACCTGAGTGACACCTAGGCTAGAGTGGCTTCATATTCTTTCCCATTCCATTTCGGTCTGGTGCAGGAATATGAAACACGGTTCAGATGTGGGTTTCTTCTTGAGAACTCTGTGCTACAGATTTCCTGTAGTGCTAGGGCTATCTGGGAAGCCTGCTAAGTCTGGATGACCCTTTTATGACCTTCAGAATCTGGGGTGAATTAGAGGAGGATCTTTTATGGTTATTGTAAACACTGTACCTCCGGGTTAGAAGTGTTTACACTTCTCATAACTGATCCAAGTCTGAGGATCCTTGTTCTAGAACATTACATGTGAGGGGGTTGGGTTGTTTACAGGTTTTGCAGGAACCTTGGGCCACATCATACCCTGTTATTGTTTTGTTTAAGAATGCACCACCTTGGACAGTTCTTGTGATTACCCTGGACTTGTGACCCTTTATTTGGGTCCCCCACCTGGTTACTGGATTTCTGAACCTCCATCCAAACTTCTGAACATACATGGACTCTTACCAGGGTAGATAATCAGATCCAACTCTTGATCACAAACCCTTGCATATCATTTGCATACATCATCATTGCATCATTTAACATTTTCTTATTTTCTTTACAAGGTATCCATCATTTCATTTTTGGTTTGGTTTTGACCCCTTTTGCTGCTTAGACCTCTGCTTCAGTAATCTTCTTCAGCATCTCCTTCATCTTGTCTTCTCTAGCACCTCCATCAGATTATCAGTGTCTCTTCTCTAGCTATATGTATCAGGGACTTACCTCCAGCTTCTCATTCAGTGACCTTCATCAGCAGTTGTTCTTAGCTTCTTCATCATCACCCATTACCAGTATGGCTACTTCAAGAAAGAGCAACATTACTTACCACTTCTTTGAGCCCACATTGACTGGTATCAGACAGGTCCAGTCCCTCATTACACCTGACCACATCCCACTATTCAGAGAGCACTATGGGTGTATATGTGACATGGTCATGGATCTTGATGCATCTCAGAGGAGCATGATCTATACATGCTTGCAGTTTTATGATCCTCCTCTCAGGTGTTTCACATTTCCTGATTTCCAGTTGGGACCTCTGTTGGAAGAGTTTTCCTTGTTTATTGGAGTGCCTATAAGGAGAGGGATCCCTTTCAACCCAGAGATGACAGCTCCCAAAAATGAATACATAGCCAGGGCATTGCATTTGGAGCCTGCCCTCATTGAGCAGAATATGACAACCAAGGCTGGAGTTCCAGGCCTCCACCTTGACTTCTTGATTTCCCAGGCTACCCTGAAGGATGCAATAGGAGAATGGAAGGTTGTCTGTGCACTTCTAGCCCTCAGTATATATGGGGTTATTTTGTTTGCAGATGAGCCCAAGTTTGTGAGTAAGAATGTCATCCATTTGTTCTTGTTAAGGAACCCTGTTCCTACTTTGCTGGGTGACTTCTACTACTCAATACATCAGAGGAATGAAAAACAAAGAGGAAAACTGGTCAGATGTTGTGCTCCTTTGTATTATTCTTGGTTGTTCAGACACTTGCCAAAGACAAATTCCTTTTTGAACCCCCATCAGCAGAAGAATTGGGCTAAGAGGTTCATTTCCTTGACATCAGATGACATCAGGTGGTGCACCCAGAGCACCAAAGGCAAGGACATTATTACCAGCTGTGAGCAATATCCTAATGTGCCTTTGATAGGGGTGAAGGGTTGCATCAACTACAACCCTTTACTGTTTAAAAGACAATTGGGATATGCTTTGGTTCATCCTCCCAGAGGACAAGATTTGGGTGAGACACTCTACTGTGAGATCTAATCTAACTCTGATGTTGTCAGACAAGCTGCCTGGGCTTGGGACAACATCCATACCAAAGAGACAACCATTCTTAGAAGGTGCAACAACATAGCTTCAGCACAGTATTCTGATTGGTCCCGTACCAGAGCTCAGATCACCAGGATGCCTTTCACCTTGGAAGATACACCCGGACCTTCTACAGTACAGCCTGCAGCTACTGTTAGTATGGAAGAATTTGAAAAGCTGAAAGAAAGGAACACTCAGCTAGCTGAAGCCCTGAAGAAGACTCTATAGGAGAGAAATGACAGTCGTCTGGATATTGAGAGATTGGAAAGACTCAAGATTGAGCATCTGGCCAAGATAGAGAAAACAGATGACTACATTAGGAAGGCAAGAGCAGGGGAGTTGGTACTGAAGAATGCCTGCAAGGAGGAAAAGATTCAGAAGGCTAGGGCAGAGCACTATCTGGAGGAGAGCCAGGCTAGGTGGATCAGGATCACTGAAGCCCGTGCAAAAGAAGACCAGAGAACGCAGGCTAAGATAGAGCAGTTAGAGGCCAATAAGAAGAAGCAGCAGGCTGCTTTGTTGGCAGCTCAGAAGGAAATATTAGAATTGAAACTCCGTGCGGGGTTGAAGAGGTCAAAGGATCAGGACAAGCATAAGAGACTAACCAGTGCCATTGCTACAAGGAACCTCCTCATCAGGACTATTACAGAGCACCCAGTAGGGCCAGTGACTGAGGCCCTCTTGAAGGAAATCAAGGAGGATGATTTTGGCTTGGATGTCTGGTCTTTTGTTTGTACTTTTCTCTTTTGATTGTACTTTTCCTTTTTGTTGTTGTGTTTTGACCCACCAGGGGCATGTTTTGTAAACAAACTATGTATTTTTCACTCATTTGTAATATATCAATTTGTGTTATTTATTGGTGGGCTTTATCTCAACATCATCAACATTTTCTTGAGGTCTGGAAAGGTCAAAACCAAAGAACCAAACCGGATACCCTTGGAAGACAAATAAGCATATTGCATTGCATACTAACATTTCTTTTTGTTTTGTAGGTTTTTGTTTATTTGTTGTTTCTCACTTTGTTGTGGTTTCAGGAAACATTGCTCGCAGACGAGTGTTCCCTGTCAACAGAATACACTGGTACCCAACACGAAACAACCTTCCGGGCATTCAGATGGATCAGGTACAGCAGGACCTGAATGAAGTAAGGAACCAAATGGAAAATGAAAGGTTTGAAATGAGGAATCAAATGACCCAGTTCATGGTTGTGATGATTGGCTTAGCTCAGAGTCAGGAAAGACTAAGAGATCTGGTTGAAAGGCAGGCTCCTGATGAACACCATCCTGGTACAGGAGGAACCAGTAACAAATGCTATTCACACAGGCAGGGGCAGACCCCAATACTCTCACAGATCAATAGCAGTCGTTACTATCCCGGCTCCAGCTCCACAACAACCACTTTTTCCTCAACAACAACAACAACAATACTATCAGCAACAACCGCACTTTCCGCAACAAAGAACGTACCACAATAACAACAACAACCAACAGCAGCGCCCCTTTCAACAGAGGCCATCTCAAGCAAATAGGGTGATTGATCCCATTCTTATGCCATATGCCACCCTACTGCCACAACTCCTGAAGCTTAACATGGTTAAGTTAAGGACGTTGGCCCCACCGGATCCTCTCAACCTCCCAAAGAAATATGATGACAATGCCAGGTGCGCCTTTCATTCCAACGCACCTGGTCACAATACTGAGAAGTGTAGAGCCTTGGAAATGAAGGTTCAGGATTTGGTCGACTCCAAAGCTCTCAACTTCGCACCTCCTCCGAATGTTACCATAAATCCTATGCATAATCATGGTAGGCCCAGGATTAATGCCATAGATCTGCACTGATTAATAGTGTTGCACATATTCAAACACCACTGGCAGAAATCAAAGCTCGACTCTTAAGATGCCAGGTGTTCCCGGGCTGTGAGGCCTACTGCAAATCGTGCAAGACTGCTATTAATGGTTGTGAGAGGCTAAGGCTTGGCATAGATGGCCTCATCAGAGATGGAATTTTGCAAATTACCACAACGGCGTCTACAACATCAACAACTCTTTCTTCAGCTGCAATTGATCCTCCTACAACATCAACAATTCTTTCTTCAGCAACAATAGATCCTCCTACAACTACAACAACCATCATTCCCACTGATTCATCCACAACTCCAGCAATCACTCCATCCATTATTTCAACAAACCAAAGTTCAGTTACACTTACTTCTACAACTTCAACACCCATCTTATCAACGGAATCGCCTACAACACCAACAAACACTAACGAAGATGTCTCAACGGTCACAATCTATTATGACCCAGAAACTGTTCATCCCAACAATAATTTTCAACAAAAAAATGCAACACCTACTGTCAGATCTCTAGTCACAATCTATTACGACCTGCATACCATCACAGTTCCTTCCGATGCAACAATCAGTCCAGTCACCATTAAGGTACCTGGACCCGTTCCTTATGAAAGTAGTAATGCCATACCTTGGCACTACGGCTCTGATCTCTACTGCGACAGAAAGAAAATCACTCTAGATTCATCAACCTCTTTACCACAAGTTGACAATGTTGGGGGAGGCGGAGGCTTCACCAGAAGCGGACGCCTTTTTGCCTCACAAATACCGAGACCCAATGATGAAGCAGAGGCTGTTGCTAAAGCAAAAGGGAAGAGTGTGGTACTTGAGGAGCCAACTGTTAAAGAAACTCCGAAGACGTCTTTTGACCAAGAGGTGGACGAGTTTATGAGAATAATCAAAAAGAGTGATTACAAAGTGGTGGACCAGCTTCACCAGACTCCCTCCAAAATCTCTATCTTGTCATTATTAATGTGTTCCGAAGCCCATAGGAATGCACTTTTGAGAGTCCTGCATGCAGCCTACGTGCCGGAAGAGATTACGGTTAATCAGCTGGAAATAGTGGTTGCAAATTTTAACACCAGTCATGGACTGGGCTTCACAGATGCTGATTTAACGACGGAGGGACACAATCATAATAAGGATTTACATATCACCTTAGAATGAAAAGGTGTTGTTCTTTTTCATGTGCTGGTAGACACTGGGTCCTCGCTCAGTGTCCTACCAAAGAAAGCCTTGGTGAAGCTGGAATATGATGGTTTGGCATTGCGTCCAAGTAACTTAGTGGTGAGAGCATTTGATGGCTCTAAGAGATCAGTTCTTGGAGAGATTGAATTACCCGTGGTGATTGGCCCACAAGTCTTTAAAACTACTTTCTTTGTGATGGACATACAGTCGGCCTACAGCTGTTTGTTGGGTAGACCCTGGATTCACGCCGCTGGCGCTGTTACATCTACCCTTCACCAGAAATTAAAATTTGAGTGGGAAGGCCAGATCATCACAATCTGTGGAGTGGAGGATATCTTCGTCAGTCATCTAGCTACTTACAAGTATATTGAGATGGATGGAGAGATCCACGAGACTATGAGCCAGGGGTTTGAGGCCCTTAACATCAATGAAGCAACTGCTGTGTCTGGAACTTCCATCACTTCATATCAGCAAGCCCGAAAGTTTGTTGAGGAAGGTACCGCCAAAGGCTGGGGCAAACTGTTGCCAGTAGAGAAGAAAGAAGACAGATTCGGGTTGGGTTACAGACCGATCCGACAAGATCAACTAGAGGCTGCAAAGGAGCCCAAATTTATCAGTGGGGGGATGCTCACCCCAGATGCTGTGAACAGTCTGAAAGACGAGGAAGAAGGCGACTGCAACCTGGAGAATTAGATACGTCCAAAGATCCCGGGGAACTAAGTCTCTAACTGGTCTTCCCAAGAAATTATAAGAGTTACTTCTGCAGAGTAATTATTATTTCCTGTCTTTTAGCATGCATCAAGTCCTGCATCTTGCCCAAGGTGTCAGGACTCATTTTGTAATAGGGCCATCTTGTATTTTGTGCAAATGATTAATTAATGAATATCAGGACATCTTTTGCAAACGAGTCTCTTTTTCGCTCACTGTTTTTCATTTTTCACTTTTGTACAAAACAATAAAATGGCAATGTTTTCAAAATAAAAACTTCATTTTCACTTTTTTAAACAAGATAAAACTGATCACTAAGACGAACCAATCTCAACCCTTGCAGAGGTCATCCTCCAGATTGCACCGACAACAACACTGCTATGACCTTGTATGACTTCGATAATCCGATTAATCAAGCAGATGAAGGGGTTGAAGTAGACTATGAGTTACCTGAAGATTTAACTAGGTTGTTAAGGCAAGAGGAGAGGGTAATCACTCCTCATCAGGAGGAAGTTGAGACGGTTAATCTTGGTACCGAAGAAGACTTGAAAGAAGTGAAGATCGGGGCCCGTCTGAAGATTCAGTGAAGGAACAACTTATTGACATGCTTCGAGAGTACGTTGATGTCTTTGCTTGGTCCTATCAAGACATGCTAGGTCTGGATACCGACATTGTCATGCACAAGCTACCTTTGAAGGAAGACTGTCCTCCAATGAAACATAAGCTATGTCGTACTCGTCCGGATATGGCCATGAAGATAAAAGAAGAGGTACAAAAATAGTGGGACGCCGGTTTCCTTGCTGTAACTAGTTACCCACCGTGGGTTGCTAACATTGTACCAGTGCCTAAGAAGGATAGCAAAGTAAGGATGTATGTGGATTACCGGGATCTGAACAGAGCTAGCCCGAAGGATGATTTCCCATTACCTCACATTGATGTATTGGTCGATAACACAGTTCAGTTCTCGGTATTCTCTTTCATGGATGGATTTTCAGGATATAATCAGATCAGGATGTCACCCGAAGACATGGAGAAAACAACCTTCATCACACCCTGGGGCACATTCTGTTATAAGGTAATGCCTTTTGGGTTGAAGAATGCTGGTGCAACCTATCAACGGGCTATGGTAACAATATTCCACGACATGATCCACAAATAAATTGAATGTTATGTGGATGACATGATTGCCAAGTCCCTCACTGAAGAAGACCATTTGGTAAATCTGCTGAAGTTGTTCAAACGTCTGAGGAAGTATCAGCTGAAGCTAAACCCCAACAAGTGCACCTTCGGGGTATGTTCCGGTAAGCTGCTGGGATTCATTGTAAATGAAAAAGGAATTGAAGTTGATCCTGACAAAGTCAAAGCCATTCAGGAGATGCCTGCACCTAGGACTGAAAAGGAAGTTCGGGGGTTCTTAGGTAGATTGAACTACATATCAAGGTTCATATCTCACCTTACTGCAACCTGTGAGCCCCTGTTCAAATTGTTAACAAAAGAGCAAACAGTCAGGTGGAATGAAGATTGTCATAAGGCTTTTGACAAAATCAAGGAGTACTTGCAAGAACCTCCAATTCTTATGCCTCCAGTTGAAGGAAGAACTCTAATAATGTACCTGACAGTATTAGAAGGGTCAATGGGGTGTGTGTTGGGCGAGCATGACGAGTCTGGTCGAAAAGAGTATGCAATATACTACCTAAGCAAAAAGTTTACCGACTGTGAACAATGCTATTCACTGCTCGAGAAAACTTGTTGTGCTTTAGCGTGGGCTGCTCGCCGACTAAGGCAGTATATGTTGACCCACACTACTTTATTGATCTCAAAGATGGATCCAGTCAAGTACATATTTGAGAAGCCAACATTTACCGAAAGGGTTTCAAGATGGCAAATGATTCTGACAGAGTATGTCATTCAGTACACATCTCAAAAGGCCATCAAGAGCAGTGTATTGCCTGACTATCTGGCTGAGCAACCCATTGATGATTACCAACCAATGAAATTTGAATTCCCTGATGAAGACATCATGTTTCTGAAAGCAAAAGATCATGAAGAGCCTGTTCACACTGAAGGACCTAACCCAGAAGAAGAATGAACTATGATGTTTGATGGGGCTGTTAATATGAATGGTCGTGGAGTTAGTGCAGTGCTCATTACACCTAAGGGAGTTCATATGCCTTTCTCGGAAAAACTCACCTTTGCATGCACTAACAACGAAGCTGAATACGAAGCTTGTATCATGGGTCTTGAGGAAGCCATTGACCTCAGGATCAAGATGTTAACTATATATGGAGATTCAGCTTTGGTAATCAATCATACCAACGACAAATGGTACACTCACCAAGAGCATCTGATTCCATACCGTGACTATACGAGGAGATTATTGACTTTCTTCACAACAGTCAAACTTGAGTACATCCCTCGAGACGAAAATCAGTTCGCAGATGCTTTGGCTACCATTTCCTCCATGATCAAGGTTCAGACTTCCAACTTTGTGCCTCAGATTTCAGTATCTAGACTTGACCGACCAACATATGTATTCTCCGTGGACATTGCTAAAGATGACAAGCCTAGGTTCCATGACATCAAAAGCTTCTTAGAGGATCAGACATACCCACCTGGGGCATCATCCAATGATAAGAAGACATTAAGAAGGCTGGCTGGTAGTTTCTTCCTGAATGCTGATGGTTCGTTGTACAAGCACAACTTTTGACATGGTGCTTCTCAGATGTGTTGATAAGAAAGAGGCAGACTTGCTAATGCACGAGGTGCATGAAGGATCTTTCGGTACCCATGCTGGAGGACATGCAATGGCTAAGAAATTGTTAAGATCAGGTTACTACTGGATCACAATGGATGCAGATTGTTGTGCCTATTCCAGAAAGTGCCATAAATGCCAGATTTATGCAGACAAGGTGCATGTGCCTCCAAATCCTTTGAACGTAATGTCTTCACCTTGGCCTTTTGCCATGTGGCGCATTGACATGATTGGAAAGATTGAACCGAATGCTTCAAATGGCCACAGATTCATCCTGGTAGCCATTGATTACTTCACCAACTGGGTTGAAGCAGCTTCATATGCAAACGTCACCAGGAAAGTGGTAGCCAGATTCCTAAAGAGAGACATCATCTGTCGGTATGGAGTGCCCGAGCGAATCATTACTGATAATAGTTCCAATTTGAACAACAAACTGATGGCAGAACTATGCCGGGACTTCAAAATCCAACACCACAACTATTCTCCTTACAGGCCAAAGATGAATGGCGCTGTTGAGGCAGCTAATAAGAATATCAAGAAGATTGTGCAGAAGATGGTGGTCACTTACAAAGACTGGCATGAAATGCTACCATGTGCCTTACATGGGTATCGCACCTCAATCAGAACATCCACTGGGGCAACACCGTATCAGCTTGTATATGGTATGAAAGTTGTCCTAACTGTTGAAGTTGAATTACCCTCCTTACGGGTACTGATGGATGTCAAGCTGAATGAAGCAGAATGGGTCCGTTCTTAGTATAATCAATTGGATATGATCGAAGAAAAGAGATTAGATGCAATCTGTCATGGGCAGTTATATCAGAAAAGGATGAAGAAAGCCTTCGATCAGAAAGTTAGGCTTCGGGAATACCAAGTAGGAGATCTTATGCTGAAAAGACTCCTTCCTCCTCATACAGGTCACAGGGGCAAGTGGACTCCGAATTACGATGGTCCATTCATAGTAAAGAAGGTTTTCTCTGGCGGAGCACTGATGCTCACTGTCGCTCTCTGGATTTCCATCCTGGTACAAACGCGAAAGTGGCGCGAAAAAAGATTAGAGTCGCCAGCCAGACATTTTTATCCCGAAGAGAGGGAATGGTAATGCTGCACAAACCAGAAGAAAGAAAGAGGAAGGACACAGGTCCTGCGAACCAAAGAGACTGAGCTCGGGAGTCGGTTACGACCTGGGTAGGTATTAGCGCCCAGATCGTCCGCCGTACCCGGCGGGATCCACGCTTGCAAAAGAAACTGTTTCAAGGGGTGAGGGTATGAATACTGCAGCAAAGAAATGAAAATGAAAAGAAACTGGAATTGGAAAATAATTGAATGAGAAAACAAAGGAAAAATGTAGGGAAAATAAAGATTGTGCTCGAACGGGCCCTACCCCGCTGCCTACGTACCTCATCGGGAAAATGAGGATCAGAGACGCCGTAGTTCCCCTAACTAGGGGTACTAAAAGGACATTACTTGTGAATTAAGGCTTGAAGTGCCTATGTCATTGCTCAGGTGTTGCAGACTCGGACGACGAGTGCGTAACCGTCTTGCAAAGTGACAAGTAGGAGCAAGTTCGCGTACGGAGCGAATGAGGTGAGAAAAGAATTCCCGAAGGAAAGATGCTTATTATTTGTTTGTGTTTTTTAGAAGCTTTTATGAGTATGTCACAAGGAAGTGAACTCAAGCTCTTTTCCATGGAATGTGCACTTGTCACTACATCCCAAGATGGAATAATAGAACAAGCACACTCAAGTAAGGAGAAGATCCCCAAAACTTGAACCCAAATATTAGGGCTTAGGCTCACTAACTTGTTTACTTATTAAGTGTTTTGGTATTTACAAATGAAGAAGTGTTTTTTATGCTTTTCTTTTATGAAGAAGATACCTTGATCAGACTTGTGCGTCACAAGGTAAACTTGTACTATCCCAAGATGGGAAGACTACAAGCATACCTCATGGGATAAGGCTATGGATCAAGACATCACTTCAAACATTATTAAAGTGTTTTTTTAAGAGTTATGAGATGATAAGAGAAGAAGAACCAAAAGTATCACAAAGGAAAAATTCTAAAGGGGGACTAAAATAATCCTAAGTGTTAACATACATGGATGTCCTAAGGGTTAGTGAGGTTTCTATCCTAATGAAGAAGGAAAGAAGAAGAAGAAGAAGATAGAAGAAGGGATGAGAAAGGCCTAAGCCCAACAACAAAGAGTTAGTGCACATAAACATAAGAGGAGAAGATGAGATTTGGAGATGTGGAACTCAATTCCCACATCTCACACTTACCATAGCCCCTGCAAGGTTAGTATGCATACAAGTGAAACAAAATGAAGCAAATGTCATGCTAATATCAAACAATCAGAAGTGAAATGGTATGAACATATTCACAATGCAAATGCAACTCAAAGAAATGAGGAGAAGAAGCTTATGAGCAAGAGATGCAACATGAAACACTTATGAGAACAAATGCACACCTATGAAGTATGCAAAGCAAAATGCACAAAATATGAACACAAGGCTCACAACCAGAACCAAAAAAAAATGAAGAATGGCTTAGGAAGCCAACAAGATGAAGAGAGGAGAGGTACAAGGCCAAACAATACCAAATGGAAGCAAAAGAAACCAAAAGATGAAGTGAAAGCACTTAAAGAAACAAATGACTTAAAGAAGAAGCAAACACAAAAATTAAGAAGACTCAAACCCTATCCTAGGACCAGGAAGGTACCCACACCCCAAAGGAACCCCAAATGAGAAGAAGAAAAGGGCACAAGTGCCTTTCTAGGCTTATAAGAGACCAAAAGGTTCAAAGGAAGCAAAATGGGACAAGGTTCAAACCAAAATTCAAAACAAATCAACCAACCATCTAAAAATTCCACAATTGAAACCAAATGATCCACAAACATGTTATATCAACTAGCCAAAAGGATTTGAGAAGATTCAGAAGCAAACTAAGTTTAATGGAGGCAATAACACAAGTGAGGATTACAAACTTACATCACAAGTTACAAGACCAAGACTCAAGAAATAAGCTTCTAAAAATCCAGAGAAAAATCACATGAAAAGTACAATGTCTTAAGAATACAAAGCAAAAATAATGGGATCAAAACTCAAAATAATGAAGAGTATGGAAAATGAATAAGGCAGACTGGTCAAGAAAGGATTTAAAAGAAGCTATGTGAAGTGGAGAATTAATTCAGACACGTGGATAATGGAAAAAAATAAAATAAAAATATGATAAAAAAATAGAGACATAAAATAACACACATGATTTATTTGGGATTTTTTGGATGGTTAGAACTATTTTAATTAAATGGAAATGGAACTGAATTAAAGAAAATAAAAATTGGAAAAAGGAAATTAACAAATAGTTGAAAGGAGGTGCAGGAAGCAGGCTTATATGTTGAAAATGTTTGGGCTGAAATGAATGGGGGGTGCGAAAATCAACTTGGCTAAGGCCCAGGACCTGCGCTGATGTATGTAGCTTGTGGTGGAATTTAATGAATTAGTGAAATAAAAGGCTGGAAAATAGGATCCGCTGGATGAATCGAATGGCTGTGGCTGCCAACCTCATTAATTGAGGTGGCACCATGTTGCCTTATGACTGGCTAGCGTACCATAGTAAGTGTGGAACTCATCACACGCTGCATTAAAAAAAAGAAAAGAAACAATACAATGAGACGGAAGCCCCTAGGGCTATGTGGCACGCTGATGTACGTTGGATGTGGAGATTGTCGCTCCCGATAAATGAAGTTAGGTTCAAATAAAGGTACAGACGCGAACGGTCGGCGAGAGGGACAATGAGAACACACAGCCGTGAACTCACTGGAGAATGAATAGAGTCGCCAGCTAGGCATTTTTATCCCGAAGGAAAGGTAATGCTGCATAGACCTAGAAAAAGATGGATAAGACGGTTTGCGAACCAGAGAGACTGAGAAGGGGGGTTGGTTACAACCTGGGAAGGTATTAGCACCCAGATTGTCCGCCGTACTCGACGGGATCCACGCTTAAAAGATTTGTGTTTTAAGGGGGTAGTGTCAGTGCAGTCTGTGTAAAATAGCTGAAAAAGGGATGTACAGGTGTCAGTGCAAAGTATATAAGTGATGTGAAGTGTATAAGAGAAGTATCAGTGTAAGAACAGAGTGAAAAGCTCAAGATCACGAGGCTGGAAAGAGGGGGAATATACAGAGACTTTTGTTCGATAACTGTTAAGTTATGCCTACGTATCCTCTCGTGCAATGAGGAAGTCAGAACACCGTAGTTCGACCCAAAGAGACTGAAAGGTGAATTGACTTATGAACTGCTTACTTGTCTATGCTCAAGTGTATGACCTTTCTGGCTCAGGTGCAAACTGTCTTGCATTAAACGGAAGAAGCAAGTTCTCGTTTATGAGTGAGGATGATGAGAAAAGAATCCCGAAGGAGACGATTATTGTTTGTTTTTGGGTTTGCAGTCTTTTATTGCTTTTGAAAGTTTGTCATAAGTTAATGAGCTTAAGCCTAAACCAATGGATTAGTAAACTCATCACATCTTCCCTCTGATTAGGGGTAATGGGAATACCTTAAGTGTGAAGTCAGCTTCTCACACTTAATCACCTTTGATATAGAATCAAGATCATTAACCTACTTGTGATTATTTAGATGTTTTTGGTGTTTTTTGTTTAGTGTTAAGTAATGAGGTTAAGCCATAATCAAGGATTAAACAGACTCATTACACCATCCTAATAGAAGGATAATAGATGAGGGTGTTTAAGCTGAGGAAAGCTCCTCAGCTTAATCCATGATTAGAGATTAAACTCATGACAAAACAAACCTTTATTAAGTGGATTTTATTTAATGGTATGATGATGAAGTGGATTTTATGATTTGTAAGACAACTTGAGGGGGACTTGTCCATTAACACTAGGGTTAGTCCTTCTTAACCAATTAAGGAAGAATTAGAACCCTAATGCAAGGCCCAAGTTACAAGTGTGATGTCTTGATGATTATTAGATGGATTGATCAAAGGAGTTAAACACATTAAGGGTTTAACACTTAGGATTAAAGTTATACACTCCATCCTAAGATAAGGATGCAGGCATAAACTTAATCACAAAGCCTTAAAGCCTTTAGGGTTTAGTCCCTGATTATGAGATGAGAAGAGAAGACTCAAAAGAGACACAAAGGTAAAACTAAGAGGGAAGACTAATCAAAACCCTAATCATTGTCATGCTTGGTTGTTCCTAAGGTTTGTGAGGTTTTCAAGAGAAGTCTTCAATGGAACCACCAGGAAGCAGATGAAAGGATCAAGAGAAGCAAAGTAACTTGCTTCATTCAAGAAGTCAAGTCACTTGAAGAAAGAAGGTGGGAAGAAGAAGAATGAGCAAGCTCAAACTCAAACACATATAAAAATGTAGCATGGATGCAAGAGAGATGAAAAGAAAAGTCATGAGAAGTGAAGGCAAATTCACTTCTCAGCATCACTTACCACCTGAAAAGTTAGTGAGAAAGATGCAATGCAATGCAAGATGAGATGAAATGACATGATGAGAAACAAAACCAGAAGCATACACATGATGCAAATGATGTTATGAGATGCTACAACCATGAGGCAGCACCTGGAAATGGTCATACAAGTTCATGGATGCAAATGGTGCAAGTTAAGAAGCATGAACATACATGAAAAGTTATGAAGTGCACATGGCATACAACATGGCAAATACATGATGCAATGATCAAACATGCTTTCAATATGTCTTATGATGTCAAATGAAACAAATGGATGCTTGAAATGTCATGACAAGTCATGTTATGCAAGAGAATGCAAGAGGTATGCAAATGAAAGCCCAAATTAGGGTTTATGAACCAAACATCAAACAAAAACCAAAAACAGAAGCAAACCCTAAGATAAAAAATGGAAAATGCCACTCAAAAGGCCCCTAATCTTATACTAAACCAATTTCCAAAGGGGAGGTCTCAACTCTTAACCAATCTCAAGTTATGATTTTTACAAGTTATTAGGGTTTTTAGGGTTCCTAAACAAAAGAAATGCCAAACAAATTGAAAATGAGGAATCAAATCATGGCCATTTAATCCTAGAAACTACATGCTAAACACAATGCAATGCAAGAAGAATCAATGTCCAACTCTTCATAGATAGGCAGAAATGAGTTTTTGAACTTAGGATCAAAATAATGCACAAAAATGATTTTTATTCAATGAAAAATTCTCAAAATGCATCAAGATCAAAAAAGAAATTTGGTTTGAAGGTTGGACAATGTTTCTAAATGTCTTAGAACATTTCATGAA
This sequence comes from Lathyrus aphaca, assembly GCA_963966055.1. Classification (NCBI taxonomy): domain Eukaryota; kingdom Viridiplantae; phylum Streptophyta; class Magnoliopsida; order Fabales; family Fabaceae; genus Lathyrus; species Lathyrus aphaca. The sequence continues at coordinate 414,817,096 of OZ014525.1, forward strand.
TTTTTTGGTGATTTTTAAATACTTAAAAGTATTTTTAATAAATTAATTTCCATTAATCAATTAAAAATAATCTTTTAAATATTTAAGAATGCTTTTTTAATGATAAAAATAAAAACAAAAATATTTTTATGTCATAAAAATTATTAAAACCCATGAGAAAAAGTTTCATAATTTTTAGACATTTTTTACTATTTTAAATAAAATATGCAAGTTAAATGAAAAGAAATGAAATAAAAAAAGAAAATAAATGGAAAGTAATCAGAATGGAGGGTTGAGATTGAGACTGGGTTTGAATGCGTTGACTGGCGCGTTATCCAAGGGTCCAGGTTGCTTCTGAGTTAATTAATTTAATTATAATCAATTAAATCTAATTAAGTGGATTAGGGCTAATTGGGAAGATCCAGGCCACACATGCGCGCGGGTAGTCAACGGGTCAAAGGCATCCTACGCTCAGAATTCAAATGGGAGTTAATGACTGTAATTAGGGCAAATCACTTTCAGGTGACCGGAGAGAAGCTCCGGTCATCTTCTCCGGCTCCCCAAAAACCTAAACTCCCTCCAAACGCATCTAAAATGAATTCTAAAAACACAGAAATGATTCCCACAAGCTCACGATTCAAAACCCCCACTCAAAACAAATTTATCAATCATGAAATGGCTGAATCGAAGCAAACAAAAGCTAGGGCAGGAAAGTTTCAGGAAGCAATTAAATCCTCATTTCATCACCATTTCATCAATCATGGGATGTCCATTTTTGCAAAATGTCAACTTGTTTGTAAGAGAGGCATGGGCTTGGTTCTAGCTTGGTACAAGGGCTAGGGCTGGCGCAGCATGGTGTGGTGAGAGACTATGGCTGGTTCAAAGGCCAATGCAGCAAGTGGTGAGAAGCATAATGATGGTTTTGCAAGTTGGCACACTTTTGAAACTTCATGGAAAAGTCTTGTTACACAAACCATAACCATGTGAAACCTTGGTCCAATTCTGATTTTTAAGGCTCATAGAATGTTTGTGTAATGGTTTGAAGTGAATTAGAAGTTACAAATGGCATTGGTTCATGATTTTGCAAAATTCACATTTGAAGCATGCCTTGAAAATCAATGATTTTAGCCAACTTTGTCACACCATAACTTTTGATCCAAGAAGAATTTGATCATGTTCTTGTACTTTTTGAAAAGGGAAAAATGTGTTCTACAACTTTCATGACCAAAGTTTTTCCATTTGAAGCATTTTTGGATCAAGAATCAAGGCTTAAAAAATGACCTAAAATGGAGCATTCTTGAAAAGTCAACTATGCCCAAAAAGTCAACATTTGCAAAAACTCCAAATTCTTGATTTTTGTGGACTTCAACTTTCTTCCATGATCAAATAAAGATCATATACACTCAAAATAATGAAGATCACCCATTGGTTGGGTCATTGGGGGCCTCAGATGCCCTGATTTTGCACTGACTTGTCTGAAAAGTCAACTCTTGATCAGATGACTTCCCCATGGAATTTCTTCATGAAAATTGATATGCATACTCCCTATACCATATAGAGATCAAGGGAAACAAGAATGACCAAAAAATTGGAGTTATGGCCTCTGAAACCAAAACCCTAATTTTGGGTCAACTGTGCAGTCAAACTTGGCTCTGCATCCATACCAAACCCAGTTCTTGTGATTCTTTGGAATTTTTGACTTTGAGAGGATGTAATATGATATAAGAACACACATGGATCCCTTTGAAGTGATTGGTGGCCTTTGGAGTGGCTCAAGAAGCTCTTGGATTGCTCAGATCACAAACCCTAGATGCAGATGACTTAGAAACTATGCAGTGAATCAAAATTGTGATATGAGATGGTATGATTGTGTTTATGCATATGAGAAGATCACAAGCCATGGTGTGAATGGGTGAGGGCAAATTTGGGGTGTTTACAGCTGCCCCTATTCAAACATGAGTTAGCTGTGCAGGATGTAAGCAACGGCTTAACAGGCAAGCGAGATAACTTGTGGTTGAATACCAAAGACAGTCCAAAATTTGCACTCACAGAACGAAGAAGAAAAGGGATATAGATTGTAAAGGAAAACAAAGTATATTGTAAAGTGTGGGCGACGGAGGACGACCGTCGAGCAGAGGACGACCGCTGGGTAAAGAGTAATGACGGGGACGGCCGACATGCTAGGAAAAGTGTAGGAAATAAAACAATGGTGGGGACGGCCGACATGCTGGGGATGAAAGGTAAAGCCAAGACGGGGACGGCCGACTAGCTGGGGAAAATAAAATCATGATGGGGACGGCCATCAAGTTCACAAAGGTAAAGCAACCAACGATGGGGACGACCATCAAGTTCACAAAGGTAAAGCAACCAACGATGGGGACGGCCATCGGGCTAAAAGGAAATGGGACCACGACGGGGACGGCCACCGGGTTAAAGAATGAATGAAATAAACAGATGATGGGGTACGGCCATCAAAGGTGAAGGACGATCACTTAGCAGGGGACGGCTGCTCAGTTGGGAATAAAAGAAAAGTGATGGGGACGGCCATCAAAGGTGGAGGACGACCACCTGGCAGGGTACGGCTGCCGAAAATATCGCGACATAGGACGAATGCCGGATAAAAAGGGTCAACGATGGGGACGGCCATCGGACGAGCATGATGGAGGACGACCATCAAGAAGTGGAGGACGACCACTCAGCAGGGTACGGCTGCTCTCGAGGTTTCTCATGACATAGGACGAATGCCAGACAACCAAAAATCAACAATGGGGACGGCCATTGGATAAAATGATGAAGGAAAATCATCACGAGGTGGAGGACGACCACCTAGCAGGGGACGGCTGCTAAAATCAACGATGGGGACGGCCATCGGACGAGCATGATGGAGGACGACCATCAAGAAGTGGAGGACGACCACTCAGCAGGGTACGGCTGCTCTCAGGGTTTATCATAACACAGGACGAGTGTCAGATAAAAAGAAAATGCTTACTTGGCGATCTACTGGGGATATAGTGAACACGGACGAGTGTTCACAACCAAGAAAGGAAAGTATAAGTGCTTAGATGTTGTGTATAGATTAAAGATGCGGACGAGCATCCTTAAGATTATGATACGGACGAGTATCATGTATAAACAAATACTGACACGCGTTCAGAGATGATGATACGGACGAGTATCAACTGGTTAACAAGGAACACGGACGAGCGTTGAATCTGAGAGGATTCTTCTGGAGAATAGTAGATACAGGCGAGTATCTATATTCAAGAAGAACAGAAGTATTTGACACAGTGTATGGATTAAAGATGCGGACGAACATCCTTAAGACTATGATACGGACGAGTATCATGTAGAAACAAACACTGGACGCATATTCTGAGATGATGGTACGGACGAGTACCAACTGGTTAACAAAGAACATGAACCAAAGTCGAATCTGTGGGGATGTAACTGGTATATACAAGATACGGACGAGTATCTGTATAAGTATGAGTAGTATGAGTAGTATTGTATAAATGAGTGTTTATCTGCTGGGGAGGGTGACACGGACGAGTGTCAAAGTATAATAGTATTAACAAGTACATGGGTTGTAAAAGTATAAGCGACTGCGCTGGGGAAATGACACGGACGGGTGTCAGGAAAGTGTATATAGGTATATGTGAGTGCAAAGAGGACGTCTTTGGCTTTCTGCTGGGGTATGACACAGACGGGTGTCAGGAAGTATCTGTAATACGGGTGATATTGTTGTAAAGAGTGTTCAGGCGGCTTTACTGGGGAAAGATGGCACGGACGGGTGCCAAAAGGAGTATATACTGGTGTTTGTGATTTGTGAGGCAACTGCTTTTACTGGGGACTTTGGGGGATTTTTTTTGTACGTTGATGGACTGTCATTATTCACAAGTGTTGGTTCATAACATGGCTTATGATTATGCTATGAGTTGGATTTTTTTGCCGTAATGCTCCGTGTTAAAACGGAATGCTACGCTTTGTGGGTGAATATGATGTGAATGTTATGATTGTGCAAAGATACCAAACCGGGATCCGGGTCCCGTTGCTGCGAAGATCTTCGATCGATCTGTATGAAGTGGACATCCCAGCTGGGGATAAGATCACTGGTAGACCTGGTGAGATGTATCTGCTTGGGGATACAGGTCACTGATTGACATATCCCTGCAATGAGGGACCCAGCTGGGGGGTGTAGAAGTCTTCTGTACTCTGTTGTGATCTTCATGCATTGCTCTTCTGAATAGAGGCTGAGACTCTGTGGGGAGATGGTTCCCTGACTTTGTACTCGGCTGAGGGCGAGACGGAAACTCGGCTGGGGAGAAAGAGAGATCCTTGACTCAGTCGGGGATGTAGGCGCCTTCCGTGATGCCTAGCAACTCTGATGGAGATAGGTAGTAAATGGCAACTCCACTGGGGAAGTTATGAGAGGCAACTCAGCTGGGGAGAGAGCACTTTGGGTGCTAGAAACGAGTGTCGATTTGCCAGCTTGCTGAGATGAGGCCTCATGCCCCAAGTTGCGCTCTGGATACCTGCAATCCTGAAAAAGATAGAGAGACGCACAAGATAATCCCGAGGTATCCCTTACTGGGTCCCGTCATAGGAGTTTAAATATTTCTGAGAGTAAGCAAAATTTCCTGCAAGCATGTTTTTATTTGAAGATAAACATCTGTATTCTTATGCAATCAATGTTCCTTTAAGATATCAGACATTTTGCAAAATAAAAATGTACAAAACGAGACATGACTGAAAATCTGATTTTATTAATTCGGGTGCCCTGAATTGGCAAGATACAGTCAAAGAAACGTATCTCCTGAAATGAGGAGATTGTTACAAATTGAGAAACAAAATGCTGGCAGTGTTGATGACGCCTTAAAGAGCTTCCTCTTCACTACGACTCGTATGACTTTTGACGTTCCCCTTATCCGACTTTCTGAAGAAGGCTGATTCCGACTGAAGCTTGATCCTTTCGAAGCTTACCAAGTTGTGAATGATACAGACGAATTCAGAATACAGTTGTTCGCTTATTCCCTTATTTTGCATGGATCGCCCTTTCGGGTTTTCAATCCATCGGGATACCCATTTCTGCCTGAGCTGTCCAATGCGGCTTTTCAACTCAGCGGGTGTACATTTTGTATTTATCTTCCCTTATTTTTGCCCGAGTCTTTTATTCTGTTTTTGACTCGCCGGGATGCCCTATTTTTGCCTGGACTTACATTCTGTTTCTATGTCCAGCGGGTCAGTTTATGCGAAGTATTTTTTAACTGCATCTGAATTCACAGGGGACGGGAAATCTTCACCATCCATGGTGCTGAGCATCAGTGCTCCACCAGAGAAAACTTTCTTTACCACAAATGGTCCTTCATAATTTGGAGTCCACTTACCCCTGTGGTCTGTATGAGGAGGGAGGATTCTCTTCAGCACAAGATCTCCTACTTGGTACTCTCGGTGCCTGACTTTCTGATCGAAGGCTTTCTTCATTCTCTTTTGATACAACTGTCCATGACAGATTGCAGCCAATCTCTTTTCTTCAATTAGACTCAGTTGCTCGTATCGGGCCTGAACCCATTCTGCTTCACTCAGTTTGACATCCATCAGTACCCGTAAAGAGGGTAATTCAACTTCAACTGGTAGGACTGCTTCCATACCATACACAAGTTGATACGGTGTTGCCCCAGTGGATGTCCTGATTGACGTGAGGTACCCATGCAAGGCGAACGGTAGCATTTCATGCCAGTCTTTGTAGGTGACTACCATCTTCTGCACAATCTTCTTAATATTCTTGTTTGCCGCCTCAACAGCGCCATTCATTTTTGGCCTGTAAGGAGAAGAATTGTGATGTTGAATCTTGAAGTCCCGGCACAGTTCTGCCATCATTTTATTGTTTAGATTGGAACCATTATCAGTAATGATTCGCTCGGGAACTCCATATCGACAGATGATATCTCTTTTCAGAAATCTGGCTACCACTTGTCTTGTGACGTTTGCATATGAGGCTGCTTCAACCCACTTGGTGAAATAGTCAATGGCGACCAAGATGAATCTGTGGCCATTTGAAGCAGTCGGCTCAATCTTGCCAATCATATCAATGCCCCACATAGCAAAGGGCCAGGGTGAAGACATTATGTTCAAAGGATTGGGAGGCACATGCACTTTATCTGCGTAGATCTGGCATTTGTGGCATTTCCTGGCATAGGCACAACAGTCTGCATCCATTGTGATCCAATAATAGCCTGATCTTAACAACTTCTTAGCCATTGCATGTCCTCCAGCATGGGTACCAAAGGAGCCTTCGTGCACTTCATGCATCAATAAATCTGCTTCTGTCTTGTCAACACATCGGAGGAGTACCATATCAAAGTTCCTTTTATATAAAGACCCATCAGTGTTCAAGAAGAAACTACCAGCAAGCCTTCTCAAAGTCTTCTTATCATTGGAAGATGCCCCAGGTGGGTATGTTTGATCCTCTAAGAAGCACTTAATGTCATGGAACCAAGGCTTATCGTCTTTGACAACATCTGCTGCCAATACATATGCTGGTCTATCAAGTCTCGACACTGAAATCTGAGGTACAAAGTTGGCAGCTTGAACTTTGATCGTGGATGAAATGGTAGCAAGAGCATCTGCAAATTGATTCTCGTCCCGAGGGATATACTCAAGCTTGACTGTTGTGAAGAACGTCAATAACCTTCTTGTATAATCCCTGTAAGGTATCAGATGATCCTGGTGTGTATACCATTTGCCGTTGGTCTGATTGATTACCAGAGCTGAATCTCCGAATACAGCCAACGTCTTGATCCTGAGGTCAATGGCTTCCTCAAGACCCATAATGCAAGCTTCGTATTCAGCTTCGTTGTTAGTGTAGTTAAAAGTGAGTTTTGCCGAGAAAGGCATGTGAACTCCTTTGGGTGTAATGAGTACTGCACCAACACCACGACCATTCATGTTAACAGCCCCATCAAACATCATAGTCCATTCTTCTTCCGGGTCAGGCCCTTCAGTGTGAACAGGCTCTTCATGATCTTTTGCTTTTATGAACATGATGTCTTCATCAGGGAAGTCAAACCTCATAGGCTGGTAATCATCAATGGGTTGCTCAGCGAGATATTCAGACAATACACTGCCCTTGATGGCCTTCTGAGATGTGTATTGGATGTCATACTCTATGAGAATCATCTGCCATCTTGCAACCCGTCCGGTAAGAGCTGGCTTCACAAATATGTACTTAACTGGGTCCATTTTTGAGATCAGTAAGGTAGTGTGGGTCAACATATACTGCCTTAGTCGGCGAGCAGCCCACGCTAAAGCACAGCAAGTTTTCTCGAGCAGTGAATAACGCTGTTCACAGTCGGTAAACTTTTTGCTCAGGTAGTATATTGCATACTCTTTTCGACCAGACTCGTCATGCTGGCCCAGCACACACCCCATTGACTCTTCTAATACTGTCAGGTACATTATCAGAGGTCTTCCTTCTACTGGAGGCATAAGGATTGGAGGTTCTTGTAAGTACTCCTTGATCTTGTCAAATGCCTTCTGACAATCTTCATTCCACCTGACCGTTTGTTCTTTTCTCAACAGCTTGAACAAGGGTTCACAGGTTGCTGTAAGGTGAGATATGAACCTTGAGATGTAGTTCAATCGACCTAAGAACCCTCGAACTTCCTTTTCAGTTTTCGGTGCAGGCATCTCTTGAATAGCTTTGACTTTATCAGGGTCAACTTCAATCCCTTTCTCGCTTACAATAAATCCCAGCAGCTTACGTAATCGCACCCCGAATGTGCATTTGTTGGGGTTCAACTTCAGTTGGTACTTCCTCAGACGCTTGAACAATTTGAGCAGATTTACCAGATGGTCTTCTTCAGTGAGGGACTTGGCAATCATATCATCCACATAGCATTCTATTTCTTTATGAATCATATCGTGGAATAATGTTACCATAGCCCGTTGATATGTTGCACTAGCATTCTTGAGCCCAAATGGCATTACCTTGTAACAGAACGTGCCCCAGGGTGTGATAAATGTTGTCTTCTCCATGTCTTCAGGTGACATCTTAATCTGATTGTATCCTGAAAATCCGTCCATGAAGGAGAATACCAAGAACTGAGCCGTATTATCAACCAATACATCAATGTGAGGTAAAGGGAAATCATCTTTCGGGCTGGCTCTGTTCAGATCCCGGTAATCAACACACATTCTTACTTTGCCGTCCTTTTTAGGCACAGGTACTATATTAGCCACCCACGGCGGATAGCTAGTCACGGCAAGCAACCCGGCGTCCCATTGCTTTTGTACCTCTTCTTTGATCTTCATTGCCATGTCTGGACGAGTACGGCGCAGTTTCTGTTTAACCGGTGGGCACTCTTCTCTCAAAGGCAGCTTGTGCACAACAATGTCGGTATCCAACCCTGGCATATCTTGGTAAGACCAAGCAAACACATCTACATACTCTTGAAGCAGGTCAACCAGTTGTCTCTTCACTGAGTCTTGCAGGCAGGCCCCGATCTTAACTTCTTTCACGTCTTCATCTGTACCAAGATTGATCACTTCAACCTCCTCCTGGTGAGGAGTAATAACCTTTTCCTCTTGTCTTAACAACCTGGCTAGCTCTTCAGGAAGCTCATATTCTTCCTCAACCCCTTCATCAGCTTGATTGATTGGATTGTCAAAGTCATACGAAGTCACAGCCGTGCTGTTGTCGGTGCTGTCTGGAAGGCATCCTCTGCAAGGGTTAAGTTTGTTCATTTTTGTGATCTGATTTTAATCTTGCTTTAGAAAAGTGAAATAAAAGTTGTCATTTTGAAAACACTGCCATTTATTTTTTTGTACAAAAAGAAAAATAGAAAAACAGTGAACGGAAAAGAAAAAGACTCGTTTGCAAAAAGATGTCTGATATTTCATTAATTGATCTTGTTTGCACAAAAAGTACAGATGGCCCGATTACAAAATGAGTCTTGTCATCTTGGGCAAGATGCAAGACTTTGATGCATGCTTATAAAAATACAGGAAATAATAATTACTCTGCATGAGTAACTCTTATAATTTCCTGGGAAGACCAGTTCGAGACACTGCTCCCCGGGATCTTTGGACGAATCCAGCTTTCCAGGTTGCGTTCCTCTTCCAGCTCGTCTTCCAGACAGTTGATAGCATCAGGGGTAAGCATCCCCCCACTCACAAAATTGGGCTCTTTCGCAGCCGCTGCTTGATCTTGTTGAGTTGGTTTGTAACCCAACCCAAATCTGTCTTCTTTCTTCTCCACCGGTAGTAGCTTGCCCCAGCCTTGGGCAGTTCCTTCCTCAACAACCTTCCGGGCTTGTTGGTATGATGATATTGAAGTACCAGGCACAGCAGATGTTTCATTCACATTCAAAGCTTCAAACCCCTGGCTCATTGTTTCATGGATCTCTCCGTCCATTTCAATGTACTTATAAGTAGCCAGGTGGCTGACAAAAATGTCCTCTTCTCCACAGATTGTAACGATCTGACCCTCCCACTCATATTTTAACTTCTGGTGAAGGGTAGAGGTCACGGCGCCAGCAGCGTGGATCCATGGCCTACCCAATAAACAGCTGTAGGCGGGGTGTATATCCATCACGTAGAAGATAGTTGTAAAGGTCTGCGGGCCAATTGTTACGGGTAACTCAATTTCTCCCAGAACCGATCTCTTTGAACCATCAAAGGCTCTTACCACCAGGTTGCTGGGTCTCAACGCCAATCCGTCATATTCTAACTTCACCAGGGCCTTTTTGGGTAAGACATTGAGGGATGACCCCGTGTCTACCAGCACATGGGAAAGGACAGCACCTTTGCATTCCATGGTTATGTGCAAGGCTTTGTTATGGCTGCGGCCTTCCGTTGTCAAATCAGTATTGGTGAACCCTAGTCCGTGACTAGCATTAACATTTCCCACTACTGCTTCCAGCTGATTGACAGTGATCTCTTCAGGCACGTAAGCTGCGTGCAGGACTTTGAGTAGTGCATTCCGATGGGCTTCGGAGCACATAAGCAATGATAGGATTGAGATCTTGGAAGGCGTCTGATGAAGCTGATCCACTATTTTATAATCACTCTTTTTGATGATTCGCATGAACTCATCAACCTCTTGATCGAATGGTGTCTTCAAAGCTTCCTTAACAGCTTGATCTTCCTGCACAGGGCTCTTCCCTTTTGCCTTGGCAGCAGCTTCTGCTTCGGCCGTGGGTCTCTGAATTTGTGGAGCGAAAAGACGTCCGCTTCGAGTGAAGCCTCCGCCTCCGCCCACATTGTCTACTTGTAGTGCAGGGGTTGATGATTCAAAAGTGATTCTTTGTCCTTCACAGTACAAGTCAGAGTCGTAATGCCAGGGGATGGCATTACTGCTTTCATAAGGTACGGGTCCAGGCACCGTGACGGTGACTGGACTGACTGCAGCTGTTGAAGGAACTGTGATAGTCTGTGGATCATAATAAATTGTCACTGGTGCCCTGATGGGAGCAGCACTTTCTGAGTTGTAGGCGGAGTTGTTTTCAGGATCGTAGAATATGGTGACAGTTGAGACATCTTCATGATTTGTTGCTGGTGTTGTAGGAGACATTGTCGGGAGTGTGGATGTTGTTGTTGTAGGAGCTTCATAATGGAGTGGTGCTGGAGTTGTAGAAGGAACATTCATTGATATCTGATCAGTTGAAATGACAGATGAAGTACTCGTTGATGAAACCGAAGAATTGTCAGGAACAATAGTTGTTGCAGTTGTAGGAGGTTCTGAAGCCATTGCTGATGAGATTGATGGATTTGTTGGAAATGATGTGGTGATCTGAAGCTGGCCACTCTGAATTAGGCCATCTATGCCATTCCTCAAATTGTCGCACCCATTTACCGAGATATTGCAGTAAGCACAACCCAACTCACACCCCGGGAACATTTGACATTCCAGGAGTTGAGCCTTGATTTCTACCAACGGTGTCCGGATCTGACCCACACTGGTTATTAAATAAGACGGTTTGTCTTCTTCAATAGCGTTAATTCTAGGACCACCGTGGTTCGGCATCGGGTTCTTATTGACATTGGGTGGTGGTGCAAAATTCAGAGCTTTTGAGTCTACCAGGTCTTGTACCTTCATATGCAGGGCTCTGCACTTTTCTGTACTGTGGCCAGGTGCGTTTGAATGAAAAGCACACCTAGCATTGGAGTCATAGTTCCTGGGTAGACTGTTGGGATCTGGAGGTGCCAGCGTCCTTAGCTCAACTAGGTTGAGTTTCAGGAGTTGTGGCAGCAAGGTAGCATACGGCATAGGGATCGGATCGATCACCCTGTTAGCTTGAGAAGGCCTCTGTTGAAATGGCCTTTGTTGACTGTTGTTATTGGTGTTGCTGTTGTTGTAATTCCTTGGAGGATACTGATTTTGCTGATGGTACTGAGGTTGCGGCTGATAGTTTTGCTGTGGAGGTTGATAGACGGGTTGAGGATGAGCTGGAGCAGGAATGGTGACTGCTGCTACAGACCTGTGGACATATTGGGGCCTGCCCCTGTTGGTGTGGATGGCATTGGTCTCGCCAGTTCTTCTCGGGCCTGCAAAAGGCTTTCTTGTACTACTGGACGAGCTGGCACCATTGTCGGAAATCTTGCCCATTTTTAACAGACTCTCAATTCTCTCCCCAGCTATGACAACATCTGCAAAGCTAGTGGAAGAGAAAGCGGCCAGCCTGTCAATATATGTCCCCTGAAGGGTGTTCATAAACATGTCTGCCATTTCCCTTTCGGACATAGGTGGCTGAACAGCAGCAGCCAATTGCCTCCATCTCTGGGCATATTCTCGGAAACTTTCCCTTGAGGACTGTGACATTCCCATTAGGAGGGTCCTGTTGGGTGCCATGTCTAAGTTGTACTGATACTGTCTGATAAAGGCTTCTGCCAAATCCTTCCAGCACCTGATAGTTGCCCTTGTTAGGTGAGAGTACCATTCTCTTGAGGCTCCAGTCAAGCTATCTTCGAAATAGAACATCCAGAGCTTCTCATCCATAGTATAAGCCTTCAGCCTCCCCAGAAATGATTGTAAATGGGTCCGGGGGCATGAAGTCCCGTTGTATTTTTCAAAACAAGGAGGCTTGAACTTATGGGGAATCCTGACCCCGTCTACCAAGCCCATGTCCATGACATCGAAACCCAAAGAATTTTGAGACTCTAAGGATCTTAACTTCTCAGCTATTTCATCCAACCTTCTATCATAAGCCTCTTCCCCAGCACCCATTACTGTGAATTGGTCCTCCTGAGGATCTTCTTGTAGTACCCTGGCTGCAGTGGCTGTCCCTTGAACATTTGCAGGGATGTTGATCTCAGGATGGAGGTGCGGTCCAAATACCGGGGGTTAACATGAGGTTGAACCCTTTCATTGTTGCTGGTGCCAGCAGTCCCTATATGTGGATCCTCTTGATTTTGCCTTTCCACCATGGCCCTCAGTCTTTCCTGGCTCTGAGCCATGTTGTTCATCACTTCCATGAACTGCGTCATCTGCGTTCTCATTTCCAATATTTCGTTTGCCATTTGATTTCTAACCTCTGCAAGGTCCTGCTGTACCTGATCCATTTGAATTCCCGGAAGGTTGTTTCGGGTTGGATAACGGTGCGGACGGTTGAGGGGAAATACCCGGCGCCTAACAATAGTTCCTGAGATTCACAACAGAGTTAGCAACAATAAAACAAAAACCTACAAAACAAACAAAGGGTTAGCATGCAATGCAGTTATGCTTATTTGTTCTCAAGGTATCCGGTTTGGCATTCAGTTTTGACCCTTCCAGACCCTTGAAGATGCAGTTGATGTTGCTTTCGAAGTGGAACAAACTAATACATATATTGAAAAAGACAAATGGTACATAGTTCGTTTACAAATACAAGCCCGCTGAGGGGTCAAAATACATCACAAGAAAGAAAAATAAAAGTACATGGAATGAAAGCAACAACAAACAAATGGTCAAACACCAAGACCAAACTCATCCTCACGAACTTCCTTGGGAAGTGCTTTGGTCACAGGATCAGCCGGACGCTCCGTGAGATTCCTAATGAGGAGATTCCGGGTGGTAACAGCTGCTGTTAGCTTCTTGTGCTGAGTTTGTTCTTTGGACCTCTTCACCCCTGCTTTGATCTTCAGCTCTGATATCTCCCTCTGGGCTGCTGCCAGGGCTTCTTGCTGTTCTTTTGCACTAGCTTCCAGTTGCTCCATCTTGTCTTGAACTCTCTTGTCCTCTAGAGTACGAGCCTCAGTGATCCTGACCCACCGGGCTTGACTCTCCTTTAAATACAAGTCTGTCCTTGCTCTCTGGAACTGGGCTTCCTTGCAAGCATTCTTCAGAATTTGTTCTCCAGCCTTAGACTTTTTGATATAATCCCCAGACTTCTCAATCTTAGTCAGATGCTCTACTCTCATCTTCTCCAACCTCTCAATCTCCCTCATACCCTCACTCCTCTCCCGGAGGGTCTTCTGCAAGGCCTGGGTTAGCTTCTCATTCCTTTCCTTCAAGCTCTCAAACTCTTCCAAACTGATAGTGGCAGGGGGTGGTGCTGAAGATGACTCAGGCATGTCTTCTATGGTAAAGGGCATCCCAGAGAATTGGGCCCTGGCACGGGACCACTCATAATATTGTGCTGATGCCACATTATTGCACTTCCCCAGAATGGTCACTCCCTTGGTTTGAACATTATCCCAGGCCCAAGCAGCCTGCCTAACAACAGTCAAATTAATCTTGTTCTCACAATAAAGAGTCTCAACCAAGTCCTGTGCCTTAGGAGTGTGGACCAGTGCATAGCCCAGTTGTCGTCTAAACAGCAGAGGGTTGTAATTGATACTACCCTTAACTCCTATCAAAGGCACATTGGGAAAATGCCCACAGCTGGTGATGATATCCCTGCCCTTGGTGCTTTGAGTGCACCATCTGATATCTGCTGAAGTTAGAGCAGTGAGTCTCTTAGCCCAGTTGCTCTGCTGATGAGGGTTCAGAAATGCATCTGTCCTGGGCAAATGCCTGAGAAGCCAAGTGTGGAACAATGGAGCACAACACCTCACTAATCTTCCCCTCTGCTTTTCATTTCTCTGATGCACTGAATAGTAGAGATCCCCCAATAAAGTGGGCACTGGGTTCTTCAGGATGAACAGATGGATTGCATTCTTGCTAATGAATCGAGGCTCGTCTGCAAACAATACAATTCCATATATGCTCAAAGCCAACAAGGCACAGACAGCCTTCCACTCTCCTAAAGAAGCTTTCAGGGTAGCTTGAGAGATCAAGAAATCCAGATGAAAACCAGGGATTCCAGCTTTAGAGGTCATATGCTGCTCAATCAAAACAGGTTCCAGATGCAAAGCTTTTGCTACTTCTCCATTAGCAGGAAAGACCATCTCAGGGTTGAAAGGGATTCCACCCCTGATAGGCATACCAACTAATGAAGAGTACTCTTCCAATAAGGGGCCCAACTGAAAGTCTTGAAAGGTGAAACATCTCAGTGGGGGATCATAGAACTGAATGCAAGTGTGAATGAGGCTCCTCTGTGATGGGTCCAGATCCATAACCATGTCAAGTATATCTCCATAATGTTCCCTGAACAAAGGTATGTGATCTGGAGTGATCAGGGTCTGAATCCTCCTGATATCTGATAGCTCTGGCTGGAAGAAGTGATAGGTGATGTTGCTCTTTTTAGGAGCCATGATGCTGAAGACTGAGTAGAGACAGGTGCTGATGATAATGCTGAAGTAATGAGCCACTGATTAGCTGATGCTGGTGATAACTGAAGCAGATGCTGGTGAAGATAGGTCAGTACTGAAGATGGGGTCAAAACCAAAACCAAATGAAGATGGATACCCTGAAACAAATAAGCAAATGTCAATATGATGCAATGATTATGTATGCAAATGAAATGCAAGGGTCTGTGACTGAGCTGTATCTGATCGAAATGCTCTGATATAGGTCCAAGTATGTTCAAGAATTCCAGATGGAGGTCTACAAATCCAGTAACCAAGGTAGGGGGACTCAAATAAAGAGTCACATGTCCAGGGTTTTAGAATCACAAGAACTGTCCCAACATGGAGTATTCTTAATCAAGTCAAAGTAACAGGGTATTCTGAGGTCAAGGTACCTGCAATCCTGTAAACAGCCCAACCCCCTCACAGGTGGTGTTCTAGAACAAGGATCCTCAGACTCGGATCAGTTATGAGAAGTGTAAACACTTCTAACCCGGAGGTACAGTGTTTACAATAACCATAAAAGTTCCTCCTCTAATTCACCTCAGTTTCTGAAGGTCAATACTAAAGGTCATCCAGACTTAGCAGGCTTCCCAGATAGCCCTAGCATTGCAGGAAATCTGCAACACAGAGTTCTCAAGAAGAAACCCATATCTGAACCGTGTTTCATATTCCCGCACCAGACCGAAATGGAATGGGAAAGAACATGATTCACTCTAGCCTAGGTGTCACTCAGGTCCCAGGTATAGGACCTTAACTCTCAATGAATCACCCACCCACCAAAACAAAGACCAGATCCAGCCAGCAGCATGACAGTATGATATATACAAAAGCAATAAAGAAAGCAGTAAAGCAACTGTACATAAAGCAAAAATAAATACAAAAATACAAACACAAATAAGCACATAACACCCCAGTAAACACAAATCAAACAAGCGCTAGGAGGAACCCACAAAAAGAACCAGAAGCCCTGGTTGCAATATAAGGGTCCCCAGCAGAGTCGCCAAGCTGTCGCTCCCGATAAATGAAGCTAGGGTCAAATAAAGGTACAGACGCGAACGGTCGGCGAGAGGGACAATGAGAACACACAGCCGTGAACTCACTGGAGAATGAATAGAGTCGCCAGCTAGGCATTTTTATCCCGAAGGAAAGGTAATGCTGCATAGACCTAGAAAAAGATGGATAAGACGGTTTGCGAACCAGAGATACTGAGAAGGGGGGTTGGTTACAACCTGGGAAGGTATTAGCACCCAGATTGTCCGCCGTACTCGACGGGATCCACGCTTAAAAGATTTGTGTTTTAAGGGGGTAGTGTCAGTGCAGTCTGTGTAAAATAGCTGAAAAAGGGATGTACAGGTGTCAGTGCAAAGTATATAAGTGATGTGAAGTGTATAAGAGAAGTGTCAGTGTAAGAACAGAGTGAAAAGCTCAAGATCACGAGGCTGAGAAAATAAGGCAGGAAAGAGGGGGAATATACAGAGACTTTTGTTCGATAACTGTTAAGTTATGCCTACGTATCCTCTCGTGCAATGAGGAAGTCAGAACACCGTAGTTCGACCCAAAGAGACTGAAAGGTGAATTGACTTATGAACTGCTTACTTGTCTATGCTCAAGTGTATGACCTGTCTGGCTCAGGTGCAAACTGTCTTGCATTAAACGGAAGAAGCAAGTTCTCGTTTATGAGTGAGGATGATGAGAAAAGAATCCCGAAGGAGACGATTATTGTTTGTTTTTGGGTTTGCAGTCTTTTATTGCTTTTGAAAGTTTGTCATAAGTTAATGAGCTTAAGCCTAAACCAATGGATTAGTAAACTCATCACATCTTCCCTCTGATTAGGGGTAATGGGAATACCTTAAGTGTGAAGTCAGCTTCTCACACTTAATCACCTTTGATATAGAATCAAGATCATTAACCTACTTGTGATTATTTAGATGTTTTTGGTGTTTTTTGTTTAGTGTTAAGTAATGAGGTTAAGCCATAATCAAGGATTAAACAGACTCATTACACCATCCTAATAGAAGGATAATAGATTAGGGTGTTTAAGCTGAGGAAAGCTCCTCAGCTTAATCCATGATTAGAGATTAAACTCATGACAAAACAAACCTTTATTAAGTGGATTTTATTTAATGGTATGATGATGAAGTGGATTTTATGATTTGTAAGACAACTTGAGGGGGACTTGTCCATTAACACTAGGGTTAGTCCTTCTTAACCAATTAAGGAAGAATTAGAACCCTAATGCAAGGCCCAAGTTACAAGTGTGATGTCTTGATGATTATTAGATGGATTGATCAAAGGAGTTAAACACATTAAGGGTTTAACACTTAGGATTAAAGTTATACACTCCATCCTAAGATAAGGATGCAGGCATAAACTTAATCACAAAGCCTTAAAGCCTTTAGGGTTTAGTCCCTGATTATGAGATGAGAAGAGAAGACTCAAAAGAGACACAAAGGTAAAACTAAGAGGGAAGACTAATCAAAACCCTAATCATTGTCATGCTTGGTTGTTCCTAAGGTTTGTGAGGTTTTCAAGAGAAGTCTTCAATGGAACCACCAGGAAGCAGATGAAAGGATCAAGAGAAGCAAAGTAACTTGCTTCATTCAAGAAGTCAAGTCACTTGAAGAAAGAAGGTGGGAAGAAGAAGAATGAGCAAGCTCAAACTCAAACACATATAAAAATGTAGCATGGATGCAAGAGAGATGAAAAGAAAAGTCATGAGAAGTGAAGGCAAATTCACTTCTCAGCATCACTTACCACCTGAAAAGTTAGTGAGAAAGATGCAATGCAATGCAAGATGAGATGAAATGACATGATGAGAAACAAAACCAGAAGCATACACATGATGCAAATGATGTTATGAGATGCTACAAACATGAGGCAGCACCTGGAAATGGTCATACAAGTTCATGGATGCAAATGGTGCAAGTTAAGAAGCATGAACATACATGAAAAGTTATGAAGTGCACATGGCATACAACATGGCAAATACATGATGCAATGATCAAACATGCTTTCAATATGTCTTATGATGTCAAATGAAACAAATGGATGCTTGAAATGTCATGACAAGTCATGTTATGCAAGAGAATGCAAGAGGTATGCAAATGAAAGCCCAAATTAGGGTTTATGAACCAAACATCAAACAAAAACCAAAAACAGAAGCAAACCCTAAGATAAAAAATGGAAAATGCCACTCAAAAGGCCCCTAATCTTATACTAAACCAATGTCCAAAGGGGAGGTCTCAACTCTTAACCAATCTCAAGTTATGATTTTTACAAGTTATTAGGGTTTTTAGGGTTCCTAAACAAAAGAAATGCCAAACAAATTGAAAATGAGGAATCAAATCATGGCCATTTAATCCTAGAAACTACATGCTAAACAAAATGCAATGCAAGAAGAATCAATGTCCAACTCTTCATAGATAGGCAGAAATGATTTTTTGAACTTAGGATCAAAATAATGCACAAAAATGATTTTTATTCAATGAAAAATTCTCAAAATGCATCAAGATCAAAAAAGAAATTTGGTTTGAAGGTTGGAAAATGTTTCTAAATGTCTTAGAACATTTCATGAATTTTTTGGTGATTTTTAAATACTTAAAAGTATTTTTAATAAATTAATTTCCATTAATCAATTAAAAATAATCTTTTAAATATTTAAGAATGCTTTTTTAATGATAAAAATAAAAACAAAAATATTTTTATGTCATAAAAATTATTAAAACCCATGAGAAAAAGTTTCATAATTTTTAGACATTTTTTACTATTTTAAATAAAATATGCAAGTTAAATGAAAAGAAATGAAATAAAAAAAGAAAATAAATGGAAAGTAATCAGAATGGAGGGTTGAGATTGAGACTGGGTTTGAATGCGTTGACTGGCGCGTTATCCAAGGGTCCAGGTTGCTTCTGAGTTAATTAATTTAATTATAATCAATTAAATCTAATTAAGTGGATTAGGGCTAATTGGGAAGATCCAGGCCACACATGCGCGCGGGTAGTCAACGGGTCAAAGGCATCCTACGCTCAGAATTCAAATGGGAGTTAATGACTGTAATTAGGGCAAATCACTTTCAGGTGATCGGAGAGAAGCTCCGGTCATCTTCTCCGGCTCCCCAAAAACCTAAACTCCCTCCAAACGCATCTAAAATGAATTCTAAAAACACAGAAATGATTCCCACAAGCTCACGATTCAAAACCCCCACTCAAAACAAATTTATCAATCATGAAATGGCTGAATCGAAGCAAACAAAAGCTAGGGCAGGAAAGTTTCAGGAAGCAATTAAATCCTCATTTCATCACCATTTTTGAAACTAAAAGCATATTCGTGATCAGGAAGACATATAGAACAAGTTTAGAACATAAAAAATGATTTCTGGAAAAATATTTCTTGAGCTACCTGAGATTCGAAGCTTTCACTTCAGTCACTTTCTGACCACTCCCTTTAGTGCAATCCACTCTACTTGGTCCCCAGATGATCCTTGAATGCTTAGGAAGAGTTTATGTTGGCTGGATGAGGAGTTTGACAAGCTTCTGCTCAAACTCAGTTGAACATGGCAATGGTGATTCAGGCTGTTTCTGGCAATGGTGAAGGGTTGCTTGTGGTCCAGAGGGTGAGTAGAGAAGGTTTGTGGAGTTGGTTTGAGTGTTTGTGAACTGTGGAGTGAGTTTCGAAAGAAACTGCAAGTTGGAGTGAAAATGGTGAAATGGTGTTATGGCTTGTTTCAGGCTTGGTTCTTTGCTGGTTTCTACTCAATGGAACATGGTAAGATGATTGGTGAAAATGGTTTGGATGTTTGAAGTTTGTGGAGGCAGATTCGAAGATTTTTGCCAAGTGAGGTGTTTTTGAGTATGTGATGTTGTGTGTTGTTTCAGCCTTGCTTCTTGAGTGTTATGGCCAACATTTTCCTTGCATAAAGAACTCCCATTGGTCAGGTGATGTGACCTGGCCTGCTGTGATTGGGATGTCCACTTTTGCAAAATGTCAACTTGTTTGTAAGAGAGGCATGGGCTTGGTTCTAGCTTGGTACAAGGGCTAGGGCTGGCGCAGCATGGTGTGGTGAGAGACTATGGCTGGTTCAAAGGCCAATGCAGCAAGTGGTGAGAAGCATAATGATGGTTTTGCAAGTTGGCACACTTTTGAAACTTCATGGAAAAGTCTTGTTACACAAACCATAACCATGTGAAACCTTGGTCCAATTCTGATTTTTAAGGCTCATAGAATGTTTGTGTAATGGTTTGAAGTGAATTAGAAGTTACAAATGGCATTGGTTCATGATTTTGCAAAATTCACATTTGAAGCATGCCTTGAAAATCAATGATTTTAGCCAACTTTGTCACACCATAACTTTTGATCCAAGAAGAATTTGATCATGTTCTTGTACTTTTTGAAAAGGGAAAAATGTGTTCTACAACTTTCATGACCAAAGTTTTTCCATTTGAAGCATTTTTGGATCAAGAATCAAGGCTTAAAAAATGACCTAAAATGGAGCATTCTTGAAAAGTCAACTATGCCCAAAAAGTCAACATTTGCAAAAACTCCAAATTCTTGATTTTTGTGGACTTCAACTTTCTTCCATGATCAAATAAAGATCATATACACTCAAAATAATGAAGATCACCCATTGGTTGGGTCATTGGGGGCCTCAGATGCCCTGATTTTGCACTGACTTGTCTGAAAAGTCAACTCTTGATCAGATGACTTCCCCATGGAATTTCTTCATGAAAATTGATATGCATACTCCCTATACCATATAGAGATCAAGGGAAACAAGAATGACCAAAAAATTGGAGTTATGGCCTCTGAAACCAAAACCCTAATTTTGGGTCAACTGTGCAGTCAAACTTGGCTCTGCATCCATACCAAACCCAGTTCTTGTGATTCTTTGGAATTTTTGACTTTGAGAGGATGTAATATGATATAAGAACACACATGGATCCCTTTGAAGTGATTGGTGGCCTTTGGAGTGGCTCAAGAAGCTCTTGGATTGCTCAGATCACAAACCCTAGATGCATATGACTTAGAAACTATGCAGTGAATCAAAATTGTGATATGAGATGGTATGATTGTGTTTATGCATATGAGAAGATCACAAGCCATGGTGTGAATGGGTGAGGGCAAATTTGGGGTGTTTACAGAGATCTGACGGCTACGGCTTGTCATCTTCACATGAAACCCTAGGATGATCACCAACAACTTTTCGGTGACCGGAGCTAGGGCTCCGGAACTGGAATCAATGACGGTCCCAAAATTCAACCAAAACAAGCAAATGAATAACCCAGATCCACTAAATCAACATCACTGAACTCAAATATGGCATTAAAAACAGCTAAATCTCAAGGAAATGGACGGATCGAAGGAAATAAAGATTGATCATGAAACTTAAAATGCATATAACTCATGATATAATGCACCAAAATCAATTCTACAAAGTGCAGCATGACCAGGGAGGATCAAAGAACACAAAGCAACAATCTAATTTCATTTTTAGAACATGATATTTCAAGCCATACCTGAGATGGAGATCTTGAAATATTGAGCTAGAAATCCAACCAATGCGTGCAAATCACTCCTCTTACTCCTTAGATGCAAAATAAATGCATCTAAGGTCTTGAAATGGACTGGATCTGAGGTTTCAACACAAGTTTCCTTGAAATGGTAAGCTTCTAATTATGTGCTTTAAGCTCAAATGAGTGGTTGATTCTTGATCTATATGATTCACTGATCAAGAATATGGAAGAAGTTTGTGGAGAAAGTGAGAGAATCAAGAGATATGTGAAGAAATGCAAGGTTGCATGAAAGTTGAGAATGATATAATGAGAGAGATCTGAGATCTGATGCAACCCTAATTCTCTTTGTTATGATCTCACTAAGCAATGCTGAAAGTGTGAGAGAAAGTGCACGAATCAGAAATGAGAAAAGTGTGATTTTGCATAATTTGAACTTGGTGGAATAAGCATGCTATGCTCATGCTCTCTTGGGCCTCTTAGCATGTGAGGCTTTCATTTTCCACCCTTGATTCAAATCCAGTCATTCCTGGCCCTTAGATTCAAGTGTCACACTTGTTTCAGGATTTTTGCAAATTTGCATGTTTTGGAGGGATTTTTTCAAAGTGCACGAAAATGACCATTTATTTGGAGAATATTGGTCCTAATTCAATGTATTTTAAGTTTTAAACAAGAATGGGCTTGTACCAAGTCACAAAATTCAGGTTTGAGCCTTCTTGCATTTGGTGCATTTTGGAAAAGTGAAAATTTGCCCTAGGATGCTCAATTTTTCGAAGGACCCATGGAGAGTTCTAGATATCCAGTGAAAATGTACTTGTACTTTTTGAAAATGGGAGCCCTTACTCTTCAACTTTCATGTTTGACTTTGGTACATTTGAAGAATTTTTGATCATGTTAAGGCCACTTGAAAATTAGGGCAAAAGTTGCCAAATTTGGAAAACTTCAAAAACCAACTTTGTACCATTTTTGTAAAACCCCTCAAATCTCCATGATTATTGAAATTTAGGCATTCCAAACATCTTATAACATTGTAAGGACCCATCTTGGCCAAAAAATTTGGGTTGGACCCCTTGAAATTGCACAGTTGACTTTTTATGGGCTTTGTTGACTTTTTCCTTCATCTGCAAGCAACTGAGGCATTGACTGACCTCCACATGGAATCTTCTCATGAAATTTGACACATAGGATACCCTTAAAATATAGAAGACTTGGCCCAAAAGAAATGGCCAAATTTGTGAGATCTTGGTGCTTGAATCTCAAACCCTAATTTGGGTGCTTTGTATAGGAGCTTTGCCTTGTCCTGAGATCTCTGATGATCATGCCATCTTCTGAGCTTTTGCCAATGGACTTGATCTTGTAAATGGAGTGTAGACTCACCATAGAACTTGTACAAACTCACTGGGACCCTTGTCATGGCTTGAAATGCTTCTGGGACCTCCACAGATGACCATATGCTTGATGCTAGGACATGATGGATGTTATGCTTCATCTTTCCATGATATGATGCTGAGGAAATGATATGAGTATGATGAATATGATGTGATATGATGCTTAAAATGAAGAGGGAAAATTTGGGGTGTTACACTCACTACTATGGATGGTGAAGATTTCTTATCCCCTGTGAATTCAGATGCAGTTAAAAAATACTTCGCATAAAATGACCCGCTGGACATAAAAACAGAATGTAAGTCTAGGCAAAAATAGGGCATCCCGGCGAGTCAAAAACAGAATAAAAGACTCGGGCAAAAATAAGGGAGAAAATAAAAAAAAATGTACACCCGCTGAGTTGAAAAGCCACATTTGACAGCTCAGGCAAAAATGGGTATCCCGGTGGATTGAAAACCCGAAAGGGAGATCTACGTAGAATAAGGTAATAAGTGAACAACTGCATTCTGAATTCATCTGTATCACTTACAACATGGCAAGCTTCGAAAGGTTAAAGCATCAGTCAGGATCAACCTTCTTCAGAAAGCAAGATGAGAAGAACGCCAAGGTCATACGGGTCATAGCAAAGGGAGCTCACCAGAGCGTCGTCAACATTGCCAGCACCTTTACTTTTCTCAATTTGTAACAATATATTCATTTCAGGGGATTTTTTCCTTGACTATATTTGCCAATTCAGGGCACCCAAATTAATAAAATCAGATTTTCTGTCACACTTCGTCTTGTACATTTTTGTTTCGTTTGCAAAATGTCCAATATCCATAAGATAATACTTGCATGAAACATATGTGCCCTTCTAATTACATGCTTTCAGGAAATGTATTCACTCTCAGGAATATCTAACTCCCATGACGGAATTCAGTAAGGAATACCTCGGGATACTTGTGCGTTTCTTTGTTTTAACAGGACTGCAGGTATTCAATATGCGACATGGGGCATGCCACACGTACTTCCCACCCTAACAGCATCTGAAATGTTTTTCCCCAGCAAAGTTGCCAAGGAATTGTTTCCCCAACACATCTTCCAAAGCAGCATCTGAAGATCTTTTTCCCCAGCTGAGTTATCAAGTCTCCTCATCCTCAGCAGGATCCTCACAGAAATCTCTAGGAAGATCGTTCAGTGATCTTTTCTCTCCCCAACAGAGTGCCAAATCTCTCATCCTCAGCAAAAGACAAGGGGACAATCTCCCCACAGAGCTCCAGCCTCTCCCAGAAGATCAATGTCTGAATTCTCACACAACAAAGTGACGAAAGCTTCTCCATTCCCAGCTAGGTTATCTCCTCAAGAAATAGATCTATCAGTGATCTAATCCCCCATGTAGAACTATACATTTTATCAGGTATACCAATGATCTCATCCACAGCTGGGATTCTCCTTCAAGCAGATCAGCCAGAGATCTTCACAGCAGCGGGATCCGAATCCCAAACCGGTTTCTTTTGCATAATCATATCATTCGAATCATTTTCCCCCAGAGCGTAGCATTCCGTCTAATATGGAGCATTACGACAAAAATCAAACATATCGCATGATCACAAGTCAGGTTTTGAAACAGTCACCTGTGAATACCAACAGTACCTCTTCAGAAATATACAAAACATATACCTTGCGCAAAAAAACCAAAGCGTCCCTTTGCACCCTCAAATACAGATGCATACTCCTTTTGGAACTCGTATGTGTCATCATTCCCCAGTAAAAGTCGCCAGAACACTTTCTGCAAATGGATACTTGTCCATGACATGTTTTTCTTGGCACTCATCCGTATCATCTCGTATTTCCCCAACAGAAAGTCAAAGAATCCCCTTTGCACTCATAAACACTTGTTTATAATACACTCTCTCGACACCCGTCCGTGTCACCCATCCCCAGCATGTTCTCCCAAATACTTGTTGCAAACCAAATACTCGTTTATAATACTCTTGTTGGCACCCGTCTGTGTCATCCTATCCCCACAGGTCGCAGAATACCTTCTCACATATTGTTCATAACTTATACACTTTCTTTTCTAACACCCATCCGTGTCACATTTCCCCCCAGCAAGTTGAACACCCGTCAGTGTCTTGCTCATACTTCACAATACTTGCTTTTACTTATACATATACTCATCCATATATTGTATACACACTTATTTCCCCTCAGGGCCGACACTCGTCCGTGTTCTTTGTTAACCAGTTGGTACTCGTCCGTACCATAGTCTTAAGGATGCTCGTCCGTATCTTTAATCTATGCACATCGTCAAACATTTATACCTTTTATTCTGAAAACCATGAGCACTCGTCCGTGTTTACCACTCCCCAGCAGATCGCCAGCAAAATATATTTTTTCTATCTGAGATTCGTCCTATGTCATGATACTTTCGGCAGCCGTACCCTGCCAGGTGATCGTCCTTCACCTTTGGATGACCGTCCCTCATCCTTCCCCCAGCGGAGTCTCTATTATTTGAACCCCTTTCTATCCGACATTCGTCCTATGTCGTGATATTTAGCAACCGTCCCCTGCTAGGTGATCGTCCTTCACCTTTTTGATGATCGTCCTTCATCATTTTATCCGATGGCCATCCCCATTGTTGATCTTGTTGTCTGGCATTCGTCCCATGTCATGATAAACCCCGAGAGCAGTCGTACCCTGCTAGGTGATCATCCTTCACCTCTTGATGATCGTCCTTCATCACGCCTATCCGATGGCCTTTCCCATTGTCGACCTTTTCTATCCGACATTCGTCCTATGTCGTGATAAAGAGTATCCGTCCCCTGCTAGGTGATCGTCCTTCACCTTTGATGACCGTCCCTCATCATTATTTCATTTATTCTTTAACCTGATGGATGTCCCCGTCGTGGTCCCTTTTCCTTTTCCTGATGATCGTCCTTCATCAGTGTAGACCGATGGTCGTCCCCGTCGTTGTTTACTTTACTTTGCAAACCCTGATGGTCGTCCCCATCACTGCCTCTACTTTAATCCCCAGAGAACCTTGTTACTTTGCTTGATGGTCGTCGCCATCATAATCTCTTTGTTTCCCCAGCATGTCGGTCGTCCCCGTCATTGCTTATCCCCAGCAGTCGTCCTCTGCTCGATGGTCGTCCTCCATTGCCCGCACTTTATAAATCATACTATACTTCCTTTTACAATTTATATCCCTTTTCTTCTTTTCCCCAGTGAGTGCAAATTTCGGACTGTCTTTGGTATTCAACCACAAGTTATCTTGTTTGTCTGTTAAGCCAGGCGCTTACATCCTGCACAACTAACTCATGCTTGAATAGGGGCAGCTGTAAACACCCCAAATTTTCCCTTACTAAGTTCACACCATGGCTTGTGATCTTTCATATTTGCATTAGTTTAGACATATCATCTCATATTGCATTTTTGTTTCACTGCATTAGTTCAAGTTCATTTGCATCTAGGGTTTGTGATCTGAGCAATCCAAGATTCATGTGAGCCACTCCAAAGGTCTTCAATCATTCCAAGAGGGTCCATGTATGCTCAATCATCATATTACATCCCTCAAAGATCAAGGAAGTCAAAAAATCACAAGAACTTGGAAAGCATGGAAGCTGAGCTAGGGTTTCACTACACAGATGACCTGAAATTAGGGTTTTGGTTTCAGAGGCCATAACTCCAATTTATTTGCTCATTCTTGTTTCTAATAGTCTCAATATGTTATAAGGATCATGTGTACCAAGTTTGATGAAGAAATTCATTGCGGAAGTCATCTGTTCACTAGGTAACTTCTTGAGCAAGTCAGAGCAAAATCAGGGCATCTGAGGCCCCCAACAATGGAACCAAAGTGGATTTTTCATCAAATTGAAGATATATGATCTTTATTTGATCATTGAAGTGCTTATAAGTTCACAAAATTGAAGAAAAGTGAGCAAAACCAAAAGTTGCCAAAAATGGAAATGACTTGTAATGTAAACTTTCCATTTTGGGAAAGTTTTTCAACCTCCTCTTTCTCAACCAAAAATGCTTCAAATGAAAAATTGTTGGTCATGAAAGTTGTAGACTGGATCATTCCCTTTCCAAAAATTACAAGAACAAGTCCTAATTCATTATGGAACTCAAGTTATGGCTTGTCAAAGTTGGTAAAATCACATAATTTTCAAGAATGCACCAAAGAGGGATTTTTGCAAAACCATTTGCTAAGGCATTTTGTGACTTCAAACACACTTCTATGTATCATAACATCATAGTGCATTGCCCTAAGATCATAATTGCCCAAGGAATTGTGTCATTCCATGCCTTTAACATCAAGAAATTACAAAAGGGCCAAACTTCATAGAATTTGCAAAATGACACATAAACTTCCATCCACTTGCTGAATTGCCTCCAAATTGATTCTATGGACATCCTTGATCTATGCTGCGCATGGACAAGCCAATAAGACAGCTACACCATTGCCCATACCTCAAGTACAAAACTTTTGACTTTTTGGCAAGAAGCTCATACCAATCACCACAATCCACCACCCACTCTCTAGCCAACCATAACTCTACAAGCATGCTTCAAGGGTCATTGTTCATAAGACACACAAGCTGAAACCTCCAAGAACTCAGCATAGCCAAAATCACCCCAACTTGCAAAAGCCTTTGAATCTCTCAGCTCACATACTCAATCTTCAAACTTCTTTCACCATTCACCTTAGAATCATCCACTGACCATAAAGCAACCATTAAAACAGCCTCAAAGCACCCATAGACAAAACACGATTCTTGGCCAGTTCAGTTGCTACAACACAAACCAGCCACTCTCAAAGCTTTTGAAGCATTCCATTAGTCTCGGGAGGTTCAAAGGAAGCTTTTTGCACAAAGGAAGTGACCAGAAAGCTCAAGTTTGGAAAGCTTCATCTCAGGTAGTCATCTCAAATCATTTTTCCAGAACTCATATTTTAAGTTCCAATGTGAAAGAGCATGTTTCGCTAATCATTCTGTGCTTTGTATTTTTGAAAATGGTGAAGAACTGAGTTTGTATGCTTTGTCTGAAAGTTTTACCATTTTTGATTTTTTTTCCGAATCTTGTGATTGAGCAATTATAAATTTGAATTGAGTATGGATTTGAGTTCAGGGAGATGAGAGGAGTTAATCTGGAGCTTTAGAGCTCCAGAAATAACCTAGGGATGAAGATTTGAGTTTACTCAGGGAGAGTGTGGCCGGAGAAGATGACCGGAGGTCTTCTCCGGCCACCTGAAAGTGATTACTGTGCTTAATTAGGGTTAGGGCAGATTTTGAATATTGGTCGTAGGATTTGGTTTCCCCGCGTGTTTGGATGGCACAGATGTTATTATTAAACCCTAATTGATTTAATTAACTGAAATTAGCTGTATTTGAATATTAGCCATGAGATTGCGCGCCAAGTCAACATTAATTTCCCCAGAATCCATCCAAGCCCTTGGATACGCATACTTCTGTTTTTATTCATTTCTATTGCATTTTTTCTCATTTATTTTGCACAATTTATTTTAAATAGGTAGAAAATCCTAAAAAATATTTCCTTTTACGTTTTCACTTCAAATAATTTTCTTAACTCAAAAATATTTTTATTTTTATTTTTTGCATTAAAAAACCATTTTTAAAATATTTAAATGTTTATTTTAATTAATTAATGGAAATTAATTAATTAAAATATCATTTAGGCTTCTAAAAATCCCAAATAAATTCACATTGCATCTTAGGACATTTCGAAACATTGTCATACCATAATTACAAATATCTTTTTGGTTTTGAATAATCTTTGACAATTTCCTTGAATTTAGGGTTCATAAAATTCCTATTTTTGAACCCTAACTTCAAGAATTCTTTTCTGCCTAACCAAGAATGGTATGACATTGATTCTTTTTGAATTGATCTTCATTTGACATGTAGTATCTAGCATAATTTTGTCACAAATTTCTTCTGCATTTTTTATTTGATTTTTATTTTTTCCCTTTAGGTACCTTAAAACCCTAGATAACTTAGAAAATCATAACTTTGATTAGGTTAAGAGTTAGATCTTCTCCTTTGGGGTGTGATATCATATGGGTTTAGGGTTCCTTTGAGTGCATTTTCAATTTTTTATCTTATGATTTTCTTCTATTTTTGACTTTTGCATATCATGTTGCATTAAAACCCTAATTTCTCATGTTCATTTGCATACATCTTGGATAAGCATTCATACACGAGCTTGCCATGACATTTTATGCATCCACATGACTCTTAAGACATCTTAGGACACATTAGAACCATGCTTGATCATTTCTTCATCCATTTAACATGTTATGCATCCATTACATTCCATGAACATTCATGTACTTTCATGCTTCTTACATGCTTTCTTTGCATCCTCATTCCTTGTATGCGCATCCAACTATTGACATACATTTGCATCATCTCTTAGCCCCATTTGCATCATGAACATTGCTTCTAGTTTTGGTTTGCATCCTTGCATCCTTGCATTCATTTCATTTCTTTTCTTTGTGCTAACTTTTCAGGTGGTAAGTACCTTGAGAAGTGAATTTGCCTTCACTTCTCACTTCTCTTCTTATCTCTTTTATGCATCATTGCTGCATTTTTCTTTTGTTTTAGAGTGAGCTTGCTCCTTCTTGCTCTTAATTCACCTTCTTTCTTCAAGTAACTTATCTTCTTAAGTGAAGTAAGTTAGCTTGTTTCTTCTGCTTCTCCTCCTTTCATTTGCTTCTTCCTTGGTGGCTATTCTTGAAGATCTCTTGAATGCCTCATAAATCCTAGGAACATCCAAGCATGATAACAATTAGGGTTTGATTAGTCCCCCCTTAGTTTTACCCTTGTGTTTTCTTTTGTGTCTCTCTTCTCATCTCTTAATCAGAGACTAAACCTTAAAGGTTTTAAGGCTTTGTGATTAAGGTTATGCCTGCATCCTTCTCTTAGGATGGAGTGTATAACTTTAATCTTAAGTGATAAACCCTTAATGTGTTTAAATCTCTTAATCAATCCATCTAATAATCACTAAGACAATAATCTTGTAACTTGGGCCTTGCATTAGGGTTCTAATTCTTCCTTAATTGGTTAAGAAGGACTAACCCTAGTGTTAATGGACAAGTCCCCCTCAAGTTGTCTTACAAACCATAAAATCCATTTCTTAACATTACCATTAACTAAAATCCACTTTAATAAAGGTTTTATTTTGTCATGAGGTTAATCCCTAATCATGGATTAAGTTGAGGTATCTTCCCCAGCTTAAATGTTCTCATCTATTATCCTTCTATTAGGATGGTATAATGAGTCCATTAAATCCTTGATTATGGCTTAAACTCATTACTTAACACTAAACAAAAAAAACCAAAAAAACATCTAATTAATCACAAGTAGGTTAATGATCTTAATCCTACATCATCATGGTAATTAAGTTTGAGGTGTTTACTTCATACTTAAGGTATTCTAATTACCCCTAATCAGAGGGAGGATGTGATGAGTTTACTAACCCTTGATTTAGGCTTAAGCTCATTAATTTATGACAAACACAAAAAGCAATAAAAGATTGAAAACATCAAAAACAAACAATAATCGTCTCCTTCGGGATTATTTTCTCATCATCTTCACTCATAAACGAGTACTCGCTTCTTCCGTCTAATGCAAGACAGTTAGCACCTGAGCCAAAGAGGTCATACACTTGAGCATAGGCAAGTAAGCAGTTCACAAGTCAATTTATCTTCAGTCTCTTTGAGTCGAACTACGGTGTTCTGACTTCCTCATTGCACGAGAGGATATGTAGGCATAACTTAACTATTATCGAACAAAAGTCTTTGTCTCTTCCCCCCTCTTCCAACATTATACTCTAAAGCCTCATTCCTGAGCAATTCACTACACTTTCTTGCACTGACACTTGTACATTCGTTTCCAGCTTTTGCACACAGATAGCACTGACACTACCTCCCTTTAATTACAAATCTTTCAAGCGTGGATCTCGTCGAGTATGATGGACAATCTGGGTGCTAATACCTTCCCAGGTGTTAACCAACCCCCTTTCTCAGTTTCTCTGGTTCGCAACCGTCTTATCCATTTCTTCCTAGGTTTATGCAGCATTACCTTTCCTTCGGGATACAAATGCCTAGATGGTGACTCTTTTCAGTTCATCTTCATGTTCTCCTTTCGCCGACCGCTCGCGTCTGTACCCCATCTGACCTCGATGTCATTTGGTGGGAGCGACAACGAGTAGATGAAGAAATCTTCGTGTATAGTTGTGCATGTTCCTTTTTGTTGGTGAAGTTGATATCTAGATCGATGGAGTCTACGCGAGGTAGTTCCTTTGGTTCTTTAGAACTGCAAGGGGGATAGCTTTGGCTGGCTTGGGCTTCACGGCGATGGTATTCAGACCTTTGGACGTAGCTTCATAGCATCTGACAACAACATCTATGTCCCCGTGAAGGGTGAACACTTGTCGCAACGATGTATAGTATTTCATCTTTAGCTGCACCATAGAAGGTGCAATGATGAGCTCGACTAAGGTAGGTCTTCCCAAGATGCATTGATACAGGGACGGGCAGTCGATCATGATGAACTGCACTTTGATAGATCTGGCTGTTTCACCTGCTCCAAAGGCGACGATCAGGTAGACGTAATCCCACAACCTAGACACAGTCCCGTTGAACCTTTGGAGATTTGAGCCCATGTATGACGTTAGGTGTGTCTCGTTTAGCTGAAGGGTTGCAGACAGTTGGGAGTACATGATGTTGATGGAACTTCCCTAATTGACTAGGATCCTTCGAACGCCGAAATTCGCCATTTGCGCGTGGACGAGTAGAGGAATATTGTCATTGGGTGCTCCTCCGAGGAGGTCTTCTTTATAGAAAGAGATGGGGGTGGATCCTCCGCCAGAAGGGTCAAGGGTCGAGCTCTGGTTGGAAATGGTGCTTATCAATTGGTTGAATCGTCATTTTACCGATCCCATTATGACCTTGTTGGGTCCTCCTCCAGAGATGACCATTTCTGATGGGAAAGTTTCCCATGGGCTGTAGGCGGCGAAGTACGTAGGGGCCGTTGTATGGCTCGGGGATGTAGAGATTTTCTGGTCGCGTGATCCTGAGAGCGACTTGAAGGTTTGTTTCTGCGGTCAGTGGAACGACGTCCTCAGCCTTCCGGGCCTCTTGTACTTCCTGTCGGGGGGCCTCGTTACTCTTTGTGAACTATTTGAGATGACCATCCCGAATGAGGATTTTGATGGCGTCTTTCAGATGGATGCAGTCCTAGGTGTTGTGCCCGTGAGATTTATGAATGCAGCAATACTTTGTCTTGTCCGTGTTTGGTTTATTTGGTAGCTGTTTGGGGAATCTGACCCCATCTTGGCGAAATTCGGAGTTAGCACACTCTGAGAGAATCTTTTCTCTGGATGCCATGAGAGGTGTGAAGTCGTGGAACCTCCTGATCGGACCCTTGTCCTCCCGTTGTTCACGAGGGTGATCTTCCTTTTGATTTTTTCCTCCCCAAACGGAAGTCGAGGATTCGTCATGCTTGGAAGGTTTGGCGTCCTCATTGCGCCTAGCTAGTGTCACGGACAGTGCTGGACGCCTCTTTCTCCTTGTACTGAATGTACGCTTGTGCCTTGAGGAGAAAGGCGTTAAGTGTGGTCGGGGTTTCTATACTCACTGCCCTTCTGAAATCACTCTAGGGACGGAGTCCTCGCTCTAAAAGGTATTTCTTCATGTCGTCTATAGTCGAAACTTGGACGAATTCCTTATTAAACCTTTCAATATATGCTCGTAGAGGCTTATCTTTGCCTTTGATAATTGCTTCTAGGGATGCTTCGGTTTTTGGGTGGCACCGCGAGGCGGTGAAGTTTCGGGAGAATGTCCTCCCGAGTTGTCTCCAAGATGTGATGGATTCATGGGGGAGACTCTTGTACCAAAACTTGGCTCCTTTCCTTAAGGTTTTGGGAAAAATGCGACACTTAATAACTCTCCGGACAATTCTGTAGCCCAACAGAGCATCGATGTTTTTTGATGTGCTCGTTTGGATCCGTTGTTCCATCATAGGTTCCTAGTGGTAAGAGATTCTCAAGCCCTTTTGGGAGTCTTGTAGACATGATCTCCTCTAAAAGGGGGCCACGGGGTTCATCCTCATCACTATTAAACAGGGAGATGGAGCGGGAACGATCGTCTTTATGCTTGTGCGGAGGGGATCTCGAGTGGTTCCTCGCACCTTACGGGGATGGTCATGCTCCTTGTTGAAGAATTCGTCGGGTCTTCTTTATTTGCAGAGACTTATTTTGTCGAGGGGGCGAATGAGTCCTCTTCTTGATAGACCTAACAACATCAGGCTAGTGGTGGTCCTTCCTTTGCCTTGGCGATCTACTATGGGACCTGTGATGTCTCCTTGTGGGAGTGAGAGATCTTGCCCGCCTTGCTTCTTCAAGAACTTCCAACCTTTCGCCTTGGCGTAGGAGGAGGAGGTTAATGTTGTTGGTTGATTCAACCAAAATTGGTAGTGTCTGATTGATTCCCTCGGGGATGGGAATCAGTGGGAGATCGGCAAGAGTGATCTCAGGTCGCTGGGAAGGTTCGAGTGACGGGGAAGTAGTTTTCCCATCTAGGAAACGATCTGGTTCCCCGAGGGGAGGGTTGGTTCTATCACTATCCGGTTGCTTAACGGGAATGTTGGTGAGGACTCAAGCACTGATAGGATCGTCTTGATGAGCCACTGAAAGGAGGATCAAAAGGTGATGTTTTTGTTTTGAAGAACTGAAGATGAGAAAATGGAGTAACAAAGATTCCCACAAACGGCGCCACTGATCGTAATAATTATCATAACCTCCAATGGTCGGTGATGTGGATCTTGAAGTCTGCTTGGATAATGAGGAGAACGGGGGGTGTACATTCAAGGTACTCCAATGCCAAAGTCAGAACGGGAAAAAGAGTTAGCAAGTACAAGTAAAAGTGTATAAGAAATGATATTCGATACCTGACCCCCTCAAGTGAGAGGGTTTATATAGAGAGCCTCCAGTGCATGGCCAACGGTTCCTATTTTTGGGCCTGGATCGCGGATCCCCTGAAAATAGGTAACTACCAGAACATGACTGTTAGGCGAGAAACCCTGGTTGTGATGAAGATGTGTCGAGAACATAAGTATCCAAGTGGGTGATATCTTGGCCAAATTTGGGTGATATCTGCCTATATCGAGCAGAGGTCAAGAGCGAGAAGAGGGAATCGATCGTAATCAGATGTGGTCGACTAGTCCTGGCCAGTGAGCGGGCATGAATCTGGTGGGTCCCTTGGAGGTTTGGGCTATTGGTCCGTTTCAATATCATGAGAGGATTGAGTCACGCCTAGTCGTTGGCCCAGTCTAGAACAATAACCAACTCAAAATCTCCCTTTATTTCTACACGAGTTGCCCCCAATTCCAGCAATACCTCAAATCCAGCTATTAAAGCCTCATATTTAGCCTCATTGTTTGAACAACAACCTTCGATTTTATACTTAAGTGTTGTTGGGATTTTGTGAGGAGAAATAACAAGGACCCATTAGCTTGTACCATCTTTATGGCTAGATCCATCGAAGTATAACTTCCAAGGTTCGACCTCAAGATAGGTCAATGCATTTTCATTAATGGAATGTTTGACAATAAAGTATGCTACTACTTGTCCTTTAACTGCCTTTAAAGGCCTATATGTTAAAGAATATACTGTTAATGCCAATTCCCATTTACCAATTTGACTATGCAAAATAGGCTTAGATAACATATGTTCAATAACATCGAAACGAGAAGAAAGATAAACATCAATTGGTTTTATATGTTGCTCCAATTTTGTACATGAATAATATAAGCAAGAACACAACTTTTCTTCTGTGCTACACCTAGTCTTTGCATCATTTAAAACACTACTAAGGTAATAAATGGCCCTTTCGAGGCCATCATCATCCTCTTGAGCTAACATGCTCCCTAAAGTCTTATCTGATGCAGCTATGTAGAATCTCATGCTCTTCCTTCTACAAGGTGGTGAGAGAATGGGATGGTGGCTCAGGTATTCCTTGATCTTGTCGAAGGCTTCTTGTTGTACTTGCCCCCAGTCGAACCCTTCTTTGTTGATTTGAAGCAAATATGAGAAGGCTTAAATTTTGCAACTTAGGTTGGATATGAATCTCCTCAAGAAATTGATCTTCCCTAATAGTGATTGTAATTCCTTCTTTGTTGATGGAGCTTTCGCTTCCATAATGGCTTTGGTTTTATTTTGGTTAATTTTGATCCCCTTCTTGTGGAATGATAACGAGAAAAAGTATCGTTTTATTACTATGTTTAAATACCGTTTTATCGCACATTTATCGTTTTAACACCCGATTCCTCGAGTTTTCTTTGTCATTTTGCAGGTATATCAATTATAGAGCTAAAACATAAGCCACAAGTGAAATGAGCAAAAATAACCATGAAAAGAAGAAGAAGAGAGGAATTCTGCATAATCTGCATTTTTTATAATTGTCACGACCGTCACCTAGGAGTCACGACCGTGACACGCTAAAAGGAGCAGTCACGATCGTCACCAATCCCTCACGACCGTGACGCGCTAAATATAAGGGTAATGAGTGTGACACCCTTGTCACGTTCGTGACAAGGGGAAACTAGGTTTACTTGCTGAGAATTGGTCATGTACGTGTGCTACGTGAAGTCAATATTTTCCTATTCTTCCGCAGACCCATTAACTCAACTCCTCCCTGGATTCTCTCAGGACCTACGAAGCCCAAGGAATTATTTCAATTGCCAAGCCCAAGTTACAATCTCTATAAATAGCTTAGTTTCAAAGAACAAATTACAGAGTTTTATTTTAATTTTTCTTGCGGAAGCTCTGCCGTATTTCCAGTGCACCTTATTTCAATTTATTTTCCCATGTTCTTGTTTTAATTCTTTATATCCCAACCAAATCAAATAACAATTTCCAACATCAGGAAATTGTTATTGTTTAATTTCTTTCAAAGCCTTCAGCATTTCTTTTAGTAATTTTTATTTCCGATTCCGGTCCGCACTCCGAGCTTGCCAGATTATGGAAGAAGGAGTCTAACATTATATTTGTTATTCAGGTTTTTATTTAATTCACATTTATATTAATGTTAAAAATTTATTTTATAATGCATATTTTATTTTGTATTCCTCTGTTTCTGCATCTGTCTGGTACAACAATCATGAGTAGCTAAACACTTTAGGCGGTATGTAATTAAAATCAACTAAATCGGTAAAATCAATTCTAGGCTTAAAATAATTAAGAACTTAAAATTTTGGCTGTAACTTTTTATAATAAAATCAATCTTTTTGTTACGAGAGTAAGGAAAGTGTAATAGGTTAGGTCGAGACCACGAGAGTGTGAGATTTTAACCAGATAGCTAAAGTTAGGCATTTAATTTAAACACAGCGAGAGCGCTTTAAAATGAATTAGACTTATTAAGTTTCCAAAAATTATTTCTAAACACTTATGGGCTAGAGAGAGCAGGCATAGGGCTTTAGGAGTAAGATCTGAGATAAGACCACGAGAGTGTGAGTTAAAGATATTTAAACTGATAACCTCTACAGAATAGATTAAGTGAACCATCCTTATAAGCCTAGATTAGATTGACCCGCCTAAGTTAACATAATTACATACCGACCGCCTTATTATTATTTTATTAAACTAAAATTTAATTCCCGCCTTTAATCCTTAAAAACAACCAAAAATCGTGACAACCATTCACCTTAGCTAAACTAGTAAACCCTCTAGCACTAAGTAATCATAAAGTCCCTGTGGGATCGATAATCTTAAATATTACTTCGATAGGCTGTGCGCTTGCAGTTAAGATACCGCTAGACACATATTAGATCATGTCTTTAGCCTATCAAGTTTTTGGCGCCGTTGCCGGGGACCTTAATTTAGTTACTAGTGCACTTTAGAGTAGCATTGTCTAGACTAAGGTAACAACTATTTATTTTCTTAATCTAAATTCCCGAGTGTATGCCAAGTACTCGCTCTCAAAGCGAAGACTTGCAACCTCTAATCCCAGAATCGGAACGCTTCTTACACGTAAGAAGACGGATATTCGATTACGAACGAAATTACAACATTCCAGATCTTCAAATAGATCCACCTAAACCAGTCGGAACATCAAAGGACGCAGAGATGGCTGAAGAACCGAATCACCCACTCAAATATTACGCTAGTCCTTCGCAAGCTGAACCACATTCCAGCATTGCCGCACCGGCTATCAACCGAAACGATTTCAAACTGAAACCTTCGCTGATATCAGCTGTGCAACAAAATCAATTCGCCGGAAATCCTACCGAGGATCCGAACCTTCATCTTTCGATATTTGTGCAGTACGCAGATACTGTAAAAGCCAATGGAGTTACCCAAGAAGCTATCAGACTACGTCTTTTTCCTTTTTCACTTCGAGACAGAGCGAGATCCTGGCTTCACTCTCTACCCTCGAATTCAGTAACTACGTGGGAGGAACTAAAGAGAGTCTTCTTGACCAGATATTTCCCACCTAGCAAGACAGCTATGCTAAGAGCTCAGATCAACGGATTTAAGCAAAAGGAAAACGAATCACTTTTCGAAGCTTGGGAACGCTATAAAGATATGCTGAGACTTTGTCCACATCACGGATTAGTAGAATGGATGGTCATCCATACCTTCTACAATGGACTCTTGTACAACACAAGAATGACAATTGACGCTGCCGCAGGCGGTGCACTAATGGACAAAGAATATAACGATGCTTATGCACTTATCGAGAGTATGGCTTAAAACCATTACCAATGGGGAAGCGAGAGAGTCGCAACTGAGAAACCAACAAAAGGAGGTATGTACGAAGTGAGTAGTATGGACCAAGTCAATGCAAAGTTTGACCAACTAAGCCAAAAGATCGACAACTTGGCCATAACACCAACAGCCATCGTGGCTGCAGTAACACCTAACTGTGAGTTATGTGGAGTTCCAGGACATGATGTCCCTGATTGTCAACTATTAACAGGAATTCCCACAGATCAAGTGAATTATGCTCAAGGAAACCCGTACTCAAACACATACAACCCAGGTTGGAAGAATCATCCGAACTTCTCCTATAAAAACAACAATGCTTTATACGCACCAGGTCAAGCACCAGCTACACCACCAGGATATCAAAAGACTGCTCCTAATGTCCCTAGAAAATCGAACCTTGAGTTGATGATGGAGAACTTCATAGCTAACCAATCTCAAACAAACAAGGACTTCTTAAATCAAAACATACACACTAGTGAGCAGATTAAGCAATTAGTGAGCAAAGTAGATGCGTTAGCTACACATAACAAAATGCTTGAAACTCAGATTTCACAAGTAGCTCAACAACAAGCACCTACCGCTGCACCAGCTGGAGTATTTCTTGGACAACCTCAACCTAATCCGAAAGGACAGGCCAATGCTGTGATATTAAGAAGTGGAAAGGAACTTGACGGACCTACCGATCCAAGACTTGACAATCCAGCCATGTACCAAAAACAGGATAAACCGACTGAAATGGTGAATGAACCAGAAGAAAAGGAAGATAATAATCAAGAGGCAGTGGAGAAAGAAAAGCCTTATGTACCTCCACCACCCTATAAACCACCAATTCCGTACCCTCAGAGATTAACCAATTCCAAGACGGTGGGCCAGTTTAAGAAATTTGTTGAACTTCTGAAACAGTTGAATATTACAATTCCATTTACAGAAGCTATCACTCAAATGCCCTCGTACGCTAAGTTTTTAAAAGAAATCTTATCCAATAAGAAAAAGATAGAGGATAACGAAATCGTTACACTTACTGCTGAGTGTAGCGCAATAATTCAGAATAATATGCCTCCTAAGCTAAAAGACCCAGGAAGTTTCTCTATACCCTGTGTAATAGGAAAATTCGTCATTGACAAAGCTCTATGCGATTTAGGAGCCAGTATCAGTGTTATGCCCTTAACGATTTGCAAAAGGCTAGACATGGGAGACCTAAGACCAACTAAAATGTCTGTTCAACTAGCCGATCGCTCTATTAAATATCCTGTAGGCATACTAGAAAACGTCCCAGTACGTATAGGACAATTCTATATTCCTACTGATTTCATAATCATGGACATCTCTGA
Organism: Lathyrus aphaca; assembly: GCA_963966055.1. Classification (NCBI taxonomy): domain Eukaryota; kingdom Viridiplantae; phylum Streptophyta; class Magnoliopsida; order Fabales; family Fabaceae; genus Lathyrus; species Lathyrus aphaca. The sequence continues at coordinate 414,855,773 of OZ014525.1, forward strand.
AGACTCCACTACACCTATCATACTAGGAAGACCATTCTTAGCTACCGCCGGAGCTATAATAGACGTAAAGAAAGGAAAGCTAACCTTTGAAGTAGGTGAAGAGAAAGTTGAATTTATTTTAACACAATTCTTACAATCACCAGCTATAGAGGATACATGCTATCTATTGGACGTAATTGACGAATGTGTAAGAGAAATGGAAATGAAAGAAACTACCTATTCTGAAATTATGAAAATTCAAATCCCTCCGATTTTCGAAGATGATAATTGGCGTGAACCATATCAGGATGATAGTCTAAGCGAAAGTTTAGCACATACACCGGATCCCATGCCAAGTAAGAATAAACCTACATTAGGGTTAAAAACTTTACCTAAGAACCTAAGATACGAATTCTTAGACACCGAATGTACAAGACCAGTTATAATCAATTCCAGTTTAGGAACAATTGAAACAAAGAAACTTTTAGATGTCTTAAAGAAATATCCAACTGCATTAGGATATAACATATCTGATCTCAAAGGAATATGCCCCTCAATCTGTATGCATCGTATTCTGCTAGAAGAAGATTGCAAAACCTCTAGAGAATCTCAAAGAATAATTAACCCAATCCTTAGCACTGTAGTAAAGGAAGAAGTTAAGAAACTACTAGATGTTGGAATAATATATCCAATCTCTGATAGTAAATGGGTTAGTCCAGTACATGTAGTACCAAAGAAAGGAGGTATCACTGTTGTGAAAAACGCTAAAGGCGAATCGATATCACAAAGAGTAGTGACAGGACATAGAGTGTGCATCGATTATCGTAAACTAAACAAAGCCACTCGAAAAGATCATTTCCCGCTACCTTTTATAGATCAAATGTTAGAACGATTAGCCAAGCACTCATATTTCTGTTATCTTGATGGTTACTCAGGATTTTTCCAAATCCTTATCCACCCAGATGATCAAGAGAAGACTACATTCACATGCCCTTATGGAACATTCGCTTATAGACGAATGCCCTTTGGATTATGCAACGCTCCTGCAACCTTTCAAAGATGTATGATGTCAATCTTTGCAGATTTCATAGACAACATCATGGAAGTGTTCATGGACGACTTCTCTGTATGCGGGCAAAGTTTTGAAGGATGTCTATCAAATTTAGAAATGGTGTTAGAAAGATGTGTAAAAGTAAACCTCGTGCTTAACTGGGAGAAATGTCATTTCATGGTCATAGAAGGAATCGTACTAGGACACGTTATATCTGATAAGGGAATTGAAGTTGATAAAGCTAAGATAGAAGTCATAAAAGATCTTCAACCCCCTAAAACCGTTCGAGAAATACGAAGTTTTTTAGGACACGCCGGTTTCTACCGACGATTCATCAAAGACTTCTCGAAAATCACTAAACCTCTTACCGGTTTATTAATGAAAGATGCTGAGTTCATATTCAATGAAGATTGTCTTAAAGCATTCGAAACTCTAAAAATAGCCCTCATCACTGCACCAATCATGCAACCCCCTGACTGGAGATTACCTTTCGAAATCATGTGCGATGCGAGTGACTATGCTGTAGGCGCAGTTCTAGGCCAGAGGAAGGACAAGAAACTTCACGCAATTTACTATGCCAGTAGAACCTTAGATTCTGCTCAGATGAACTACGCCACTACTGAAAAAGAATTGTTAGCAGTTGTCTTTGCGCTTGACAAATTCCGTTCTTACCTAGTGGGAGCGAAAATAATCGTTTACACAAACCACACTGCTATCAGATATCTATTAACTAAGAAAGATGCTAAACCAAGACTCTTGAGATGGATTTTACTCTTACAAGAGTTTGATCTTGAAATAAAAGATAAGAAAGGTACTGAAAACGTCGTAGCGGACCATTTATCTAGAATAGAAGGTATTAAACCAGAACAAGTGCCGATTAACGATGATTTTCCGTATGAACAGCTGATATCACAAATAGGAAGCGACCCAGTTCGGTTAGACATAGATGAACCAGAACCCGTGGAAACAATCCAAAAAACTGTAGGACTGCCATGGTACGCTGACATTGTCAACTACCTAGCTGCAGGAGCTCTTCCACCTGACTTAACCTATCAGCAGAAAAAGAAATTCTTTCACAATCTCAAACATTACTATTGGGATGAACCATTATTGTTCAAAAGAGGACCCGATGGAATCTTTCGTCGATGTATTCCCGAAGAAGAAATAGAAGATGTCATTGCTCATTGCCATTCATCTCCTTATGGTGGACATGCAAGCACTTCCAAGACTTGTGCAAAAATCTTACAAGCCGGCCTATTCTGGCCTAATTTATGGAAAGATGTCCACATCGCTGTTATAAATTGCGATCGGTGTCAACGCACCGGTAATATTTCAAGAAGAGATGAAATGCCTCAAAAAGGAATATTAGAAGTAGAAGTCTTTGACGTCTGGGAATAGTTTCATGTGACCATTCCCATCATCTTTCGGTAATAATTACATACTCGTAGCTGTTGATTACGTTTCAAAGTGGATTGAGGCTATAACTTCTCCTACATATGACACACGAGTAGTAATAAAGATTTTCAAAAATATAATCTTTCCCAGATTTGGTGTGCCTAGACTCGTCATAAGTGACGGTGTCTCACACTTCATTTCAAAAATCATTGACAAATTACTATCTAAGTATGGAGTCAGACACCGTGTAGCAACACCATATCATCCACAAACAAGTGGACAGGTCGAAGTCTCAAACAGAGAAATTAAACAAATCTTAGAAAAGACTGTCGCCATATCTCGGAAAGATTGGTCATCTAAACTTAACGAAGCTTTATGGGCTTATAGGACAGCTTACAAGACACCCATAGGAACTACACCTTTCAAATTAGTATATGGAAAGTCTTGTCATCTCCCGGTAGAACTAGAACACAAAGCATATTGGGCGATCAAAACTCTCAATATAAACTATAATGCTGCAGGAGAAAAGCGAATCCTCGATATTAACGAATTAGAAGAGTTAAGGTTAGATGCTTATGAGAATGCTAAGATATATAAAGAAAGAACTAAGCGATGGCACGATAAACGCCTATCTAGGAAAGAATTTAGTGTGGGAGACGTTGTACTCCTCTTTAATTCAAGACTTAGGCTCTTTCCTGGAAAACTAAAATCTAGATGGTCAGGGCCCTTTGAAATAACTAGAGTGTTCCCGAGCGGAGCAATAGAAATTAAGGGTAGGAATAGTGAACCGTTCACAGTAAACGGACAACGTTTAAAACATTACCATAAAGTTGAAAATAGAGATTATGCAAATAGTCTAAGGCTTTTAGAGTTGCCCACTAATTTCCCTGATTAATCTACACCTAAGCATTACGTCAGGCTTATGACGATAAAAACAGCGCTTAGTGGGAGGCAACCCATTTAATCATTTAACCACTTTATCATTTTGTTATTTATCATTTTACTATTCGTTTTATTGTTTTGTCATTTTATTGTTTTATTGTTTTATTTCATTATTATTGTTATTGCTTTTATTTATGCATTTATTCTCTTATTTTCCTTATTTTAATTTTTAAATCACTTTTACAGATTTTCTAAAGTCTTTTCCACTTTCCTTCTCCCCCTGATTTGTTTCCTCCATATTTACACTAACTAATGGCTAACCAACCGAGAAACATTATGGAAACCAAATTTAGAGGTAGAAACCAAAGAATGAAATTTGAAGAGTTATCACAGAGACCAATGGATTTGACTCTGTACCCGGATGATCTGACTATGGAAACCTTAGGTATACATGATAGCATCCTATACTTGTTTAACCAACTTGGATGGGAGAATGCACTGATAAAACAAAAGTTTGTGACTTACCGCGAGCTCACCCTTGAGTTCCTAAGCTCCTTAATTTACTTACCCAAGCGCGGTTTTAGATTCAGGAAAGGATTTATCAGTTTCCAACTATTCGGAATAGAATATGACTTTAACCATAAAGAACTAGCTGACTTATTAGGATTCCCTAGTGGACCCTTTGCTTTTACTACCACACAGGTAGAATTGATGGACATTGAGCTGGACTTCTTTTGGGGAACCTTAACCGGAAATTACCATCCTGAGCCAAATAACATGAACAATGATGAGATACATAACCCTGCTATCCGCTATTTCCATAAGATCCTTGCCCACACCTTCTTTGGAAAAGAAGAAAACCTTACTGGAGTATCTAAAGATGAGATATTCATTATGTCATGTCTGACTAATGGACAGCCAGTTAATGGTGTGCCTTTCATGATGCATACCTTCACCCGAATCCAAGAAGAACCTGATCTACCCATATTGGTAGGAGGTCTTGTCACCATGATTGCTGATGCCTTAGGACTTAGATACCAATTGCACAGGTGCAACCGTTTAGGTACCATCCGTCCTATGAATATGAACTTTTGCTTTAACTGCCATATCATAAGAAATTTAGGACAACCACCTTACGAGTACCTAATCAGGAATGAAGTAGTAACCCTGTTCACACTACCAAACCATGCTAGAGTCAGTGTTCATAATAAAGATAATTGGCTTTATGAGCTTACCCCTCCTGACTATCCATCCACTCTCGAAACACCACAATCTTACAAGATAAGGGATGATATAATGACCGATGTAGAAAGTGACCCTGAGACACCTCCTGGTTACCATGACATTGCACACACTGATGAAGTGATTGAAACCCCTGAAGTAAATCAAGTAGAATATGCTGACAACTTGAAGAAAATTATGAATACTCTTGAAGTTTACCAAGCCGATATTAATACTGTTAAAGATGAGATTAAAAGCATGCGATTGGACGTTATAGGTTTAACTGACATAACGTGTGAGCAATTCTACCACCTAAACTCCGCAATTGAAGATTTGAAGAAGCACTTTTGAAAAATGTTGTAGTGATTTAACTTATTTTACTTCTTGTATTTGTTTCTAGTTAGTTTTCACATTTTGCAACATTTTCGTACCTTATTTTTATTAATGTAATTTTCCTTAAATTATGTCAAAAGCAAAGCACTTCTAGTTTTACCATTTTCCAATTTAATCAATTTCTATGATTTCCATTAGTTACTGTTATATTTAAATTGATTAATATTTCTATTTCTCGTGTGATGAAATTTGCTCTAATTTATGTTGATCAAATAATATATATTGTTTGTGTTGGAAATAAAATGAGAAGTGATAATAAAAAGAAAAATTGTATTGAACGTGTGAGATAATGCATTCTGTGAAGAAAATATTATAAGAGTTTTTAATCCCTCACGGTCGTCATCATCCTCTCACGATCGTGACAAGCTAATTAGCGCGTCACGACCGTCACTCACCCATCACGACCGTGACGACCCTTGTTATATGAATTCTGAGAAACAGAACCGTTCTTCTTCGCAGGAACCTCTTTTCCACTTCCACAAAATTTAGAAACCCCCCATTATCTCCTCACTATCCCGTAACCTCCCATTACCCTAAATAAATTCCATTAACCTCTCCATTATTTCCAAACCTCTCACATTCACTTCTTTCACTATAATCAGAACCAATTTCTTCACATTTTTCATTTTTCTCACAAAAACTCAAAACCTCTCATCTCTCATTCCCGTACTTGCATGCAATGGAAGAAATTCAATTTAGAGATGGTGAACATGGAGAAACTCAAAGACAAAAGTTCATCAGGTTTCAGAACCGTGGCGTCCAACCCACTCGGTATGTTGACACTGACTGCTTGAGGGAGTTGGGACTGCTCAACGGCGTGAAGCTCCTGCTTAGGAAGGTTGGTTTGTGGCACTTGTGCAGTCAACCACAGCCAACATTCGAACTCCTCACATTGGAATTTCTGAGTTCATTTCAATATGTTACGCCTCCCGGTTCATCAAGTCAACTCACCGGCATTGCTAAGTTCAGAATGCTCGGCCGGGAGTTCGAAATTACACAAACAAGGATCGTCGAACTGTTAGGTTTCGATCACGGCGACGATGCTCATCTCCATGTGCCGGACAACTTCAGTGAAACCGCTTTCACCTTATGGCACGACATCACCAACACCCGTGCTACTGCCTTTCAGAGCCTGAATGCTACACATATCCATAACTCGGCGATCCGATACTTTCATCGAATCATCTGCAATACCATTTTTGCAAGAGAGAGCAATCACAAGCTTAACTCCAAGGAGCTCCTGTTCTTGCATTGTGCCTTAAATGACGAGCGCATCAATGTTGCCTCATTCCTGTTGTCCCATATCCAGTCCGTAGCGCAACGTGGCGCAACCCCCTTTTACATAGGCGGGATTGTCACCACCCTCGCCATTCAGCTGGAGCTTGGTGACTTGATTATCCATTTGCCTCGCAGAGCCGCAGAGTTGCTAACAAAGAACTATTGCAGGTCATCCCACTTGATTTCTCAGAGAGAGGATGGCAGGTTCAGCCCTGTTATCCAAGGCACCGTTTATCACCACATCAACTTGTCGTGCCGTGACCGCATCGATCCGTCCAACCGAGCCAACTGGCTATTCGCTTTACCGGATGCTGCCGGCCATGTCCCCATTATTGATGAGCAGGCCGATCCACCAGTGGACGAGATGCAGGACACCATGGATGCAGCTGAGCCTGTACAGGACATTCCTGAGTCCTCCACCCGACAGCCACCTGCGCAAGAATTCACACTTGAAGACGTCCTCCGTGAGATTCATCAGCAGAACCAGATGAATGCCGCACTAGAGCGAAGGCAAAAAGAGCAACATGATGCACTACTTTTAGCTGTTGCCACCAACCAGAGGACGACTGATGAGAAGCTTGGAGAGATCCTTAGCGAGCTAGAGTCTTTGCGTATTGATATCACTGCTCTCACCGGCACCGGTTCTGATCCTAAAGTGACTCTGACCAGACGCTCCCGCACCAGAAGTCGAGGCCGTGGTCGTCAACAGCCTTAGTTTTAGTTTTTGTTTATGTTTTTCCGTTTCCGTTGTTTGTATTATATTTTACCCGCTATTATATCACAACATTGAGGACAATGTCTGATATAGTGTGGGAGAGATACCTTTCCTTTTTCCGCATTTCCCTTTCCGCACTTTCCATTCTGTTGTATTTCCTTTTCGTATTTTAATGAAACAAAGTAATATTTGTGCTATTTCTTTAGTTTCAAATTTTCCCCGTTTATTTAGCCTTACCGAAAAAAATTTTATTTATCTTCGCATTACGCGACTTACCTATGAAGTCATAGCTAGGAAGCTGAGAACGATTCAACAAGATCAATACAGTCTTGACACCTTAGACTTCCCACTTAAGCATTCCGTTCCATTAATTGTTACGACTACACCTTAATTTTCAGTTCAAAAGTAACCCCTAGTAGTTTATACTAGCAGTCAACACCGTCTGAACACAAACCACGTGGGGAGCCGATGAACATAAGTGTTTGATGCCTAAATCTATAATGATCCTTCATATCTCGATGCCAATAAAAAGAAATTGCACCAAAGTACACGGTCGCATATAAGAAACGAGAAATATGAGAAGGAGTCCATTGCGGGTTGGTTCAGAGGTACCTGGTTCTGAACTTGGTAGGGCGTGCTACGGCTCGATCCCCCACAACCTTCAAATCGGATAATATATGTAGGGTTGCCACATTCGTGTACCAGACCCCGTGCTTATAAAGGATCAAAGTCACAAACCGGCTACTCCACTACATGCGTGCTAAGGCAAAGGGCTTAATGTGTTTGCGCTAGAATGAAACCGGGTGAAATAAGATCGAAAGACTCTAGGTGGAATCGTAACGTAATTACCGAATGTTTCGTTTAACGGGAAGTCGACGACTTAGCTTGTTGCTTGTGTCATTAGTGTATCGTTGGTGTTTTAATCTAGTACCGGTTTATCTAGCAAAACGATTCCTCGTATGGTTTGTTATGTGTGTGCGTCGATGAAAACCTGTCCGATCATTTTTCAACCGACTATTTGCTTGAGGACAAGCAAAGGTTTAAGTTTGGGGAAGTTTGATAACGAGAAAAAGTATCGTTTTATTACTATGTTTCAATACCGTTTTATCGCACATTTATCGTTTTAACACCCGATTCCTCGAGTTTTCTTTGTCATTTTGCAGGTATATCAATTATAGAGCTAAAAATTAAGCCACAAGTGAAATGAGCAAAAATAACCATGAAAAGAAGAAGAAGAGAGGAATTCTGCATAATCTGCATTTTTTGTAATTGTCACGACCGTCACCTAGGAGTCACGACCGTGACACGCTAAAAGGAGCAGTCACGATCGTCACCAATCCCTCACGACCGTGACGCGCTAAATACAAGGGTAACGAGCGTGACATCGTGACAAGGGGAAACTAGGTTTACTTGCTGAGAATTGCTCATGTACGTGTGCTACGTGAAGTCAATATTTTCCTATTCTTCCGCAGACCCAGTAACTCAACTCCTCCCTGGATTCTCTCAGCAACTACGAAGCCCAAGGCATTATTTCAACTGCCAAGCCCAAGTTACAATCTCTATAAATATCTTAGTTTCAAAGAACAAATTACAGAGTTTTATTTTAATTTTTCTTGCGGAAGCTCTGCCGTATTTCCAGTGCACCTTATTTCAATTTATTTTTCCATGTTCTTGTTTTAATTCTTTATATCCCAACCAAATCAAATAACAATTTCCAACATCAGGAAATTGTTTTTGTTTAATTTCTTTCAAAGCCTTCAGCATTTCTTTTAGTAATTTTTATTTCCGATTCCGGTCCGCACTCCGAGCTTGCCAGATTGTGGAAGAAGGAGTCTAACATTATATTTGTTATTCAGGTTTTTATTTAATTCGCATTTATATTAATGTTAAAATTTTATTTTATAATGCATATTTTATTTTGTATTCCTCTATTTCTGCATCTTTCTGGTACAACAATCATGAGTAGCTAAACACTTTAAGCGGTATGTAATTAAAATCAACTGAATCGGTAAAATCAATTCTAGGCTTAAAATAATTAAGAACTTAAAATTTTGGCTGTAACTTTTTATAATAAAATCAATCTTTTTGTTACGAGAGTAAGGAAAGTGTAATAGGTTAGGTCGAGACCACAAGAGTGTGAGATTTTAACCAGATAGCTAAATTTAGGCATTTAATTTAAACACAGCGAGAGCGCTTTAAAATGAATTAGACTTATTAAGTTTCCAAAAATTATTTCTAAACACTTATGGGCTAGCGAGAGCAGGCATAGGGCTTTAGGAGTAAGATCTGAGATAAGACCACGAGAGTGTGAGTTAAAGATATTTAAACTGATAACCTCTACAGAATAGATTAAGTGAACCATCCTTATAAGCCTAGATTAGATTGACCCGCCTAAGTTAACATAATTACATACCGACTGCCTTCTTATTATTTTATTAAACTAAAATTTAATTCCCGCCTTTAATCCTTAAAAACAACCAAAAATCGTGACAACCATTCACCTTAGCTAAACTAGTAAACCCTCTAGCACTAAGTAATCATAAAGTCCCTGTGGGATCGATAATCTTAAATATTACTTCGATAGGTTGTGCGCTTGCAGTTAAGATACCGCTAGACACATATTAGATCACGTCTTTAGCCCATCATGGAATACAAAGCCTAAGAAGTCCCCAGCCTGTACATAAAAAGCACACTTAAGAGGATTCATTTTAAGACCATGCTTTCTTATCCTTTCAAAGAAATGTCGAAGATGGTCTATGTGATATTTCCCTGAAATAGACTTAACAATATCATCAATATAAATTTTCATAAAAGTGTCTATAAAATCATGGAAGATCGAATTCATTGTTCTTTGATAGGTTTCCCCAACATTTTTTTAAACCAAAAGGCATAACTACCCATTTGTAGGTGCCTAAGGCTCCTGGGCATCAAAAAGTAGTCTTTGGGAGATCCTCTTCAGCAATGAATATCTGATTGTATCCAGAATAATCATCCAACATGCTAAGCTATTCATGTCATGCAGTAGAGTCTACTAGCATTTCTGCTACAGGCATCGAATACTCATCTTTGGGATTTGCATAATTTAAGTCTCTAAAATCAATACAAACCCTTAAAGAGCCATTATTTTTTATAACTGGTACAATATTATCTAACCATTTGACATACCTGGTAGTGCGGATGAACTTGCATCGAAGTAGCCTTTCAATTTCCTCTTTTATTTTGGAGAGGATTACTAGGGCGAACTGTCTTGGATTTTGCTTGACAGGTTTCTTCCTATGCTTGATTGGAAACTTATGTTTGACAAGCTCTCATTTCAAACCAGCCATTTCGTCATAGTCCCAGGCGAAGCAATCTTTGAACTCCTTCATCAACTGGACTACTTCGACTTTGAGTTATGGGTCAAGGTTGGCACTGATGTATGTAGGCCTTTTAACCTCACCTTCTCCTAAGTCAATTTCTTCCAAAGGATCTTGAGCCAGTATTTTGATGTTGTTTGACAAAGGGTCCTTCTCAAAACCTAAAGGCTCATTGTCATAAATAACATCAAGCCTCTGATCTTGTTCTTTGATCAGAGCTTTATCAGGTGGTTCAGGGTCAAAGTCTTTGCCAGTACCTCCTTTGATAAACTCCATATTTGCTTAGACAACCATGTGATTTTGCGTAGCCTCCAAGGCCGTTGTATCTTGGTTTCATCCATATAGGCCAAAATTCTTTGTAGTGCTTCGATTTCAGTCATTATTACTTCCCTCGCTTCCCCAACCTGTGCGGCGTATCTGTGCTCCCCAAAGTAAGGTGGGAATTGCCACCATCCCCTACAAACTCTCTATCCCATTGAAAGTCCTCAACAGGATGAAGGTATAATGAACAAAATACATGGTCTTCAGGGGTAAATTCAAATTCTGCTGGGGTGCATGGCGTAATATGTGCCAAGTTCTTGTCGAATTCAACTCCCACTACAACAAACAAGACCTTAGACAGCGCTTTTTTTAGCCTTAGACAGCGCTTTAAAGCGCTGTCTAAACCTCCGCTGCTATAGGTTTAGACAGCGCTTTTAAAAATGTTAAAAGCGCTGTCTAATCCCCCACCCTTAGACAGCGCTTTGGCCAAAAGCGCTTTAAAAGACCCTCTTAATTTAAATTTTTTAGGTACACCTTAGACAGCGCTTTTCAAAAGCGCTGTCTAAGCCCCCTACCTTAGACAGCGCTTTGGCCAAAAGCGCTGTCTAAGCCCCTCCTATTTTAATTTTTTTAGGTATACCTTAGACAGCGCTTTGGCCAAAAGCGCTGTCTAAGCCCCTCCTATTTTAATTTTTTTAGGTATACCTTAGACAGCGCTTTGGTCAAAAGCGTTGTCTAAGCCCCCCCCTTAGACAGCGCTTTTGCCTAAAGCGCTTTCTAATCCCCCCCTTAGACAGCGCTTTTGGCAAAAGCGCTGTCTAAGGTATACGAAATTTTTTGTAGGATTTGTTTGTAACCACATTTTTTCCAGGTTTATAAACCAGAATTGGTACCTGTTTTCAACCAGATTTTTGCAGTCAATTATCACATTTTATATATGCCATTTTGGCCTTTTTTTACCAAAATTTGGCTAACCAATTCAAACCAAATTTGCCATAAATGTATCAAAATATATACAAATTTATGTTTACATTTATAAGTCATTACATATACTACTACAAATGTACACATTAATTACACACTTTGAGCTCTATCATGTATTGACACCACTCCTCTTTGATTTCATCCACTTGATCCTTTGTATAAGATGCACACTTGAATTCATCAAAGTACTACATAATAATATAACATATTTTGAATTAATTCCAACTATTTAATTATATGAGATATGTGTAAATATAAAAATAACTCATAAGTTAGAAATACATACATCGGTGGGAATCTCTAATCGGCCCAACATGAGAGTATCTCGCATAAACCTCAACATGAAATACCCGCAATCTATTTCATTACGTTGAAGAGGACACTACATATGAAAAAAAAATATGAATTATAAATCCTAAGTTTTATCAAGTGTAGTCATCACTAATATAATTAAAAACGCGGTAATTAAAAATATACCGCCACTTTAATCCATGAAATGGAGTTGGCGCCCCTCCTTGAGGTCTGGATAACTCGTTGGGCACGAAAAGCTTGTAGGACGCTAATAAAATAAAAATGAAGCAATTAGAACAATTCACATAAACTAAGAAAAATTTTGAACATTCTCACTTACGTGTCAATTAGGTCCTTCATAACCGGGTATGTTGTCCAATCATTTCCTAACGAGTCAAGATAATACACAATTTCTCGGATAGGATTGATTGCGAGCAACAACCAATGTCCACTGTAATGATTAGGCAAATGTTAGATGGTAACTTGGAAAATAATTATAATAGATGAATTTAGAATGAAATGCTAACCCGGTATTAAACGGTATAAAAAACAACTTCTCCGCATCTTTATTCTCCACGAGGATCCGAAGAACGTACTCCGTCACGGTATCCGGTCTACTTATCATTAAACTATAGCTGACGGTCGCGGGTGCTAAGAATCCGAATGACACGTCCAAACTATTGGGGCGCATAAATTTGTCATACAAAAACCTAATATAAAAACATAATTAACATAAAGTAAACATCATTAAAGTAAGTTGTTTAATTAATAAAACAAAGTAGTCCGAATTTACCTAACATATGTATTGACAACGGTGACGCCGATTTCTTCACGACCAAAAACTTGCATGAAGTCCTCATTACCAATCATTTGTTCGTAATCAAAGCCGAAAATCCCTACCTCCATAGGTATAGTCCGAACACCTCCGGTCGGTATATCGATCATCTCTAGAAATGTCCTGAGAAACACATTCTTCTGGCAAAGTTCCAATCGGATCGTATCGGTTCCGTCTTCACAAACAGGACACGCACGTTGACCCTTAATGCTATACCCAGATAGATTCCCGTATGCTGGAAAATCATTAATTGTGCCAAACAACATCGCCCTCAGATTGAAACTTTCTTTCCTATATCCATCATAAACCTCCACACCGTTCTCCCACAAAATCTTTAAATCTTCGATCAGAGGTGTCAAGTATACGTCTATGTCATTACCTGGTTGTTTAGGCCCAGAGATTAACATAGATAACATCATGTACTTACGCTTCATACATAGCCACGGAGGTAGGTTATAAATCATAAGAATCACAGGCCATGTGGTATGTGAAATACTTTGAAGACCATGTGGGTTCATTCCATCAGTAGATAATGCCAATCGAAGGTTTCTTGCTTCTGATCCAAAATCAGGATAATCATTATCAATCTTCGACCACTGTGGTGAATCAGCCGGATGCCGATACTTTCCATCGGTGATTCTTTCATCTGCATGCCAAGTAAGATGTCTTGCATCGGTTTCACTACGAAACATGCGCCTAAATCTCGGAATTATCGGAAAATACCATAAGACTTTTGCGAGAGATAATTTTTTCTTATATCGAGACAAACCGCATTTGGGGCACTCAGTTAACGTTGCATATTCGTTACGAAACAAAATGCAATCGTTAGGACAAGCATGTATCTTATCATAGCTCATGCCAATAGAGCACAACATTTTTTTTGCCTCATAGGTTCGATTAGGAAGAACATTATCATCCGGTAGCATTTCTCTCATAAGGGCCAACAACTCTGTGAAACTTTTATCCGACCATCCATTGCCCGCCTTTAAGTTGTACAACTTTAATACCGCAGAAAGTCTTGAGAATTTAGTGCAACCTTTGTACAACGGTTTCTCTGCATCGCTTACCATCCTCTCAAACATTTCAGGACAATCATGAAGATCTTCTTCCAGTGCTTCTACAATCTCTTCAACTCGATCACAATCATATGTTTCCGTGTCTTTGTCGTATGAAGCATAGGTCGTATTACTTTTTCCACTCGATTCAACATTCCCGTTAATTTTCTCACCATGAAATATCCAACACTGATAACTTTGATCAATTCCATGCCTCAGCAAATGCGATTTCAATCCATGTGCGTCAACCTTACCAATATAACAACAACGCAAGCAAGGACAATGCATTCGTCTGGGGTTTTCAGCGTGTTGAACAACATACTTAACGAATTCCGCAACCCCACTCTCGTACTCTTTGGTCATTCGATCGGCACAGATCCATGTTTTATCCATGGTTTTCCTACTTAAAAAACGTATACATAACCAATGTTAATATAAACTTCAATAACGTATCCGATACGCCAATATACCAACTTTAATTACCTCATCCCTTTCATTTTTTATATTACAAGAATCAAACTTTTTCTATTACAATATACCTATAACTATACCTATAACTATATAAGAGTTCGTTCAATCATTTTATGGGAGAAATCTAAATGATGAGCTTGGACTTGAGCTCTTATAATGCAGCAGTACAAAGAAGCATGGTCTAATTGGTGTTTATCCTTCTCACTAGGAAAATACTTGCTAAGGGGGTACATGTAAATCATCATTCTAATTTTAAGAACCTCATAATTTTCATGATGTATGCAATAATACAATAATTAAACTTTAAAGTTGACAAAATGAAACATATACACCATAATAAATTAAAAACTTTCCTTGAAAAAGAAAACAACTTAACAAATAATAAGCAAAACACACTCCACTTGCCAAAAAAAATTGAGACATCTCTGATTCAGAAAAATACAAAAGGCAAAGAAGAAAAATTGTAAGAAAAGAAAAATTGTATCTTATATAAGTCCATATAAGTCCAGATGCATCCGTTTTCAAAGTATTAGTCCCTACCACCTCAAACATAAATCTCATTTGCAAGAAAAGAAAAATTGTATCTTATATAAGTCCATATACAAATTACTACTACAGTTATAGTTTTTTTTTCAAACATTGCTTACTAGTTAGTATTCAGTATTCATTCATCGTAATAGGTGAAAAAAATTAAATTAGATATATCAGAATACAAAGAGTATTATAAGAACATTCACGTACAAAATAAAAAATAAAATTTAAATACACTTTTGGTCCTTTTTTTTAATTAAAGTTTCTATAACTCTATTTTAATAACCAGTTTTTCAATTTACATGTGTTTTGATCCCCACCGCATTTCAGAGTCAATTTTACTAGCAGGACAGTGTTTAGGCAGACAAAGTTAATACAAAAGGTTAGCAAAATTGTTCCTAAAATATGAAATAGATAGAATATTTTTATACCATGAAAACACAACCAGAACCAGAACCATATGCACAACCAGAACCAACCACAACCACATGCACAACCAGAACCAACCACAACCAGAACAAAAAGTCAAAACTGAAACACATACCTTGCAATGCCTGAAACGATTTAACTCTTGCAATGCCTGAAACGAATGACTGAAATCCGAAAACAGAAATGAATGAATGCCTGAGACGAAGAACTGAAACGAAGAACATGAATGAATAAATGAAAACGTGAACGAATGAAAACTGAAACGTGAACGTGAAACTGAAATACATACCGCGATGAAAACGTGAACGTGAACGATTCAAACGTGAACGATGAACACTGAAACGTGAACGTGAATGACTTCAATGACTTCAAGTTCTTCTGGAAATGTTAGGGTTCGCTCTGAAAACGTTCGCAGGAGGGAAAACGAAAACAACAGAGAATGAAAATAGAAGTATGAAATTTAATTTTAATTAGACCTTAGACAGCGCTTTTGGTAAAAGCGCTTTCTAAGGTATGCCTTAGACAGCGCTTTCCAAAAGCGCTTTCTAAACCCCCCCCTTAGACAGCGCTTTTGGTTTTATTTTTTTTTTAATTTAAAATCTTTAAACAGCGCTTTATCAAAAGCGCTGACTAAGGCATATATATAAAAGCGCTTTCTACAAGTGCTGTCTAAGGGGGGGTCTTAGACAGCGCTTTTAGAAAGCGCTGTCTAAGACCCCCCCTTAGACAGCGCTTTCATTATTTTTTTGGACCATTTTCCGTGTTTAATTTTAATTTTAACCTTAGACAGCGCTTTCTCTTAAAAGCGCTGTCTAAGATGCGCTGTTAAAAAGCATTTTTGGCGTAGTGTCCATCAACATGGTTCATAGATACATTGTTGTACCCTTGATCCTATTCGATGTTCTCCATTATCCCATCATGTCTTCATATGGTTACCCTTTGGTGCATTGACGAAGGCACTTCCCCAATACCATGGATCCATTCCCTTCCCAGCAGAAGGTTATAATTGGCCTTGCTTTCGACCACCATAAACAATGTGGGCCTAGTCACTGTACCAACAGTCAAGTTGACCTGTAGGACTCCCAAGGTAGCGCCAATTTTCCCTTCATAATTCGAAATAACCATATTATGTGGCCTTAGATTGGTGTCGAATTTACCGATATTTGTAAGCAGGTAATGTGGCATAAAGTTAACAGTTGCACCATAAGTAATTAGTATTTTGTTGACAGCCATATTTTCCATTTTTCTAGTGATATAGTGAGGTTTTAAATGCCCCCTCATGGCGTTATTTGGCCGTTCAAAGAAAGCATTATGCTCTTCGACGCAACCATTATTCATCACATAGTAGCACACTAGGTTGTGTGCTTCCATCTCAATTTCAGTGTTAGCATATGTAAACACCCCAAATTTTCCCTCACTTTTTCTCACACCATGGCTTATGATCTTTCATATTGCATTTGCATAAGCATATCATCTCACACTGCATAGTTTATTTCACTACATAGGTTGCATAGTTAGGGTTTGTGATCAGGAGAATCCTAGAAGTAATCTGAGCTATCTCAAAGGTCTTGAAGCATGGAAAGATGTTCCATGAGTATTCTATGATCATAATATGCTCCCCAAAGTTCATTAAAGTCAAAATATCACAAAGCATTGCAAAGGCATAGAGGCAGACTGAAGATTTCCTGCATAAATGACCTAAAATTAGGGTTTTGGGTTTGAGGCCCTTAATCTCAATTTTTTTGGTCATTCTTGATTCTAATGGTCTTAATATGTTATAAGGATCATGTGTACCAAATTTGATGAATAAATTCATTGTTGAAGTCATTTGATCAACTAGTAACTTATTATGCAAGAAAAGTCAGAATCAGGGCATCTGAGGCCACCACCAATGGTACCAAAGGGTCATCTTCATCATTTTGAGGTTCTATGATATTTATTTGATCTTATAAGTGGTTAGAAGTTCACAAGATTGAAGAATTTCAAGCCATTTGCAAACTTTCTATTTTTGGACATGACTTGTAATGAAAACTTTCCATTTTGGGAAAGATTTTCAACCTCCTCTTTCTTGATCAAAAAAACTTCAAATGAAAAATCTTCAAACATGAAAGTTGTAGATTGGATCTTCCCATTTTCAAAAAGTACAAGAACTCCTCTTGATTCATCCTAGAACTCAAGATATGATGTTTCAAAGTTGGGAAAAATCTTATAATTTTCAAGTTCATGCCAAAGAGGGATTTTTGCAAAACCAAGTTTTAAGCACTCTTGTGACCTCTAATTGACCTCTTAGAATCATAACATGATAACACAACTTGCATTGATCAGAATTATTCCAAGAATCACAAGTTTTCATGCCTTGCACTTCAAAAAATTTCAAAGAGGGAAATTTGCAAAATCCATGCTATCACATGAATCAAGCCATCCAACTCACAAAATCTGATCCAAGGGCCATCCTTGAATGAAGCTGAGGCGGGACAAGCCTTATGATCTCCTCTGACCCGTGCCATGCTTGTGGTACCATAACATTGACTTTTTTTTGCAAATGAGGCCATACCAATCACACTATGCCACAACAACTCTCTGGCCAATCGGTACCTCTTATGCAAACCCTAAGGACCTCAAACATAACAACATTGAAGCCTGAAACCTCACACACACTCAGAATCCCAAAAATCCTCAAAAACCTTCATCTCTTCGAAACTCAACACACAACCAACAAAAACCACTCATTCTTTCACCATTCATCTCAAAATCACCTAAGGATCACAAAACACCCTTCACCATGGCCTGGAAGCTACTCAAACACAAACACGATTTCTGAGTTATCAGAACCAAACATCACAAACTAGCCATTCAAAACTTGTTCTAAGCCTTCTAGAAGCACACAGGGATCAAGTGGAGTGGTTTTGTACAAAGGAGGAGGCCAGGAAGCTCAAACTTGGAAAGCTTCATCTCAGGTATCATCCAAGAACAAATTTTCCAGAACTTGTTTTTTAAGTTACAATATCAATCTACATGATTCACTGATCATTGTGATATGTTTATTTTTTAAAATGGTTGAGGATTGTGCATGTATGGTGTTTCTGAAATTTTTGACCTAAATATGTTCTTGTTCGATTCTTGTTGTTGATGCATGATAAATGTTTTTGGTGGCTGGATTCTTGTTCTATGTTGTTTGATGATCAATTCTGGAGTTTCTGGGGGCTTGGGTGGTGTTTTGAGCATTTCTGATGAGAGAGTGCGTCGGAGAAGACGACCGGAGGTCTTCTCCGGCCACCTGAGAGTCATTAGGGCTAATCCTGTATTAATTAGCCAATTTGAATTGTGGCCCTTAGATTTGTTTTACCCGCACGTGTGGACGGCCCATATCAACCCACTTAACCCTAATCTTCATTTAATTAATTTAATTAGGTTAATTAGTCAGAAACAATCCTGACCACCCATTCACGCACGCAGTCACCCCAAGTTCAAATCTTGGCCTTTGATCTTGCATAATTTCATTTTTCTTTTTATTTTTCATATTTCTTTTTCATATTTCTTTTCATATGTTTATTAAAAATAGCAAAAATACTTTTAAAAATCTCATTTTCTGCATTTTCACTTTAAATATTTTTCCAAACTCAAAAACATTTTTATTTTTAATTTTTGCATTAAAAATGTATTTTTAAATCATTTAAATTTTTTATTTAATTAATTAATTGATTTTAATTAATTAAAAATACATTTATGTATCTAAAAATCACAAAAAAAAAATCATGAAGCATTCTTAGGCATTTAGAACAATTTACAAACTCACCATACAAATTTATTTTTAGGTTTGATCATGTTTTCACAATTTTCTTTGAATTAGGGTTCATAAATTTCACATAATTTTAACCCTAACTTGAAAATATCATTTTTGATCAACCATGATGAGTTTGCACTTGATTCTTTTTGCATTCTTTCACACTTTGCATCTAGTATCTAGGTTATTTAACTCATAATTTTGCATTGCATTTTAAAAATTGATTTGCATTTTTCCTTTAGAATCACCCAAAAACCCTAGTTAACTTAGAAAATTCACAACTTCCTCTAGGTTTAGCATCTAACCTTCATCTTTAGGTAGTGATCTTGTGTTTGAGTTCATTTTCAAATTTGTATCATGATGCATGCTTCTGGTTTGGTCATATGCATCTCATACTTTCATAAAACACTAATTTCTCATGTTCATTTGCATTCATATTTGCATATCATTATCATATGAACTTGCCATACCATTCCATGCTCTTGTATACCATCTTAGACATATTAGAACATGTTTGAACATTTCTTGATCATTTCTTCATTCTTTTGGTATGCTTTGCATTTATTACATTTCATGAACATCCATGTGTTTTCAAGCTTCTTACATGCTTTGCTTTGCATCTCATCCTTGTATGATCATTCATATGTATCATGTATGACTTTGCATCATTCCATAACACTTGTTCATCATGTTTTCACTTCTGGTTTTGGTCTTTGCATCTTCATTTGCTTTATTTCCTTTTGCTTTTCATCTTATGCATTCACACTAACATTTCAGGGGCTTATGGTAAGTTGTTTGGGATGTGGATTTTCCTTCACATCCCACTTCTTCTCATCCTTTCATTTGCATACTTTGTTTTTATTTGAAGTGAACTTTCTTCACTTGTTTTATCTTGCTCATATCTCTTTCTTTTAGGTTACTTAACTTCTTCAGGAAGTAAGTAACTTATCCTCCTTTCTCTTATCTTTTCATCTGCTTCTCTTCCTTGATGGCCTTCGAAGATCCTTCTCTTTAAGCCTCACAAACCATAGGAACATCCAAGCATGATAATTTTAGGCTTGTATATAGTCCCCCCTATACTTTTACCTTTGAGTCTCCTTGAGTCTCTCTTCTCATCTCATAATCAGAGGCTAAACGCTTAAAGCTTTAGGACTTTGAATTAGGGTTATGTATGTATCCTTATCTTAGGATGGAGTGTATAACTTTAATCCTTAGTGTTAAGCCTTTAATTTGTTTACACCTCTTAATCAAAACACCTAATAATGATCAAGACTTAAGCTTGTAACTTGGGCCTTATTTTAGGGTTGCATCTCTTCCTTTTGGTTAAAAGGGACTAACCCTAGTGTTTAATGGACAAGTCCCCCTCAAGATAAGTCTTACAAACATAAAATCCATTTCTTAATCTCACCCTTTAATTAAAATCCACTTAATAAAGGCTTGTTATATAACGAATTTAATCCCTAACCATGGATTAAGTTGAGGTATCTTCCTCAACTTAAGTGTTCTCATTTATCATCCTTCTCTTAGGATGGTGTAATGAGCTCACT
The DNA here is from genome assembly GCA_963966055.1 of Lathyrus aphaca. Lineage (NCBI taxonomy): Eukaryota > Viridiplantae > Streptophyta > Magnoliopsida > Fabales > Fabaceae > Lathyrus > Lathyrus aphaca. The sequence goes on from OZ014525.1 coordinate 414,876,231, forward strand.
AATCCCTGATTAGAGATTAAACTCATTACTTAACACTAAATAAAAACCAAAAAACATCTTAATAATCACAAGTAAGTTAATGATCTTAATCCTATATCATCATGGTAATTAAGTTGAGAAATTCATGCTTAAGTAGGCCCATTATCCCTAATCAGGGAGGATATAATGAGCTTACAACCCTTGATTTAGGCTTAAGCTCATTATCCTATGCAAAACACCAAAAACAATAAAAAACTAAAAACACCAAAAACAAACAATAATTGTCTCCTCCGGGATTCTTTTCTCATTGATGGGCGAAGACTTAATGTGTCTAATGGTATCTAAACTGCAAGTGCACAGCCCATCGCAATAGTAATAAAAAGATGTCGAACCCACAGAGACTTTGTAATCACTCTAGTGCTAGAAGGTTCGCTAGTTTAGCTAAGGAGGAAATTTGTCACGGTTATGGTTTTAGGGATTAAAAACGGGAAACTAAACTTAATTTAAGAAATAATGATAAGGCGGTCGGTATGTAATGATATTAACCTATGCGGATCAATCTAGTCTAAGCTTATAAAGATGTTTCACTTAAATAATTCTGTAGAGATTACCAGTTTAAAAATCCTCGACTCACACTCTCATGGTCTTATCTCAGATCATACTCCTAAAGCCCTATGTCTGCTCTCGCTAGCCCATAAGTGTTTAGAAAATAATTTTTGAAAACTTAATAAGTCTAACTCGTTTTAAAGCGCTCTCGCTGTATTTAAATCGAATGCCTAACTTTAGCTATATGGTTAAAATCTCACACTCTCGTGGTCTCGACCTAACCTATTATACTTCTCTTACTCTCGTAACAAAAAGCTTGATTTTAATTATAAAAAGTCACAGCCAGAATATAAGTTCGTAAATGTTTTTAGCTTAGATTTGATTCATCCGTTTGGTTGCTTTATTACATACCGACTCAGTTAATTTAGCTACTCATATTAATTAAAACAACAGACAAACACAAAATGAAATTAATAGACATTAAAACATGCATTATATAATGACTACAGGAACTTAACATAAATAAATAAAACTTAATATTAATTGCAAATTAAAACCTGAACAAATAAATTCTTTGGCTCCTTCTTCCACAATCTGGAAAGCTTGGAGCTTCGGAATTAAACAGAGTAACTAAGTTCTGAGGCTAAAAGAAAATAAATGCGATAACAATTTCCTGATGTTGGAAATTGTTATTAAGGTAAGGGAAAATAAATTAAAGCAGAGAAAAACAAATGCTGTAAAAAATGGGTGTAGAAATCGGCAGAGCTTTCGCATAAAATTGGCAATCAAAAACTTTGTCCCGTTCTCGTCTCAGCTTCTTCTATTTATAAGCATTTACTGGGCTTTCAGTTGAAAAAGAGAAAGTGGACTTCGTGTGTGTTTGCTGAGAAAATCCAGGAAAACATGCTTTACTTGGTTCTGTTGGAGGAGATAAATACGGAGACTCTTTCTATTCGTTGCACGTCTTCATATATTTATATATTCAAATAAATTAAATTAAGCTTGTAACGGTTGTAACATGTGTGTAACGGGCAGATTTATCATATTTAGCACGTCACAGTCGTAAGACCTTTGTGACGATCGTAACATCTCAAATTATGCAGTTTTAGCAGAATTGAGTTCTTCTCCTTTCTTTTCATGCTAAATTTTGTTCCTTTGATCTTTTTCCATAAATTTGGCTCTAGACATATTGTACCTGCAATGTGGCATATAAACTCGAAATAATCGGGAGTTAAAAGGACTAATGTATGATAAAAACGGGCTAAAAACATAGTAATAATACGATGCAATTTCTCGTTATCAAACTCCCCCATACTTAAACCTTTGCTTGTCCTCAAGCAAATAATAAATTGAAAAATGATCGGACAATTTTCATCAGACACATACACTTAACATACCATTGGTTTTCTCCGAAACAGATGCGAGAAATCATTAGTTAGATAGATCGATACTAGAGTAGAACATTAACGATACACTAATGACACAAGCAACAAGCTAAGTCGTCGAATTCCCTTTAAACGAAACATTCAGTAATTCTGTTATGATTCTACCTAGAGTCCCTCGTTCTTATTTCACCAGGTTTCGTTCTAGCGCAATCACATTAAGCCCTTTGTCTTAGCACGCACGTAGTGGAGTAGCCGGTTAGTGACTTTGATCCTTTATCAGCACGGGGTCTGGTACACGAATGTGGCAACCCTTTACATGTTATCCAAATTGGAGGTTGTGGGGGATCGAGCCGTAGCACGCCCTACCAAGTTCAGAACCAGATACCTCTGAACCAACCAACAAAGGACTCCTTCTTATATTACTCATCTCTTATATGCGACCGTGTACTTTGGTGCAAATTCTCTTTTTATGGCAGCGAGATATGAAGGATTGTTTATAGATTAGGCATCAAACACTTATGTTGATCGGCTCCCCACGTGGTTTGTGTCTAGACGGTGCTGACTGCTAGTATAAACTACTAGGGGTTACTTTAGAACTAAGACTTAAGATATAGGCATAACAGTTATCGAAATGGATTGCTTAAGTAGGAAGTCTAAGGTGCCAAGACTGTATTGATCTTGTTGGATCTTTCTCAGCTTCCTAACTACGATTTCATAGGTATGTCGAGTTATGCGAAGATAAAGCAAATAATTTTTTTTGTAAGGCTAAATAAAGCGGGGAAGAATTGAAACTTAAGAAATAGCATAAATATTACTTGTTCAATTGAAAATGCGGAAAGTAAAAATACAAGGAATGGAAAACGGAAAGGTACCTCTCCCACACTATATCAGACATTCTCCTCAATGTTGTGATATAATAGCGGGGGAATACGTTACAAAAACAGAATGCAAAACTAAAAAGAAAAACTAATGCTACTAACGACCACGGCCTCGGCTTCTGGTGCGGGAACGTCTGGTAGGAGTGGCTTCGTCATCGGAACCATTAACAGTAAGAGCGGTGACGTCCCTCCTCAAAGCTTCTAATTCGCTTAAGACCTCATCCAACTTATTATCCGTTGTTTCCTGGTTTTTGACAACAGTGGCAAGGAGTGCAGCATACTGCTCCTGTTGCTTCCGCTCAAGTGCGACATTCATCTGGTTTTGCTGGTGAATGGCACAGAGGATGTCTTCAAGGGTGATCTCAGCAGAAGGCGGCTGCCTGGTAGAAGTCTCAGGTATTGTCGCTCCCACCAAATGACACCGGGGCCAAGAGGGGTACAGACGTGAACGGTCGGCGAAAAGAGAGAACACACAAGGGTGAACTGAAATGAAAAGAGTCGCTAGCTAGGCATTTTTATCCCGAAGGAAAGGTAATGCTGCATAGACCTAAGAAAAGATGGATAAGACGGTTGCGAACCAGAGAAACTGAGAAAGGGGGTTGGTTACAACCTGGGGAGGTATTAGCACCCAGATTTTCCGCCGTACTCGATGGGATCCACGCTTGAAAGTTTGTGTTTAAAGGGGTAGTGTCAGTGCTATCTGTGTGCTATAAGCTGGAAAAGAATGCAAGTGTCAGTGCTGGAGGAATGTGAAATGAAATATGAAAGTGTCAGTGCAAGGAAAGAAAGAAGCTCGAGACTATGAAGTTTAAATAATAATACTCGAAGGAGGGGGAGTGTACAGAGACTTTTGTTCGATAACTGTTAAGTCATGCCTACGTATCCTCTCGTGCAATGAGGAAGTCAGAACACCGTAGTTCGACTCAAAGAGACTGAAAGATAAATTGACTTGTGAACTGCTTACATGTCTATGCTCAAGTGTATGACATGTCTGGCTCAGGTGCAAACTGTCTTGCATTAGACGGAAGAAGCGAGTTCTCGATTATGAGTGAATGAGATGAGAAAAGAATCCCGGAGGAGACGATTATTGTTTATTTTTGGATGTTTTCAATCTTTCATTGCTTTTGGAGTTTGTCATAAGAAAATGAGCTTAAGCCTAAACCAAGGGTTAGTAAACTCATCACATCTTCCCTCTGATTAGGGGTAATAAGAATACCTTAAGTATGAAGTAAACACCTCACACTTAATCACCATGATGTAGGATTAAGATCATTAACCTACTTGCCATTATTTAGATGTTATTTGGATTTTTTTTGTGTGTTAAGTAATGAGTTTAAGCCATAATCAAGGATTTAATGGACCCATTACACCATCCTAATAGAAGGATAATAGATGAGAACATTTAAGCTGAGGAAGGCTCCTCAACTTAATCCATGATTAGGGATTAACCTCATTAAAAAACAAAGCCTTTATTAAAGTGGATTTTAATTAATGGTAAGATTAAGAAGTGGATTATATGGTTTGTAAGACAACTTGAGGGGGACTTGTCCATTAACACTAGGGTTAGTCCTTCTTCACCAATTAAGGAAGAATTAGAACCCTAATGCAAGGCCCAAGTTACAAGCTTGATATCTTAGTGATTATTAAAGTGGATTGATTAAAGGATTTAAACACATTAAGGGTTTAACACTTAGGATCAAAGTTATACACTCCATCCTAATAGAAGGATGCAGGCATAAGTTTAATCACAAAGCCTTAAAACCTTTAAGGTTTAGTCCTTGATTAAGAGATGAGAAGAGAAGACTCAAAGATGACACAAAGGCAAAATTAATGGGGGACTAATCAAACCCTAATTGTTATCATGCTTGGGTATTCCTAGGGTTTGTGAAGCTTGCAAGAAGATATTCAAGAGAGCCACCAAGGAAGAAGCAGGATGGAAGGAGGAAGAAGCAGAAAGAAGCAAGACAACTTACTTCAATTAAGAAGATAAGTTGCTTGAAGAAAGAAAGAGGAGAAGGAACATGAATGAGCAATCTCACTCTAATACAAATACAAAATGCAGAAATGAATGCATAAGAGATGAAAAGAGGTTATGAGAAGTGAAGGCAAATTCACTTCTCAAAGTAACTTACCACCTGAAAAGTTAGTGAAAGGAAATGGAATGAAATGAAAATGAGATAAGATGCAAGGATGAAAACCAAAGTCAGAAGCATATTCATGATGCAAATGATGCTATGAGATGGTATGATAGCATGCCAAGAGATGTGGATGATCATACAAGTAATGGAAATGCAAATGGGACATGGAAGGAAGCAAGAAAGTTCATGAATGCATATGACATTAAATGAAAGCAAAAGCATGGAAAATGAAGGATTAAATGATCCAACATGATTGCAATATGTCTTAGGATGTCTTATATGTCATTTGGATGCACAAAATGTCATGGCAAGTTCATGTATGCAAGCATATGAAGGATGGATGCAAATGGAGATGCTAATTAGGGTTTATGAACAAGATGCAATGCAAAATCCAAAATCAGAAGCAAATGACAAGATAAAAAATTGAAAATAGGATCAAAGGAACCATAACCCTATATAAGTTCACTGCCCAAAGGGGAAGACCTAACTCTTAACCTAATGAAAATTATGATTTTCCTAAGTTTGCTAGGGTTTTAAGGGACTTCAAAAGGAAAAATGCAAAACAAATTGAAAATTAAAGATAAATTCATGCCAATTTTATCCTAGAAACTAAATGACAAAAGGAATGCAATGCAAATAGAACCATCATCAAACTCTTCATGGTTTGGCAGAAAGGATTTTTCTAAGTTAGGGTAAAAATATTGATTTCTAAAGACCCTAAATCCAAATAAAAATGTCAAAGTAGGTCAAGAACCAAAAATAAATTTGTGTGAAGGGTTTGATAATGTTTCTAAATGTATCAAGATGCAATATGATTTTTTTGGTGATTTTTAGAAACTTAAATGGTATTTTAATTAATTAATTCTCATTAATTAATTAAAATAAAAATTTAAATATTTTAAAAATACAAATTTTGTGCAAAAAATAAAATAAAAATTATTTTCATAATGAGAAAAATATTTGAAAGGGAAATGCAAAAGATAAAATTTTTTGAAGGTGTTTTGCTATTTTTAATAAAATGATGAAGAAATGCAATTAAAATGAAAATTAAATTGAGAATTAATGGAAGTATGCTGATCCAGTGGCCCAGGTTCAAATGAAAAAAGGGAGGGAATTGACTTCGCGCGCTATCCAAGGGCCAGAATTCAAACTACGCTAATTAAAATTAAAACCCTAATCTGAGCCCTAATTACTTTCAGGTGACCGGAACAGTGTTCCGGTCATCTTCTCCGGCCAGCCTCTCATTCAATCTCTCTCAATACGCAACCCCAAGCCCTCAAACTCTCCAGAAATGATCCTCACATCAACCCCAACAAGAATCACACAACAAAACTCACTTATTCATCATCAAGAACACGAATCGAAGCAAAACGGAAAACATATCAGAATTTTCAGAAGCTTGTGAAATGCTTAAAACTCAACTATTTTCGAAACAAAACACATCATGGTAATCAGGGGAACACCTAGAATCATTCTATAACATAAAATGAAGGTTCTGGAAAAATAAATGCCATGGCTACCTGAAGTGAAGCTTTCAACCTAGGAGCTCTCTGACCAGTTCCTTGCCTCAAATCAGCTCCAATGACTCCCCTCAAGAGCTTGCAATGTTTGTTTGGAGTTTAAATGGCCTCAAAATGAAGTTGGAAGAAGTTCAGCTCAAGGGATGTGAAAATCGTATTTTGGATATGGTGAGTTTCAAAGAAAAATGAAGGGTGGGAAATGATGAGTGATGAGTGTGTAGTTGAATGGTGGAAAAAGTTTTGATGTTTGTTGGCTGAGATATGAGATTTGATAGCTTTTGAAAATTTGAGGGATTTTGTGTATGCTGAGGATTCTCAAGTGTTAGGCTACAATGTTGTGTGCTTTGGCTTGGTTTTGATCCACATAATAAGTTGTGATAGGTCAGAGGGTGGGTGGTGGCCTATGTTGATTGGTATGGGGCAAAATGCATAAAGTCAATAGTTGGTGTACTTGAGGTATGGGCACATGGCAGGCCAAGGACAATGGGTTGTCCTGCGCAGCTGGCTTTAGGGAGGTCCATGGGATCAGTTTTGAGGCAAGGCAGCAAGTTGAATGAAGTTTGTGGGTGATTTTGCAAATTATGAAGGTTTTGGCCCATTTGAGAAATCTTAATGACCAAGGCATGAAACTTGAGAAATCTTTGGGAAATTCTGAATTTTATGTCATGTATGATGTTTGTGCAATGCTTAGACATCAATTAGAGATCACAAATTGCCTTGGTATGAGTTTTTGCAAGTTTCCCTCTTTGGTGCTCAAGTGAAAATTTGTGATTTTCCAAACTTTGCAAAGCCATATCTTGAGTTCTATGATAAATTAGATCAAGTTCTTGTACTTTTTGAAAAGGTAATAATCCAATCTACAACTTTCATGACCAATAATTTTTCATTTGAAGCCTTTTTGGTTAAGAAAGAGGAGGTTGAAAAACTTTCCCAAAATGGCAAGTTTGCATTACAAGTCACTTTCCCAAAATGGCAACTTTGCAAATGGCTTGAAATTCTTCAATTTTGTGAACTTATAACTTATTCTAAGATCAAATAAAGATCATATACACCCAAAATGATGGAGAAGGCCCTTTGGTTGGATGATTGGGGGTCTCAGATGCCCTGATTTTGTACTGACTTGTTCAAGAAGTCATTTATTGATTAAATGCCTTCCCCATTGAATTTCTTCATGAAAATTGGTATGTAGGATCCTTATAAGATATAGAGACCAATAGAATCAAGAATGACCAAAAAATTTGGAGTTATGGCCTTTGAAACCAAAACCCTAATTCTAGGTCATCTGTGCAATTAAGCTTGGCTCTGCTTCCATGCCTTTCTTAGTTCTTGTGATTTTTTGACTTTGTTGGTCTTGGGAGGATATAATATGATGCTTAAACATACATGGACCTTCTTGAGATGATTGAAGACCTTTGGAGTGGCTCAAATAGCTCATGGATGTCTCAGATCACAAACCCTAGATGCAGATAACTTAGAACCAATGCAGTGAAACAAAAATGCAATATGAGATGATATGATTGAACCTATGCAAATGAAAAGAATCACAAGCCATTGTGAAATGAGTGATGAAAATTTTGGGGTGTTTACAGGTATGTCCTGAACTGGCTCAGCACGATCCATCGCATCTTGCATCTTATCCACAGGTGCATCAGGCTGGTCGTCAACAATTGTAACATGGCCTGTGGGAGCTAGTAAATCAAATAGCCAGTTGGCTCTGTTTGATGGATCTATTCTGTTCCTTCAAGGCAAAACGATGTTATGATAAATGGTGCCTTGTATCACAGGGTTGAACTTGCCATCCTCACGCTGAGTGATCATGTGTGCAGACTTGCATTAGCTCATTGTAAGCAGCTCCGGTGCCATATAAGGCAGATCAGTGAGGTGGGCACCAAGATTCAACTGTAGAGCTAGGGAAGTGATAATCCCGCCAATATAGAAGGGTGTGGCGCCTCTTGTTGCTACGGATTGAATGTGGGCCAGTAGGAATGGAGCGGCGTTGACTAGCTCGTCATTCAGAGCACAATGCAAAAACAGGAGCTCCTTAGAATTGAGCTTATGGTTGCTCTCTCTTGCGAAGATGGTGTTGCAGATGATACGATGAAAGTACCAGATTGCTGGATTATGAATGTGAGCGGCGTTGAGACTATGATAGGCTGAAGCACGACTATTGGTAATGGTGTACCACAAAGTAAAAGCTGCCTCATTGAAGTTGTCTGGTACACGAAGGTGGGAACCGTCACCGTGACTGAAGCCTAGAAGTTCTGCGACTCTAGTTTGTGTGAGTTCAAACTCTCTGCCCAACATTCAGAATTTTACTATAACTGTGAGTTGGTTTGTGGATCCAGAGGGCGTGATGTATTGGAAAGAACTCAGGAACTCCAGAGTGAGGGTTGCAAAAGTTGGTTGTGGTTGGCTGCATAAGTCCCATAAGCCGACTTTTTCAAGGAGTAGCTTCACACCTTCGAACAAGCCTAACTCTCTCAGACAGTCGAGGTCGACGTACCGAGTTTTTTGGAGCCCGCGGGTTTGAAACTTTTCAAACTTAGCTCTCTGTGATGTTCCTTGTTCTCCTTCTCTAAATGTGATGGTTACCATTGCATGCAAAGGAAGTTTAGCGTGAGATATTTGTTGGAGGATTTGTGATGAAATTGTGAAGAAGATGGATTGATTTATAGTGGAGTGAAAAGGAATTTATGGAGTTGGAATTAAATGGGGAAGTGGAATGGAGTGGAAGGATTAATGGTGAATATGAGTGGTTACAGGAGAGAAAGGGGTAATGGGCGGTTAGAAGATTTGGAAAATAGAAGTGGAGAGAAGAAGAAGAACGGCCTCTGTAACTCAGAGGTCGTGCGTTCAGATTGTCACGGTTGTAATGGATGGGTTACTGTCGTAACGCGCTCATTTTCCCGTTACGATCGTGAAATGGGGCTTACGGCCGTTAGGCTAACAATGTTTTAAAATTTAAACATAATCTTCACCTCATTTCAATCCATTTATAATTCATATCACATTAATTAATTAATTTCAACATACCAACATAACAATGAAGCAATATATATATATAACAGCATTAAATTTCATCACACAAAAATTCATCAAAATATCCAGCAATCAAAAGTACCAGTATATGTTATTACTGATAGTAACAAATTGCACACAGTACTAATCAAACATGCAAATGGAATTTTGGTAAATGCACTAAATTATGAAAACACGTAAATAGACTGAATGAAAAATTGCATTAATTGAAATACTTTGTTTTTGACAGAACAGAAAGAAATTGCAGAAACTGAAATGTGCAGTAATAAAAATAAACTATGAAATGTTGCAAAAATTTAAAACTAACTAGAAACAAAGAAACCAAAAGTAAAATTAAGCAAATCACTACAGCTTATCAAAGTTGTTTCTTCAGGTCTTCAAGTGCGGAATTCATATGGTAAAACTGTTCACATGTTAAATCAGTTAGGCCTATAATGTCCAATCTCATGCTCTTAACTTCATCCTTAACAACATTAATGTCAGCTTGGTATACTTCAAGAGTCGTCAAAATTTTGTTCAAGCTTTCAGCATATCCTACTTTGTTGATTTCAGGGGTCTCAATATCTTCATCAATGTGGTTGATGTCAAGGTAATCAGGAGGGGTCGCAGGGTCACTCTCTTCATCAGTCATCATATCATCCCTAATTTCGTAGGATTGTGGTGTTTTAGGTGTTGTTGGATGGTCAGGAGGAGTAAGCTCATAAAGCCAATTATCTTTGGGGGGAAATAATGCGAATGCTATGATTATGCAAAGACACCGATCCGGGATTCGGATCCTGTTGCTTGTGGATATCTCTGGCTGATCTATTTGAAAGAATATCCTAGCTGGGGATGAGATCATCGGTAGATCTGATATATACGACTCTGTTTGGGAGAGTAAGTCACTTATAGACCTATTCTTGGTGATGAGGAGCCCAGCTAGGGTTGTGGAAGCTTCCATCACTTTGTTGTGGGATCTTCAAGACATTGCTCTTCTGGATAGAGGATGGAGACTCTGCGGGGAGATGATTCCATGTCTAACACTTGGCCAAGGAGGAATGATCACTGAACGACCATCCTAGTGATTTTTTGTGATTTTGCCGAAGATGATTGAAGCCTGGCAACATCAGCTAGAGAGAAGGTATCTCTTTGGGAGATGTGCTGAGTAAAAGGTGATTTGGCAGCTTGCTGGGGAGAAGCTTTCATGCCCCATATTGCGCTTTGAACACATGCAATCCTGTCATGACAAAGAAACATACAAGTATCCCGAGGTATCCCTTACTGGATTCCATCATAAGAGTTTAGACACTCCCGAGAGCAAATATATTTCTTGTAAGCATGTAATTAGAAAAGGCACATCTGTATTTATGCAACTATTATATCAAGGATATCAGACATTTTTTGCAAATAAAATAAAATGTACGAGACGAAACGTGACTGAAAATCTGATTTTATTGATTTGTGTGCCTTGAATTGGCAAGATACAGTAGAAGAAACAGGTCCCCTAAAATGAGGAGATTGTTACAAATTGAGAAACAAAAGGATAATGGCAATGTTGATGACGCTTCAGGGAGCTTCCCTTTGCCATGACTCGTATGACATTGACGTTCTTCTCATCTTGCTGTCTGTAGAAGGCTGATTCTGACCGATGTTCTAACCCTTCGAAGCTTACCATGTTGTAAGTAATACAGACGAATTCAGAACGCAGTTGTTCGCTTATTCCCTTATTTTGCGTGGATCGCCCTCTCGGGTTTTCAATCCACCGGGATACCCATTTTTGCCTGAACTGTCCAATGTGGCTTTTCAACTCAGCGGGTGTACATTTTTTTTTATTTTCCCTTATTTTTTCCCGAGCCTTTTATTCTGTTTTTGACTCGCCGGGATGCCCTATTTTTGCCTGAACTTTCATTCTGTTTTTATGTCCAATGGGTCATTTTTATGCGAAGTATTTTCTAACTGCATCTGAATTCACAGGGGACAGGAAGTCTTCACCATCCATAGTGCCGAGCATCAGTGCTCCACCAGAGAAAACTTCCTTTACTATGAACGGACCATCGTAATTCGGAGTCCACTTGCCCATGTGGTCTGTATGAGGAGGGAGGAGTCTTTTCAGCACAAGATCTCCTACTTGGTATTCCCGAGGCCTGACTTTCTGATTTAAATCTTTCTTCATTCTCCTCTGATATAACTGCCCATGACAGATTTCAGCCAATCTCTTCTCTTCGATCAGACTCAGTTGTTCGTATCGAGATCGGACCCATTCTACTTCATTCAGCTTAACATCCATTAGTACCCGTAAGGAGGGTAATTCAACTTCAACAGGTAGGACTGCCTCCATACCATAAACAAGCTGATACGGTGTTGCCCCAGTGGATGTTCTGATTGACGTACGGTACCCATGCAAGGAAAATGGTAGCATTTCATGCCAGTCTTTGTAGGTGACCACCATCTTCTGCACAATCTTCTTGATATTCTTATTAGCTGCCTCTACAACGCCATTCATCTTTGGCCTGTAAGGAGAAGAATTGTGGTGTTGGATCTTGAAGTCCCGACATAACTCTGCCATCATTTTGTTGTGCAGATTGGAACCATTATCAGTAATGATTCGCTCGGGCACTCCATACCGACAAATGATGTCTCTCTTCAGGAATCGGGCTACCACTTGTCTGGTGACATTTGCATACGAAGCTGCCTCAACCCACTTGGTGAAATAGTCAATGGCTACCAGGATGAATCTGTGGCCATTTGAAGCAGTCGGTTCAATCTTGCCAATCATATCAATGCCCCACATGGCAAAGGGCCAGGGTGAAGACATCACATTCAGGGGATTTGGAGGCACATGCACTTTATCTACATAGATCTGGCATTTATGACACTTTCTAGCATAAGCACAACAGTCTGCATCCATTGTGATCCAATAATAGCCTGATCTTAACAACTTTTTAGCCATTGCATGCCCTCTAGCATGGGTACCAAAGAATCCTTCGTGCACCCCGTGCATCAACAAGTCTGCTTCTGTCTTATCAACACATCTGAGAAGTACCATATCAAAGTTTCTCTTGTACAAGGAACCATCAGCATTCAGGAAGAAACTACCAGCTAGCCTTCTTAATGTCTTCTTATCATTGGATGATGCCCCGGGTGGGTATGTTTGATCCTCCAAGAAGCATTTGATGTCATGAAACCAAGGCTTATCATCTTTAGCAAGGTCTATTGAGAACACGTATGCTGGTCTGTCAAGTCCGGATACTGAAATCCGAGGCACAAAGTTGGCAGCTTGAACTTTGATCATGGATGAAATGGTAGCCAGAGCATCTGCAAACTGATTTTCATCTCGAGGGATATACTCAAGCTTGACTGTAGTGAAGAAAGTCAGTAATCTCCTTGTATAATCCCGGTATGGAATCAGATGATCCTGGTGAGTGTACCATTTGCCATTGGTTTGATTGATTACCAGAGCTGAATCTCCGAATACAGTCAAAGTCTTGATCCTGAGGTCAATGGCTTCCTCAAGACCCATAATACAAGCTTCGTATTCAGCTTCATTGTTAGTGCAGTTAAAGGTGAGTTTTGCCGAGAAAGGCATGTGAACTCCCTTAGGTGTAATGAGTACTGCACCAACACCACGACCATTCATATTAACAGCCCCATCAAACATCATAGTCCCTTCTTCTTCTGGGTCAGGCCCTTCAGTGTGAATAGGCTCTTCATGATCTTTTGCTTTTATGAACATGATGTCTTCATCAGGGAAGTCAAATCTCATAGGCTGGTAATCATCAATGGGTTGCTTAGCAAGATAGTCAGACAATACACTGCCTTTGATGGCTTTCTGGGAGGTGTACTGAATGTCATATTCTGTGAGGATCATTTGCCATCTTGCAACTCGTCCGGTAAGTGCTGGCTTCTCAAAAATGTACTTAACTGGGTCCATTTTGGAGATCAATAAAGTGGTGTGGGTCAACATATACTACCTTAGTCGGCGAGCAGCCCACGCTAAAGCACAACAAGTTTTCTCGAGCAGTGAATATCGTTTTTCACAGTCGGTGAACTTTTTACTTAGGTAGTAAATTGCATACTATTTTCGACCAGACTCGTCATGCTGGCCCAGCACACACCCCATTGATCCTTCTAATACTGTCAAGTACATTATCAGAGGTCTTCCTTCAACTGGAGGCATAAGGATTGGAGGCTCTTGTAAGTATTACTTGATTTTGTCAAAAGCCCTTTGACAGTCTTCATTCCACCTGACCGTTTGTTCTTTTCTTAACAACTTGAACAGAGGCTCACAGGTTGCTGTAAGGTGAGATATGAACCGTGAAATGTAGTTCAATCTACCTAAGAAACCCCGAACTTATTTTTCAGTCCTCGGTGCAGGCATTTCTTGAATGGCTTTAACTTTGTCATGGTCAACTTAAATCCCCTTCTCACTTACAATGAATCCCAGCAGCTTACCGGATCGTACCCTGAATGTGCATTTGTTGGGGTTTAATTTCAGTTGGTACTTCCTCAGACGATTGAATAGCTTCAACAGATTCACCAAGTGGTATTCTTCTGTGAGGGACTTGGCAATCATGTCATCCACATAACATTCAATTTCTTTGTGGATCATGTCATGGAATAATCTTACCATAGCCCGTTGATAAGTGGCACCAGCATTCTTCAGTCCGAATGGCATCACCTTATAGCAAAAGGTGCCCCAAGGTATGATGAAAGTTGTCTTCTCCATGTCTTCAGGTGACATCTTGATCTGATTATATCCTGAAAATCCATCCATGAAGGAGAATACCGAGAACTGAATCGTATTATCGACCAATACATCAATTTGAGGTAAAGGGAAGTCATCTTTCGGGCTGGCTCTGTTCAGGTCCCGGTAATCCACACACATCCTCACCTTGCCATCTTTCTTAGGTACAGGTACAATGTTAGCAACCCACGGCGGATAGCTAGTTACAGCAAGGAAACCGGCATCCCACTGTTTTTGTACCTCTTCTTTTATCTTCATTGCCATATCTGGGAGAGTACGGCGCAACTTCTGTTTTACTGGCGGACAGTCTTCTTTCAGAGGCAACTTGTGCATAACAATGTCGGTTTCCAACCCTGGCATATCCTGATAAGACCAAGCAAAAACATCCACATACTCCCGAAGCATGTCAATAAGTTGCTCTTTTACTGACTCTTGCAGACATGCCCCGATCTTAACTTCTTTTAAGTCTTCTTCTGTACCAAGATTAACCATTTCAACCTCCTCCTGATGAGGAGTGATAACCTTCTCCTCTTGTCTCAGCAACCTGGCTAGCTCTTCAGGAAGCTCATAATCTTCTTCAACCCCTTCATCAGCTTAATTAATCGGATTGTCAGAGTCATACGGAGTCATAGCAGTGTTGTTGTCGGTGCAGTTTGGAGGGCACTCTCTGCAAGGGTTTAGATTTATTCATTTTAGTGATCAGTTTTATCTTGTTTAGAAAAGTGAAAATGAAGTTATTTATTTTGAAAAACATTGCCATTTTATTTTTGTACAAAAAATAAAGAATGAAAAACAGTGAGCGGAAAAGAAGAGACTCATTTGCAAAAGATGTCCTGATATTCATTAATTGATCTTTGCACAAAATACAAGATGGCCCGATTGCAAAATGAGTCCTGACGCTTTGGGCAAGACGCAGGACTTGATGCATGCTTAAAAATAGGAAATAATAATTACTCTGCAGGAGTAACTCTTATAATTTCCTGGGAAGACCAGTTCGAGACACGGTTCCCCGGGATCATTGGACGTATCCAGCTTTCCAGGTTGCGCTCGTCTTCTGACGCATCTTCCAAATTATTCACAGCATCCGGGGTGAGCATCCCCCTGCTGACAAACTTGGGCTCCTTTGCAGCCTCTGGTTGATCTTGTTGAGTTGGTCTGTAACCCAACCCGAATCGGTCCTCTTTCTTCTCCACGGGCAGCAACTTGCCCCAGCCTCGAGCGGTACCTTCCTCAACAACCTTTCGGGCTTGTTGATATTATGTGATGGAGGTCCCAGACACAGCAGATGTTTCATTAATATTAAGGGCCTCAAACCCTTGGCTCATGGTTTCATGGATCTCCCCATCCATTTCAATGTATTTGAAAGTAGCCAGCTGGCTAACAAAGATATCCTCTTCCCCACAAATGGTAATGACTTGGCCCTCCCACTCGAATTTTAACTTCTGGTGAAGGGTTGACGTCACGGCGCCAGCGGCGTGTATCCATGGTCTACCCAATAGACAGTTGTAGGCAGGCTGTATATCCATCACAAAGAAGGTCGTTTTGAACACCTGTGGGCCAATCATTATTGGTAACTCTATCTCTCCCAGAACTGATCTTTTAGAACCGTCAAAGGCTCTCACTACCAAGTTGCTTGGGTGTAGTGCCAATCCATCATACTCCAGCTTTACAAGGGCTTTTTTAGGTAGGACATTGAGGGATGACCCTGTGTCCACCAATACGTGAGAAAGAACTGCACCCTTACACTCCAAGGTAATGTGCAAAGCCTTGTTGTGATTGCGACCTTCCGTTGTCAGATCAGTGTTGGTAAATCCTAGTCCATGACTAGCGTTGACATTTCCTACCACAGCCTCTAACTGATTGAAAGCAATCTCCTCCGGCACATAAGCTGCATGCAGGACCTTTAATAGCGCGTTCCGATGAGCCTCGGAGCACATTAGCAATGATAGTATGGAGATTTTGGAAGGTGTTTGGTGAAGCTGGTCCACCACCTTATAGTCACTCTTTTTGATGATTCGCATGAATTCATCAACCTCTTGATCAAAAGGAGTCTTTAAAGCTTCTTTGGCAACTTGTTATTCTTGCACCATGCTCTTCCCTTTTGCCTTAGCAGCAGTTTCTGCTTCAGCAATGGGCCTTGGTATTTGCGGGGCGAAGAGACGTCCGCTTCTAGTGAAGCCTCCACCTCCCCCCACATTGTCTATCTGAGGTGAAGAAGTTGATGATTCCAAAGTGATTTTATGCCCCTCGCAGTATAGATCTGAGCCATAATGCCAAGGGATGGCATTATTGCTTTCGTAAGGAACTGGCCCCGGCACTGTGATAGTGACTGGACTGATAGCAGCTACAGAGGGGACCACAATGGTGTGTGGATCATAGTATATGGTAACTGGAGCCCTGACAGGAGTGGCATTTTGTTGTGAATTGTCGGAAGGAACATTTGCAAGATCGTAGTATATCGTAACCGCCGAGACACTTTCATTAATTGTTGCTGATGTTGTAGAAGATATTGTTGACTGGACAAGTGCTGAAGTTATAGTAGGACATGATGGAATAATGGGTGTTGTCGTTGTAGAAGGGATCATGACCGAACTTGTATCCGCTGAAGTGATTGACTGAGTAATTGTTGGAGCTGTAGTAGAATCTGTTGGAACAATGGTTGCTGATGTTGTAGGAGTACCTGTGATTGTTGATGAAGGAATTGTTGGAGTTGTAGTTGTTGTTGTCATAATCCGAAGGATGACATCTTTAATGAGACCATCTATGCCGTTTCTCAGCCTCTCACATCCATTAACGGAAATGTTGCAATATCCACAGCCGACCTCGCATCCGAGGAACACTTGGCACTCTAATAGCTGAGCTTTGATTTCAACCAAGGGTGTTCGGATTTGTGCAACACTGGTGGTTAATGTGGATGGGTTTCCTCCCTCAATAGCATTAATCCTGGGCCCGTTGTGACTAGGCATTGGATTTCTTGTGACATTTGGAGGAGGTGCAAAGTTGAGAGCTTTTGAGTCCACCAGATCTTGGACTTTCATCTATAGGGCCCTGCATTTTTCAGTATTATGCCCCGGTGCGTTTGAGTGGAATGCACACCTGGCATTTGCATCATAGTTCTTTGGCATGTTAAGAGGATCCAGAGGTGCCAATGTCCTTAACTCAACTAGGTTGAGCTTCAGGAGTTGTGGCAAGAGTGCAGCATACGGCATTGGAATCGGGTCAATTACCCTGTTTGCTTGTGATGGCCTTTGTTGGAAAGGACGCTGTTGTTGGTTGTTGTTGTTGTACGACCTTTGTTGCGGATAATGAACTTGTTGTTGATACTACGGTTGTTGTTGTTGAGGATATGCTGGTTGTTGTGGAATCGGAGCTGGGATGGTAACAGCTGCTACTGATCGGTGAGTATATCGGGGCCTGCCCCTGCTTGTATGAATGGAATTTGTTTCACCTGCCCTTCGGGGTCCCACAAAAGGCTTCCTGGGATTGCTGGATGAACTTGCACCACTGTCGGAAATTTTGCCCATCTTTAAGAGGCTTTCAATCCTCTCACCAGCTATGACCACATCAGCAAAACTGGTAGAGGAAAAAGTATCCAGTCTATCAATATAGGTCCCTTGCAACGTATTCATGAACATGTCGGCCATTTCCCTCTCTGACATGGGTGGCTGGACAGCAGCAGCAAGCTGTCTCCACCTTTGAGCATACTCCCGGAAGCTCTCTCGAGAAGATTGAGACATTCCCATTAGAAGGGTCCTGTTGGGAGCCATGTCCAGGTTGTATTGATATTGACGGATGAAAGCCTCAACCAAATCCTTCCAGCACCTTATGGTGGCCCTAGACAAGTGTGAATACCACTCTCTCGAAGCTCTAGTCAGATTGTCTTCAAAGTAGAACATCCACAACTTTTCATCCATAGTATAATCTTTGAGTCTTCCCAAGAAAGACTGCAGGTGAGTGCGAGGACAGGAGGTGCCATTGTACTTTTCAAAACAAGGGGGCTTGAATTTGTGGGGAATTCTCACCCCATCCACTAGTCCCATATCCATCATATCGAAACCCAAAGAATTCTGAGATTCCAAAGATCTTAACTTTTCGACAATCTCGTCCAATCTTCTGTCGTATATCTCATCTCCAGCTCCAATGACAGTAAACTGTTCTCCTTGAGGATCTTCCTGCAGGATCTGGCCCCCAGTAGCATTACCTTGAACATTTCTTTGTATGTTAACCTCTGGATCCAGATGAGGTCCAAATACTGGTGGGTTAATACGAGGCTGGCCTCCTTCATTGTTGCTAGTTCCTCCTGTTCCAAGATGAGGCTCTTCAGGAGTTTGTCTTTCCACTAGTTCTCTTAACCTTTCCTGACTATGGGCTAAGCCAGTCATTACTGCCATGAATTGAGACATCTAGTTTCTCATCTCTAACCTCTCATTGACCATCTGATTCCTGACCTCAGTCAGATCCTGTTGTACTTGTTCCATTTGAATACCGGGAAGGTTGTTACGAGTCGGGTACCGGTGCGTGCGGTTGACAGGGAACACACGGCGGCGAGCAATATTTCCTGAGATCACAACAAAGTTAGAAACAAAGATAATAACAAAACCTAAAAAATAAAAACAAAGTTAGTATGCAATGCAGTATGCTTATTTGTTTTCCAAGGTATCCGGTTTGGTTCTTGGTTTTGACCTTTCTAGACCTCGAGGAAGATGCTTGATGTTGTTGAGAGAAAATCCCAAATGGAAACAAACTAAAATATATTAAAAATGGGAAACAATACATAGTTTGTTTTACAACACATGCCCATGGAGGGTCAAAATACAATAAAAGGAAAAGTACGTCAAATGGAAACAACAACAAACAAAGAATCAGACATCCAGTCCAAACTCATCCTCTTTGACCTCCTTCAAGAGTGCCTCAGTCACTGGACCAGCTGGGTGCTCTGTAATGGTCCTAATGAGGAGGTTCCTGGTAGCAATGGCAGTGGTCAGCTTTTTATGCATGTCCTGGTCCTTTGTCCTCTTCAATCCTGCTCTGAGCTTCAACTCTGAAATCTCCTTCTGTGCTGCCAACAAAGCCTCCTGCTGCTTCTTTTCACTGGCCTCTAGTTGTTCAATCTTGGCTTGAGTCTTCTGGTCTTCTTGTGTATGAGCTTCAGTGATCCTGACCCACCTAGCCTGACTCTCTTGCAGATAGAGCTCAGTCCTAGCCTTCTGAATCTTGGCCTCCTTACAGGCATTCTTCAGTATTTGTTCCCCAACTCTTGCTTTCCTGATGTAGTCCTCTGTCCTCTCAATTTTGGCAAGATGCTCCACCCTGAGCTTTTCCAACCTCTCAATGTCCAGACGACCATCATTCTTTTCCCAAAGAGTCTTCTTCAAGGCCTGAGATAGCTGCTCATTCCTTTCCTTCAACTTTTCAAACTCCTCCAGGCTAACTGTTGTTGCAGGCTGTACTGTGGATGGCCCAGGTATGTCTTCCAAGATGAAAGGCATTCTAGTAATCTGAGCTCTAGTACGGGACCAGTCATAGTACTGAGCTGAAGCAACATTATTACACCTTCCAAGAATAGCCACTCCTTTTGTCTGGATGTTGTCCCAAGCCCAGGATGCTTGTCTGACATCAGCTGAATTAGGTTGCACTTCACAATACAGGGTCTCAGCTAAATCCTGTCCTCTGGGAGGGTGAACCAAGGCATAACCCAGTTGTCTCTTAAACAGTAAAGGATTGTAGTTGATGCAACCCTTTACTCCTATCAGATGCACATTTGGGTATTGTCCACAGCTAGTGATAACGTCCTTGCCTTTGGTGCTCTGGGTGCACCATCTGATATCATCTGAAGTCAAGGCAATGAACCTTTTGGCCCAATTCTTCTGCTGAACAGCCAGGTGTAAAACAAAGGAGCGCAACATCTTACCAACTTCGCCCTTTGTTTCTCATTCCTCTGATGAATGGAGTAATAGAAGTCTCCTAGCAATGTAGGTAATGGGTTCTTCAGAAGAAACATGTGGATGGCATTTTTGCTGACAAATTTTGGCTCATCTGCAAATAGTATAGCCCCATATATGTTGAGGGCTAACAGGGCACAGACTACCTTCCATTCTCCCAATGAGGCCTTCAGGATGGCCTGAGAAACCAAGAAATCCAAATGCAAACCAGGAATCCCATCCTTTGTTGTCATGCTTTGCTCAATCAGGGAAGGCTCCAAGTACAATGCCCTTGCTATCTCTTCATTTCTGGGAGCAGTCATCTCTGGGTTGAAGGGGATTCCCCCTCTGATAGGTACTCCAATCAATGAAGAAAATTCTTCCAGTAGAGACCCTAACTGAAAGTCTGAAAGGTGAAGCATCTCAAAGGAGGGTCATAAAACTGCAAGCATGTGTGGATCCTCCTCTAATTCACCTCAGCTTCTGAAGGTCATAATAAAGGTCATCCAGACTTAGCAGGCTTCCCAGATAGCCCTAGCACTATAGGAAATCCTTAGCACAGGGTTCTCAAGAAAAAACCCACATCTGAACCGTGTTTCATATTCCCGCACCAGACCAAAATGGAATGGGAAAGAACATGAACCACTCTAGCCTAGGTGTCACTCAGGTCCCAGGTATAGGACCTTAAACTCTCAATGGAACCCCACCCACTAAAACAGCAAACCAGATCCAGCAAATGACAGTATGAAATATGCAAAACTGTAAAGGAAGCAATAAAGCTGCACATAAAGCAGTAAATAAAGCAAATAATCAAAGCACAATTAGCACATAACACCCCCATAAACACAAATCAAACAAGCGCTAGGAGGAACCCACAAAAAGAACCAGAAGCCCTGGTTGCAATATAAGTTCCCCAGCAGAGTCGCCAAGCTGTCGCTCCCACCAAATGACACCGGGGCCAAGAGGGGTACAGACGCGAACGGTCGGTGAAAAGAGAGAACACACAAGGGTGAACTGGCATGAAAAGAGTCGCCAACTAGGCATTTTTATCCCGAAGGAAAGGTAATGTTGCATAGACCTAAGAAAAGATGGATAAGACGGTTGCGAACCAGAGAAACTGAGAAAGGGGGTTGGTTACAACCTGGGAAGGTATTAGCACCCAGATTGTCCGCCGTACTCGACGGGATACACGCTTGAAAGTTTGTGTTTAAAGGGGTAATGTCAGTGCTATCTGTGTGCTATAAGCTGGAAAAGAATGCAAGTGTCAGTGCTGGAGGAATGTGAAATGAAATATGAAAGTGTCAGTGCAAGGAAAGAAAGAAGCTCAAGACTATGAAGTTTAAAGAATAATACTGGAAGGAGGGGGAGTGTACAGAGACTTTTGTTCGATAACTGTTAAGTCATGCCTACGTATCCTCTCGTGCAATGAGGAAGTCAGAACACCGTAGTTCGACTCAAAGAGACTGAAAGATAAATTGACTTGTGAATTGCTTACTTGTCTATGCTCAAGTGTATGACTTGTCTGGCTATGGTGCAAACTGTCTTGCATTAGACGGAAGAAGCGAGTTCTCGATTATGAGTGAATGAGATGAGAAAAGAATCCCGGAGGAGACTATTATTGTTTGTTTTTAGATGTTTTCAATCTTTCATTGCTTTTGGAGTTTGTCATAAGAAAATGAGCTTAAGCCGAAACCAAGGGTTTGTAAACTCATCACATCTTCCCTCTGATTAGGGGTAATAAGAATACCTTAAGTATGAAGTAAACACCTCACACTTAATCACCATGATGTAGGATTAAGATCATTAACCTACTTGCCATTATTTAGATGTTTTTTGGATTTTTGTGTGTGTTAAGTAATGATTTTAAGCCATAATCAAGGATTTAATGGACCCATTACACCATCCTAATAGAAGGATAATAGATGAGAACATTTAAGCTGAGGAAGGCTCCTAAACTTAATCCATGATTAGGGATTAACCTCATGACAAAACAAAGCCTTTAATAAAGTGGATTTTAATTAATGGTAAGATTAAGAAGTGGATTTTATGGTTTGTAAGACAACTTGAGGGGGACTTGTCCATTAACACTAGGGTTAGTCCTTCTTCACCAATTAAGGAAGAATTAGAACCCTAATGCAAGGCCCAAGTTACAAGCTTGATATCTTAGTGATTATTAAAGTGGATTAATTAAAGGATTTAAACACATTAAGGGTTTAACACTTAGGATCAAAGTTATACACTCCATCCTAATAGAAGGATGCATGCATAAGTTTAATCACAAAGCCTTAAAACCTTTAAGGTTTAGTCCTTGATTAAGAGATGAGAAGAGAAGACTCAAAGATGACACAAAGGCAAAACTAATGGGGAACTAATCAAACCCTAATTGTTATCATGCTTGGGTATTCCTGGGGTTTGTGAAGCTTGCAATAAGATATTCAAGAGAGCAACCAAGGAAGAAGCAGGATGGAAGGAGGAAGAAGCAGAAAGAAGCAAGACAACTTACATCAATTAAGAAGATAAGTTGCTTGAAGAAAGAAAGAGGAGAAGGAACATGAATGAGCAAGCTCACTCTAATACAAATACAAAATGCAACAATAAATGCATAAGAGATGAAAAGAGGTTATGAGAAGTGAAGGCAAATTCACTTCTCAAAGTAACTTACCACCTGAAAAGTTAGTGAAAGGAAATGGAATGAAATGAAAATGAGATAAGATGCAAGGATGAAAACCAAATTCAGAAGCATATTCATGATGCAAATGATGCTATGAGATGGTATGAAAGCATGCCAAGAGATGTGGATGATCATACAAGTAATGGAAATGCAAATGGGACATGGAAGGAAGCAAGAAAGTTCATGAATGCATATGACATTAAATGAAAGCAAAAGCATGGAAAATAAAGGATGCAATGATCCAACATGATTGCAATATGTCTTAGGATGTCTTATATGTCATTTGGATGCACAAAATGTCATGGCAAGTTCATGTATACGAGCATATGAAGGATGGATGCAAATGGAGATGCTAATTAGGGTTTATGAACAAGATGCAATGCAAAATCCAAAATCAGAAGCAAATGACAAGATAAAAAATTGAAAATAGGATCAAAGGAACCTTAACCCTATATAAGTTCACTGCCCAAAGGGTAAGACCTAACTCTTAACCTAATGAAAATTATGATTTTCCTAAGTTTGCTAGGGTTTTAAGGCACTTCAAAAGGAAAAATGCAAAACAAATTGAAAATTAAATATAAATTCATGCCAATTTTATCCTAGAAACTAAATGACAAAAGGAATGCAATGCAAAAAGAACCATCATCAAACTCTTCATGGTTTAGCAGAAAGGATTTTTCTAAGTTAGGGTAAAAATATTGATTTCTAAAGACCCTAAATCCAAAGAAAAATGTCAAAGTAGGTCATGAACCAAAAAGAAATTTGTGTGAAGGGTTTGATAATGTTTCTAAATGTATCAAGATGCAATATGATTTTTTTGGTGATTTTTAGAAACTTAAATGGTATTTTAATTAATTAATTCTCATTAATTAATTAAAATAAACATTTAAATATTATAAAAATACAAATTTTGTGCAAAAAATAAAATAAAAATTATTTTCAGAATGAGAAAAATATTTGAAAGGGAAATGCAAAAGATAAAAATTTCTGAAGGTGTTTTGCTATTTTTAATAAAATGATGAAGAAAAGAAATTAAAATGAAAATTAAATTGAGAATTAATGGAAGTATGCTGATCCAGTGGCCCAGGTTCAAATGAAAAAGGGAGGGAATTGACTTCGCACGCTATCCATGGGCCAGAATTCAAACTACGCTAATTAAGATTAAAACACTAATCTGAGCCCTAATTACTTTCAGGTGACCGGAACAGTGTTCCAGTCATCTTCTCCGGCCAGCCTCTCATTCAATCTCTCTCAATACGCAACCCCAAGCCCTCAAACTCTGCAGAAATTATCCTCACATCAACCTCAACAAGAATCACACAACAAAATTCATTTATTCATCATCAAGAACACGAATCGAAGAAAAACAGAAAACATATCAGAATTTTCAGAAGCTTGTGAAATGCTTAAAACTCAACCATTTTCGAAACAAAACACATCATGGTAATCAGGGGAACACCTAGAATCATTCTATAACATAAAATGAAGGTTCTGGAAAAATAAATGCCATGGCTACCTGAAGTGAAGCTTTCAACCTAGGAGCTCTCTGACCAGTTCCTTGCCTCAAATCAGCTCCAATGACTCCCTTCAAGAGCTTGCAATGTTTGTTTGGAGTTTAAATGGCCTCAAAATGAAGTTGGACAAAGTTCAGCTCAAGGGATGTGAAAATCGTATTTTGGATATGGTGAGTTTCAAAGCAAAATGAAGGGTGGGAAATGATGAGTGATGAGTGTGTAGTTGAATGGTGGAAAAAGTTTTGATGTTTGTTGGCTGAGTTATGAGATTCGATAGCTTTTGCAAATTTGAGGGATTTTGTGTATGCTGAGGATTCTCAAGTGTTAGGCTGCAATGTTGTGTGCTTTGGCTTGGTTTTGATCCACATAATAAGCTGTGATAGGTCAGAGGGTGGGTTGTGGCCTATGTTGATTGGTATGGGGCAAAATGCATAAAGTCAATAGTTGGTGTACTTGAGGTATGGGCACATGGCAGGCCAAGGACAATGGGGTGTCCTGCGCAGCTGGCTTTAGGGAGGTCCATGGCATCAGTTTTGAGGCAAGGCAGCAAGTTGAATGAAGTTTGTGGGTGATTTTGCAAATTATGAAGGTTTTGGCCCCTTTGAGAAATCTTAATGACCAAGGCATGAAACTTGAGAAATCTTTGGGCAATTCTGAATTTTATGTCATGTATGATGTTTGTGCAATGCTTAGACATCAATTAGAGATCACAAATTTCCTTGGTATGAGTTTTTGCAAGTTTCCCTCTTTGGTGCTCAAGTGAAAATTTGTGATTTTTCCAAACTTTGCAAAGCCATATCTTGAGTTATATGATGAATTAGATCAAGTTCTTGTACTTTTTGAAAAGGGAATGATCCAATCTACAACTTTCATGACCAATAATTTTTCATTTGAAGCCTTTTTGGTTAAGAAAGAGGAGGTTGAAAAACTTTCCCAAAATGGCAAGTTTGCATTACAAGTCACTTTCCCAAAATGGCAACTTTGCAAATGGCTTGAAATTCTTCAATTTTGTGAACTTATAACTTCTTCTAAGATAAAATAAAGATCATATACACCCAAAATGATGGAGAAGGACCTTTGGTTGGATGATTGGGGGCCTCAGATGCCCTGATTTTGTACTGACTTGTTCAAGAAGTCATCTATTGATTAGATGCCTTCCCCATTGAATTTCTTCATGAAAATTGGTATGTAGGATCCTTATAAGATATAGAGACCAATAGAATCAAGAATGACCAAAAAATTTGGAGTTATGGCCTTTGAAACCAAATCCCTAATTCTAGGTCATTTGTGTAGTTAAGCCTGGCTCTGCTTCCATGCCTTTCTCAGTTCTTGTGATTTTCTGACTTTCTTGGTCTTGGAGGATATAATATGATGCTTGAACATACATGGACCTTCTTGATATTATTAAAGACCTTTGGAGTGGCTCAAATAGCTCATGGATTGCTCAGATCACAAACCCTAGATGCAGATAACTTAGAACCAATGCAGTGAAACAAAAATGCAATATGAGATGATATGATTGAACCTATACAAATGAAAATAATCACAAGCCATGGTGAAATGAGTGAGGGAAAATTTGGGGTGTTTACAGGTATGTCCTGAACTGGCTCAGCACGATCCATCGCATCTTGCATCTCATCCACAGGTGCATCAGGCTGGTCGTCAACAATTGGAACATGGTCATTGGGAGCTGGTAAATCAAATAGCCAGTTGGCTCTGTTTGATGGATCTATTATGTTCCTGCAAGGCAAAACGATGTTATGATAAATGGTGCCTTGTATCACAGGGTTGAACTTTCCATCCTCACGCTGAGAGATCATGTGTGCAGACTTGCATTAGCTCATTGTAAGCAGCTCCGGTGCCATATAAGGCAGATCAGTGAGGTGGGCACCAAGATTCAACTGTAGAGCTAGGGAAGTGACAATCCCGCCAATATAGAAGGGTATGGCGCCTCTTGTTGCTACGGATTGAATGTGGGCCAGTAGGAATGGAGCGGCGTTGACTAGCTCGTCATTCAGAGCACAATGCAAAAACAGGAGCTCCTTAGAATTGAGCTTATGGTTGCTCTCTCTTGCGAAGATGGTGTTGCAGATGATACGATTAAAAGTACCGAATTGCTGGATTATGAATGTGAGTGGCGTTGAGACTATGATAGGCTGAAGCACGGCTATTGGTAATGTTGTACCACAAAGTAAAAGCTTCCTCATTGAAGTTGTCTAGTACACGAAGGTGGGCACCGTCACTGTGACTGAAGCCTAGAAGTTCTGCGACTCTAGTTTGTGTGAGTTCAAACTCTCTGCCCAACATTCGGAATTTTACTATACCTGTGAGTTGGTTTGTGGATCCAGAGAGCGTGATGTATTGGAAAGAACTCAGGAACTCAAGAGTGAGGGTTGCAAAAGTTGGTTGTGGTTGGCTGCATAAGTCCCATAAGCCGACTTTTTCAAGAAGTAGCTTCACACCTTCGAACAAGCCTAACTCTCTCAGACAGTCGAGGTCGACGTACCGAGTTGTTTGGAGCCCGCGGGTTTGAAACTTTTCAAACTTAGCTCTCTGTGCTGTTCCTTGTTCTCCTTCTCTAAATGTGATGGTTGCCATTGCATGCAAAGGAAGTTTAGCGTGAGATATTTGTTGGAGGATTTGTGATGAAAATGTGAAGAAAATGGATTGATTTATAGTGGAGTGAAAAGGAATTTATGGAGTTGGAATTAAATGGGGAAGTGGAATGGAATTGAGGGATTAATGGTGAATATGAGTGGTTACGGGAGAGAAAGGGGTAATGGGCGGTTAGAAGATTTGGAAAATAGAAGTGGAGAAAAGAAGAAGAACGGCCTCTGTAACTCAGAGGTCGTGCGTTCAGATTGTCACGGTTGTAATGGATGGGTTACGATCGTAACGCGCTCATTTTCCCGTTACAATCGTGAAAGGGGGCTTACGACCGTTAGGCTAACAATGTTTTAAAATTTAAACATAATCTTAACCTCATTTCAATCCATTTATAATTCATATCACATTAATTAATTAATTTCAACATACCAACATAACAATGAAGCAATATATATAACAACATTAAATTTCATCACACAAAAATTCATCAAAATATCCAGCAATCAAAAGTATCAGTATATGTTATTACTGATAGTAACAAATTGCACACAGTACTAATCAAACATGCAAATGGAATTTTGGTAAATGCACTAAATTATGAAAACACGTAAATAGACTGAATGAAAAATTGCATTAATTGAAATACTTTGTTTTTGACAGAACAGAAAGAAATTGCAGAAACTGAAATGTGCAGTAATAAAAATAAACTATGAAATGTTGCAAAAATTTAAAACTAACTAGAAACAAAGAAACAAAAAGTAAAATTAAGCAAATCACTACAGCTTATCAAAGTCGTTTCTTCAGGTATTCAAGTGCGAAATTCATATGGTAAAATTGTTCACATGTTAAATCAGTTAGGCCTATAATGTCCAATCTCATGCTCTTAACTTCATCCTTAACAACATTAATGTCAGCTTGGTATACTTCAAGAGTCGTCAAAATTTTGTTCAAGCTTTCAGCATATCCTACTTTGTTGATTTCAGGGGTCTCAATATCTTCATCAATGTGGTTGATGTCATGGTAACCAGGAGGGGTCTCAGGGTCACTCTCTTCATCAGTCATCATATCATCCCTAATTTGGTAGGATTATGGTGTTTCAGGTGTTGTTGGATGGTCAGGAGGAGTAAGCTCATAAAGCCAATTATCTCTGTTGTGAACGCTGACTTTAGCATGGTTTGGCAAGGTGAACAAGGTTACAATTTCATTCCTAATCAGGTACTCGAATGGTGGTTGTCCTATGTTTCCTATTATTCGGCGGTTAAAGAAAAAATTCAAATTCATAGGGCGAATGGTACCGAAACGGGTGCACTTGTGTAACTGATATCTAAGTCCGAGGGCGTTAGCAATCATGGTGACTAGGCCTCCTACCATTATTGGTAGATTAGGTTCCTCCTGGATGCGGGTAAAGGTCTGCATCATGAAGGGTACAACATTTACGGGTTTGCCTTGGGTCAAACAGGACATTATGAATATCTCGTCCATAGATACTTCAGTAAGGTTCTCTTCCTTTCCAAACAAGGTGTGGGCAAGGATTTTGTGAAAATAGCGGATAGCGGGGTTGTGTATTTCATTATTTTCCATGTTATCCGACTCAGGGTGATAGTTTCCTGTTAAAGTTCCCTAGAAGAAATCTAGCTCAATATCCATCAGTTCTACCTGGGTGGTAGTAAAAGCAAAAGGTCCGCTAGGAAATCCTAGTAGGTCAGCTAGTTCCTTGTGGCTATAGACATATTCGATACCGAATAGTCGGAAACTAATAAATCCTTTCCGTTGTCCAAATCCGCGCTCAGTTAGGTAAACTAGGGAGCTTAAAAATTCAAGGGTGAGCTCGCGGTAAGTTACAAACTTATATTTTATGAGAGCTTTCTCCCATCCAAGCTGGTTAAACATGTATAGGATGCTATCATTGATACCTAAGGTTTCCATAGTTTGTTCATCATAATACAGAGTCAAGTCCATGTGTCTCTGTGATAATTCTTCAAATTTCCTCCTTTGGTTCCTTCCTCTAAATATGGTTTCCATGAAGTTTCTTGGTTGGTTAGCCATAGTTAGTGTTAAAGCGGGAGAAACAAATCAGGGGGAAAAGAGGTAAGGTAGAAAAGACTTTAGAAAATCTGTAGCATGGCAATTTTAAAAATGATTTAGAAAACGAAAGTTAAAAATAAAGAAAATAAGGAAAGAAATAAATAAATTAAGTCAATAATAAAAATGAAATAAAACAATAAAATTGGGTTGCCTCCCACTAAGCGCTGTTTTTATCGTCATAAGCCTGACGTAGTGCTTAGTGCTAAATTAATCAGGAAAGTTAGTGGACAACTCTAAAAGTTTGAAATTATTCGTATAATCTCTGTTTTCAATATTATGGTAATGTTTTAATCGTTGTCCATTTACTGTGAACGGTTCACTATTCCTACCATTAATTTCTATTGCTCCGCTTGGGAACACTCTAGTAATTTCAAAGGGTCCTGACCATCTAGATTTTAGTTTTCCAGGAAAGAGCCTAAGTCTTGAATTTAAGAGGAGCACAACATCTCCCACACTAAATTCTTTCCTAGACAGGCGCTTATCGTGCCAACGCTTGGTTCTTTCTTTGTATATCTTAGCATTCTCGTATGCGTCCAACCTTAATTCTTCCAATTCATTAATGTCGAGGATTCACTTTTCTCCAGTGGCAGTGTAGTTTATATTGAGTGTTTTAATCGCCCAATATGCTTTGTGCTCTAGTTCAACCGGGAGATGACAGGCCTTCCCATACACTAGTTTGAAGGGTGTAGTTCCTATGGGTGTCTTGTAGGCTGTCCTATAAGCCCATAAAGCTTCATTAAGTTTAGATGACCAATCCTTCCTAGATATGGCGACAGTCTTCTCTAGAATTTGTTTTATTTCTCCGTTCGACACTTCGACCTGTCCACTTGTTTGCGGATGATACGGTGTTGCTACACGATGTCTGACTCCATACTTAGATATTAATTTGTCGAATATTTTCGAAATGAAATGCGAGCCACCGTCACTAATGACAAGTCTAGGCACACCAAATCTTGGAAATATTATATTCTTGAAAAGCTTAATTACTACTCGTGTGTCATTTGTAGGAGAAGCTATAGCCTCAATCCATTTTGAAACATAATCGACAGCTACGAGTATGTACTTGTTACCGAAAGAAGATGAGAATGGTCCCATGAAATCTATTCCCCAAACATCAAATACTTCTACTTCTAATATTCCTCTTTGAGGCATTTCATCTCGTCTTGAAATGTTACTGGTGCGTTGGCACCGATCACAATTTATAACAGCGATGTGGACATCTTTCCATAGATTAGGCCAAAATAGGCCGGCTTGTAAGATTTTTGCACAAGTCTTGGAAGTGCTTGCGTGTCCACCATAAGGAGATGAATGACAATGAGCAATGACATCTTCTATTTCTTCTTCGGGTATGCACCGACTGAAGATTTCGTTAGGTCCTCTCTTAAACAATAATGGTTCGTCCCAATAGTAATACTTGCGATTGTGGAAGAATTTATTTTTCTGTTGATAGGTTAAGTCCGGTGGAAGTGCTCCTGCAGCTAAGTAGTTGACAATGTCAGCGTACCATGGCAGTTCTACGGTTGTTTGGATTGCTTCCACGGATTTTAGTTCATTTATGTCTAACCGAGCTGGGTCGCTTCTTATTTGTGCTATCAGCTGTTCATACGGAAAATCGTCGTTAATCGACACTTGTTCGGGTTTAATACCTTCTATTCTAGATAAATGGTCCGCTACGACGTTTTCAGTGCCTTTCTTATCCTTGATTTCGAGATCAAATTCTTGTAAGAGTAAGATCCATCTCAAGAGTCTTGGTTTGGCATCTTTCTTGGTTATTAAATATCTGATAGCAGCATGGTCTGTGTAGATGATTATTTTTGCTCCTACTAGGTAGGAACGGAATTTATCAAGCGCGAAGACAACTGCTAACAATTCTTTTTCAGTAGTGGTGTAGTTCATTTGATCAGAATCTAAAGTTCTACTGGCATAGTAAATTGCGTGAAGTTTCTTGTCCTCCCTTTGTCCTAGAGCTGCGCCTATAGCATAGTCACTCGCATCGCACATGATTTCGAAAGGTAATATCCAGTCAGGTGGTTGCATGATTGGTGCGGTGATGAGGGTTGTTTTTAGAGTTTCGAATGCTTTAAGACAATCTTTATCGAATATGAACTCAGCGTCTATCTAACACCATTTCTAAATTTGATAGACATCCTTCAAAACTTTGCCCGCATACAGAGAAGTCGTCCATGAACACTTCCATGATGTTATCTATGAAATCTGCGAAGATTGACATCATACATCTTTGAAAGGTTGCAGGAGCGTTACATAATCCAAAGGGCATTCGTCTGTAAGCGAACGTTCCATAAGGACATATGAATGTAGTCTTCTCTTGATCATCTGGGTGAATAGGGATTTGGAAAAATCCCGAGTAACCATCTAGATAACAGAAATACGAGTGTTTGGCTAATCGTTCTAACATTTGATCTATAAAAGGTAGTGGGAAATGATCTTTCCGAGTGGCTTTGTTTAGTTTTCGATAATCGATGCACACTCTATGTCCGGTCACTACTCTTTGTGATATCGATTCGCCTTTAGCGTTTTTCACAACAGTGATACCTCCTTTCTTTGGTACTACATGTACTGGACTAACCCATTGACTATCAGAGATTGGATATATTATTCCAGCGTCTAGTAGTTTCTTAACTTCATCTTTTACTACAGTGCTAAGGATTGGGTTAATTCTTCTTTGAGATTCTCTAGAAGTTTTGCAATCTTCTTCTAGCATAATACGATGCATACAGATTGAAGGACATATTCCTTTGAGATCAGATATGTTATATCCTAATGCAGTTGGGTATTTCTTTAAGACATCTAAAAGTTTCTTCGTTTCGAGTGTTCCTAAACCGGAATTGATTATAACTGGTCGCGTATATTCAGTGTCTAGGAATTTGTATCTTAGGTTCTTAGGTAAGGTTTTTAACTCAAATTTAGGTTTCTTCTTGCTTGGCATGGGGTCCGGTGTAAGTGATAAACTTTCGCTTAGACTATCATCTTGATACGGTTCACGCCAATTGTCATCTTCGAAAATCGGAGGGATTTGAATTTTCATAATTTCAGAATAAGTAGTTTCTTTCATTCCCATCTCTCTTACACACTCGTCAATGACATCCAATAAATAACATGTGTCCTCTATAGCTGGTGATTGTAATAATTGTGTTAAAATAAATTCAACTTTATCTTCACCTACTTCGAAGGTTAGCTTTCCTTTCTTTACATCTATAATAGTTCCGGCGGTAGCTAGGAATGGTCTTCCTAGTATGATAGGTGTAGTGGAGTCTTCAGTGATGTCCATGATTATAAAATCAGTAGGAATGTAGAATTAACCTATCCGTACTGGGACATTCTCTAGTATGCCTACAGGATATTTTATAGAGCGGTCGACTAATTGAACAGACATTTTAGTAGGTCTTAATTCTCCCATATCTAGCCTTTTGCAAATTGTTAAGGGCATAACACTGATACTGGCTCCTAAATCGCATAGAGCTTTTTCAATGACGAATTTTTCAATTACACAGGGTATAGAGAAACTACCTGGATCTTTTAGCTTAGGAGGCATGTTATTTTGAATTATTGCGCTACACTCAGCAGTAAGTGTAACGGTTCCGTTATCCTCTATCTTCTTCTTATTGGATAAGATTTCCTTTAGAAATTTAGCATACGAGGGCATTTGAGTGATAGCTTCTGTAAACGGAATAGTAATATTTAATTGTTTCAGAAGTTCAACAAATTTCTTAAACTGGCCCATCGTCTTGGAATTGGTTAATCTCTGAGGGTACGGAATTTGTGGTTTATAAGGTGGTGGAGGCACATAAGGCTTCTCTTTCTCCACAGCCTCTTGATTATTATCTTCCTTTTCTTCTGGTTCATTCTCCTTTTCAGTCGGCTTATCCTGCTTTTGGCACATGGCTGGATTGTCAAGTCTTGGATCAGCAGGTCCATCAAGTTCTTTGCCACTTCTTAGTATCACAGCATTGGCCTGTCCTTTTGGGTTAGGTTGGGGTTGTCCAGGAAATACTCCAGCTGGGGCAGCGGTAGGTGCTTGTTGTTGAGCTACTTGTGAAATCTGAGTTTCAAGCATTTTGTTATGTGTAGCTAATGCATCTACCTTGCTCACCAATTACTTAATTTGCTCACTAGTGTGTAAGTTTTGGTTCAAGAATTCCTTGTTTGTTTGAGATTGGGTAGCTATGAAGCTCTCCATCATCAATTCAAGGTTTGATTTTCTAGGAACATTAGGAGCAGTCTTTTGATATCCTGGTGGTGTAGCTGGCGCTTGTCCTGGTGCGTATAAAGCATTGTTATTCTTATAAGAGAAGTTCGGATGATTCTTCCAACCTGGGTTGTATGTGTTCAAGTACGGGTTTCCTTGAGCATAATTCACTTGATCTGTGGGAATTCCTGCTAATAGTTGACAATCAGGGACAGCATGTCCTGGAACTCCACATAACTCACAGTTAGGTGTTACATCAGCCACAGTGGTTGTTGGTGTTATGGCCAAGTTGTCGATCTTTTGATTAAGTGCATCAAACTTTGCATTAACTTGGTCCATACTACTCACTTCGTACATACCTCCTTTTGTTGGTTTCTCAGTTGCGACTCTCTCGCTTCCCCATTGGTAATGATTCTGAGCCATACTCTCGATAAATGCATAAGCATCATTATACTCTTTGTCCATTAGTGCGCCGCCTGCGGCAGCGTCAATCGTCATTCTTGTGTTGTACAAGAGTCCATTGTAGAAAGTATGGATGACCATCCATTCTACTAATCCGTGATGTGTACAAAGTCTCAGCATATCTTTGTAGCGTTCCCAAGCTTCAAAAAGTGACTCGATTTCCTTTTGCTTAAATCCGTTGATTTGAGCTCTTAGCACAGCTGTCTTGCTAGGTGGGAAATATCTTGTCAAGAAGACTTTCTTTAACTCCTCCCACGTAGTTACTGAATTCGAGGGTAGAGATTGAAGCCAGGCTCTTGCTCTGTCTCGCAATGAGAAAGGAAAAAGGCGTAATCTGATTTCTTCTTGGGTAACTCCATTAGCTTTCACTATATCTGTGTACTGCACAAATATCGAAAGATGAAGGTTCGGATCCTCGGTAGGATTTCCAGCGAATTGGTTTTGTTGCACGGCTGATATCAGCGAAGGTTTCAACTCGAAATCGTTTCGGTTGATAGTTGGCGTGGCAATGCTGGAATGCGGCTCAGCTTGCGAAGGACTAGCGTAATACTTGAGCGGATGATGTAGTTCTTCAACCATTTCTGCGCCTTTCGATGTTCCAACTTGTTTAGGTGGATCAACTTGAAGATCTGGAATGTTGTATTTTCGTTGGTATTCGAATATTCGTCTTCTTAAATGTAAGAAGCGTTCTAATTCAGGGACTGAAGGTTGCAAGTCTTCGCCTTGAGAGCGAGTACTTGGCATACACTCGGTAAATTAGATTAGGGAAAATAAATTGTTTCCTTAGTCTAGACAGTGCTACTCTAATAGTGCACTAGTGACTAAATCAAGGTCCCCGGCAACGGCGCCAAAAACTTGATGGGCGAAGACTTAATGTGTCTAACGGTATCTAAACTGCAAGTGCACGGCCTATCGCAATAGTAATAAAAAGATGTCGAACCCACAAGGACTTTGTAATCACTCTAGTGCTAGAAGGTTTGCTAGTTTAGCTAAGGAGGAAATTTGTCACGGTTATGGTTTTAGGGATTAAAAACGGGAAACTAAACTTAATTTAAGAAATAATGATAAGGTGGTCGGTATGTAATGATATTAACCTATGCGGATCAATCTAGTCTAAGCTTATAAAGATGTTTCACTTAAATAATTCTGTAGAGATTGTAAACACCCCAAATTTGCCCTCACCCATTTCACACCATGGCTTGTGATCATTTCATATGCATAAACTCAATCATACCATCTCATATCCCATTTTTTGATTCACTGCATAACTTCAAAGTCATCTGCACCTAGGGTTTGTGATCTGGGCAACCCAAGAGCTTCTTAAGCCACTCCAAAGGCCACCAATCACTTCAAAGGGGTCTATGTGTGTTCAAGTATCATATTATATCCTCTCAAAGTCAAGAATGTCAAAGAATCACAAGAACTGGGATTGGTATGGAAGCAGAGCCAGGCTTGACTGCACAGATGACCTAAAATTAGGGTTTTGGTTTCAAAGGCCATAACTCCAAATTTTTTGGTCATTCTTGTTTCTATTGGTCTCTATATGGTATAGGGAGTATGCATATCAATTTTCATGAAGAAATTCCATGGGAAAGTCATCTGATCAAGAGTTGACTTTTCAAGCAAGTCAGTGCAAAATCAGGGCATCTGAGGCCCCCAATGACCCAACCAAAGGGTGTTCCTCATAATTTTGAATGCATATGATCTTTATTTGATCATGGGAGAAGGTTGAAGTTCACAAAATTCAAGAATTACAAGTTTTTGCAAAGTTGACTTTTTAGGGCATGGTTGACTTTTCAAGAATATGTCATTTTTAGGTCACTTTTCAAACCTTACTTTTTGATCCAAAAATGCTTCAAATGGAAAAACTTTGGTCATGAAAGTTGTAGAATACATTTTTCCCTTTTCAAAAAGTACAAGAACATGACCTAATTCATTTTGGATCAAAAGTTATGGTGTGTCAAAGTTGGCAAAAATCACTAATTTTCAAGATATGCACCAATTGGAAAATTTGCAAAATCATGAACCAAGGCAAATTGTAACTTCTAGTTCATATCAAACCAAGGCACAAACATCACATGTGACCTAAAAATCAGATTTGGACCAAGATTTCTCATGTTCATGGTTGGCAAGGCAAGGGATTTTCATGAAGTTTCAAAAGTAAACAACTTGCAAAATCATCATCACACCTTCCCCCACTTGTTACATTGGATGCTGAACCATGCTAGCCTCCCTCACACACCATGCTGCGCCAGCCCATGTACTTGTGCTAGCCTAGGGTTCAACCCATGCCTTCCTTACAACAAAGTGGACTTTTTGCAAAAGTGAACATCCCAATCACAGCAGGCCAAGTCACATCCTCTGACCATTTGGAATTGTTTATACTATCCATTTGCAAGCTAAACATAACATCAAGCCAGCCTGAAACAAGCCCTAGCAAGACATACACAAACTCACCCCATTTTGCATTTCTCTTCGAATCTGTCTCCATAGCTCACAAACATTCAAACAAATTCCACTGCTCATTTCACCTTGCCTCATTGAGCCAAAACCAACAAGACTCAGGCCTGAACTAAGCAAGGATAGAGTTTCACCATTTTCCATCCTCAAAGCCAGAACATTCGAATCTCACTTTCCAGCCATCAAACACCCCATTTCTCTTCACCGACAAGTCAGAAACATTCAAAGGAGCAAGAATCCACCATTGGAACAACCTGAAACCTCACCATTCCTGATTGTGAAACCTGCTGCACCAGAACTTTCCTCTTCAAACCAGCCATCCACAATGACTTTGAAGCTTCTCTTTGAGGTCAAGGGAGTCAAAGAAGTTCATTTGCACGCAAAGGAGGCTCTGGAAGCTCAGTTTCGAAGCTTTCCAGCTCAGGTATGACCATGGATTCTTTCTCCTCAGAGCTTACATTTTAAGTTATAAATTGATTGTGTATGCTTTGCTGGTCATGGGGATGGTTTTAGAATTAGAAATGAGTGAGAAATGAGGGTTTACCAGGGCTCTGAAACTTTGCCCGTGAAACTTCATGGCTTCGTTTCCCTTAGTTTAAGCATGAGAAATTCATTTTGAGAGTTGATTCGAGTAAGGTTTGAGTAGAGGAATGTTTCCCTGGCTTTAATTTAAGGAATGGTTGCCTGAATCGTATTTTAGGGTTTTGGGGTCGCCGGGGAAGATGACCGGAGCTCCCCTCCGGTCACCTGAGTTTGATTAACCCTAATCCTGTAATTAAATTCCATTTGAATCTTGGGCGTTGGATTGCTTCACTCCGTTGACCTCCCGCGTGCATGAATGGCCCAGATCCTTTTGTTTTGCCCTAATCACCTTTAATTAGTTTAATTAATCTTAATTAAATTAATTTAATCAGAACCAACCACAGCCATTGGATGACGCGCTAGTCAATGTTTCCAAACCCAGTTCAAATCTCCACCATCAGATCAGATTACTTTTTTATTTTCTTTGTTTTATTCATTTATTTCATATTTTAATTTGCACAATTTATTTAAAATAGCAAAAATGTTTTAAAAATTATGAAACTTTTTGTCAAGAGTTTCATAAATTTTTAAAACACAAAAATATTTTTATTTTTTATTTTTCATTAAAAAAGTATTTTTAAATATTTAAAAGTTTATTTTTAATTGATTAATGAAAATTAATTTATTAAAAATACTTTTAGGTATTTAAAAATCACCAAAAAATTCATGAAATGCTCTAAGACATTTAGAAACATTGTCCAACCTTCAAACCCAATTTATTTTTTGATCTTGATGCATTTTGAGAATTTTTCATTGATTTAAAATCATTTTTATGCATTAATTTGATCCAAAGTTCAAAAAATCATTCTGCCTATCCGTGAAGAGTTGGACATTGATTCTTTTTGCATTGCATTGTGTTTAGTATGTAGTTTGTGAGATTAAATGGCCATGATTTGATCCTTCATTTTCCATTTGTTTGATAATTTTCTTGTTTAGGAACCCTAAAACCCTAGAAAACTTGTGAAATTCATAACTTGAACTTGGTTAGGAGTTGAAACCTCTCCTTTGGGCATTGGGTTAATATAGGATTAGGGGTCCTTTGAGTGGCATTTTCAATTTTTTATCTTAGGGTTTGCTTCTGATTTTGATTTTTGTTTGTTGCATTGATCATAAACCCTAATTTGGGTTACCATATGCATCCATCTTGCATTCTCTTGCATAACATGACTTGCCATGACATTCCATGCTTCCATGTGATTCATTTGACATCATAAGACATATTGAAAGCATGTTTGATCATTGCATCATGTATTTTCCATGTTGTATGCCATGTGCACTTCATAACTTTTCATGTATGTCCTTGCTTCTTAACTTGCTTCATTTGCATTCATAAGCTTGTATGATCATTTCCATGTGCTGCTTCATGTTTGTAGCATCTCATAACATCATTAGCATCATGTAAATGCTTCTGGTTTTGTTTCTCACCATGTCATCTCATCCCATTTTGCATTGCATTGCATTTCTTTTCTAACCCTTCAGGTGGTAAGTGATTTTGGGAAGTGAATTTGCCTTCACTTCTCATAACTTTTCTTTTCATCCCTCTTGCATCCATTGCCGCATTTTTATATGTGTTTGAGTTTGAGCTTTCTCATTCCTCTTCTTTTTACTTTCTTTCTTCAAGTGACTTGACTTCTTGAATGAAGCAAGTTGCTTTGCTTCTCTTGATCCTTTCATCTGCTTCCTGGTGGTTCCATTGAAGATCTTCTTTTGCAAACCTCACAAACCTTAGGAACAACCAAGCATGACAATGACTAGGGCTTTGATTAGTCTCCCCCCTTAGTTTTACCTTTGTGTCTCTTTTGAGTCCTCTCTTCTTATCTCATAATCAGGGACTAAACCCTAAAGGCTTTAAGGCTTTGTGATTAAGCTTATGCCTGCATCCTTCTCTTAGGATGGAGTGTATAACTTTAATCCTAAGTGTTAAACCCTTAATGTGTTTAACTCCTTTAATCAATTCACTTAATAATCATCAAGACATCAAGCTTGTAACTTGGGCCTTGCATTAGGGTTCTAATTCTTCCTTAAATGGTTAAGAAGGACTAACCCTAGTGTTAATGGACAAGTCCCCCTCAAGTTGTCTTACAAATCATAAAATCCACTTCATCATCATACCATTAACTAAAATCCACTTAATCAAAGGCTTGTTTTGTCATGAGCTTAATCCCTAATCATGGATTAAGTTGAGGAGCTTTCTTCAGCTTAAACATTCTCATCTATTATCCTTCTATTAGGATGGTGTAATGAGTCTATTTAATCCTTGAATATGGCTTAATCTCATTACTTAACACTAAACAAAAACACCAAAAACATCTAAATAATCACAAATAGGTTAATGATCTTAATCCTATACCAAAGGTGATTAAGTGTGAGAATCTGACTTCACAGTTAAGGTATTCACATTACCCCTAATCAGAGGGAAGATGTGATGAGTTTACTAACCCATTGGTTTAGGCTTAAGCTCATTAACTTATGACAAACTTTCAAAAGCAATAAAAGACTGAAAACTCAAAAAACAAACAATAATCGTCTCCTCCGGGATTCTTTTCTCATCTCATTCACTCACAAACGAGAACTTGCTTCTTCCGTCTAATGCAAGACAGTTTGCATCTGTGCCAGACAGATCATACACTTGAGCATAGGCAAGTGAGCAGTTCACAAGTCAATTCACCTTTCAGTCTCTTTGGGTCGAACTACGGTGTTCTGACTTCCTCATTGCACGAGAGGATACGTAGGCATAACTTAACAGTTATCGAATAAAAGTCTCTGTATATTCCCCCTCTTTCTAGCCTCATTCTTTTAGCCTCATGATCTTGAGCATTTCACTCCTGTTCTTACACTGACACTTCACTTATATACTTCACACTTCTTTTACACTGACACCTGTACATCCTTTTCCAGCTCCTTTACACACAAATTGCACTGACACTACCCCTTTAAAACACAAATCTTTTAAGCGTGGATCCCGTCGAGTACGGCGGACAATCTGGGTGCTAATACCTTCCCAGGTTGTAACCAACCCCCTTTCTCAGTCTCTCTGGTTCGCAACCGTCTTATCCATTCTTTTTCTAGGCCTATGCAGCATTTCCTTTCCTCCGGGATAAAAATGCCTAGCTGGCGACTCTATTCATCTCCAGTGAGTTCACAGCTGTGTGTTCTCATTGTCCATCTCGCCGACCGTTCGCGTCTGTACCTTTATCTGGGCCTATTCCCATTTATCGGGAGCGACAGCTTGGCGACTCTGCTGGGGAACCTTATACTGCAACCAGGGCTTCTGGTTCTTTTTGGGGGTCCCTCCTAGTGCTTGTTTGATTTGTGTTTACTGGGGTGTTATGTGCTTATTTGTGTTTGTATATTTGTATTTATTTTTGCTTTATGTACAGTTTTGTTTATTGCTTTCTTTATAGCTTTATGCATATATTATCATATTGTCATACTGTGCTGCTGGCTGGATCTGTTGTTTGCTTTGGTGGGTGGGTGTTCCATTGAGAGTTAAGGTCCTATACCTGGGACCTGAGTGACACCTAGGCTAGAGTGAATCATATTCTTTCCCATTCCATCTCGGTCTGGTGCGGGAATATGAAACACGGTTCAGATATGGGTTTCTTCTTGAGAACTCTGTGTTGCAGATTTCCTGCAATTCTAGGGCTATCTGGGAAGCCTGCTAAGTCTGGATGACCTTTTAGTACTGACCTTCAGAAACTGAGGTGAATTAGAGGAGGAACTTTTATGGTTATTGTAAACACTGTACCTCCGGGTTAGAAGTGTTTACACGTCTCATAACTGATCCAAGTCTGAGGATCCTTGTTTTAGAACACCACCTGTGAGGGGGTTGGGCTGTTTATAGGATTGCAGGTACCTTGACCTCAGAATACCCTGTTGCTTTGTTTGATTAAGAATACTCCGTGTTGGAACAGTTCTTGTGATTCTAAACCCTGGACATGTGGCTCTTTATTTGAGCCCCCCACCTTGGTTACTGGATTTATAGACCTCTATCTGGATTTCTTGGATATACCTGGACTTATATCAGAGCCTTTGATCAGATCCAGCTCAGTCACAAACCCTTGCATATCATTTGCATACATAATCATTGCATCATATTGACATTTGCTTATTTGTGTTTCAGGGTGTCCACCTTCATTTTTGGTTTGGTTTTGACCCCATTTTCAGTATTGACCCATCTTCATCAGCATCTGCTTCAGCTATCAATCATCTACTTCAGTCACCTGCACCAGCCAATCAGTGGCCCATTCTTCAGTGTTATCTCATGGCTCCTAAAAAGAGTAACATCACCTACCACTTCTTCCAGCCAGAGCTAGCTGACATCAGGAGGATTCAGACCCTGATCACTCCAGATCACATACCATTGTTCAGGGAACACTATGGAGATATACTTGATATGGTTATGGATTTGGACCCTTCACAGAGAAGCCTGATCCACACCTGCCTTCAGTTTTATGATCCCCCACTAAGATGTTTCACTTTTCAAGACTTTCAGCTGGGCCCCTTATTGGAAGAATACTCATCATTAATTGGTATACCTATCAGAGGTGGAGTCCCTTTCAACCCTGAGATGGTCTTTCCTGGTAATGGAGAAGTAGCCAAGGCTTTGCATCTGGAGCCTGTTCTGATTGAGCAGCATATGACTTCTAAAGCTGGAATCCCTGGCTTCCATCTGGATTTCTTGATCTCTCAAGCTACCCTGAAAGCTTCTTTAGGAGAGTGGAAAGCTGTCTGTGCTTTATTGGCCCTGAGCATATATGGAATTGTATTGTTTGCAGACGAGCCTCGATTCATTAGCAAGAATGCAATCCATCTTTTCATCCTGAAGAACCCAATGCCCATTTTATTGGGGGATCTCTACTACTCAGTGCATCAGAGGAATGAAAAGCAGAGGGGAAGATTAGTGAGGTGCTGTGCTCCATTATTCCATACTTGGCTTCTCAAGCATTTTCCCAGGACAGATGCATTTTTGAATCCTCATCAGCAGAGAAACTGGGCTAAAAGACTCACTGCTCTAACTTCAGCTGATATCAGGTGGTGCACCCAAAGCACCAAGGGCAGGGATATCATCACCAGCTGTGGGCATTTTCCCAATGTGCCCCTAATAGGAGTTAAGGGTAGTATCAATTACAACCCTCTGCTGTTCAAAAGACAACTAGGCTATGCACTGGTCCACACTCCTAAGGCACGGGACTTGGTTGAGACTCTTTATTGTGAGAACAAGCCTAATCTGGCTACTGTTAGGCAGGCAGCCTGGGCCTGGGACAATGTTCAAACCAAGGGAGTAACCATTCTGGGGAAGTGCAACAATGTGGCATCAGCACAATATTATGAGTGGTCCTATGCCAGGGCTCAGTCCTCTGGATTGCCATTTACCATGGAGGATATGCCTGGACCATCCTCAGCACCACCCCCCGCCACTATCAGTTTGGAGGAGTTTGAGAGCTTGAAAGAAAGAAATGAGAAGTTGACTCAGGCTTTGCAGAAGACCCTCCGGGAGAGGAGTGATGGTAGGTTGGATATTGA
The DNA here is from genome assembly GCA_963966055.1 of Lathyrus aphaca. Classification (NCBI taxonomy): domain Eukaryota; kingdom Viridiplantae; phylum Streptophyta; class Magnoliopsida; order Fabales; family Fabaceae; genus Lathyrus; species Lathyrus aphaca. The sequence continues at coordinate 414,918,474 of OZ014525.1, forward strand.
GAGGCTGGAGAAGTTGAGAGTAGAGCATCTGGCTAAAATTGAGAAGTCTGGGGATTATATCAAGAAGTCTAAAGCTGGGGAACAAATTCTGAAGAATGCTTGCAAAGAAGCCCAGTTCCAGAGAGCAAGGACAGACTTGTATCTGAAGGAGAGTCAGGCTAGGTGGGTCAGGATCACCGAGGCTTGTACTCTGGAAGATAAGAGGGTCCAAGACAAGATAGAGCAGATGGAAGCTAGTGCAAAAGAGCAGCAAGAAGCCCTGGCAGCAGCCCAGAAGGAGATATCAGAGCTGAAGATCAGAGCTGGAGTGAAGAGGTCAAAGGACCAAAGTCAGCACAAGAAGTTAACTGCAGCTGTTGCTACCCGGAATCTCCTCATCAGGAATCTCACGGAGTGTCCAGCTGATCCTGTGACCGAAGCACTTCTCAAGGAAGTTCGTGAGGATGAGTTTGGCCTTGGTGTTTGACCATTTGTTTGTTGTTGCTTTCATTCCATGTACTTTTACTTTCTTGTAATGTATTTTGGCCCCTCCGAGGGCTTGTATTTGTAAAACAAACTATGTACCATTTGCTTTTTGTAATATATGTATTAGTTTGTTCCATCCGAGTTTACTTCGAAAGCGACATCAACAGCATCTTCAAGGGTCTGGAAGGGTCAAAACTGAATGCCAAGCCGGATACCTTGAAAACAAATAAGCATACTGCATTGCATGCTAACCCTTTTGTTTGTTTTGTAGGTTTTTGTTTTATTGTTGCTAACTCTGTTGTGATGCTCAGGAACTATTGCTCGACGCCGGGTATTTCCCCTCAACCGTCCTCACCGTTATCCAACCCGTAACAACCTCCCGGGCATACAGATGGATCAGATGCAGCAGGACCTTACAGAGGTCAGGAACCAAATGACCAACGAGAGGTTGGAAATGAGGAACCAGATGACTCAGTTTATGGAAGTGATGAACAACTTGGCTCAGAGCCAGGAAAGATTGAGGGCCATGGTGGAAAGGCAGAATCAAGAAGACCCACATATAGGAACTGCTGGCACAAGCAATAACGAGAGGGTCCAACCTCATGTCAATCCCCCTGTATTTGGACCCCACCTCCATCCTGAGGTCACCATCCCTGCAAATGTTCAAGGGACTGCCACTGCAGCCAGGGTACTGCAAGAAGACCCCCAAGAGGATCAATTCACAGTAATGGGTGCTGGGGAAGAAGCCTATGATAGAAGGCTGGATGAGATAGCTGAGAAATTGAGGTCCTTAGAGTCTCAAAACTCTTTGGGTTTCGATGTCATGGACATGGGCTTGGTAGACGGGGTCAGGATTCCCCATAAGTTCAAGCCTCCTTGTTTTGAAAAATATAACGGGACTTCATGCCCCCGGACTCACTTACAATCCTTTCTGGGAAGGCTGAAGGCCTATACTATGGATGAGAAGCTCTGGATGTTCTATTTCGAGGATAGCTTGACGGGAGCTTCAAGAGAATGGTACTCTCATCTGACAAGAGCAACTATCAGGTGTTGGAAGGACCTGGCAGAGGCCTTCATCAGACAGTATCAGTATAATCTGGATATGGCACCCAACAGGACCCTCCTAATGGGAATGTCACAGTCGTCAAGAGAAAGTTTCCGAGAATATGCCCAGAGATGGAGGCAATTGGCTGCTGCTGTTCAGCCACCTATGTCTGAAAGGGAAATGGCAGATATGTTTATGAACACCCTCCAGGGAACATATATTGACAGGCTGGCTGCCTTCTCGTCTACTAGCTTTGCAGATGTTGTCATAGCTGGGGAGAGAATTGAGAGCCTGTTAAAAATGGGCAAGATCTCAGACAACGGTGCGAGCTCGTCCAGTAGTACAAGAAAGCCTTTTGCGGGCCCAAGAAGAACTGGAGAGACCAATGCCATCCACACCAACAGGGGCAGACCCCAGTATGTTCACAGGTCTGTAGCAGCAGTCACCATCCCCGCTCCAGCTCACCCTCAGCCAGCTTATCAACCTCCGCAACAAAACTATCAGCAACAACCTCAGTACCATCAACAGAATCAGTATCCTCCGAGAAATTACAACAACAGCAACACCAATAACAATAACCAGCAAAGGCCATTCCAACAGAGGCCTTCTCAAGTCAACAGGGTGATCGATCTGATCCCTATGCCATATGCTACATTGCTGCCACAACTCCTAAAACTCAACCTAGTTGAGCTAAGGACATTGGCACCTCCAGATCCCAACAGTCTACCTAGGAATTATGACTCCAACGCCAGATGTGCTTTTCATTCAAATGCACCTGGCCACAGTACAGAAAAGTGCAGAGCCCTGCACATGAAGGTACAAGACCTGGTAGACTCAAAAGCTCTGAACTTCGCACCACCACCCAATGTCAACAAAAATCCTATGCCGAACCACGGGGGTCCCAGAATTAACGCTATTGAAGAAGACAAACCGTCTTATTTAATAACCAGTGTGGGTCAGATCCGGACACCGTTGGTAGAAATTAAGGCTCAACTCCTCGAATGTCAAATGTTCCCGGGGTGTGAGTTGGGGTGTGCTTACTGCAATATCTCGGTAAATGGGTGCGATAACCTGAGGAATGGCATAGATGGTCTCATTCAGAGTGGCCAACTTCAAATCACCACATCATTCCCAACAAATCCAGCAATCTCAACAGCAACAATTCCGGTATCTCCTACAACTGCAGCAACCATTGTTCCTAACAATTCTTCAGCTTCATCAACGAGTACTTCATCTGTCATCTCAACTGACCGGATATCAACAAATGTTTCTTCTACAACTCCAGCACCACTCCAGTTTGAATCTCCTACAACAACAACGACATCAGCAACAAATCATGAAGATGTCTCAACTGTCACAATATTTTATGATCCTGAAAACAACTCTGCCTACAACTCAGAAAGTGCTGCTCCCATCAGAGCACCAGTCACAATTTATTATGATCCACAGACTATCACAACTCCTCCCGCAGCTGCAATCAGTCCAGTCACTATCACGGTGCCTGGACCAGTACCTTATGAAAGTAGTAACGCCATCCCCTGGCATTACGGCTCTGACCTGTACTGTGAAGGACAAAGAATCACTTTTGAATCATCAACCCCTGCACCTCAAGTAGACAATGTGGGAGGAGGCGGAGGCTTCACTCGAAGCGGACGTCTCTTCGCTCCACAAATTCAAAGACCCACTGCCGAAGCAGAAGCTGCTGTCAAGGCAAAAGGGAAAAGCTTGGTGCAGGAAGAGCAGATTGTTAAAGAAGCTTTGAAAACACCATTTGATCAAGAAGTTGATGAGTTCATGCGAATCATCAAGAAAAGTGATTACAAAATAGTGGATCAGCTTCATCAGACGCCTTCCAAGATCTCAATCCTATCATTGCTTATGTGCTCCGAAGCCCATCGGAACGCACTACTCAAAGTTTTGCACGCAGCTTATGTGCCTGAAGAGATCACTGTCAATCAGTTGGAAGCTGTAGTTGGAAATGTTAATGCTAGTCATGGACTAGGGTTCACCAACACTGATTTGACAACGGAAGGCCGCAATCATAACAAGGCATTGCACATAACCATGGAATGTAAAGGTGCAGTCCTTTCCCATGTGCTGGTAGACACGGGGTCATCCCTCAATGTATTACCTAAAAAGGCCCTGGTGAAGCTAGAATATGACGGATTGGCGTTAAGACCCAGCAACCTGGTGGTAAGAGCCTTTGATGGCTCAAAGAGATCGGTTCTGGGAGAGATCGAGTTGCCCATAACGATTGGCCCGCAGACCTTCAAAACGACCTTCTACGTGATGGATATACAGCCTGCCTACAGCTGTCTATTGGGTAGGCCATGGATTCACGCCGCTGGCGCTGTGACCTCAACCCTTCACCAGAAGTTAAAATTCGAGTGGGAGGGTCAAGTCGTTACAATCTGTGGAGAGGAGGATATTTTTGTCAGCCACCTGGCTACCTATAAATACATTGAGATGGATGGGGAGATCCATGAAACAATGAGTCAAGGGTTCGAGGCCTTGAACATAAATGAGACATCTGCTGTACCTGGAACCTCGATGACATCTTACCAACAAGCCCGGAAGGTTGTTGAAGAAGGAAGTGCCCAAGGCTGGGGCAAACTGTTACCGGTGGATAAGAAAGAGGATAGATTTGGGTTGGGTTACAAACCAACTCAACAAGATCAAGCAGAGGCTGAAAAAGAGCCCAACTTTGTTAGTGGGGGGATGCTCACCCCTGATGCTGTCAACAATTTGGAAGACGAGCTGGAAGAAGAACGCAACCTGGAAAGCTGGATTCGTCCAAAGATCCCGGGGAGCAGTATCTCAAACTGGTCTTCCCAGGAAATTATAAGAGTTACTCATGCAGAGTAATTATTATTTCCTGTATTTTTATAGCATGCATCAAAGTATTGCATCTTGCCCAAGATGACAAGACTCATTTTGTAATCGGGCCATCTGTACTTTTTGTGCAAACAAGATTAATCAATGAAATATCAGACATCTTTTTGCAAATGAGTCTTCTTCTTTTCACTGTTTTTTTCCATTTTTCTTTTTGTACAAAAAATAAATGGCAGTGTTTTCAAAATGACAAATTTATTTCACTTTTTCTAAACAAAATTAAAATCAAATCACTAAAATGAACAAACTGAACCCTTGCAGAGTGTGCCTTCCAGACAGCACCGACAACAGCACGGCTATGACTTCGTATGACTTTGACAATCCAATCAATCAAGCTGATGAAGGGGTTGAAGAAGAATATGAGCTTCCTGAAGAGCTAGCCAGGTTGTTAAGACAAGAGGAAAAAGTTATTACTCCTCACCAGGAGGAGGTTGAAACGATCAATCTTGGTACAGATGAAGACGTGAAAGAAGTTAAAATCGGGGCCTGCTTACAAGACTCAGTGAAGAGACGACTGATTGACCTGCTTCAAGAGTATGTGGACGTGTTCGCTTGGTCTTATCAAGATATGCCAGGTTTGGATACCGACATTGTTGTGCACAAGCTGCCTTTGAGAGAAGAATGCCCACCGGTCAAACAGAAGCTGCGCCGTACTCGCCCAGACATGGCTATGAAAATCAAAGAGGAGGTACAAAAGCAATGGGACGCCGGGTTCCTTGCTGTAACTAGCTACCCGCCGTGGGTTGCTAATATAGTACCTGTGCCTAAGAAGGACGGCAAAGTAAGGATGTGTGTTGACTACCGGGATCTGAACAGAGCCAGCCCGAAAGATGACTTCCCTTTACCTCACATTGATGTATTGGTGGATAATACGGCTCAGTTCTCGGTATTCTCCTTTATGGATGGATTTTCAGGATACAATCAGATTAAAATGTCACCTGAAGACATGGAGAAGACAACCTTCATCACACCCTGGGGCACGTTCTGCTACAAGGTAATGCCATTTGGGCTCAAGAATGCCGGTGCGACGTATCAACGGGCTATGGTAACATTATTCCACGATATGATTCATAAAGAGATAGAATGTTACGTGGATGACATGATTGCCAAGTCCCTTACTGAAGAAGACCACTTGGTAAATCTGCTGAAACTGTTCAAGCGTCTGAGGAAGTATCAACTGAAGTTAAACCCCAACAAATGCACATTCGGGGTGCGATCCGGTAAGCTGCTGGGATTTATTGTAAGTGAGAAAGGGATTGAAGTTGACCCTGATAAAGTCAAAGCCATCCAAGAGATGCCTGCACCAAAGACAGAAAAAGAAATTCGAGGGTTCTTAGGTCGATTGAACTACATCTCAAGGTTCATATCTCACCTCACGGCAACCTGTGAACCCTTGTTCAAACTCTTGAGAAAAGAACAGACGGTCAGGTGGAATGAAGACTGCCAGAAGGCTTTTGACAAGATCAAGGAATACTTACAAGAGCCTCCAATCCTTATGCCACCAGTTGAAGGAAGACCTCTGATAATGTACTTGACAGTATTAGAAGAGTCAATGGGGTGTGTGCTGGGCCAGCATGACGAGTCTGGTCGAAAAGAGTATGCAATATACTACCTAAGCAAAAAGTTTACCGACTGTGAACAACGTTATTCACTGCTCGAGAAAACTTGCTGTGCTTTAGCGTGGGCTGCTCGCCGACTGAGGCAGTATATGTTGACCCACACTACTTTGTTGATCTCTAAAATGGACCCAGTTAAGTATATTTTTGAGAAACCAGCACTTACCGGACGGGTTGCAAGATGGCAAATGATCCTTACTGAATATGACATCCAGTACACATCTCAGAAAGCCATCAAGGGCAGTGTATTGTCTGAATATCTTGCTAAGCAACCCATTGATGACTACCAACCTATGAGATTTGACTTCCCTGATGAAGACATCATGTTCATAAAATCAAAAGATCATGAAGAGCCTGTTTACACTGAAGGGCCTGACCCGGAAGAAGAATGGACTATGATGTTTGATGGGGCTGTTAATATGAATGGTCGTGGTGTTGGGGCAGTGCTCATTACACCTAAAGGAGTTCACATGCCGTTCTCGGCAAAGCTCACTTTCAACTGCACTAACAACGAAGCTGAATACGAAGCTTGCATTATGGGTCTTGAGGAAGCCATCGACCTCAGGATCAAGACATTGACCGTATTCGGAGATTCAGCTTTGGTAATCAATCAAACTAATGGCAAATGGTACACCCACCAGGATCATCTGATACCTTACAGGGATTATACAAGGAGGTTATTGACTTTCTTTACGACGGTCAAGCTTGAGTATATCCCTCGAGACGAGAATCGGTTTGCAGATGCTCTTGCCACCATTTCATCCATAATCAAAGTTCAAGCTGCCAACTTCGTACCTCAGATCTCAGTGTCCAGACTTGACATACCAACATATGTGTTCGCAGCAGATGTTGTTAAAGATAATAAGCCTTGGTTCCATGACATTAAGCGCTTCTTGGAGGACCAAACATACCCACCTGGGGCATCTTCCAATGATAAGAAGACTTTGAGAAGGCTTGCTGGTAGTTTCTTCTTGAACACTGATGGTTCCCTATACAAAAGGAACTTTGATATGGTACTCCTCAGATGTGTTGATAAGACAGAAGCAGACTTGTTGATGCATGAAGTGCACGAAGGATCCTTTGGTACCCATGCGGGAGGGCATGCCATGGCTAAAAAGTTGCTAAGATCGGGTTATTACTGGATCACAATGGATGCCGACTGTTGTGCTTACGCCAGAAAATGCCATAAGTGCCAGATCTATGCAGATAAGGTGCATGTGCCTCCCAATCCTTTGAATGTAATGTCTTCACCCTGGCCCTTTGCTATGTGGGGCATTGACATGATTGGAAAGATTGAACCGACTACTTCGAATGGCCACAGATTCATCCTGGTTGCTATTGACTATTTCACCAAGTGGGTCGAAGCAGCCTCCTATGCAAATGTTACAAGGCAGGTGGTAGCCCGATTTCTGAAGAGAGATATCATCTGTCGATACGGAGTTCCTGAGCGAATCATTACTGATAATGGTTCCAACTTAAACAACAAAATGATGGCAGAGCTGTGCCGGGACTTCAAAATTCAACATCACAATTCTTCTCCTTACAGGCCAAAGATGAATGGCGCTGTTGAGGCGGCAAATAAGAATATCAAGAAGATTGTGCAGAAGATGGTAATCACCTACAAAGACTGGCATGAAATGCTACCGTTTGCCTTGCATGGGTACCGCACATCAATCAGAACATCCACTGGGGCAACACCGTATCAGCTTGTGTATGGTATGGAAGCAGTCCTACCTGTCGAAGTTGAATTGCCCTCTCTCCGGGTACTGATGGATGTTAAGTTGAACGAAGCAGAGTGGGTTCGATCCCGATTCGAACAACTGAGTCTGATCGAAGAGAAGAGATTGGCTGCAATCTGTCATGGGCAGTTATATCAGAAAAGAATGAAGAGAGCCTTCGATCAGAAAGTCAGGCACCGAGAGTACCAAGTAGGAGATCTTGTGCTGAAGAGAATCCTCCCTCCTCATACAGACCACAGGGGCAAATGGACTCCAAATTATGAAGGAACGTTCGCGGTAAAGAAAGTTTTCTCTGGTGGAGCACTGATGCTCAGCACCATGGATGGTGAAGACTTCCCGTCCCCTGTGAATTCAGATGCAGTTAAAAAATACTTCGCATAAAATGATCCGCTGGACATAAAAACAGAATGTAAGTCCAGGCAAAAATAGGGCATCCCGGCGAGTCAAAAACAGAATAAAGACTCGAGCAAAAATAAGGGAAAATAGACAAAAATGCACACCCGCTGAGTTGAAAAGCCGCATTGGACAGCTCAGGCAAAAATGGGTATCCCGATGGATTGAAAACCCGAAAGGGCGATCCATGCAAAATAAGGGAATAAGCGAACAACTGCATTCTGAATTCGTCTGCATCACCTACAACTTGGTAAGCTTCTAAAGGATCAAGCCTCATCCAGAATCAACATTCTTCAGAAAGCAAGATGAGAAGAACGTCAAAAGTCATACGAGTCATAGCGAGAGAGGAAGCTCCTTAAAGCGTCGTCAACACTGCCAGCATTTTATTTCTCAACAGAGTGAAGAAAGCTTCTATAAACCCCAGCTGGGTCTCTCATTTATAAGGATAGGTCTATCAATGACCTATATCCCCAAGCAGATATCATATCATCAGATCTACCAGTAATCCCGTCCCCAGCTGGGATGTTTACTTCAAGCAGATCGGCCAGAGACCTTCGCGGCAACGGGATCCGAATCCCGGTTGGGTATCTTTGCATAATCATAGCATTTGCATCATATTCACCCACAAAGCGTAGCATTCCGTCTAACACGGAGCATTACGGCAAAAACCCAACGCATAGCATAATCATAAGCCATGTTTTAAACCAACACCTGTGAATAATGACAGTTCATCAACGTACAGAAAAATCCCCACCAGGGTCCCCAGCAAAAGCAGCTGCCTCACAAATCACAAACACCAGTATATACTCATTTTGACACCCGTCCGTGCCATCTTTCCCCAGTAAAGTCACCTGAACACTCCTTGCAAACAACACCACCCGTATTACAGATACTTCCCGACACCTGTCCGTGTCATACCCCAACAGAAAGCCAAAGACATCCTCTTTGCACTCACATACACCTATATACACTTTCTCGACACCCATCCGTGTAATATCCCCATCGCAGTCGCCTACATTTTTATAACCCATATACTTGTTGATATCATTATACTTTTCTCTCTTGACACTCGTCCGTGTCGCCCTCCCCAGCAGTTAACTACTCATCTATATACCAATCACTCTCATATAGATACTCGTCCGTATCTTATATACCATTCATATCCCCACAGATTCAACACTAGCCCTTGTTCTTTGTTAACTCGTTGGTACTCGTCCGTACCATCATCTCAGAACATGTGTCAAGAGTTTGTTTCTACATGATACTCGTCCGTATCATAATCTTAAGGATGCTCGTCCGCATCTTTAATCCATACACCGTGTCAAACACTTCCGTCTACTTGGATTTAGACACTCGTCCGTGTCTACCGTTCCCCAGAAGAGTCCCTTCAGATTCAACACTCATCCGTGTTCTCTGTTAACCAGATGATACTCGTCCGTATCATCATCTTTGAACATGTGTCAGTATTTGTTTCTATCCGATACTCGTCCGTATCGTAGTCTTAAGGATGCTCATCCGCATCTTTAATCTATACACAAATACCAAACACTTATACCTTTTGTTTCTTGGATGTAAACACTCGTCCGTGTTTACCTTTCCCCAGTAGACTACCAACAAACCCATTTTATTTTTTATCTGACACTCGCCCTGTGTTATGATAAACCTTGAGAGCAACCGTACCCTGCTAGGTGGTCGTCCTCCACCTCTTGATGGTCGTCCTCCATCATGCTCGTCTGATGGCCGTCCCCATCGTTGATTTTCTATCCGACATTCGTCCTATGTCGTGATATTTAGCAGCCGTCCCCTGCTAGGTGGTCGTCCTCCACCTTTTGATGATCGTCCTTCATCATTTTATCCAATGGCCGTCCCCATTGTTGATTTTAGTTATCTGGCATTCGTCTTATGTCATGATAAACCTTGAGAGCAGCCGTCCCCTGCTAGGTGGCCGTCCTCCACCTCTTGATGGTCGTCCTCCGTCATGCTCTCCCGATGGCCGTCCCCATCGTTGACCTTTTTATCCGACATTCGTCCTATGTCGCGATATTTTCGGCAGCCGTACCCTGCCAGGTGGTCGTCCTCCACCTTGGATGACCGTCCCTCATCTTATACCCAACAGAGCAGCCGTCCCCTGCTAGGTGATCGTCCTTCACCTTTGATGACCGTACCTCATCATCTGTTTATTTCATTTATTCTTTAACCCGATGGCCGTCCCCGTCGTGGTCCCTTTTCCTTTCAGTTTAGCCCGATGGCCGTCCCCATCGTTGGTTACTTTGCTTTACGAACTTGATGGTCGTCCCCTTCATGTTTCATTAACTCCCAGAGAATCTTACAACTTTATCTTGATGGCCGTCCCCATCATAATCTTATTTTTCCAGCTAGTCGGTCGTCCCCGTCTTGGCTTTACCTTTTATCCCCAGCATGTCGGCCGTCCCCGTCGTTGCTTTATTTCCCGCACTTTACAATATACTTTATTTTCCTTTTACCATCTATATCCCTTTTCTTCTTCATTCTGTGAGTGCAAATTTTGGACTGTCTTTGGTATTCAACCACAAGTTATCTTGTTTGCCTGTTAAGCCGTTGCTTACAACCTGCACAGCTAACTCATGTTTGAATAGGGGCAGCTGTAAACACCCCAAATTTGCCCTCACCCATTTCACACCATGGCTTGTGATCATTTCATATGCATAAACTCAATCATACCATCTCATATCCCATTTTTTGATTCACTGCATAGCTTCAAAGTCATCTGCACCTAGGGTTTGTGATCTGGGCAACCCAAGAGCTTCTTAAGCCACTCCAAAGGCCACCAATCACTTCAAAGGGGTCTATGTGTGTTCAAGTATCATATTATATCCTCTCAAAGTCAAGAATGTCAAAGAATCACAAGAACTGGGATTGGTATGGAAGCAGAGCCAGGCTTGACTGCACAGATGACCTAAAATTAGGGTTTTGGTTTCAAAGGCCATAACTCCAAATTTTTTGGTCATTCTTGTTTCTATTGGTCTCTATATGGTATAGGGAGTATGCATATCAATTTTCATGAAGAAATTCCATGGGAAAGTCATCTGATCAAGAGTTGACTTTTCAAGCAAGTCAGTGCAAAATCAGGGCATCTGAGGCCCCCAATGACCCAACCAAAGGGTGTTCCTCATCATTTTGAATGAATATGATCTTTATTTGATCATGGGAGAAGGTTGAAGTTCACAAAATTCAAGAATTACAAGTTTTTGCAAAGTTGACTTTTTAGGGCATGGTTGACTTTTCAAGAATATGTCATTTTTAGGTCACTTTTCAAACCTTACTTTTTGATCCAAAAATGCTTCAAATGGAAAAACTTTGGTCATGAAAGTTGTAGAATACATTTTTCCCTTTTCAAAAAGTACAAGAACATGACCTAATTCATTTTGGATCAAAAGTTATGGTGTGTCAAAGTTGGCAAAAATCACTAATTTTCAAGATATGCACCAATTGGAAAATTTGCAAAATCATGAACCAAGGCAAATTGTAACTTCTAGTTCATATCAAACCAAGGCACAAACATCACATGTGACCTAAAAATCAGATTTGGACCAAGATTTCTCATGTTCATGGTTGGCAAGGCAAGGGATTTTCATGAAGTTTCAAAAGTAAACAACTTGCAAAATCATCATCACACCTTCCCCCACTTGTTACATTGGATGCTGAACCATGCTAACCTCCCTCACACACCATGCTGCGCCAGCCCATGTACTTGTGCTAGCCTAGGGTTCAACCCATGCCTTCCTTACAACAAAGTGGACTTTTTGCAAAAGTGAACATCCCAATCACAGCAGGCCAAGTCACATCCTCTGACCATTTGGAATTGTTTATACTATCCATTTGCAAGCTAAACATAACATCAAGCCAGCCTGAAACAAGCCCTAGCAAGACATACACAAACTCACCCCATTTTGCATTTCTCTTCGAATCTGTCTCCATAGCTCACAAACATTCAAACAAATTCCACTGCTCATTTCACCTTGCCTCACTGAGCCAAAACCAACAAGACTCAGGCCTGAACTAAGCAAGGATAGAGTTTCACCATTTTCCATCCTCAAAGCCAGAACCTTCGAATCTCACTTTCCAGCCATCAAACACCCCATTTCTCTTCACCGACAAGTCAAAAACATTCAAAGGAGCAAGAATCCACCATTGGAACAGCCTGAAACCTCACCATTCCTGACTGTGAAACCTGCTGCACCAGAACTTTCCTCTTCAAACCAGCCATCCACAAGGACTTTGAAGCTTCTCTTTGAGGTCAAGGGAGTCAAAGAAGTTCATTTGCACGCAAAGGAGGCTCTGGAAGCTCAGTTTCGAAGCTTTCCAGCTCAGGTATGACCATGGATTCTTTCTCCTCAGAGCTTACATTTTAAGTTATAAATTGATTGTGTATGCTTTGCTGGTCATGGGGATGGTTTTAGAATTAGAAATGAGTGAGAAATGAGGGTTTACCAGGGCTCTGAAACTTTGCCCGTGAAACTTCATGGCTTCGTTTCCCTTAGTTTAAGCATGAGAAATTCATTTTGAGAGTTGATTCGAGTAAGGTTTGAGTAGAGGAATGTTTCCCTGGCTTTAATTTAAGGAATGGTTGCCTGAATCGTATTTTAGGGTTTTGGGGTCGCCGGGGAAGATGACCGGAGCTCCCCTCCGGTCACCTGAGTTTGATTAACCCTAATCCTGTAATTAAATTCCATTTGAATCTTGGGCGTTGGATTGCTTGACTCCGTTGACCTCCCGCGTGCATGAATGGCCCAGATCCTTTTGTTTTGCCCTAATCACCTTTAATTAGTTTAATTAATCTTAATTAAATTAATTTAATCAGAACCAACCACAGCCATTGGATGACGCGCTAGTCAATGTTTCCAAACCCAGTTCAAATCTCCACCATCAGATCAGATTACTTTTTTATTTTCTTTGTTTTATTCATTTATTTCATATTTTAATTTGCACAATTTATTTAAAATAGCAAAAATGTTTTAAAAATTATGAAACTTTTTGTCAAGAGTTTCATTAATTTTTAAAACACAAAAATATTTTTATTTTTATTTTTTTTCATTAAAAAAGTATTTTTAAATATTTAAAAGTTTATTTTTAATTGATTAATGAAAATTAATTTATTAAAAATACTTTTAGGTATTTAAAAATCACCAAAAAATTCATGAAATGCTCTAAGACATTTAGAAACATTTTCCAACCTTCAAACCAAATTTATTTTTTGATCTTGATGCATTTTGAGAATTTTTCATTGATTTAAAATCATTTTTATGCATTAATTTGATCCAAAGTTCAAAAAATCATTTCTGCCTATCCGTGAAGAGTTGGACATTGATTCTTTTTGCATTGCATTGTGTTTAGTATGTAGTTTGTGAGATTAAATGGCCATGATTTGATCCTTCATTTTCCATTTGTTTGATAATTTTCTTGTTTAGGAACCCTAAAACCCTAGAAAACTTGTGAAATTCATAACTTGAACTTGGTTAGGAGTTGAAACCTCTCCTTTGGGAATTGGGTTAATATAGGATTAGGGGTCCTTTGAGTGGCATTTTCAATTTTTTATCTTAGGGTTTGCTTCTGATTTTGATTTTTGTTTGTTGCATTGATCATAAACCCTAATTTGGGTTACCATATGCATCCATCTTGCATTCTCTTGCATAACATGACTTGCCATGACATTCCATGCTTCCATGTGATTCATTTGACATCATAAGACATATTGAAAGCATGTTTGATCATTGCATCATGTATTTGCCATGTTGTATGCCATGTGCACTTCATAACTTTTCATGTATGTCCTTGCTTCTTAACTTGCTTCATTTGCATTCATAAGCTTGTATGATCATTTCCATGTGCTGCTTCATGTTTGTAGCATCTCATAACATCATTAGCATCATGTAAATGCTTCTGGTTTTGTTTCTCACCATGTCATCTCATCCCATTTTGCATTGCATTGCATTTCTTTTCTAACCCTTCAGGTGGTAAGTGATTTTGGGAAGTGAATTTGCCTTCACTTCTCATAACTTTTCTTTTCATCCCTCTTGCATCCATTGCCGCATTTTTATATGTGTTTGAGTTTGAGCTTGCTCATTCCTCTTCTTCTTACTTTCTTTCTTCAAGTGACTTGACTTCTTGAATGAAGCAAGTTGCTTTGCTTCTCTTGATCCTTTCATCTGCTTCCTGGTGGTTCCATTGAAGATCTTCATTTGCAAACCTCACAAACCTTAGGAACAACCAAGCATGACAATGACTAGGGCTTTGATTAGTCTCCCCCCTTAGTTTTACCTTTGTGTCTCTTTTGAGTCCTCTCTTCTTATCTCATAATCAGGGACTAAACCCTAAAGGCTTTAAGGCTTTGTGATTAAGCTTATGCCTGCATCCTTCTCTTAGGATGGAGTGTATAACTTTAATCCTAAGTGTTAAACCCTTAATGTGTTTAACTCCTTTAATCAATTCACTTAATAATCATCAAGACATCAAGCTTGTAACTTGGGCCTTGCATTAGGGTTCTAATTCTTCCTTAAATGGTTAAGAAGGACTAACCCTAGTGTTAATGGACAAGTCCCCCTCAAGTTGTCTTACAAATCATAAAATCCACTTCATCATCATACCATTAACTAAAATCCACTTAATCAAAGGCTTGTTTTGTCATGAGCTTAATCCCTAATCATGGATTAAGTTGAGGAGCTTTCTTCAGCTTAAACATTCTCATCTATTATCCTTCTATTAGGATGGTGTAATGAGTCTGTTTAATCCTTGAATATGGCTTAATCTCATTACTTAACACTAAACAAAAACACCAAAAACATCTAAATAATCACAAATAGGTTAATGATCTTAATCCTATACCAAAGGTGATTAAGTGTGAGAATCTGACTTCACACTTAAGGTATTCTCATTACCCCTAATCAGAGGGAAGATGTGATGAGTTTACTAACCCATTGGTTTAGGCTTAAGCTCATTAACTTATGACAAACTTTCAAAAGCAATAAAAGACTGAAAACTCAAAAAACAAACAATAATCGTCTCCTCCGGGATTCTTTTCTCATCTCATTCACTCACAAACGAGAACTTGCTTCTTCCGTCTAATGCAAGACAGTTTGCATCTGTGCCAGACAGATCATACACTTGAGCATAGGCAAGTGAGCAGTTCACAAGTCAATTCACCTTTCAGTCTCTTTGGGTCGAACTACGGTGTTCTGACTTCCTCATTGCACGAGAGGATACGTAGGCATAACTTAACAGTTATCGAACAAAAGTCTCTGTATATTCCCCCTCTTTCTAGCCTCATTCTTTTAGCCTCATGATCTTGAGCATTTCACTCCTGTTCTTACACTGACACTTCACTTATATACTTCACACTTCTTTTACACTGACACCTGTACATCCTTTTCCAGCTCCTTTACACACAAATTGCACTGACACTACCCCTTTAAAACACAAATCTTTTAAGCGTGGATCCCGTCGAGTACGGCGGACAATCTGGGTACTAATACCTTCCCAGGTTGTAACCAACCCCCTTTCTCAGTCTCTCTGGTTCGCAACCGTCTTATCCATTCTTTTTCTAGGCCTATGCAGCATTGCCTTTCCTCCGGGATAAAAATGCCTAGCTGGCGACTCTATTCATCTCCAGTGAGTTCACGGCTGTGTGTTCTCATTGTCCATCTCGCCGACCGTTCGCGTCTGTACCTTTATCTGGGCCTATTCCCATTTATCGGGAGCGACATAGATTACCAGTTTAAAAATCCTCGACTCACACTCTCGTGGTCTTATCTCAGATCATACTCCTAAAGCCCTATGTCTGCTCTCGCTAGCCCATAAGTGTTTAGAAAATAATTTTTGAAAACTTAATAAGTCTAACTCGTTTTAAAGCGCTCTCGCTGTATTTAAATCGAATGCCTAACTTTAGCTATCTGGTTAAAATCTCACACTCTCGTGGTCTCGACCTAACCTATTATACTTCTCTTACTCTCGTAACAAAATGCTTTATTTTAACTATAAAAAGTCACAGCCAGAATATAAGTTCGTAAATGTTTTTAGCTTAGATTTGATTCATCCGTTTGGTTGCTTTATTACATACCGACTCAGTTAATTTAGCTACTCATATTAATTAAAACAACAGACAAACACAAAATGAAATTAATAGACATTAAAACATGCATTATATAATGACTACAGGAACTTAACATAAATAAATAAAACTTAATATTAATTGCAAATTAAAACTTGAACAAATAAATTCTTTGGCTCCTTCTTCCACAATCTGGCAAGCTTGGAGCTTCGGAATTAAACAGAGTAACTAAGTTCTGAGGCTAAAAGAAAATAAATGCGATAACAATTTCCTGATGTTGGAAATTGTTATTAAGGTAAGGGAAAATAAATTAAAGCAGAGAAAAACAAATGCTGTAAAAAATGGGTGTAGAAATCGGCAGAGCTTTCGCATAAAATTGGCAATCAAAAACTCCGTCCCGTTCTCGTCTCAGCTTCTTCTATTTATAAGCATTTACTGGGCTTTCAGTTGAAAAAGAGAAAGTGGACTTCGTGTGTGTTTGTTGAGAAAATCCAGGAGAACATGCTTTACTTGGTTCTGTTGGAGGAGATAAATACGGAGACTCTTTCTATTCGTTGCACGTCTTCATATATATATTCAAATAAATTAAATTAAGCTTGTAACGGTCGTAACATGTGTGTAACGGGCAGATTTCTCATATTTAGCGCGTCACGGTCGTAAGACCTTTGTGACGATCGTAACATCTCAAATTATGCAGTTTTAGAAGAATTGAGTTCGTCTCCTTTCTTTTCATGCTAAATTTTGTTCCTTTGATCTTTTTCCATAAATTTGGCTCTAGACATATTGTACCTGCAATGTGGCATATAAACTCGAAATAATCGGGAGTTAAAAGGACTAATGTATGATAAAAACGGGCTAAAAACATAGTAATAATACGATGCGATTTCTCGTTATCACTCATCACCTTCATTCTGAAAACAAGAACTCGCTTCTCCCGTCTAATGCAAGACAGTTAACACTCGAGCCAGACGAGTCATACTGTTGCACCCTAAAATTTGCCCTCACCTAGACCAGACATTGTGTACCAAGGTATCCTAAAAGGTTCACAAGGTTCACAAGGCATCTCAAGAAGTTCACAAGGTTCACAAGGCATCTCAAGAGGTTCACAAGGTTCACAATTAATCAAAAAGTTTGACAATTCCCTCAGACAAAGTATCCTCCTATGCAATGCATCCTAAACTAGGGTTTTGAGTTTCATCAAGCTAAATGGATTTCCAAGGCTTCAAGTGAGCTTCATATTATCCTATATGTATTCAAGAATCCCTATGTCAAGTTTCAAGGCTTTCCCAAGAGATTTGCTCAGTCAAATGATCAGATAGGCTAAAATCAGTCAAAGCAGTAGAAAAGTCAAACTGAGGTCAACTGTGGTCAAACCAAAGTCAAACTTCATGATTTTCTTTCCAACATCAAGTATATTAATTAAAATTCATCATTTTATCAAGGGTTGATCATGATTCATCAAGGAGATTTCAGATCATCAAGAATCAAGAGTTTCAAAATTAGGGTTTTCATAGGAAAAGTCAACTGAACTTTGACCAGCCATAACTTTCACATGCTTCATCAAAAATTTTCAATCCAAAGCTCATTTTGAAGGAAATTGAATTCTCTACAATTTTGTGTCTCACAAGCCAAGCCTAAAAATGCATCATTTGGAAGGTATGAGCTAAGACATTATAGGTCATTTTAAAAGTCAACAAAAAGTCAACATCTTCCAAAGGGAATAATTTGAAAATGGTAAAGGATATGGACATGAAACTAATGAGGTTGGTTAGAGGACTCTCTAAGCTTTCCAAAATGTCCAATAACACCCTCATAGCCTTAAAATTGAGGGAGATATTCCTTTGCAAAGTTGGGAAATTTTTGGGAGGTTTATGAAGCAAATAGGGCCTCTATTCTTTCAATTTTTTTTGTATTTTATTTGTTTATATTATTCAATTCATTTAATTTCTTCATAAAAATAATTTCTAAATAAATATTATAATGTTTTATTATAAAAAACTTTATATTTTCAAAATCATAATTTATTTTTTCAAATTTAAATTGTTTCTATTTATTTTATAATATATTTATATTTATTATTATCATGTATATATTTTTGTAAATAAATTAATTAGGTTTAGATTAATTTACAAAATCCTAATTTCCAAAACCCTAATTCTCAAAACCCTAATTTTGTTAACCCTAGTTTTTTATTAACCCTAATATTTAACCTAATTTTTTTCTAAACCATAATTAAATCATTAATCATTATTTTAATATGTAAATAGTTTAGTATTTGTTTATTATTAATCTTATTTTCTTAATTAATTCTAAAAAACTTTTCTAACATTAATTTTTCTTGCTAAAATTCTTATTTCTTTTATTTTATTTTTCTAACCCTTATTCTTATTTTATTCTTACTAATATTTAATTATTGCTTATTTATTATTATTATTCTATTTATCATTATTATTATTTCTCGATTATATTGTAATTGTCCCAAAGCCTTGTAAAATTTATAGGTTTATATTTTTGCTTTATTTTTATTGCAAATATATTTATTGTATGGTTAGTAATTTAGGGTGTGTATAACATGTTTGTAATTAAAAATTAATTTAGAAAATTAGTTTAAAAAGATAGATATCTGAATATGAACACGCACACACGTAAGTCGATCTTTGATCGCCATCTTGCACTTCCTAGGGTTGCCTCTCAGTTGCCTATTTCAAAAGGTCAAGTAGGGTGTCTTAAGCAAGTCCCTTCATAAATATCATCAAGTCCCTACAGTTTTAAAGATCAAGTCTCTTCGAGGTTGCCTATGCTAAATGATCTTGTCCCTTCGAATAAATGATGATAGTCCCTACGAATTGCTAAAGACACCCCACAGTTGCCTATATCCAGATGATCCTACATATGTCCCTTAATCACATCTAAGGTAATGACTACCTATTCCTTAATAATAGGGATAGTCTTACCATTGAAAGAACATACGAACAATAAAGACTTAATATAGGGTAGGTTTCTCTTAATTACTTGCTCACATTTACAAATGCTCTTTACACCCCACTTTTCAAACAAATTTTCAAAAAAAAACAAGGCTTTGTATACATCCATACGAGGATCATTACAAAGTACTTAGAATTTTTCTAATCACACACTACACTCTTGCAAACAAACAAAGTGAGCTAAGTAATTAAGAGCCCATGGATAACCATGGATATAAATGGTGCTAACACATTTCCTTTGCATAACCTATCCCCCGAACTCAAGTCTTTTAAAATAGGTCTTTCCTATTCTTTTATGACCTTTCCTTATGGATAAAATAACAGTCGGTGGAGACTCTTGCTATCCGCAACATTTATAGAAAGTCAGTTCTCCCACCATGTTACACATACAATTGAGCACATACAAGCAAGCAATTCACAACAAAATCATCCCAGTATCTTTGAGTCGAACTACGGTGTTCTGACTTCCTCATTGCACGAGAGGATATGTAGGCATAACTTAACAGTTATCGAACAAAAGTATATTTGTCATCCCCCCTTCCAGCCTTCTTTCTAAGCCTCAATCTTTGAGCATTTCACCTTTTCTTTTGCACTGACACACATTCTTTTTCCCTAGCTTTTTTATGCACAGTTTAGCACATACCCCTACCCCCTTTTAAACACAATAAGGTATGCATGGATCTCGTCGAGTACGATGGACGATCTGTGTGCTAATACCTTCCCAGGTCGTAACCAACCCCTTTTCTCAGTTTCTTTGGTTTGCAACCGTCTTATCCATAACCTTTCAAGTTTATGCAGCATTACCTTTCCTTCGGGATAAAAATGCCTAGTTGGAGACTCTATTCAACCTCAACCTCCAACATCGCCGACCGCCCGCGTCTGCACCGGGGCGAGAGTCCTGAGGGAGCGACAGCTTGGCAAATCTGCTGGGGAAAAGATGATGCAACAAGGGCTTCTGGTTCTCTTGAGCATTTATGTCGCTCCCAAAGATTTGCATCCTGGTGCAGACCCCAACGGTCGGCGAAAAAGTGAAATTAAATGAACTGAATAGAGTCGCCAGCTAGACATTTTTATCCCGAAGGAAAGGTAATGTTGCATAAACCTAGAAAAGAGATGGATATGACGGTTGCGAACCAGAGAAACTGAGAAAGGGGGTTGGTTACAACCTGAGAAGGTATTAGCACCCAGATTGTCTGTCGTACTCGACGGGATCCATGCTTATAAGATTGTGTTTAAAAGGGGTAGGTGTATGTGCTATCTGTGTGCAAAAGCTAAAGAATGAATATACAGGTGTCAGTGCAGAAAGGTGAAGTGCTCAGGAACCGAGGCTTTTAAAGAATGCTAAAAAGGGGGGCGTGACATAGAGACTTTTGTTCGATAACAGTTAAGTTATGCCTACGTATCCTCTCGTGCAATGAGGAAGTCAGAACACCTTAGTTCGACTCAAAGAGACTGAAAATAAAATTAACTGTGAACTGCTTGCTTGCCTATGCTCAAGTGTATGACTCGTCTGGCTCGAGTGCTTACTGTCTTGCATTAGACGGAAAAAGCAAGTTCTCGTTTATGAATGAGTGTGATGAGAAAAGAATCCCGAAGGAGACGATTATTGTTTGTTTTTGTGTATTCAGTTTTTTATTGTTTTTGGTGTTTTGCATAAGTTAATGAGCTTAATCCTAAATCAAGGGATTGTAAACTCATTATGTCCTCCCTGATTTGGGATAATGAGCCCACTTAAGTATGAGATAAGCATCTCAACTTAATTACCATGGGGATGTAGGATTAAGATCATTAACCTTCTTATGATTATTTAGATGTTTTTGGATTTTTGTTTAGTGTTAAGTAATGAGTTTAATCTCTAATCACAGATTAGTGGACTCATTACACCATCCTAATAGAAGGATAATAGATGAGAACATTTAAGCTGAGGAAGATACCTCAACTTAATCCATGGTTAGGGATTAAATTAATTATATAACAAGCCTTCATTAAATGGATTTTAATTAAAGGATGAGATTAAGAAATGGATTTTAAGTTTGTAAGACAACATGAGGGGGACTTGTCCATTAAACACTAGGGTTAGTCCCTCTTAACCATAAGGAAGAGTTAGAACCCTAATGTAAGGCCCAAGTTACAAGATGAAGTCTTGATGATTATTAATGTGTTTTGATTAAGAGGTTTAAACAAATTAAAGGCTTAACACTGAGGATTAAAGTTATACACTCCATCCTAAGAGAAGGATGCAGGTATAACCCTAATTCCAAAGTCCTAAGACTTTAAGAGTTTAGTCTCTGATTATTGAGATGAGAAGAGAGACTCAAGGAGACTCAAAGGTAAAAAGCTAAGGGGAACTAAACACAACCCTAAATATTATCATGCTTGGATATCATATGGTTTGTTAGGCTTAAAAGAAGTTCTTTAAGGAAGCCAACAATGGAAGAAGCAGATGAAAGGAGGATGAAGCAGAAGAATAAGTTACTTACTTCCTAAGAAGGTAAGTAACTTAAAGGAAGAAAGTGAGAGAGATGGAACATAAGTGAATCAAATTCACTTCAAAGACAAGCTAAAATGCATATGAAAGAGATAAGAATAAGTGAGAGGTGAAGGCAAATCCACCTCCCAAAATAACTTACCAAAAGTTCCTGAAAAGTTAGTATGGATGCATAAGTTATAAAGCATGAAGAAATGATTTGAAATGAGTTGAAATGAGAGGCAAAGACCAAAGTCAGAAGTGTTTATGCTATGCAAATGTCATGTGAGATGATGCAATGTCATACAATGCACTTGTTAATGATCATACAAGGATGGGATGTCATGAAAGCATGCTTGGAAGCTTAAAAACACTTGGATGTTTATGAAATGAAATGAATGCAACATATGGCAAATGAAAGAAGAAATGATCAAGAAATGTTCTAACATGTCCTAAGATGTCTAAAATGACATACAAATGCTTGAAATGTCATGGCAAGTTCATGTGGTGATGCTATGCAAAGAAGAATGCAAATGAACATGAGAAATTAGGGTTTTATGAACATGTGAGATGCAAATGAGCAAAACAGAAGCATGCAACATGATAAAAATTTTAAATAAAGCTCAGTCAAACCCTAAACCTATACAAAGTCAAACCCCAAAGGAGAAGGTCAGAAGCCTAACATATTGAAAGTTATGATTTTCCTAAGTTTGCTAGGGTTTTTGGGTGATGCAAAAGGAAAAATGCAATTCAATTTGAAAACGCAAGATAAATTCATGAGGAAAATAACCTAGAAACTACATGCAATATGTGAGACAATGCAAAACGAATCAAGTTCAGACTCTTCTTGGTTAGGCAAAAATGATTTTTCAAAATTAGGGTTAAAAATTGTAATTTTAAAGATCCTTAATTCAAAGAAAATTGGGAAACTATGATCAAACCTAAAAAGAAATTTGTATGAAGAGTTTGAAAATGTTTCTAAATTGCATTGGAATGATTCATGATTTTTTTGGTGATTTTTAGAAACCTAAATGTATTTTTAATTAACTAAAATACTTTAATTAATAAAAAATAACATTTAAATATTATAAAAATACTTTTAATTTTCAAAAAATAAAATAAATATCATTTTCAGGTTGAGAAAAATATTTAAAATCAGAATGCAAAGTTTCATATTTTTGTGATGAGTTTTGGTATTTTAAAATAAATATGCAAAAGAAATGAAATAAAAATGAAATAAAATGGATTTAATATGAAGTCAACGCATCTGAAGGCTGAGGTTCAAACTTGGCTTGACTGCGCGCGCAAATGTGAGGCTGGGATTGAATCTGGCTAAATGAATTAATTAACTTAATTAATTAAGAATTAGGGTTAAGTGGATGCATCTGATTTGTCCAAACACGCGGCAAACAAAATCCAAAGGCCAATATTCAAACTGACGCGCTAACCCTAATTAATTAACCTAATCACTTTTAGGTGACCGGAGCAAGCTCCGGTCATCTTCTTCGGCCAGTCAAAATACCAACTTCTTCCCTAGGTCACTAAACATCAAATTTCTTGCCCAGAAATGATCCCCAAACATCATATATCATGAATCCACAAACAAAACACATTTATCATGCATAATAAAGTTGAATCGAAGCAAAAACATCTTAGGTTAAAAAGTTTCAGAAGCTTCATACATGGTAATTTCTCAACCATTTTCAAAACAAATCATACCAGAGTGATCAGCTAAACATGTTGTCGCTCCCAAAAGATGAGACTGGGCTCAAATGAGGTACAGACGCGAACGGTCGGCGAAAGGAGGGTGTGAGAACACACAGGAGTGAACTCACAGGAAAAGAAAAGAGTCGCCAGCTAGGCATTTTTATCCCGAAGGAAAGGTAATGCTGCATAAACCTAGAAAGATATGGATAAGACGGTTGCGAACCAGAGAGACTGAGAAAGGGGGTTGGTTACAACCTGGGAAGGTATTAGCACCCAGATTGTCCGTCGTACTCGACGAGATCCATGCTTAAAATATTTGTGTTTAAAAGGGGTAGTGTCAGTGCTAAAGTGTGCATCAGAGCTGGAAAAGAATGCAAGTGTCAATGTAAAAGAAGTGTGAAGTATATAAGAGAAGTGTCAGTGTAAGAACAAGAGTGAAATGCTCAAGATCATGAGGCTAAAAGAATAAAGCTGGAAAGAGGGGGAATATACAGAGACTTTTGTTCGATAACTGTTAGGTTATGCCTACGTATCCTCTCGTGCAATGAGGAAGTCAGAACACCGTAGTTCGACCCAAAGAGACTGAAAGATGAATTGACTTGTGAACTGCTTGCTTGTCAATGCTCAAGTGTATGACCTGTCTGGCTCAGGTGCAAAATGTCTTGCATTAGACGGAAGAAGCGAGTTCTCGTTTGCGAGTGAATGAGATGAGAAAAGAATCCCGGAGGAGACGATTATTGTTTGTTTTTGAGTTTTCAGTATTTTATTGCTTTTGAGAATTTGTCATAAGTTAATGAGCTTAAGCCTAAACCAGTGGATTTAGTAAACTCATCACATCTTCCCTCTGATTAGGGGTAATGAGAATACCTTAAGTGTGAAGTCAGCTTCTCACACTTAATCACCTTTGGTGTAGGATTAAGATCATTAACCTACTTGTGATTATTTAGATGTTTTTGTTGTTTTTGTTTAGTGTTGAGTAATGAGATTAAGCCATAATCAGGGATTAAACAGACTCATTACACCATCCTAATAAAAGGATAATAGATGAGAATGTTTAAGCTGAGGAAAGCTCCTCAACTTAATCCATGATTAGGGATTAAACTCATGAAAAAACAAAGCCTTTATCAAGTGGATTTTAGTTAATGATAAGATGATTAAGTGAGTTTTATTATTTGTAAGACAACTTGAGGGGGACTTGTCCATTAACACTAGGGTTAGTCCTTCTTAACCAATTAAGGAAGAATTAGAACCCTAATGCAAGGCCCAAGTTACAAGCTTGATGTCTTGATGATTATTAAGTGGATTGATTAAAGGAGTTAAACACATTAAGGGTTTAACACTTATGATTAAAGTTATACACTCCATCCTAATAGAAGGATGGAGGCATAAGCTTAATCACAAAGCCTTAAAGCCTTTAGGGTTTAGTCCTTGATTAGGAGGTGAGAAGAGGAGACTCAATGAGACACAAAGGAACCCTAACCCTACACAAACTCACTGCCCAAAGGAGGGGATCCAATTCTTAACCTAGTGAAAGTTATGAAATTCCTAAGATTTCTAGGGTTTTAAGGCACCTTGTCAATAAAAAATGTCAAACAAATTGAAAATGCAAGATCAAATCATGCCAATTTAATCCTATAAACTACATGCTATACAAGATGCATTGCAAAAAGAATCAAAGTCCAACTCTTAAAGACTAGGCAGAAATGAATTTTCAAAGATTGGATCAAAATAATGTCTTGAAATGAAATTAATTCCATGAAAAATTGTCAAATGACATCAAGATCAAAAAAGAAATTTGGTTTGAGGGTTGGACAATGTTTCTAAATGATTTTAAAGGTTTCATGAATTTTTTGGTGATTTTTAAATACCTAAAAGTATTTTTAATTAATTAATTCTAATTAATTAATTAAAAATAAACTTTTAAATGATTTAAAAATATTTTAAACGCAAAAAATAAAAATAAAAATATTTTTGGTTTCTGAAAATTAATAAAAGTTTGTATAAAAATTTTCAGAATTTTTGAAAATGTTTTACTATTTTAAATAAAATGCACAAATTAAATGAGAAAAGTGTGAAATAAAAATTAATAAAATGAAAAGTATAAGCAATGGATGGATCAGATGCGTTCTGGGCAGAGGGAGTTTGACTTGGCGCCACATCCAATGGCCCAAGTTCAAATCTGGTTAAATCAGGTTTATGAATTAATTAATTTGGATTAATTAAGTTAATGAAGATTAGGGTTTCTAAGGACACATCATAGCCACTCAATCGCGCGCCAGTCAGCCTAAGTCAACTCATCTAACGCACCAAATTCAAACCTCACTTAATGACACAGATTAGGGCTAATGGTTCTCAGGTGGCCGGAGAAGACTTCCGGTCGTCTTCTCCGGCGAACCAAAACCCTAGGTTTCACTACAAGCCATCCCACTTCAAATTAAACACATGGAAATGATCCTCTAACATCATGGATCATAAATCAACCATCAAACAACATTTAAACTACATGAATCAAGCAAATCGAAGCAAACATTTTTCACGGGAGAAATTTCAGAACATCAATACATCATCATTTTCCACTCATTTTCGATTTCAAACACATCATGATGATCAGGATAACATGTAGAATCAGTTTATAACAAGTAAATGAAGTTCTGGAAAATTTGTTCTTGAGCTATACCTGAGGTGGAACCTTCTGGTTCTGGGCTTTCTGGGCTGCTTCTTGGTGCAAACTCACTCCTTTTGAGCTCCTGATGAAGTCTTGATACTTGGAAGAAGCTTGTGATGGCTGGTTTGAAAGATCACAGAGGTTCTGCTCAAAGTGGGGTGGAAATCGTATCTTTGATTCAGGGAGTTTCAGGCAATGGTGATGGGTGGTTTTTGATCAGTGGAGTGTGCTGAGTGTGTTTGTGAAGTTTGTTTGTGTGATTGCAGCTTGTGGAGGGTTTTTCGAAGGCTCTTGAAAATGGGAGAAATTTTGATAACTATGGCTATGGACAAGATCAGAGTGTGTTGTGTGATGTGTTAGGCTGGGTTTTGTCCATGTATCAAAAGGGGATAGGTCAGAAAGTTGTTGGTGGCCTATGGTGATTGGTATGGGTCTTTGGCCAAAATGTCAACTTGATGTGTACTTGAGGTATGGGCTATAGTATGACTTGATTTTTGGCTTTCTTTTGCTCAGCTTGAATCAAGGAATGTTGTGAAAAAGGTTTAGAGGCAATGCAGCAAGTGGTTTGTAACTTATGATGAGTTTTGCAAGTTGGTTCAAGCTTGGTTCCTTTGAGATTTCTTGAGTTTCAATGAATCAAGGTGCAAAGTTCTTTGGCCCATTCTGAATTTTAGAGGTCATATGATCATGTTGTGAAGAAATGATACATATTTGAGGCCTTTAGAACACTTGAACAAACCATTTTGCAAAATGTCTCTTTGGTAGAAAACTTCAAATTTTGTGATTTTAGCCAATTTTGACAAGCCATAACTTTTGATCCAAAATGAATTAGGTCATGTTCTTGTACTTTTTGAAAAGGGAATGATCCATTCTACAACTTTCATGACCAAAGTTTTTCCATTTGAAGCATTTTTGGATCAAAAAGCAAGGGTTGAAAAAGTTTCCCAAAATGGCAATTTCATTAAAAGTCAAACTTTCCCAAAAAGTCAACTTTGCAAATGACTTGAAATTATTAAAATTTGTGAACTTCTAACATCTTCCATGATCAAATAAAGATCATACACAATCAAAATGATGAAGAACACCCTTTGGTTGGGTCATTGAGGGCCTCAGATGCCCTGATTTTACACTGACTTGCTCAGAAAGTCAACCCTTGATCAGATGACTTCCCCATTGAATTTCTTCATGAAAATTGATATGCATGCTCCCTATACCATATAGAGACCAATAGAAACAATAATGACCAAAAAAATTGGAGTTATGGCCTTTGAAACCAAAACCCTAATTCTAGGTCATCTGTGTAGTCAAACCTGGCTCTGCTTCCATGCCATTTTCAGTTCTTGTGATTCTTTGACATTCTTGACTTTGAGAGGATATAATATGATGTTTGAAAATACATGGACCCCTTTGAAGTGATTGATGACCTTTGGAGTGGCTCAAATAACTCTTGGATTGCTCAGATCACAAACCCTAGATGCAGATGACTTTGAACCAATGCAATGTGTCAAAAATGCAATATGAGATGGTATGATTGAGTTTATGCATATGAGGAGATCACAAGCCATGGTGTGAATGGGTGAGGGAAAATTTGGGGTGTTTACAGCTGCCCCTATTCAAACATGAGTTAGCTGTGCAGGATGTAAGCAACGGCTTAACAGGCAAACAAGATAACTTGTGGTTGAATACCAAAGACAGTCCAAAATTTGCACTCACAGAATGAAGAAGAAAAGGGATATAGATTGTAAAAGAAAATAAAGTATATTGTAAAGTATGGTCGACGGAGGACGACCGTCGAGCAGAGGACGACTGCTGGGGTAGGAGCAATGACGGGGATGGCCGACATGCTGGGAAAAGTGCGGGAAACAAAGCAATGACGGGGACGGCAGACATGCTGGGGATAAAAGGGATCATGATGGGGATGGCCACCAAGTAAAGTTATAAGATTCTCTGGGGATTAATGAAAAATGATGGGGACGACCATCAAGTTCAAAAAGTAATGTAAACAAACGATGGGGACGGCCATCGAGCTAAACTGATGAAGGACGATCATCAGGAAAAGGAAAAGGGACCACGACGGGGACGGCCATCGGGTTAAAGAATAAATGAAATAATGATGAGGGACGGTCATCAAAGGTGAAGGACGATCACCTGGCAGGGTACGGCTGCCAAAAATATCGCGACATAGGACGAATGCCGGATAAAAGGTCAATGATGGGGACGGCCATCGGACGAGCATGATGAAGGACGATCATCAAGAGATGAAGGACGATCACCTAGCAGGGGACGACTGCTCTCAAGGTTTATCATGACATAGAACGAATGTCAGATAACAAGATCGACGATGGGGACGGCCATCGGATAAAATTATGAAGGACGATCATCAAAAAGGTGAAGGACGATCACCTAGCAGGGGACGGCTGCTAAATATCACGACATAGGACGAATGTCGGATAGAAAAGGTCAACGATGGGGACGGCCATCGGATGAGCATGATGAAGGACGATCATCAAGAGGTGAAGGACGATCACCTAGCAGGGGACAGCTGCTCTCAAGGTTTATCATGACATAGGACGAATGTCAGATAACCAAAGAAATTTTGCTTTGCTGGCGATCTCCAGGGGAATAGTAAACACGGACGAGTGTTTATATCCAGGAAATAAAAGGTATAAGTGTTTTGACGTTGTGTATAGATTAAATATGCGGACGAGTATCCTTAAGACTACGATACGGACGAGTATCGGATAGAAACAAATACTGACACGTGTTCAGAGATGATGATACGGACGAGTATCAACTGGTTAACAAGGAACACGGACGAGTGTTGAATCTTGAGGGGACTCTTCTGGGGAATAGTAGACACAGGCGAGTGTCTAAATTCAAGAAGACAAGAGTGTTTGACATGTGTATGGATTAAAGATGCGGACGAGCATCCTTAAGACTATGATACGGACGAGTATCAGGTAGAAACAAACGCTTGACACATGTTCTGAGATGATGGTACGGACGAGTACCAACTGGTTAACAAAGAACACGGACGAGTGTCAAATCTGAGAGGTAATAAGTATGAGTAATACGTATGAGTAGTGTATAGACGGGTATTTAACCTGCTGGGGAGAGTGACACGGACGAGTGTCGAAAGGAGAAAAGTATAGTATAAACAAAATCTGATATACAAAGTGTTTATGTTACTGTGCTGGGGAAAATGACATGGACGAATGTCAAGGAATTGTATATATATGTATCTGTGAGTGCAAAGGGGATGCTTTGGCTTTCCATTGGGGATATGACACGGACGGGTGCCACCAGGAGTATATACCGATGTTTGGGAGTGTAAAGCAACTGCTTTAGCTTTAGCTCTCTGTTGGGGAATCTGGGGGGTTTTCTGTATACTGTTGATGGATTGTCATTATTCACAGGAGTTTGATTCAGAACATGGCCTATGATTATGCAATATGTTGGATTTTTGCCGTAATGCTCCGTTTTAGACGGAATGCTACGCTTTGTGGGGTGAATATGATGTGAATGCCATGATTATGCAAGGATACCAATCTGGGATTTGGATCCCGTTGCTGTGAAGATTTCTGGTTGAGCTGTTTGAAACGGACATCCCAGCTGGGGATGAGATCATTGGTAGATCTGACAAGATGTATCTGCTTGGGGGAATAGGTCACTGATAGACCCATCCTGGTAATGAGGGACCCAGCTGGGGTTTGTAGAAGCTTTCGTCACTCTGTTGTGATTCCTTCATGCACTGATCTTCTGGCCAGAGGCTGAAACTCTGTGGGGAAGTGTTTCCCTGGCTTTTGTACTTAGCTGAGGAGGAAGAATGATTGGCACCTCAGCTGGGGAGAAATAACAAGTGGCAACTCAGCTGGATAGAACACTTTGGGTGCTAAGACTGAGTGAGTGTTGATTTGCCAGCCTGCTGGGATGAAGCTTACACGCCCCATGTTGTGCTTTGAGTATCTGCAAATCCTGAAAAGGCAGAGAAACGCACAAGTAATCCCGAGGCAAAGAAACATATCTCCTAAAATGAGGAGATTGTTACAAATTGAGAAACAAAAGGTGCTGGCAATGTTGACGAAGCTTCAAGGAGCTTCCCCTTTTGCTATGACTCGTATGACATTTGGCGTTCCTTTCGTCTTGCTTTCTGAAGAAGGCTGATTTTGATAGAAGCTTGATCCTTTAGAAGCTCACCAAGTTGTAAGTGATACAGACGAATTCAGCATGTAATTGTTCGCTTATTCCCTTATTTTGCATGGATCGCCCTTTCGGGTTTTCAATCCATCGGGATACCCATTTTTGCCTGAGTTGTCCAATGCGGCTTTTCAACTCAGCGGGTGTACATTTTTTGTTTATTTTCCCTTATTTTTGCCCGAGTCTTTTATTCTGTTTTTGACTCGCCGGGATGCCCTATTTTTGCCTGGACTTACATTCTGTTTTTGTGTCCAGCGGGTCATTTGATGCGAAGTATTTTTTAACTGCATCTGAATTCACAGGGGACGGGAAATCTTCACCATCCATGGTGCTGAGCATGAGTGCTCCACCGGAGAAAACTTTCTTTACTACAAATGGTCCTTCATAATTCGGAGTCCACTTGCCCCTGTGGTCTGTATGCGGAGGGAGGATTCTTTTCAGCACAAGATCCCCTACCTGGTACTCTCGGTGCCTAACTTTCTGATCGAAGGCTCTCTTCAATCTTTTCTGATACAACTGCCCATGACAGATTGCAGCCAATCTTTTCTCTTCAATCAGACTCAGTTGTTCGTATCGGGACCGGACCCACTCTGCTTCGTTTAGCTTAACATCCATCAGTACCTGTAGGGAGGGTAATTCAACTTCAACAGGTAGGACTGCTTCCATACCATACACAAGCTGACACGGTGTTGCCCCGGTGGATGTTCTGATTGACGTGCGGTACCCATGCAAGGCAAACGGTAGCATCTCATGCCAGTCTTTGTATGTGACTACCATCTTCTGCACAATCTTCTTGATATTCTTATTAGCTGCCTCAACGGCGCCATTCATCTTTGGCCTGTAAGGAGAAGAATTGTGGTGTTGAATCTTGAAGTCCCGGCATAGCTCTGCCATCATTTTATTGTTCAAGTTGGAACCATTATCAGTAATGATTCGTTCAGGAACTCCGTATCGACAGATGATATCTCTCTTCAGAAACCTGGCTACCACTTGTCTTGTAACGTTTGCATAGGAAGCTGCTTCGACCCATTTGGTGAAATAGTCAATGGCAACCAAGATGAATCTGTGGCCATTCGAAGTAGTTGGCTCAATCCTGCCAATCATGTCAATGCCCCACATAGCAAAGGGCCAAGGTGACGACATCACATTCAAAGGATTGGGAGGCACATGCACCTTATCCGCATAAATCTAGCATTTATGGCATTTTCTGGCGTAGGCACAACAGTCGGCATCCATTGTGATCCAGTAATATCCTGATCTTAGCAATTTCTTGGCCATTGCATGTCCTCCTGCATGGGTACCAAAGGATCCTTCGTGCACCTCGTGCATTAACAGGTCTGCTTCTGTTCTATCAACGCATCTGAGGAGTACCATATCGAAGTTTCTCTTGTACAGGGAACCATCAGTGTTCAGAAAGAAACTGCCAGCAAGCCTTCTCAAAGTCTTCTTATCATTGGAAGATGCCTCGGGTGGGTATGTTTGATCCTCCAAGAAGCACTTAATGTCATGAAACCAAGGCTTATCATCTTTGACCACATCTGCTGCGAACACATATGCTGGTCTGTCAAGTCTGGACACTGAAATTTGAGGTACAAAGTTGGCAGCTTGCACTTTGATCATGGATGAAATGGTAGCCAGAGCATCTGTAAACTGATTCTCGTCCCGAGGGATATAATCAAGCTTGACTGTTGTAAAGAAAGTCAATAACCTCCTTGTATAATCCCTATAAGGTATCAGATGATCTTGGTTTGTGTACCATTTGCCGTTGGTTTGATTAACTACCAGAGCTGAATCTCCGAATACAGTCAATGTCTTGATCCTGAGGTCAATGGATTCTTCAAGACCCATAATGCAAGCCTCGTATTCAACTTCGTTGTTAGTGTAGTTGAAGGTGAGTTTTTCCGAGAAAGGCATGTGAACTCCCTTAGGCGTAATGAGTATTGCACCAACACCGCGTCCATTCATATTAACAGCCCCATCAAACATCATGGTCTATTCCTCTTCCGGGTCAGGCCCTTCAGTGTGAACAGGCTCTTCGTGATCTTTTGCTTTTATGAACATATGATGTCTTCATCGGGGAAGTCAAATCTCATAGGCTGGTAATCATCAATAGGTTGCTCAGCAAGATATTCAGACAATACACTGCCCTTGATGGCTTTCTGAGATGTGTACTGGATGTCATATTCCGTGAGGATCATTTTCCATCTTGCAACCCGTCCGGTAAGTGATGGCTTCTCAAAAATGTACTTAACTGGGTCCATCTTTGAGATCAACAAAGTAGTGTGGGTCAACATATACTGTCTCAGTCGGCGAGCAGCCCACGCTAAAGCACAGCAAGTTTTCTCGAGCAGTGAATAACGTTGTTCACAGTCGGTAAACTTTTTGCTTAGGTAGTATATTGCATACTCTTTTCGACCAGACTCGTCATGCTGGCCCAACACACACCCCATTGACTCTTCTAATACTGTCAAGTACATGATTAGAGGTCTTCCTTCAACTGGAGGCATAAGGATTGGAGGCTCTTGTAAGTATTCCTTGATCTTGTCAAAAGCCTTCTGGCAGTCTTCATTCTACCTGACCGTTTGTTCTTTTCTTAACAATTTGAATAAGGATTCACAGGTTGCTGTAAGGTGAGATATGAACCGTGAAATGTAGTTCAATCGTCCCAAGAACCCTCGAACTTCTTTTTCTGACTTCGGTGCAGGCATTTCTTGAATGGCTCTGACTTTATCAGGGTCAACTTCAATCCCTTTCTCACTCATAATAAATCCCAACAGCTTACCGGATCGCACCCCGAATGTGCATTTGTTGGGGTTTAACTTCAATTGGTACTTCCTCAGACGCTTGAATAGCTTCAGCAGATTTACCAGGTGGTCTTCTTCGGTGAGGGACTTGGCAATCATGTCATCCACATAACATTCGATTTCTTTATGGATCATATCGTGGAATAATGTCACCATAGCCCGTTGATACGTTGCACCAGCATTCTTCAGTCCGAATGGCATCACCTTGTAACAGAACGTGCCCCAGGGTGTGATGAAGGTTGTCTTCTCCATGTCTTCAGGTGACATCTTAATCTGATTGTATCCTGAAAATCCGTCCATGAAGGAGAACACCGAGAACTGAGCCGTATTATCCACCAATACATCAATGTGAGGTAATGGGAATCATCCTTCGGGCTGGCTCTGTTCAGATCCCGGTAGTCAACACACATTCTTACTTTGCCGTCTTTCTTAGGCACAGGTACTATATTAGCAACCCACGGTGGATAGATAGTTACAGCAAGGAACCCGGCGTCCCACTGCTTTTGTACCTCTTCTTTGATTTTCATTGCCATGTCTGGGCGAGTACGGCGCAGTTTCTGTTTAACTGGAGGGCAATCTTCTCTTAAAGGCAGCTTGTGCATAACAATGTCGGTGTCCAACCCTGGCATATCTTGATAAGACCAAGCAAACACATCCACATATTCCTGAAGCAGGTCAATCAGTTGTTTCTTCACTGAGTCTTGTAAGAAGGCCCCGATTTTAACTTCTTTCACATCTTCATCCGTACCAAGATTAATCGTTTCGACCTCCTCCTGATGAGGAGTGATAACCTTTTCCTCTTGTCTCAACAACCTGGCTAGCTCTTCAGGAAGCTCGTAATCTTCTTCAACCCGTTCATCAGCTTGATTGATTGGATTGTCAAAGTCATACGAAGTCATAGCCGTGCTGTTGTCGGTGCAGTCTGAAAGGCACTCTCTGCAAGGGTTTAGATTGTTCATTTTAGTGATTGATTTTAATCTTGTTTATAAAAGTGAAATAAAGTTGTCATTTTGAAAACATTTCCATTTTATTTTTGTACAAAAAGAAAAATGAAAAACAGTGAGCGGAAAAGAAAAAGACTCATTTGCAAAAGATGTCTGATATTCATTGATTGATCTATTTGCACAAAATTACAGATGGCCCGATTATAAAATGAGTCTTGTCATCTTGGGCAAGATGCAAGACTTGATGCATGCTTAAAAATACAGGAAATAATAATTACTCTGCAGGAGTAACTCTTATAATTTCCTGGGAAGACCAGTTTGAGATACTGCTCCCCGGGATCCTTGGACGTATCTAACTCTCCAAGTTGCGGTCGCTTTCATCCTCGTCTTCCAAGTTGTTCACGGAATCTGGGGCGAGCATCCCCCCACTGATAAAATTGGGCTTCTTAGCAGCCTCTGCTTGATCTTGTTGAGTTGGTTTGTAACCCAACCCAAATCTATCCTCCTTCTTCTCTACGAGCAGCAACTTGCCCCAGCCTTGGGCACTTCCTTCTTCAACAACCTTCCGGGCTTGCTGATAAGATGTCATTGAGGTTCCAGGTACAGCGGATGCTTCATTTATGTTCAAGGCCTCAAACCCTTGACTCATAGTTTCGTGGATCTCCCCATCCATCTCAATGTATTTGTATGTAGCCAGATGGCTAACAAAGATATCTTCCTCTCCACAAATGGTAACGACTTGGCCCTCCCACTCGAATTTTAACTTCTGGTGAAGGGTAGACGTAACTGCGCCAGCGGCATGAATCCAAGGTCTACCCAATAGACAACTGTAGGTAGGCTGTATATCCATCACAAAGAAGGTCGTTTTGAAAGTCTGTGGGCCAATCATTATAGGCAACTCAATTTCTCCCAGAACTGATCTCTTAGAACCGTCAAAGGCTCTCACTACCAAGTTGCTGGGACGTAATGCCAATCCTTCATATTCCAGCTTCACAAGGGATTTTTTAGGTAAGACATTGAGGGATGACCCTGTGTCTACCAGTACATGGGAAAGAACTGCACCCTTACACTCCAAGGTAATGTGCAAAGCCTTGTTGTGATTGCGGCCTTCCGTATTCAAATCAGTGTTGGTAAATCCTAGTCCATTACTAGCGTTAACATTTCCAACCACTGCCTCTAACTGATTGACGGTAATCTCCTCTGGCACATAAGCTGCATGCAAGACTTTTAATAATGCATTCCGGTGAGCCTCGGAGCACATTAGCAATGATAAAATGGAGATTTTGGAAGGTGTCTGGTGAAGCTGGTCCACTATCTTGTAATCACTTTTCTTGATGATTCTCATGAATTAATCAACCTCTTGATCAAAAGGGGTCTTTAAAGCTTCTTTAGCAACTTGTTCTTCTTGCACCATGCTCTTCCCTTTTGCTTTGGCAGCAGCTTCTGCTTCAGCAATGGGTCTTTGAATTTGCGGGGCAAAGAGACGTCCGCTTCGAGTGAAGCCTCCGCCTCCCCCCACATTGTCTATTTGTGGTGAAGAAGTTGATGATTCCAGAGTGATTTTCTGTCCTTCGCAGTATAGATCGGAGCCGTAATGCCAAGGGATGGCATTATTGCTTTCATAAGGAACTGGCCCAGGCACTGTGATAGTGACTGGACTGATAGCAGCTGCAGAAGGGACCATGATAGTATGTGGATCATAGTATATTGTAACCGGTGTTCTGATAGGAGTGGCATTTTGTGAGTTGTAGGCAGAATCATTTGCAGGATCATAATAAATTGTAACCGTTGAGACACTTTCATTGTTTGTTGTTGATGTTGTAGGAGACACTGTTGACTGGATGGATGTTGAAGTTGTAAAAGAGATAGTTGTTGATATTTGGTCTGTTGAAGTAACAGATGAAGCATTTGTTGATGAGATTGAAGAGTTGTTCGGAACAATTGTTGTTGCAGTTGTAGAAGACTCGGGAATTGTTGTTAAGGAGATTGCTGGATTTGGAGGTATTGATGTTGTGATTTGAAGCAGGCCACTCTGGATGAGACCATCTATGCCACTTCTCAAGTTATCACACCCATTTACCGAAATGTTGCAATAAGCACATCCTAGCTCACACCCGGGGAACATTTGACATTCAAGGAGTTGAGCTTTAATCTCTACCAGAGGTGTCCAAATCTGCCCCACACTGGTTATCAAGTAAGACGGCTTATCTTCTTCGATAGCATTGATTCTGGGTCCACCGTGGTTGGGCATAGGGTTCTTACTGACATTTGGTGGGGGTGCAAAGTTTAGAGCTTTGGAATCCACTAGATCCTGTACTTTCATGTGCAAAGCTCTGCACTTCTCTGTACTGTGGCCAGGTGCATTTGAGTGAAAAGCACATCTGGCACTGGCGTCGTAATTTTTGGGCAGACTGGCAGGATCTGGAGGTGCCAATGTCCTTAGCTCAACCAGGTTGAGTTTCAGGAGTTGTGGCAATAATGCGGCATAAGGCATAGGGATCAGATCAATCACCCTATTGGCCTGAGATGGTCTCTGTTGAAACGGTCTTTGCTGATTGTTGTTGCTGGTGTTGTTATTGTTATAATTTCTCTGAGGTGGATACTGAGCTTGTTGCTGGTAGTGGGATTGTTGCTGTGGTTGATATGCTGGTTGTGGATGAATTAGAGCGGGAATGGTGACAGCTGCCACTGACCTATGAACATACTGGGGTCTGCCCCTGCTGGTATGGATAGCATTAGTCTCACCAGTTCTTCTTGGACCTACAAAAGGCTTTCTTGGGTTGCTGGACGAGCTTGCACCGTTGTCAGAAATTTTGCCCATCTTTAATAGGCTCTCAATTCTTTCTCCAGCTATAACTACATCTGCGAAACTGGTGGAAGAAAAGGTAGCTAGCCTATCAATGTATGTCCCTTGGAGGGTGTTCATAAACATGTCGGCCATCTCCCTTTCCGACATGGGTGGTTGGACAGCAGCAGCAAGCTGTCTCCACCTCTGGGCGTACTCCTGGAAGCTTTCTCTGGATGATTGTGACATTCCCATCAGGAGAGTCCTGTTGGGAGCCATATCCAAGTTGTACTGGTATTGTCTAATGAAAGCCTCAGCCAGATCCTTCCAGCACCTGATGGTTGCTCTAGTCAAGTGAGAGTACCATTCCCTTGAAGCTCCTGTTAAGCTATCTTCAAAATAAAACATCCATAGCTTTTCGTCCATGGTATATGCCTTCAGCCTCCCCAGAAAGGATTGTAAATGGGTTCGGGGACAGGAGGTTCCGTTGTACTTCTCAAAGCACGGAGGTTTAAACTTGTGGGGAATCCTTACCCCGTCCATTAAGCCCATGTCCATGACATCAAAGCCCAGAGAATTTTGAGACTCTAGAGACCTTAATTTCTCAGCAATTTCATCTAGCCTTCTGTCATAGGCTTCATCCCCAGCTCCCATCACAGTGAACTGATCTTCCTGGGGGTCTTCTTGCAGTACCCTACCTGTAGTAGCATTCCCTTGTACATTAGCAGGGATGTTGATCTCTGGGTGAAGATGAGGGCCATACACAGGTGGGTAGACATGAGGCTGTACCCTCTCATTGTTGCTTGTTCCACCAGTCCCTAGATGGGGGTCTTCCTGAGTCTGCCTCTCTACCAATGCTCTTAATCTTTCTTGGCTCTGTGCCAATCCATTCATCACCTCCATGAACTGGGTCATCTGATTTCTCATTTCCAGTCTCTCATTGGCCATTTGAGTCCTGACCTCTGTAAGATCCTGTTGTACTTGGTCCATCTGTATACCCGGAAGGTTGTTGCGGGTAGGATATCTGTGTGGACGGTTGAGTGGGAACACCCGACGTCGAGCAATAGTTCCTGAATCACAACAGAGTTAGTAACAAAAACAAAACAAAACCTACAAAACAAAACAAAGGTTAGTATGCAATGCGGTATGCTTATTTGTCTCCGAGGTATCCGGCTTGGCACTTGGTTTTGACCTTTCCAGACCCCTAAGGAAGATGCTTTTGATGTTGCTTGAAAGAAACCAGATAAAACAAACCAATACATATATTTCAAGAAGTGAATAATACATAGTTTGTTTTTTACAATTCATGCCCTCTAAGGGGTCAAAATACAACATAAAAGGAAAAGTACAATGAAAAGAAAGCAACAACAAGCGAAAATCAGACACCAAGACCAAACTCATCCTCCTGAACTTCCTTTAGAAGTGCTTCAGTCACAGGATCAGCTGGACGCTCTGTGAGGTTCCTAATAAGAAGATTCCTGGTGGCAATAGCTGCAGTTAGCTTCTTGTGTTGACTCTGGTCCTTTGACCTCTTCACACCATCCCTAATCTTCAACTCTGAGATCTCCCTCTGGGCTGCTAGCAGGGCTTCCTGTTGCTCCTTTGCATTAGCCTCCAACTGCTCAATCTTGTCCTGAGTCCTCTTATCTTCCTGAGTACGAGCTTCAGTGATCCGGACCCACCTAACTTGACTCTCTTTCAGATATAAGTCAGTCATGGCCTTCTGAAACTGAGCTTCTTTACAGGCATTCTTCAAAATCTGCTCTCCAGCCCTTGACTTCTTGATGTAGTCCTCTGACTTCTCAATCCTGGCTAGATGCTCCACCTTAAGCTTCTCTAGCCTTTCGATGTCCAGGCGACCATCACTCCTCTCCCAGAGGGTCTTCTGTAGAGCCTGATTCAGATTATCATTTATCTCTTTCAGTTTCTCAAACTCCTCTAAGCTGACAGTGGCTGGAGGTGGTGCTGTGGATGGTCCAGGTGCATCCTCAATGGTGAAGGGCATCCCAGAAGTTTGTGCCCTGGCATGAGACCACTCATAGTACTGAGCTGAGGCCACATTGTTGCATCTTCCAAGAATGGCCATCCCTTTGGTCTGGACATTGTCCCAAGCCCAGGATGTTTGCCTGACAATAGCTAGATTAGGCTTAATCTCACAATAAAGGGTTTCAGCCAAGTCTTGTGCTCTAGGAGGGTGGACCAATGCATAGCCCAATTGTCTTTTGAATAACAGAGGGTTGTAGTTGATGCAACCCTTCACTCCTATCAGGGGTACATTGGGGAACTGCCCACAACTAGTAATGATGTCCCTGCCCTTGGTGCTCTGAGTGCACCACCTGATGTCATCTGAGGTCAAAGCAATGAGTCTTCTAGCCCAGTTCTTCTGCTGGTGAGGATTCAAGAATGCATCAGTCTTGGGCAAGTGTTTGAGCAGCCAGGTATGGAACAGGGGAGCACATCATCTCACCAATCTTCCTTTTTGCTTTTCATTCCTTTGGTGAACAGAGTAGTAGAAATCTCCCAATAAGGTGGGCACTGGGTTCCTCAGAATGAAAAGGTGAATGGCATTCTTGCTAATAAACTTAGGCTCGTCTGCGAAAAGTATAACCCCATATATGCTGAGGGCTAACAAAGCACAGACTGCCTTCCATTCTCCCAAGGAGGCCTTCAGGATGGCCTGAGAAGTCAAGAAATCCAAGTGTAGACCAGAGATTCCAGCTTTGGTAGTCATGTTCTGTCCAATCAGAGAGGGTTCCAGATATAGTGCCTTTGCCACTTCTTCATTACTTGGAAAAGCCATCTCAGGGTTGAAGGGGACTCCACCCCTGACAGGTACACCAACCAATGATGAATACTCCTCTAATAAAGGCCCCAACTGAAAATCCTGAAAGGTGAAGCACCTCAGAGGGGGAACATAGAACTGCAGGCAAGTATGAATCAAGCTCCTCTGGGAAGGGTCCAAATCCATAACCACATCAAGGATGCCTCCATAATGTTCTCTGAATAGTGGTATATGGTCTGGAGTAATAAGGGCCTGGATCTTCCTGATGCCAGCCAGCTCAGGCTCAAAGAAATGGTAGGAGATGTTGCTCTTCTTGGGTGCCATGTTGCTGAAGAAGAGCTGAGACAAATGCTGATGATGGAGAATAAAACTGAAGATGGGCCACTGACAGGCTGATGCTGGTGATGCAGGTGACTGAAACAGGTAGTTGATGAGGATAGCTGAAGCAGATAGGTCTATGCAGATGAAGGGGTCAAAACCAAGCCAAAATATAGTATGGATACCCTGAAAAACAAATAAGCAAATGTTAAATGATGCAATGATGATGTATGCAAATGATATGCAGGGGTTTGTGATCAAGTTGGATCTGATTACTGCTTTGATATAAGTCCATGTATGTTCAAGAAATCCAGATGGAGGTTCATAAGTCCAGTAACCAAGGTGGGGGACTCAAATAAAGAGTCACATGTCCAGGGTTAAAATCACAAGAACTGTCCCAAAATGGAGTACTCTTAATCAAAACAAAGTAACAGGATATGCTGAGGTCAAGGGTTCCTGCAAACCTGTAAACAGCCCAACCCCCTCATAGGTGGTGTTCTAGAACAAGGATCCTCAGACTTGGATCAGTTATGAGAAGTGTAAACACTTCTAACCCGGAGGTACAGTGTTTACAATAACCATAAAGGATCCTCCTCTAATTCACCTCAGTTTCTGAAGGTCAATAATAAAGGTCATCCAGACTTAGCAGGCTTCCCAGATAGCCCTAGTACTACAGGAAATCTGTAGCACAGAGTTCTCAAGAAGAAACCCATATCTGAACCGTGTTTCATATTCCCGCACCAGACCGAAATGGAATGGGAAATAACATGAACCACTCTAGCCTAGGTGTCACTCAGGTCCCAGGTATAGGACCTCAACTCCCAATAGAACCTCACCCACCAAAGCAACAAAACCAGACCCAGCCAAAACATTATGATAGTATGATATATATAAAGCTATAAAGAAAGCAATAAAACAATTGTACATAAAGCAATAAACAAAACAAATATACAAACACAAATAGTACATAACACCCCAGTAAACATAAATCAAACAAGCGCTAGGAGGAACCCACAAAAAGAACCAGAAGCCCTGGTTGTAGTATAAGATTCCCCAGCAGAGTCGCCAAGTTGTCGCTCCCAAAAGATGAGACTGGGCTCAAATGAGGTACAGACGCGAACGGTCGGCGAAAGGAGGGTGTGAGAACACACAGGAGTGAACTCACAGGAAAAGAAAAGAGTCGCCAGCTAGGCATTTTTATCCCGAAGGAAAGGTAATGCTGCATAAACCTAGAAAGATATGGATAAGACGGTTGCGAACCAGAGAGACTGAGAAAGGGGGTTGGTTACAACCTGGGAAGGTATTAGCACCCAGATTGTCCGTCGTACTCGACGGGATCCACGCTTAAAAGATTTGTGTTTAAAAGGGGTAGTGTCAGTGCTAAAGTGTGCATCAGAGCTGGAAAAGAATGCAAGTGTCAGTGTAAAAGAAGTGTGAAGTATATAAGAGAAGTGTCAGTGTAAGAACAAGAGTGAAATGCTCAAGATCATGAGGCTAAAAGAATAAAGCTGGAAAGAGGGGGAATATACAGAGACTTTTGTTCGATAACTGTTAGGTTATGCCTACGTATCCTCTCGTGCAATGAGGAAGTCAGAACACCGTAGTTCGACCCAAAGAGACTGAAAGATGAATTGACTTGTGAACTGCTTGCTTGTCAATGCTCAAGTGTATGACCTGTCTGGCTCAGGTGCAAACTGTCTTGCATTAGACGGAAGAAGCGAGTTCTCGTTTGCGAGTGAATGAGATGAGAAAAGAATCCCGGAGGAGACGATTATTGTTTGTTTTTGAGTTTTCAGTCTTTTATTGCTTTTGAGAATTTGTCATAAGTTAATGAGCTTAAGCCTAAACCAGTGGATTTAGTAAACTCATCACATCTTCCCTCTGATTAGGGGTAATGAGAATACCTTAAGTGTGAAGTCAGCTTCTCACACTTAATCACCTTTGGTGTAGGATTAAGATCATTAACCTACTTGTGATTATTTAGATGTTTTTGTTGTTTTTGTTTAGTGTTGAGTAATGAGATTAAGCCATAATCAAGGATTAAACAGACTCATTACACCATCCTAATAAAAGGATAATAGATGAGAATGTTTAAGCTGAGGAAAGATCCTCAACTTAATCCATGATTAGGGATTAAACTCATGACAAAACAAAGCCTTTATCAAGTGGATTTTAGTTAATGATAAGATGATGAAGTGAGTTTTATTATTGTCGCTCCCGGGATTTTCATCCTAGTACAAACGCGAAAGTGGCGCGGAAAGGTTAGAGTCGCCAGCCAGACATTTTTATCCCGAATGAATGGGAAAGGTAATGTTGCACAAACCTGAGGAAGAAGGAAAGGACAAGGTCCTGCGAACCAAAGATCTGAGTTCGGGAGTCGGTTACGACCTGGGAAGGTATTAGCACCCCAGATCGTCCGTCGTACCCGACGGGATCCACGCTTGCTTGTTTGTTTCAAAGGGTGAGAAAATAAGATGCTGCTGAATAAAACCGCTACTGGAATAAAGGGAATGGAAAATGAGAAAGGAATAAGAAGAGAGAATGGAAAGAAAAGGGGAAATGTAGGGAAAATAAAGAATGTGCTCGAACGGGCCCTACCCCGCTGCCTACGTACCTCATCGGGATAATGAGGATCAGAGTCGACGTAGTTCGCCTAACCTAGGCGGGAACTATTTGTTTGTGTTTTTTATAGCTGGAACTGCGTGTGTCTATGCTCAGGTGTTGCAGGCTCGTCTGGTACGAGTGCGTTTACCGTCTTGCATGCGAGACAAGTCGTCGCGAGTTCGCGTTATGAATGAATGAGATGAGAAGAAGAAGTTCCCGCAGGATAGTCGGTTATTGTTTGTTTTTGTCTTTTTAAAAGAAGTGTTTTTGAATTTGTTTGTGAACTGTCTTGTACTAAGACCTATCCATCGCGGGAAGTATTTACACCTCGCCCCGAAACAGGACGCGTATAAACACTCCGCAACAAAGTCTCGTGTCGTACAAGATTGTTCGGTTTTTATTAAGTGTTTTATTGCTTTTCTTTTGAGATGAGAAAGAGAATGACTCAAGTTGATAAAAGGAAAAATCTAAGGGACTAAGACTCAATCCTAATGTATTATGTATTTACAAAGTGATCCTAGTGGTTAGTGAGGTTTTCTATTCCTAATGGAAAAAGGAAAAGAAAAAAAGGAAAAAAGGATGCAACTTACTTCCTAAGGAAGATAAGTTGGTCCTAACAATGGGGAATCCTACCAATCACAAACATGGAAGGAAAAATGAATTAAAAAGCCTAAAAGAAATGCATAAAAAATAAAGGATAAAGTGGAGTAAACTTACCTCAATCTTCCCCACTACAAAACAAGTGTTAATGCACATTTTTTATTAAAAAGAATAAGGCAAACACACATTAATTAAATCCTAATTAAATTCTAAGGCACCTTAGACCTAAACTAGACTC
Organism: Lathyrus aphaca; assembly: GCA_963966055.1. Taxonomy (NCBI): domain Eukaryota; kingdom Viridiplantae; phylum Streptophyta; class Magnoliopsida; order Fabales; family Fabaceae; genus Lathyrus; species Lathyrus aphaca. Next base: position 414,961,802 of record OZ014525.1, read on the forward strand.
TATTTTAATCCTAAAGGAACTAGAAAGATGCTAAAACCAAAATACAACACCTATTACAGCCCCTTAATACACAAACAACTATGAAACTAAGCCTAACACCCACCAGCTTTTTACAGCCAGCATGCAACATGAAAAAGTAGGTGTAGAAAGTCACACACATCATACTAATATAACAAACAACATGTATTTTACAGCAGCTATATACAAAAACAGCTATGAAATGCAAAATCCAAATTTGATTATTTTTATTTATGTGCACAAAGTGAATGATAAACAACACATTAATGTCACTTGACATGAATCTACATGCATCACAAAATGAACTCAAACATGTGAATTTATTTACATCATTTATTTGATTAAAAATGACAATGATCAATCAAGAACAAACATACTTTTTTCATGTTGCACACATGAGCATTTTATCATGAGATTGAACAAGTATCACTACAAGCATTAATTGTTACACATGCATGGCATAAAATCAGAATTGAACTCATGTCAAGATATGGTCAATTAAGCACAAGAAACTTGCATGAACATGTGAAGCATTTAATCACTTTTGGCAAAAAATCAACATGGTATTTAATCACTTTATCAATCAAGCAAGCAATGACAATAATCATGAAGCATATGTTGGATTTAAGCAAGCAATTAACATGTGAAACAAATGATTAAAGTGTAGCAAACAACATCAAGAATCACTTATATCACATTTGCACCTTTAACACAAAACATAGAAAAGTAAATGGAATCATGTCGAAACGACTCGAAAAAAATAAATTGGCTACTGGAAATGGACCCAAAAATTCCCTAAAATCACTACCTAAACATACATGAACATTAGAGGCACTAGGAAGCAAGATTGAGCAAGAAAATAGGCTAAAAATCCAAAAATGAACAGCGTTAACCGGTTAACCATATAGGTTAACCCGTTAACGGGCAGAAAAATACAGCATTCTGGCCAAAAACGCATGCGTTAACCGGTTAACCAAATGCGTTAACCGGTTAACACTGAACAAAAAGTGAAAAATGCTTTTGAAAAAAGTGCTTTTGGCCACAATCTTCCTTCTAAACAATCCTAACCCCCACTTAATCATGCTAACACAAATTTCTACTCAATTGGAGCTTATTTACACATGGTAGAACCTATATCTATTAACACCTTAAATCCAAATTCAACCAAAATCACAAATCACAAGCAAACATAATCGAAACGGAATTGATTTTAAACAAAGCGAAAAGCACTTAAAGAATGCCAAAAATGGCGAGATGGAGAGAATAACTTAAAGAAGAAATGATTAAGATCACCAACCTACGAAGCGGAGGAGTGCTTCGGTGATTGTTGCAAGAATCGGAGCTTGAATCGAAGAGAAAACCGAAAACCAAGAAATCGCAAAATAAATGCGTTCTTGAGCTTGAATCTTCGTGTGCTTCTGATAAGTCGATAATCCTCACAAAATTCAGTAGCTTATCCTTCTTCAATCCACAAAATATGAAGGTTGGAGGCTTAAGCTTCAAGATCTTCAAGTTTCAATGTGAAACTTGAAGAGCTTATTTGAAAAAGCTTTGGTGAGAGGGAGAGGAAAAGTGAGAGAAAAAAGTGCTTATCAAAGAGTGAGATTGGAAAATGGTGTTCAACCCTTTTTGTTTGGATGAAAATGGCTTAAATAGAGACTAGGCTAGGAGCTAGGTTTGGGTTTGGGGCCCAAATATTAGGTTTGGGATCCAAAATTAGGTTTGGAAGTTAGTTAGGGTTAGGGTTGGAAAAGGGAATATTCCTTGGAACACTCTAGAAAATGGTGGAAGGTGGTGGAAGTTTCCAAGGGAAATGGAGTGGAATTGAAGTGGAAAAATGAGACGGAAAGAATGAAAGGAAGTGTGGAAAGAAAGTGGAAGGAAAGGTGGAGGGAAATGGTGAAACTAACTACCTTTCAAATGATTTTTCTTTGGTTTTTCTATGATTCCTCCATCATTTCTTGATCAAGTTTGAACCATAGGATCATTGTAACCCTAATTTCACGATCTCGATCTTAAAAGTCCGGAGTCGACCCCTTTTACCTAGCCCGATTGCCTTTTCTCCAATTCCTCGATTTTCCGTCGTCCGGCCAGTCGAACCCCTTCCAAAATGAATTTGTGGACGAGATTTGAACCCTAGGCACTTGACATCATATATAAGTCAAAGAAATCCACTTCGACTCAAAAATTTATGTAGAAGCCCTGTAGAAATGAAACCCTAATTCGGCTCTTTTCCCTCAAGAAGTATTGCACTGCTTGCCTCCTTCAATCAAACCAAAACTTTCCATGACTTGTGGCTTCAAGTGAAGACTTGTGGGATATTGTGAACCCTTTGCACAAGGTTGAGAAGCTTTGTGGCCCTTCGGTAGCCTCTTCATAACTTTCGGTTGCTCCGATCATTGATCACATACCCACGCCTCGGCTATGCTATATATGATGCAATGTTTTTGGTTATTTTATGAATCCATATATGCAAAATGCTATGCAAAATGTTGAGGAAATGAGAGGGCAAATTTTGAGGTATTACAGCTGCCCCTATTCAATCAACTGCAGACCTGAACGGATGATTGCAACAACTTTTAGGCGTTCAAGGTATGGAGTGATTGAATACTCGAATAAAACCTGAAAATTTGCACACCGAGGGTAATGGAAATGCCATCTGCCCATTTATTTATTTATGTATTTTCTGATTTTGACCTCCGAATAGGTAGCGGAAAAATAGAAACAGGTGGAAATTTACTGGGAAGCATGCCATCCTCGAATGACAACTCAAAAGAAGATAAGACGGGATGAAACAGGATCATTGTACTTAAATGATAACCCGAATGAAATGGGATCGTTGTACTTAAACGAGAGCCCGAACAAACAGGATCATTGTACTTAAATGATAACCTGAGACGCGACCGTTGTACTGAAACGGAGACGCGAAGAGAAATGAGACTGTTGTACTGAAACAAGACTCAAAGACGAGACCATTGTACTTAAATGGAGACTCGAAAGGAACGGGATCGTTGTACTTAAACGAGAGCCCAAGACGCGACCGTTGTACTGAAACGGAGACGCGAAAAAATGAGCCCGTTGTACTGAAACAAGACTCAAAGACGAGACCATTGTACTTAAATGGAGACTCGAAAGGAACGGGATCGTTGTACTTAAACGAGAGCCCAAGATGCGACCGTTGTACTGAAACGGAGACGCGAAAAAATGAGACTGTTGTACTGAAACAAGACTCAAAGACGAGACCATTGTACTTAAATAGAGACTCGAAAGGAACGGGATCGTTGTACTTAAACGAGAGCCCAAGATGCGACCGTTGTACTGAAACGGAGACGCGAAAAAATGAGACTGTTGTACTGAAACAAGACTCAAAGACGAGACCATTGTACTTAAATGGAGGCTCGAAAGGAACAGGATCGTTGTACTTAAATGATAACCTGAGACGCGACCGTTGTACTGAAACGGAGACGCGAAAGGAAATGAGACTGTTGTACTGAAACAAGACTCAAATACGAGACCATTGTACTTAAATGGAGACTCGAAAGGAACGGGATCGTTGTACTTAAACGAGAGCCCAAGACGCGACCGTTGTACTGAAACGGAGACGCGAAAAGATGAGACTGTTGTACTGAAACAAGACTCAAAGACGAGACCATTGTACTTAAATGGAGACTCGAATGAAATGGGGTCGTTGTACTTAAACGAGAGCCCAAGACGCGACCGTTGTACTGAAACGGAGACGCGAAAAAATGTGAGACTGTTGTACTGAAACAAGACTCAATTGGGGATAACAACAAAACTTGGTAGAAGCATCCATCCTGGGAAATGAAGTTGCATTCTATGGGGAATATATCAATCTGATAGGAGATATAACAGGTCTCATGTAATATACCTCAAAACTGGCCCATGCTGGTATGCATATGTTTGAATTTATGGCGTAATGCTCCATGACGATGGAAATGCTACGCTTTGGAGGATGCAAATGTGATGATGATTATGCATATGCAAATGCAAAGAGATCTTCTGACGAGAAGACTGCAAGTATCCCATATGGCTCGACTGAGGAGGAACTGATGATCACTGCATTGATCTGACTAATCTTTGTGAGGAGAAAACAACTCTGCGGGGAATGCTGTCAATGATGCACCAGCTCTGAACAACCGCCATTGCCAAAAATAAATTGGACTTTGAGATTGGAGTGTCAGGACCCTGCTGGAGATGGACCTTTCTTGAACTCTGGTGGGGAAGTGAGGACCCCCTAGCTTGGCTGGGAACCAAAGGCATGACATTGCTGAGGAAACAATTGCTGGGGAGGCAAAACACTCCTTATACTGCTAAGAATTGCCCCTGTCTGAAGGGAAACTTCTGCTTGGGGATGACACCCACCTTCTTCTACCTTATTGAGAGAGACTTCAACTTCCACCTCTACTGGGGATGACGGAGGATGTCAATGATAAAGCTTCCTGCTGAAGATAAGAGTTCAAGCTGCCACTTGCTGGGGATAAGAGATAAATCCTCTCATGTTGGGAATGAGATGTAAGGCGTTTCATGCTGGGGATGAGAGACGATGATACCCTTCTGATCAAGAAGTAACTTTCGCTTTGCCACACAGCTGGAGAAGGGATTGTCTAATGAGGCTAGCTAAGACATTTTGATCAATGAAGCTTGCTGATGAAATAACTCTTGAAGTACTTTGCTGACAATGGCTTTGCCCCTAGCCCCGGGTTGATAGGTTGTCAACTAATCATGAATGAACAATGTTTTTTTACAATCTTCAACTCGCCTTCCACTAGGATCTATCAAAAGATAATGTCTCAAGAGGATTTTACAGAAAACTGGCATACGAGATGCCTCAGTGTCTTCAAACTCTTGGAGAGATTCGTCGGATCTTGAAATAACTGCCCCAGTATGCATGGTTTGTGCAAGAATTTGCCTCGCAAGGATTCATGAAGAACCTCATATCACTGTGAGATATTCTGCCCCAGTATTTTGAACCTTGGGTAGGTGCTTCTGATTAACAGTCTTCAGGAGAAAGTACTTCCCATGCTCTTGGGATGGCCTGCCCCAGTACAAGTCTTGAAGTGATCATCTATGAATGATTGTGTTTTGAAGAAAACACCCATACCAATTGTTCTCTGAGAGATTGGATCTCGAAGTGATTGCCCCAGTTTGGCTAAAATTTGAATGCATGCATCAGACTCATGGCTCTTTGAGAGATTTGAATCTCGAAGTGATCGACCCAGCTTGGCTGAATTTTGAAGAGATTGCTCGACATGATTGCCCCAGATTAGTTGGCTCTTACCAGGAATGTTGGGAAAGTCCCTACTCAATGGAGTTTTCTTGAAAAGTACACCTCGACAGATTGCCCTTCGGAAGTTTCAGACTTCTCAACTTGGCAAGATTAAGCTTCTGGACTGAGATTCCATATGTGAACTTTTATGATGCCAAACAAATGTATGTAAGCAGAAAATGTTTATTTTAAGAATGAAAATTCTAATGCAACACACATGTTAATCTTGAAGTTTTACTGAAAAAGATGTTGCAAACCTTGGTGAGCGAATCACTGGTTAAGATACGACATTAATTTTTTTTGAATAATAGAAAGCATGCACATGCAACACCAACAAAGCTCTTTCAACATCACTCATAGGAGTCAGGAACGCGATATCGTGGTAGTATGCTCTCAAAAATAACCCTGTTTCAGTTAGGACTTTTGAGGGTTGTATCGTGGCCTGGTTCACGGTTATAGAAACAAAGATATAGGCTCGAAGTTTATTTGTGCCCACCCCTCTTCGTGATGTTCTCCATTCCTATGTTCAGCTAGCTTTCACAAGCGCTCACTTCTCAAAAAGGGTTTTGTGATGGTTGAGGAACCAATTACACTAACGATTTAAGTACCACTCAGGTTGTTGTTTGGAGTCAGTCATCCCTTCGCCTTTCGTGTTTGTGCCACACGACTTTGTTCTTGTTCAAGGATCTTTCTTATGTAATCCTTTTCGTCTTTTGCTTTTGCATTATTTTTCTTATCCCTAACTTTTGCCTGGACTGATTCTTGTGAATGTTTGATTGTGAAGTCCAGCGGGATGCCCTAATTTTTGCCTAAGTCGCTTGTTTTCAAGTTTCGACTTAGCGGGCTTTCTCATTCATTTTTTTTCTTTTTTTTTGTGAACAAATCGTGTGACACTGTTTGTCTTGAATGCTTTGCGAGGGTCGTGACTGTCTCACTCCTTTGTTGTTGAGGAATAACCATTGTGGTCTCCGGTCTTTGGACCTCTTGATTGGGATAACCATTGTGGTTTCTGGTCATTGGACCTCTTGATTTGGTACAACGAAAGGTAATGGATCCTCAGATTTGCACTCCTTTTTGAAATTTGAATGCTCGGTCAAACTAACTGACGCCTACCCTGCCCCTGGGTTAAGTGCGAGGGTTTTTTCATGCAAAAAGAAACTCCTACTTCAAGGCTCAAATGGGTTGGCGAGGGTCTATCTCCCTTATATCTCCGGTGTTTAGGATTTGAAACAATGCCTGTACATCGTCAACAAGGTCTTTCTCAAAAGCACACAATTAGAGATTCATGCATTTTCATTTCGTCATCCTCCCTGATAGAGTTTAAGCTCAACAGTTGGTATTGCAATGCACATACACAAAATCATGAGTGAATACGAATAGATTACTTCAAGAGAAACATGTGCATTTTATTATGGTTATCATTCAAAAACAAATAAGTTTCATGCATGCATACAAATGTTTAAACAAACAATATAAACTACAAATGAAAATGCAGTAAAGAAGCTGAACATTGCCGTCATTGAGGAGACTTGACTCCGTATGGACTTATTGATTCTGAAAATGCCTTTGCCAATTGGGAGACCCATTTGATGAGGAGACTTCAATATGTGAGCAGACTTTCTGGCATGATGACCTTTGAGTCGATCAAATTCGGGACCTCGTCTTCACTTTTGCCTCTGAAAGACTTGCAATCTTCAATTAAAAGGTCGGGTGCCCCAGAATGGTAATCATACTTGGCATTGAAACCCCAAAGGAAGCTTTGTCGGAGATGATCCTGATGCAATTAGCTCAACCACTCCGAATTTGTGTAAATGAGGAAACTTGTTGCACGTACGTCATCAGAATATGATCAAACTTCTTCTCAAGTTGTTTTGGCCTTTACCCGTATGCTTTGGTCCTAGGACTCTCTTGGGAAGCTGAGGTTGGATGCTGACATACGACATTTGGAGGGAAGAGGTTGATAAAGTTAATAGATAAGGTTGCTCGGAAAGATCTCAGGTGATCTCCTGCCTACGTATCTCCATTGACCAATGGAGAATCAGAGCAGCGTAGTTCCCCTCAATAGGGATGAAAATAGCTTTGTTCAGAATTTCCATAACCAAGCTCATCTGAGTCTTCATCTGGTTGACTTTCTGTTTCAGCAGTTTCTGGTTTTGAAATAAGGCTTATACCTCTGCCCTGAATGGCCTCAGCTGGGTCTTCCTTTGATTACCTCCGCCCGGAGTTGTTTCAAATATATACCTTGATGACTGTGATTCAAGTTGTCCATTCTGATGAGAAATCAAGTCAGGAAAATAATCTGTCTCTAAACACCTATCAAGAATGCAAGGATGTGTGCAAATGCCATGTTCAGTTATTTATAAGGAATCTATCTGCTTTGATTCAAGTTTTGATACAGAAAAATCCAACAATATGATTCAGATATGTGATCCACAGAAATAATTAAACATGTGTGCAGAAATGCTATGATGTCATGTATGCAACAGGCATGTGATCAATGGTCTGATGTTGGTGCCGGTGTTGAGCAATGAGTCAAGTGTCTGAATAGAACCAAAATAGCAGCACCATCTCTGTACAGAACCCCATAACTGAGAACCCAATAACTGTAGAACTGGATCACATAATGGAACAGTCACCGATGGTGTTGAAGATGAACAACGAGCCAAGTGTCTGTGGAGAGTCATAATAACAGTCACAATATCAGGGTCACCATGGTAATCACAGTAACAATCTCTCTGAATAGAAATCTCGGATCTCAGAATCAAAGAACCATAGAACACTGAACAATACTGGCAAAGTGGGTATGTTGAAGTTTAGGGTTCCTGCAAACCTGTAAACCCCTCCCAATCTCACGGGTGTGCTACTCGGGTCAACATCACGGACTCTCCAAGCCGAATAGCAATAATACGTTCACCATTTCCGAGAAATGGCTCATGACCAAATCAGGGAATCGGTTTGGCATTATGTACTACTCAGGGAGGTCTCAGTTGAGTCCGGAAAAAACAAGCATCCCTCACAAGTTTCCAGCTTCAAGCACTGAGTCGAGAAACAATAGTACATTCATCCCGAAGGGTACAATACTATCGTCATACGAACAGTTTGCTTTAACTGAATTCCTATGAGAGAACCAGGCCATCCTATGCGAGTTCCCAATGGACCCTCGGATGCGAGTGGGTTTGCCAACAAATGTGGTCTGCCACTGTCATCACTGGAGAGGGTTGTTTCCATTAAGGTTCTCAATGATCGGTCCCCAGCTGCACATAACTATCAAGGTTGTACCCTGAAGTGGGGAAGAACCCCCGCACAGAATAGTCCCAAGACAGTCGCAACCTGGGTATGGAACACATCACCACTCATCATGTAACCATGCGAGCACAACGTGTCCACGCTAATCCTATAGTGCACTCAAGCCGGGTAGTTGGCTTATCTCACAGTAACTCCCACCCCACAGAAAAAATGAAAACCAGCACAGCCAGACAGTCCAGTATAATATGATGCATGGAAAATAAAATACTGAAAGCGGTAAATAAATGCGATAAAGTAAAGCTGTAAAGAACTGTAAATAAAAACAGTAAAGCTAAACTAAAGCACTCAGCAACAAACAGGTAAACACCCAAAGAAACAAAACCAAACAGGCGCTAGGATTGACTCTACAAAGGAAACCGGAAGAATCAGGTTAATCCCCAGCAGAGTCGCCAGCTGTCGCTCCCGGGATTTTCATCCTAGTACAAACGCGAAAGTGGCGCGGAAAGGTTAGAGTCGCCAGCCAGACATTTTTATCCCGAATGAATGGGAAAGGTAATGTTGCACAAACCTGAGGAAGAAGGAAAGGACAAGGTCCTGCGAACCAAAGATCTGAGTTCGGGAGTCGGTTACGACCTGGGAAGGTATTAGCACCCCAGATCGTCCGTCGTACCCGACGGGATCCACGCTTGCTTGTTTGTTTCAAAGGGTGAGAAAATAAGATGCTGCTGAATAAAACCGCTACTGGAATAAAGGGAATGGAAAATGAGAAAGGAATAAGAAGAGAGAATGGAAAGAAAAGGGGAAATGTAGGGAAAATAAAGAATGTGCTCGAATGGGCCCTACCCCGCTGCCTACGTACCTCATCGGGATAATGAGGATCAGAGTCGACGTAGTTCGCCTAACCTAGGCGGGAACTATTTGTTTGTGTTTTTTACAGCTGGAACTGCGTGTGTCTATGCTCAGGTGTTGCAGGCTCGTCTGGTACGAGTGCGTTTACCGTCTTGCATGCGAGACAAGTCGTCGCGAGTTCGCGTTATGAATGAATGAGATGAGAAGAAGAAGTTCCCGCAGGATAGTCGGTTATTGTTTGTTTTTGTCTTTTTAAAAGAAGTGTTTTTGAATTTGTTTGTGAACTGTCTTGTACTAAGACCTATCCATCGCGGGAAGTATTTACACCTCGCCCCGAAACAGGACGCGTATAAACACTCCGCAACAAAGTCTCGTGTCGTACAAGATTGTTCGGTTTTTATTAAGTGTTTTATTGCTTTTCTTTTGAGATGAGAAAGAGAATGACTCAAGTTGATAAAAGGAAAAATCTAAGGGACTAAGACTCAATCCTAATGTATTATGTATTTACAAAGTGATCCTAGTGGTTAGTGAGGTTTTCTATTCCTAATGGAAAAAGGAAAAGAAAAAAAGGAAAAAAGGATGCAACTTACTTCCTAAGGAAGATAAGTTGGTCCTAACAATGGGGAATCCTACCAATCACAAACATGGAAGGAAAAATGAATTAAAAAGCCTAAAATAAATGCATAAAAAATAAAGGATAAAGTGGAGTAAACTTACCTCAATCTTCCCCACTACAAAACAAGTGTTAATGCACATTTTTTATTAAAAAGAATAAGGCAAACACACATTAATTAAATCCTAATTAAATTCTAAGGCACCTTAGACCTAAACTAGACTCTATTTTAATCCTAAAGGAACTAGAAAGATGCTAAAACCAAAATACAACACCTATTACAGCCCCTTAATACACAAACAGCTATGAAACTAAGCCTAACACCCACCAGCTTTTTACAGCCAGCATGCAACATGAAAAAGTAGGTGTAGAAAGTCACACACATCATACTAATATAACAAACAACATGTATTTTACAACAGCTATATACAAAAACAGCTATGAAATGCAAAATCCAAATTTGATTATTTTTATTTATGTGCACAAAGTGAATGATAAACAACACATTAATGTCACTTGACATGAATCTACATGCATCACAAAATGAACTCAAACATGTGAATTTATTTACATCATTTATTTGATTAAAAATGACAATGATCAATCAAGAACAAACATACTTTTTTCATGTTGCACACATGAGCATTTTATCATGAGATTGAACAAGTATCACTACAAGCATTAATTGTTACACATGCATGGCATAAAATCAGAATTGAACTCATGTCAAGATATGGTCAATTAAGCACAAGAAACTTGCATGAACATGTGAAGCATTTAATCACTTTTGGCAAAAAATCAACATGGTATTTAATCACTTTATCAATCAAGCAAGCAATGACAATAATCATGAAGCATATGTTGGATTTAAGCAAGCAATTAACATGTGAAACAAATGATTAAAGTGTAGCAAACAACATCAAGAATCACTTATATCACATTTGCACCTTTAACACAAAACATAGAAAAGTAAATGGAATCATGTCGAAACGACTCGAAAAAAATAAATTGGCTACTGGAAATGGACCCAAAAATTCCCTAAAATCACTACCTAAACATACATGAACATTAGAGGCACTAGGAAGCAAGATTGAGCAAGAAAATAGGCTAAAAATCCAAAAATGAACAGCGTTAACCGGTTAACCATATAGGTTAACCCGTTAACGGGCAGAAAAATACAGCATTCTGGCCAAAAACGCATGCGTTAACCGGTTAACCAAATGCGTTAACCGGTTAACACTGAACAAAAAGTGAAAAATGCTTTTGAAAAAAGTGCTTTTGGCCACAATCTTCCTTCTAAACAATCCTAACCCCCACTTAATCATGCTAACACAAATTTCTACTCAATTGGAGCTTATTTACACATGGTAGAACCTATATCTATTAACACCTTAAATCCAAATTCAACCAAAATCACAAATCACAAGCAAACATAATCGAAACGGAATTGATTTTAAACAAAGCGAAAAGCACTTAAAGAATGCCAAAAATGGCGAGATGGAGAGAATAACTTAAAGAAGAAATGATTAAGATCACCAACCTACGAAGCGGAGGAGTGCTTCGGTGATTGTTGCAAGAATCGGAGCTTGAATCGAAGAGAAAACCGAAAACCAAGAAATCGCAAAATAAATGCGTTCTTGAGCTTGAATCTTCGTGTGCTTCTGATAAGTCGATAATCCTCACAAAATTCAGTAGCTTATCCTTCTTCAATCCACAAAATATGAAGGTTGGAGGCTTAAGCTTCAAGATCTTCAAGTTTCAATGTGAAACTTGAAGAGCTTATTTGAAAAAGCTTTGGTGAGAGGGAGAGGAAAAGTGAGAGAAAAAAGTGCTTATCAAAGAGTGAGATTGGAAAATGGTGTTCAACCCTTTTTGTTTGGATGAAAATGGCTTAAATAGAGACTAGGCTAGGAGCTAGGTTTGGGTTTGGGGCCCAAATATTAGGTTTGGGATCCAAAATTAGGTTTGGAAGTTAGTTAGGGTTAGGGTTGGAAAAGGGAATATTCCTTGGAACACTCTAGAAAATGGTGGAAGGTGGTGGAAGTTTCCAAGGGAAATGGAGTGGAATTGAAGTGGAAAAATGAGACGGAAAGAATGAAAGGAAGTGTGGAAAGAAAGTGGAAGGAAAGGTGGAGGGAAATGGTGAAACTAACTACCTTTCAAATGATTTTTCTTTGGTTTTTCTATGATTCCTCCATCATTTCTTGATCAAGTTTGAACCATAGGATCATTGTAACCCTAATTTCACGATCTCGATCTTAAAAGTCCGGAGTCGACCCCTTTTACCTAGCCCGATTGCCTTTTCTCCAATTCCTCGATTTTCCGTCGTCCGGCCAGTCGAACCCCTTCCAAAATGAATTTGTGGACGAGATTTGAACCCTAGGCACTTGACATCATATATAAGTCAAAGAAATCCACTTCGACTCAAAAATTTATGTAGAAGCCCTGTAGAAATGAAACCCTAATTCGGCTCTTTTCCCTCAAGAAGTATTGCACTGCTTGCCTCCTTCAATCAAACCAAAACTTTCCATGACTTGTGGCTTCAAGTGAAGACTTGTGGGATATTGTGAACCCTTTGCACAAGGTTGAGAAGCTTTGTGGCCCTTCGGTAGCCTCTTCATAACTTTCGGTTGCTCCGATCATTGATCACATACCCACGCCTCGGCTATGCTATATATGATGCAATGTTTTTGGTTATTTTATGAATCCATATATGCAAAATGCTATGCAAAATGTTGAGGAAATGAGAGGGCAAATTTTGAGGTATTACAATTATTTGTAAGACAACTTGAGGGGGACTTGTCCATTAACACTAGGGTTAGTCCTTCTTAACCAATTAAGGAAGAATTAGAACCCTAATGCAAGGCCCAAGTTACAAGCTTGATGTCTTGATGATTATTAAGTGGATTGATTAAAGGAGTTAAACACATTAAGGGTTTAACACTTAGGATTATAGTTATACACTCCATCCTAATAGAAGGATGCATGCATAAGCTTAATCACAAAGCCTTAAAGCCTTTAGGGTTTAGTCCTTGATTAGGAGGTGAGAAGAGGATACTCAATGAGACACAAAGGTAAAATCTAAATGGGGGGACTAATCAAAACCCTAATTATTGTCATGCTTGGTTGTTCCTAAGGTTTGTGAGGTTTACAAGAAAGATCTTCAGAGGAATCACCAGGAAGCAGATGAAAGGAGCAAAGGAAGCAAAGTAACTTGCTTCATTTAAGAAGACAAGTCACTTGAGGAAAGAAAGTAAGAAGAAGAAGAATGAGCAAGCTCAATCTCAAACACAAGACAAAATGCAGCAATAATGCATAAGAGAGATGAAAAGAAATTGTGAGAAGTGAAGGCAAATTCACTTCTCAAAGTGACTTACCACCTGAAAAGTTAGTGGAAGGAATGCAATGCAATGCAAAATGAAATGAAATGGCATGATGAAAACCAAAATAATAAGCATGTGTGTGATGATAATGATGCTATGAGATGATGCAAACATGAAACAAGGCATGGGGATGATCATACAAACATATGGATGCAAGAGAAACATGCTTAGAACCATGAACATACATGAAAAGTTATGGAATGCAAATGACATACAACATGGCAAATGAAAGATGCAATGATCAAACATGCTTCTAATATGTCTTAAGATGCCTAATGAATCAAATGGATGCACAAAATGCTATGGCAAGTCATGGTATGCAAACAAATGCAAGATGAATGCAAAAGAAAGCCCAAATTAGGGTTTATGATCAATGCACAAAACAAAAACAAAAACCAGAAGCAAACATCTAGATAAAAAATTGAAAATGCATTCAAAGGAACCATAACCCTACACAAACTCACTGCCCAAAGGAGGGGATCCAATTCTTAACCTAGTGAAAGTTATGAATTTCCTAAGATTTCTAGGGTTTTAAGGCACCTTGTCAAGAAAAAATGTCAAACAAATTGAAAATGCAAGATCAAATCATGCCAATTTAATCCTATAAACTACATGCTATACAAGATGCAATGCAAAAAGAATCAAAGTCCAACTCTTAAAGACTAGGCAGAAATGAATTTTCAAAGATTGGATCAAAATAATGTCTTGAAATGAAATTAATTCCATGAAAAATTGTCAAATGACATCAAGATCAAAAAAGAAATTTGGTTTGAGGGTTGGACAATGTTTCTAAATGATTTTAAAGTTTTCATGAATTTTTTGGTGATTTTTAAATACCTAAAAGTATTTTTAATTAATTAATTCTCATTAATTAATTAAAAATAAACTTTTAAATGATTTAAAAATATTTTTAAACGCAAAAAATAAAAATAAAAATATTTTTGGTTTCTGAAAATTAATAAAAGTTTGTATAAAAATTTTCAGAATTTTTGAAAATGTTTTACTATTTTAAATAAAATGCACAAATTAAATGAGAAAAATGTGAAATAAAAATTAATAAAATGAAAAGTATAAGCAATGGATGGATCAGATGCGTTCTGGGCAGAGGGAGTTTGACTTGGCTCCACATCCAATGGCCCAAGTTCAAATCTGGTTAAATCAGGTTTATGAATTAATTAATTTGGATTAATTAAGTTAATGAAGATTAGGGTTTCTGAGGACACATCCTAGCCACTCAATCGCGCGCCAGTCAGCCTAAGTCAACTCATCTAAGCACCAAATTCAAACCTCACTTAATGACACAGATTAGGGCTAATGGTTCTCAGGTGGCCGGAGAAGACTTCCGGTCGTCTTCTCCGGCGAACCAAAACCCTAGGTTTCACTACAAGCCATCCCACTTCAAATTAAACACAGGGAAATGATCCTCTAACATCATGGATCATAAATCAACCATCAAACAACATTTAAACTACATGAATCAAGCAAATCGAAGCAAACATTTTTCACGGGAGAAATTTCAGAACATCAATACATCCTCATTTTCCACTCATTTTCGATTTCAAACACATCATGATGATCAGGATAACATGTAGAATCAGTTTATAACAAGTAAATGAAGTTCTGGAAAATTTGTTCTTGAGCTATACCTGAGGTGGAACCTTCTGGTTCTGGGCTTTCTGGGCTGCTTCTTGGTGCAAACTCACTCCTTTTGAGCTCCTGATGAAGTCTTGATACTTGGAAGAAGCTTGTGATGGCTGGTTTGAAAGATCACAGAGGTTCTGCTCAAAGTGGGGTGGAAATCGTATCTTTGATTCAGGGAGTTTCAGGCAATGGTGATGGGTGGTTTTTGATCAGTGGAGTGTGCGGAGTGTGTTTGTGAAGTTTGTTTGTGTGTTTGCAGCTTGTGGAGGGTTTTTCGAAGGCTCTTGCAAATGGGAGAAATTTTGATAACTATGGCTATGGGCAAGATCAGAGTGTGTTGTGTGATGTGTTAGGCTGGGTTTTGTCCATGTATCAAAAGGGGATAGGTCAGAAAGTTGTTGGTGGCCTATGGTGATTGGTATGGGTCTTTGGCCAAAATGTCAACTTGATGTGTACTTGAGGTATGGGCTATGGTATGACTTGCTTTTTGGCTTGCTTTTGCTCAGCTTGAATCAAGGAATGCTGTGAAAAAGGTTTAGAGGCAATGCAGCAAGTGGTTTGTAACTTATGATGAGTTTTGCAAGTTGGTTCAAGCTTGGTTCCTTTGAGATTTCTTGAGTTTCAATGCATCAAGGTGCAAAGTTCTTTGGCCCATTCTGAATTTTAGAGGTCATATGATCATGTTGTGAAGAAATGATACACATTTGACGCCTTTAGAACACTTGAACAAGCCATTTTGCAAAATGTCTCTTTGGTAGAAAACTTCAAATTTTGTGATTTTAGCCAATTTTGACAAGCCATAACTTTTGATCCAAAATGAATTAGGTCATGTTCTTGTACTTTTTGAAAAGGGAATGATCCATTCTACAACTTTCATGACCAAAGTTTTTCCATTTGAAGCATTTTTGGATCAAAAAGCAAGGGTTGAAAAAGTTTCCCAAAATGGCAATTTCATTAAAAGTCAAACTTTCCCAAAAAGTCAACTTTGCAAATGACTTGAAATTCTTCAAATTTGTGAACTTCTAACATCTTCAATGATCAAATAAAGATCATACACAATCAAAATGATGAAGAACACCCTTTGGTTGGGTCATTGAGGGCCTCAGATGCCCTGATTTTACACTGACTTGCTCAGAAAGTCAACCCTTGATCAGATGACTTCCCCATTGAATTTCTTCATGAAAATTGATATGCATGCTCCCTATACCATATAGAGACCAATAGAAACAAGAATGACCAAAAAAATTGGAGTTATGGCCTTTGAAACCAAAACCCTAATTCTAGGTCATCTGTGCAGTCAAACCTGGCTCTGCTTCCATGCCATTTTCAGTTCTTGTGATTCTTTGACATTCTTGACTTTGAGAGGATATAATATGATGTTTGAACATACATGGACCCCTTTGAAGTGATTGATGACCTTTGGAGTGGCTCAAATAACTCTTGGATTGCTCAGATCACAAACCCTAGATGCAGATGACTTTGAACCAATGCAATGTGTCAAAAATGCAATATGAGATGGTATGATTGAGTTTATGCATATGAGGAGATAACAAGCCATGGTGTGAATGGGTGAGGGAAAATTTGGGGTGTTTACACATGTGGAATCATATTTTAACTTAAATAAAAAGTTCTGGAAAAAATGTTCTTGGTGACTACCTGAGTTGAAGCTTTGCAAACTTGAGCTTTCTGACCTCTTCCTTTGTGCAAAATCCCTCTAATGACCAGTCTGATGCTTTTGAAAGGCTTGAATGGAGTTTAAATGAGCTGGTTTGAGTATTTCAGTTTTGAGAGGTGAGAAATCGTATTTATGATTCAGTGGCTTTTAGGTCATGGTGAAGGGTTGGAAATGATCTTTGAGTGTTTTTTTAGTTGATTGGTGGAAGAAGTTTGAAGTTTTGATGGTTGTGGAATGAGTTTCGAAGAGATGAAGGTTTTGCAAGTTTTTGTGCAATCTGAGTTATGGATGGATTCAGGCTTGAATGTTATGTGTTTTGTGTTGCTTGAGGTTTGTGTAATGTGTTGTGATTGGTCAGAAAGTTGGTAGTGGCACAACTTGATTGGTATGGTGTGTTTTGCAAAAAGTCAAGGAAAGTGTACCATAAGCATGGGCTCGGGTCAGAGGTGTTTCTATGGCTTGTCCTGCCTCAGTTTGATTCATGGAGGACCATGGGATTGAATTTGATGAGCTGTAACACTTGATTCATGAGATATCATAGCTTTTGCAATTTCCCCTCTTTGGAAATTTTGTGAATATTAGGCATGAAAATTTGTGATCCATGGCACAAATTTGTTCTTGCAATGTTGTATGAACATTTTATGTCACATTTGGCCACATTAGAAGTTATGTAGAAGCTTGAAATGCCAATATGCAAAAATCCCTCTTTGACATGAATTTGAAAATTATGTGATTTTTGCCAACTTTGAAAGGCCATATATTGAGTTCTAGGATGAATCAAGACATATTATTTTACTTTTTGAAAAGGGAAAGACCTAATCTACAACTTTCATGCCCAAGAATATCTCATTTGAAGCATTTTTGGTCATGAAAGAGGAGGTTGAAAATCTTTCCCAAAATGGAAAGTTTACATTTCAAGTCATTTCCAAAAATGGCAAGTTTGCAATTGGCTCAAAATTCTTCAATCTTGCGAACTTCCAACCACTTCTAAGATCAAATAAAGATTATTGAACTTCAGTTTGATGAAAATGACCCTTTGGTTCCATTGTTGGGGGTCTCAGATGCCCTGATTTTGACTTAACTTGCTCAAGAAGTTACCCAATGATCAAATGACTTCCACAATGAATTTCTTCATAAAACTTGGTACACATGATCTTTATAACATATTAAGAACATTAGAAACAAGAATGACCAAAAAATTTGGAGTTAAGGCCTCTGAAACCAAAACCCTAATTTTGGTCATCTGTGTAATGAAAACCCTAGTTTTGCTTCCATGCCTTTGCCAATTCTTGTAATCCCTTGACTTTCATGAACTTTAGGGAGCATAATATGATCATAGAACACACATGGACCCTCTTGGAAAGCTTTAAGACCTTTGGGATGGCTCAGATGGATTATTGGATTGCTCAGATCACAAACCCTAGATACGGATGAAATTGAACTATGCAGTGAAGCCAATATGCAATATGAGATGTAATGCTTATGTTAAAACAAAGATGAAAGATCACAAGCCATGGTGTGATAATGAGTGAGGGAAAATTTGGGGTGTTTACATCTGCCCCTATTCAAACATGAGTTATCTGTGCAGGATGTAAGCACCTGGCTTAACAGACAAACAAGATAACTTGTGGTTGAATACCAAAGACAGTCCAAAATTTGCACTCACTGGGGAGAAGAAGAAAAGGGATATAAATTGTAAAAGATAGCATAGTATGATTATCAAATGAAGGTGATGGAGGACGACCATCGAGCAGAGGACGACTACTGGGGATAAAGTGTTAAGCAAAACAAATGACGGGGACGACCGACAAGCTGGGGAAATAAAGAGACCACGACAGGGACGACCATCAGGTAATAAAATAAAACTCTCTGGGGAGTTAAACAAATATAGATGGGGACGGCCCTCAGGCTTGAAAAGTAAAGTAAACAACAACTGGGACGGCCATCGGGTTAAAGAATAAATGAAATATTGATGAGGTACGGTCATCAAAGGTGAAGGACGATCACCTAGCAGGGGACGACTGCTACAAACATCACGACATATAACGAATGTCGGATAGAAAGGATCAACAATGGAGACGACCATCGGGTAAGCATGATGAAGGACGACCATCAAGAGGTGAATGACGATCACCTAGCAGGGTACGGCTGCTCTTGGGGATTATCACGACATAGGACGAATGTAGGATAACAAGATCAAATGATGGGGACAGCCATCAGATAAATGATGAGGGACGATCATCAAAAGGTGAAGGACGATCACCTAGTAGGGGACGGCTGCTAAAAATATCACGACCTAGGACGAATGTCGGATAGAAAAGATCAACGATGGAGATTCCACTATGGGAAAGGATGAGGGACGGTCATCCAAAGGTGAAGGACGATCACCTGGCAGGGGACGGCTGCCGAAGATATCACGACATAGGATGAATTTCGGATAGAAGAAAGTTATTATGTTGACGATTTACTGGGGAACGGTAAACATGGACGAGTGCTTACGCTTTCAAGAATAAAAGATAAGTGTTTGACGGGGTGTATAGATTAAAGATGCAGACGAGCATCCTTAGAACCATGATACGGACGAGTATCAGTAGAAACAAACGCTGACACGTGTTCAAAGACGATGATACAGATGAGTATCAATCGGTTAAGAAAGGAACACAAACGAGTTTCGAATCTGCTGAGGAGTGATATATACAAGATATGTACGAGTATCATAAGACTTCTTTATAAGTATGTATAAGTATTGATCTGTTGGTGAAGTATGTGCAAGACACAGACAAGTGTTTGACTGGGAAAGGGACCCAGACGATTGTCAAAAAGAATATGTACAAGTTATGAACAAATATCTGTATTGAGAATGCAGAAGGTATTCTGGCGATCTGTGGGGGATAGGATGACACGGACGGGTGTAGAAAAGAGCGTGTATAAGTATAAACAGGCATTTGTTTTGAGAGTGAAAAGGGGATGCTTTGGCTTTTATCTGCAGGGGATACGAGTTTTGCATATTGCTGGTGCAGTGATGATGGTATTTGCAGGTGATTGGCTCGAACCTGGCTTATGATCATGCAAATGTTTGATTTTTTCCGTAATGCTCCATTTTGGACGGAATGCTACGCTTATTTTGGTGAATATGATGCGAATGCTATGATTATGCAATGGAGAGAAACTGATCCGGGACTCGGATCCTGCGGGAATAGAGATCTCTAGCTGATCTGTTTGGAGGAATAACCCGGCTGGGGGAAGAGATCATTGATGGATCTGTTCGGAGGGAGAACTCTGCTTGGGGAAATAGATCATTGATAGATCTATCTGGAGGGAGAACTCCTTAATGAGGAAGTTTTAGCAACTCAGTTGGGGATGTGTTTCAGGTATTGCTCTTCCGGGGAGGCAACTTTGTGGGGAATCAGCTCCACCAACTCTTCTGAGGATGAGAGAAATTTATCATCTCTGATGGGGAATAGGAAGTTCTTGACCACCTTGTTGTGGAAGAGGCTGTCAGGCATTGCTCGGGAGATCCTGTTCAGGGAGGAGATAACTTCTGGGAAGTAGTATGCTGGGGATTCACTGCTTGACATGCCCCATGTTGCGAAAGATTGTCTGTCCTGATTTCCTGAAACCTGTTAAGACAAAGGAAAACGCACAAGTGTCCCGAGGTATCCTCAACCGGATTCCGTCATAGGAGTTAGATTTACCTGAAAGTAATATATTTCCTGCAAGCATTTTATAAAAATGGCTCATATGTTTTATGCAAGTGTTGTATTATAAACGTTGGACATTTTGAAAACGAAACAAAAATGTACAAAACAAATTGTGACTGGAAACTCTGATTTTATTAATTCGTGTGCCCTGAATTGGAAAGTACAGTCAAAAGAAGCGAATCCCCTGAAATGAGGAGATTGTTGTAAATTGAGAAAATAGAGGTGTTGGCAATGTTGACGACGACGCTCCATTGAGCTTCCTTTGCTATGACTTGTATGACCTTGACGCTCTTCTAATCTTGCTTTCTGAAGAAGGCTGATTCTGACCGATGCTTTGTCCTTTCGGAGCTTGCCATGTTTTGAGTGATACAGATGAATTCAGAATGCAGTTGTTCGCTTATTCCCTGATTTGGCGTGGATCGCCCTTTCGGGTTTTCAATCCACAGGGATACCCATTTTTTCCTGAGTTTTCCAATGCGGATTTTCAACTCAGCGGGTGTACATTTTCTTGATTTTTCCCTTATTTTTTCCCGAGTCTTTTATTCTGTTTTTGACTCGCCGGGATGCCCTATTTTTGCCTGGACTTACATTCTGTTTTTATGTCCAGCGGGTCATTTTTATGCGAAGTATGTTTTAATTGCATCTGAATTTACAGGAGACGGGAAGTCTTCACCATCCATGGTCGCGAGCATTAGTGCTCCACCTGAGAAGACTTTGGTTATCACATAGGGACCTTCATAGTTTGGTGTCCACTTGCCCCTGTGGTCTGTATGAGGAGGAAGGATTCTCTTCAGAACAAGCTCTCCCACTTGGTATTCTCGAGGCCTGACTTTCTAATCGAAGGCTTTCTTCATACACTTATGATATAATTTCCCATGATAGATTGCATCTAATCTTTTCTCTTCGATCAGATTCAGTTTATTGTGTCTGGACCGGATCCATTATACTTCATCTAGTTTCACATCCATCATTACCCATAAGGAGGGTAGCTCAACTTCAATAGGTAGGACAACTTCCATACCGTACACAAGCTGATAAGGCGTTGCCCCAGTGGACGTTCTGATCAAGGTTCGGTATCCATGCAAAGAAAATGGTAGCATTTAATGCCAGCCTTTATAAGTAACCACCATCTTCTGCACAATCTTCTTGATGTTTTTGTTGGCTGCCTCAACAGCGCCATTCATCTTTGGCCTGTAAGGAGATGAGTTGTCATGTTAGATTTTGAAGTCCCGGCATAGTTCTGCCATCATTTTGTTGTTCAAATTTGGACCATTATCAGTAATGATCCACTCGGGAACTCCATATCGACAGATGATGTCTCTTTTCTGAAATCTGGCTACCACTTGTCTGGTGACGTTTGCATGCGAAGTTGCTTCAACCCATTTGGTGAAGTAATCAATGGCTACCAGGATGAATCTATGGCCATTTGAAGCAGTCGGTTCAATCTTTCCAATCATGTCAATGCCCCACATGGCAAAGGGCCAGGGTGAAGACATCACGTTCAAAGGATTTGGGAGGCACATGCACTTTATCCGCGTAGATCTGGCACTTATGGCATTTTCTGGCATAGGCACAACAGTCTGCATCCATTGTGATCCAGTAGTAACCTGATCTTGATAATTTCTTTGCCATTGCATGCCCTCCAGCATGGGTACCAAAAGAACCTTCATGCACCTCGTGCATCAGTAGGTCTGCTTCTTTCTTGTCAACACATCTGAGCAGAACCATGTCGAAGTTTCTCTTGTATAATGAACCATCAGCATTGAGGAAGAAACTGCCAGCCAACCTTCTTAATGTATTCTTATCATTAGATGATGCCCCAGGTGAGTATGTTTGATCCTCTAAGAAGCATTTGATGTTGTGTTACCAAGGCTTGTTGTCAGTGGAAGTTTCCACAGAGAACACATATGCTGGTCTGTCCAGTCTGGATACCAAAATCCGAGGCATGTAATTGGCAGCTTGAACTCTGATTATAGAGGAAATGGTAGCCAAAGCGTCTGCAAACTGATTCTCATCTCGAAGGATGTATTCAAGTTTGACTGTTGTGAAGAAATTCAATAATCTCCTCGTATATTCACAGTATGGAATCAGATGCTCCTGATGAGTGTACCATTTGTCGTTGGTCTGATTGATTACCAAAGCCGAATCTCTGAATACATTCAAGGTTTTGATCCTGAGGTCAATGGCCTCCTCAAGACCCATGATACAGGCGTCGTATTCTGCTTTGTTGTTAGTGCATGCATAGGTGAGTTTTGCCGAGAAAGGCATGTGAACTCCTTTAGGTGTAATGAGCACTGCACCAACTCCACGACCATTCATATTGACAGCCCCGTCAAACATCATAGTCCATTCTTATTTTGGGTCAGGTCCTTCAGTATGAAATGGCTCTTCACAGTCTTTTGCTTTTAAATACATGATGTCTTCATTCGGGAAGTCAAATCTCATGGGCTGGTAATCATCAATGGTTTGCTCAGCTAGATAATCAGACAGTACACTGCCCTTGATGGCTTTCTGAGAAGTGTACTGAATGTCATACTCTGTTAGGATCATTTTCCATCTTGCAACCCTTCCGGTAAGTGTTGGCTTCTCAAATATGTACTTGACGGGGTCCATTTTTGAGATCAACAAAGTAGTGTGAGTCAGCATATACTGTCTTAGTCGACGAGTAGCCCACACTAAAGCACATCAAGTTTTCTCGAGGAGTGAATAACGTTGTTCACAGTCGGTAAACTTTTTTCATAGGTAGAATAACGTTGTTCACAGTCGGTAAACTTTTTTCATAGGTAGTATATTGCATACTCTTTTCGGCCAAACTCTTCATGCTGGCCCAACACACACCCCATTGACCCTTTTAAAACTGTCAATTTGAAGCATGCGAATTGGAGGTTCTTGCAGGTACTCCTTGATCTTGTAAAAAGCCTTTTAACAATCTTTGTTCCATCTTACTGTTTGTTCCTTTCTTAATAGTTTGAACAGGGGATCACAGGTTGCAGTGAGGTGAGATATGAACCTCGAGATGTAGTTCAATCTACCCAAGAACCCCCGAACTTCTTTTTCAGTCCTAGGTGCAGGCATCTCCTGAATGGCTTTGACTTTGTCGGGATCAACCTCAATTCCCTTTTCACTTACGATAAATCCCAACAACTTACCAGAACGTACCCCGAATATGCATTTGTTAGGGTTCAATTTCAGCTGATACTTCCTCAAACGCTTGAACAACTTCAGCAGATTCACCAGATGATCCTCTTCAGTAAGGGACTTAGCAATCATATCATCCACGTAGCATTCAATTTCTTTGTGGATCATATCGTGGAATAACGTTACCATAGCCTGTTGATACGTTGCACCGACATTCTTTAGTCCAAACGGCATTACCTTGTAACAAAATGTTCTCCAAGGTGTGATGAAGGTTGTTTTCTCCATGTCTTCGTGTGACATCTTGATCTGATTGTATCCAGAAAATCCGTCCATGAAAGAAACCACCGAGAACTGAGCTGTGTTGTCGACCAATACATCAATGTGAGGTAATGGGAAATCATCCTTTGGGCTAGCTCTATTCAGGTCCCGGTAATCTACACACATACGCACCTTTCCATCCTTCTTAGGCATGGTTACAATGTTAGCAACCCACAACGGGTAACTAGTTACAGCAAGGAAACCTGCATCCCACTGCTTTTGTACTTCTTCCTTAATCTTCATGGCCATATATGGGCGAGTGCGGCGCAACTTATGTTTGACTGGAGGGAAATCTTATTTCAAGGGTAGCCTGTGCATGACAATATCCGTATCTAGACCTGGCATGTCTTGATAGGACCAGGCGAAGACGTCGACATACTCTCGAAGAATGCAGATAAGTTGTTCTTTCACTGGAGCTTGTAGACTGGCCTCAATCTTCACTTCTTTCAAATCCTCATCGGTACCAAGATTAACAGTTTCAATCTCCTCCTGATGAGGAGTAATCACTTTCTCTTCTTGCCTCAACAACCTGGCTAACTCTTCAGGCAACTCGTAGTCTTCATCAACCCCTTCATCTACTTGATTAATTGGATTGTCGAAGTCATACAAGGTCATAACAGTGCTTTTGTCGGTGCAATCTGGAGGATTATTTCTGCAAGGGTTGAGATTTGTTCTTTTTAGTGATCAACTTTAATCTTGTTCAGAAAAAATGAAGTTATTTATTTTTAAAACATTGCCATTTTATTGTTTTGTGCAAAAAATAACAAAAATGAAAAGACTGTGAGCGAAAGAGAAAATTGTTTGCAAAAGATGTCCAATATTCATTGATATTCCATTTTCAAAAAAATACAAATATGGCCCTATTACAAAATGAGTCCTGACACCTTGGGCAAAATGCAAGACTTGATGCATGCTAAAAAAAAGCAGGAAATAATAATTACTCTGCAGGAGTAACTCTTATAATTTCCTGGGAAGACCAGTTAAGGACTTGTTGACCCGGGATCCTTGGACGAATCCATCACTCCAGGTTGAGGTTGCTTTCTGCCTCGTCTTCCATGTTATTGACAGCATCTGAGGTGAGCATCCCCCTACTTATGGACTTGGCCTCCTTAGCAGCCTCTGCTTGATCTTGTCGGAATGGTTTGTAACCCAAACTGAATCTGTCCTCCTTCTTCTCCACCGGTAGCAGCTTGCCCCAGCCTTGGGTCTTTCCATCTTCAATAGCCTTTCGAGCTTGTTGATAGGAGATAATTAAAGTACCCGTCCTATCTTCCTGGGATGCAGCAAATACTTCAGTTGTCGCCTCATTGATGTTTAGCGCTTCGAAACCTTGGCTCATTGTCTCGTGGATTTCACCATCCATCTCAATGTATTTGTAGGTGGCCAGATGGCTAACAAAAATATTCTCTTCACCACAGATTGTGATAATTTTCCCTTCCTACTCATATTTCAATTTCTGGTAAAGGGTCGACGTAACTGTGCCAGCGGCGTGAATCCATGGTCGACCCAACAAACAACTGTAGGCCGGCTGAATGTCCATCACGTAGAAAGTAGTTTGAAAGACCTTCGGGCCAATTATCACAGGAAGCTCCACTTCTCCAAGAACAGAGCTCTTGAAACCATCAAAAGCTCTAACCACCAGATTTCTTGGTCGGAGAGCTATACCATCATATTCAAGCTTAACAAGGGATTTCTTTGGCAAGACATTGAGCGAAGACCCACTGTCAACTAGAACATGTGAAAGCACATCCCCTTAACACTCCAGAGTGACGTGTAAAGCTTTGTTGTGGTGACGACCTTCCGTTGTCAAATCAGTGTTGGTGAAGCCTAGCCCATGGCTAGTATTAACATTAGAAACCATTGTCTCGAGCTGATTTACCGTGATCTCCTCAGGCACGTAGGCTGCGTGCAAGACTTTAAGTAATGCATCCCGATGAGCTTCGGAACACAATAGTAGGGATAAGATGGAGATCTTGGAAGGAGTCTAGTGGAGCTGATCCACAACCTTGTAGTCTCTTCTCTTGATTATCCTCATAAATTTATCCAAATCTTGTTCAAAGGATGTTTTATGGGCTTCTTTCATAACTGGTTCTTCCGGCACCACATTTTTACCTTTAGCTTTGGCAGCAACCTCTGTCTCAATATTAACTCTTGGAACTTGTGACGCAAAGAGGCGTCCACTTCAAGTGAAGCCTCCGCCTCCCCCAACATTATCAACCTGTGGTGTATGAGCTGAAGAATCAAGAAGGACTCTCTCCCCGTTGCAGTAAAGGTCTGAACCATAGTGCCATGGTACAACATTATCTTTTTCATACGGGATGAGCCCAGGTACCGTGATGGTGACTAGACTGACTGCAGTGGAGGTAGGAACTATGATTGTCTGAGGATTGTAATATATGGTGACAAGATTTCTGACTGGTGGTGGTGGTGAATGATTGAAGATGGGTGGTTGCTGAGATTGTTGCTGAAAATTGTTGGAATCGGGGACTGTTGTTGGGTCGTAGTATATGGTGACTGTGGAGACGTCGTTGTTAATGGTTGATGTAGTTGTAGAAGTGGATGCAGTTGAACTAGTGTTTGTTGAAGTTGTGGAAGAAATGATTGTTGATTTTGTAGACGAGTCTGTCGGAACAATTGTCTTTGAAGTTGTAGGAGGGGTGTTTGTTGTTGCTGTAAAAGGAGTTGCTGATGTTGTAGAAACCGTTGATGTTATCTGCATGATACCTTCTCTGATAAGCCATTGATGCCATTTCTCAAGCTTGCACACCCATTGACGGAAACCTTGCAAGATTCACAGCAGGCCTCACAACCTGGGAACACCTGGCATTTTAAAAGCTGAGCTTTAACCTCTGCCAGAGGTGTTTGAATGCTTGCAATATCTTCAATTAAATTTAGGGGTTGATCTTCCTCAATTGCATTTATCCTGGGCCCACCATGGATGGGCATAGGATTCTTTGTGACGTTGGGGGGTGGTGCAAAATTTAAAGCCTTTGAATCAACTAGATCTTGGACCTTCATGTGCAAAGCTCTGCACTTTTCTGTGGTGTGACCAGGTGCATTAGAATGGAAGGCACATCTGGCATTGATGTCGTAATTTCTCGGATGGTTCTGAGGATCTGGTGGAGCCAGAGTCCTTAATTCAACAAGATTAAGCTTCAGAAGTTGTGGCAACAAAGTGGCATAGGGCATTGGTATAGGCTCAATTACCTTGTTGACTTGAGATGGCCTTTGCTGCAAAGGACGTTTTTGTTGGTTGTTGTTGTTGTTATAGGACATTTGTTGAGGAAAATGTTGATGAGGGAACTGTTGTGGTTGCGGAGTGTATTGCTGTTGAGGAGGTGGAGTAGGAATTGTAACAGCGACAATTGATCTTGGCATATACTGGGGCCTTCCTCTGCCCAGGTGTACTGAATTTGTTTCACCAGACCTGCGGGGCCCTGCAAAAGGTTTTCTTGTACTGCTTGAGCTGGCGCCGTTATCAGAAATCTTTTCCATTTTTAACAAACTCTCAATCCTCTCTCCAGCTATGACCACATCTGCAAAGCTAGTGGAAGAGAAAGCAACCAACCTATCAATGTATGTCCCCTGGAGGGTGTTCATAAACATATCTGCCATTTCTCTTTCTGACATTGGAGGTTGAACAGCAGCAGCCAATTGCCTCCATCTCTGAGCATACTCTCTGAAGCTTTCCCTGGAGGATTGTGACATACCCATTAGAAGAGTTCTGTTAGGAGCCATGTCTAGATTGTATTGGTATTGGCGAATGAAAGCCTCGGCCAAATCTTTCCAATTTCTTACTGTGGCCCTAGTCAGATGAGAGTACCACTCATGGGATGCCCCTGTCAAGCTATCTTCAAAATAGAACATCCATAGCTTTTCATCCATGGTGTAAGCCTTTAATCTTCCCAGGAAAGATTGAAGATGGGTGCGAGGGCAGGATGTACCATTGTATCTTTCAAAGCAGGGAGGTTTGAACTTGTGAGGAATTCTAACCCCTTCCACTAGCCACATATCCATAACATCAAACCCTAAGGAGTTTTGAGACTCTAGAGACCTCAACTTTTCGGCTATTTCGTCTATCCGACAATCATAGACTTCATCTCCTTCCCCTACTATAGTGAATATTTCCTCCTGAGGGTCCTCTTGCAAGGCACACCCTCCAGTGTTAACCTGGGTATTCCTGATAGCATTAATGTCAGGGTTAAGATATGGTCCAAACTCCGGGGGATCATTAGAAGGTTGTACATGATCGTTGTTGCTGGTACCCCCTGTACCTGGGTGGTTTTCTTCAGGAGTTTGCCGCTCGACCAACTCTCTTAATCTTTCTTGGCTTTGGGCCAGCCCAATCATCACTGCCATAAACTGGTTCATCTGGGCCCTCATTTCAGTTCTTTCATTAGCCATCTGGGTTCTTACATTAGTCAGATCTTGCTGAACCTGGTCCATCTGTAAGCTCGGAAGGTTGTTTCTTGTCGGGTAACGGTGAACTCTGTTTATGGGGAAGACTCTCCTACGAGAAATGTTTCCTCCTTCAGGAGAGCATCAGTCACTGGGCCAACTGGATGCTCTGTGATGGTCTTGATAAGAAGTTTCCTGGTGGCAATGGCACTTGTCAACTTCTTATACTTGTCTTGGTCCTTTGACCTCTTCAACCCCGCCCGGAGTTTCAACTCAGAGATTTCTTTCTGTGTTGCTAACAAGGCCTCCTGATTCTTCTTCTCATTAGCTTCCAGCTGCTCTATCTTAACCTGGGTCCTCTGATCTTCCTATGAACGAGCCTTAGTAATTCTGATCCATCTAGCCTGACTCTCTTCCAAGTAGTGCTCAGCTCTGGCCTTCTGAATCTTGGCTTCCTTGCAAGCATTCTTCAACACTAGCTCCCCTGCTCTAGCCCTTCTGATGTAATCATTTGTCTTCTCAATCATGGTCATATGCTCGATCCGGAGCTTCTCCAACCTTTCATTGTCCAGACGACTATCATTCCTCTCCCATAGGGTTTTCTTCAGAGCTTCAGAAAGCTGAGTATTCCTTTCCTTCAACTTCTCAAATTCCTCTAAACTGATTGTAGCTACAGGCTCTACTGCTGATGGCCCAAGCACATCCTCTAGGGTGAATGGCATGCAGGTGATTTTTCCTCTGATACGCGACCAATCAAGATACTGAGTTGAAGCTATGTTGTTGCACTTGCCAAGAATGGCAGTCCCTTTTGTCTGAATGTTGTCCCAAGCCCAAGCTGCTTGTCGGGCAATGGCATGGTTATGTTGAATGTCACAGTAAAGGGTTTATGATAAGTCTTGCTCTCTTGGTGGATGTACCAAGGCATACCCTAATTGCCTTTTGAACAGCAACGGATTGTAGTTTATGCAACCCTTCACTCCAATAAGAGGTACATTGGGATACTGCCCACAGCTGGTGATTATGTCTCTGCCCTTGGTGCTCTGAGTGCACCATCTGATGTCTCATAATGTAAGGGAAATCATTCTCTTAGCCCAGTTTCTTGACTGATGAGGATTCAAGAAAGCTTCTGACTTTGGCAAAAGTCTCAGCAACCAGCAGTAGAAGAAAGGTGCACAACATCTGACTAATCTTCCCCTTTGCTTTTCATTCCTTTGATGCACTGAGTAATAAAAATCCCCTAGCAAGGTGGGAACTAGATTCTTCAGTAAGAAGAGATGGATAGCATTCTTGCTTACAACCTTAGGCTCGTTTGCAAATAAGATGATACCTTATATGCTAAGGGCCAAGAGAGCACAAACAGTGTTCCATTTCCCTGCTACAGCATGAATGGTGGCCTGAGTAATCAAGAAGAACAAATGGAAACCTGGGATTCCAACCTTGGTGGTCATATTCTGAACAATGATGGTGGATTCTAAGTACAGAGCCTTAGCTATATCTTCATTCTTGGGAGTAGTCATCTCAGGGTTGAGAGGAATCCCTCTCCTGATGGGGACACCCAACAACATGGAAAATTCTTCTAACAAAGGACCCAAATGAAAGTCTGGGAAAGTGAAGCATCTGAGAGGAGGGTCATAGAACTGAAGGCAGGTGTGAATCATGCTCCTCTGTGATTCATCCAATTCCATGATACCACCATAATGATCCCTGAATAAAGGGATATGATCAGGAGTGATGAGTGTCTGAATCTGCCTGATGCCTGCCAGAGTGGGCTCAAAGAAATGGTAAGTGATGTTGCTCTTCCTGGATGGGTCCATACTGATAATGGATGTTGATGAAGATAACTAAGGAGAAGCACTGATGAAGACAACTGGTGAAGGTGCTGAAGAGAATCTCTGATGAAGGTAGCTGGTGAAGATGGCTGATGCAGATGAACAGTCAAAACCAAAACAAAAAAAGATGTGGATACCCTGTAAAACAAATAGACAAATGTTAAAATGATGCAAAATGATGTATGCAGAATGATACGCAAGGGTTTGTGATCAAGTGTTGGATCTGTTATCTTCCCTGACAAGGTCCATGTGTGTTCATAAGTCCGGATGAAGGCTTAGAGAACCAGTAACCAGGTGGGGGACTCAAATAAAGAGTCACAAATCAAGGGTTTCACAATAATAGTCCAAAATGATGTAATCTTTAAACAAAACTGGTAACAGGGTATGATGAGGCCAAGGGTTCCTGCAAACCTGTAAACATCCCAACCCCCTCACAGGTATTGTTCTAGAACAAAGATCCTCAGACTTGGATCAGTTATGAGAAGTGTAAACACTTATAACCCGGAGGTACAATGTTTACAATAACCATAAAGGATCCTCCTCTAATTCACCTCAGATGCTGAAGGTCATAAAAAGGTCATCCAAACTTAGCAAGCTTCCCAGATAGCCCTAGTACTACAGGAAATTCGTAGCACAGAGTTCTCAAGAAGAAACCCATGTCTGAACCGTGTTTCATATTCCCGCACCAGACCGAAATGGAATGGGAAAGAATATGAAGCCACTTTATCCTATGTGTCACTCAGGATCCCGGTATGGAACCTTACTCACTGAGTATCCCTCCCAACAAGGCAAACAAAAGACCCAGCACATGATATGATGCTTGTAAACACCCCAAATTTTCCCTCACCCATTCACACCATGGCTTGTGATCATTTCATATGCATAAACACAATCATATCATCTCATATCTCATTTTTGATTCACTGCATAGATTCAAAGTCATCTGCACCTAGGGTTTGTGATCTGAGCAATCCAAGAGCTTCTTGAGCCACTCCAAAGGTCCACAATCACTTCAAAGGGGTCCATGTGTGTTCTTATATCATATTACATCCACTCAAAGTCAAAAATGCAAAAGAATCACAAGAACTGGGATTGGTGTGGATGCAGAGCCAAGTTTGACTGCACAGTTGACCTAAAATTAGGGTTTTGGTTTCAGAGGCCATAACTCCATTTTTTTGGTCATTCTTGTTTCCATTGGTCTCTATATGGTATAGGGAGTATGCATATCAATTTTCATGAAGAAATTCCATGGGGAAGTCATCTGATCAAGGGTTGACTTTCTGGGCAAGTCAGTGCAAAATCAGGGCATCTGAGGCCCCCAATGACCCAACCAATGGGCATTCTTCATCAATTTGAGTGTATATGATCTTTATTTGATCATGGAAGAAGTTTGAAGTTCACAAAAATCAAGAATTGGAAGTTTTTGCAAAGTTGACTTTTTAGGGCATGTTTGACTTTTCAAGAATATGTCATTTTAGGTCATTTTTCAAGCCTTGCTTTTTGATCCAAAAATGCTCCAAATGAGAAAACTTTGGTCATGAAAGTTGTGGAATACATTTTTCCCTTTTCAAAAAGTACAAGAACATGACCTAATTCATTTTGGATCAAAAGTTATGGTGTGACAAAGTTGGCAAAAATCATTGATTTTCAAGATGTGCACCAAATGAGAAATTTGCAAAATCATGAACCAAGGCCATTTGTAACTTCTAGTTCACTTCAAACCAATGTACAAACATCACATGAGTTCTAAAAATCAGAATTGGACCAAAGATCACATGTCCATGGTTTGTATAACAAGGCATTTTCATGAAGTTTCAAAAGTAAGCAACTTGCAAAAACTATCATCACATCTCACCCACTTGATTTCTTGGATGCTGAACCAGCCATAGCATCTCACCTCACCATGCTGCGCCAGCCCTAGCCCTTGTACCAAGCCTAGAACCAAGCCATACTTCTCTTACAATAAAGTTGACTTTTGGCAAAAGCAAACATCCCAATCACAGCAGGCCATGTCACATCCTCTGGCCAATTGGGATTGTTTATACTTTCCATTTGCTAGCCAAACATAACACCAAGCCAAGATGAAACAGGCCATAGCATCACAAACAAAAAACTCACCCCATTTGCATTTCATCTCAAATCTCTCTGCCCAGCTCACAAACATCCAAACCATTTCCACACATCAACTCACATTGCTTCATAGAGCAAAAACCAACAAAGAACCAAGCCTGAATCAAGCAAGAACACCACTTCTCCATTTTCACTCCAACTTGCAGTTTCTTTCGAAACTCACTCCACAGCTCACCAACATCCAAATAAACTCCACAAACCTTCTCTACTCATCATCTGGACCACAAATAACCCTTCACCAGTGCCAGAAACATCCTGAACCACCATCACCATTTTCAACTGAGCTTGAGCAGAAGCTGCTCAAACTCCTCAACCAGCCAGCTTAAACTCTTTCTAAGTATTCAAGCATCACTAGAGGGTCAAGTGGAGTGGATTACACCAAGAGGGAGGGTCAGAAAGTTGCTGGAGTGAAAGCTTCGAATCTCAGGTAGCTCAAGAAATATTTTTCCAGAAATCATTTTTTAAGTTCTAAACTTGTTCTCCATGCTTCACTGATTGTTCTGATGCTTTTAGTTTTGAAAATGGTGATGAAATGAGAATGTAATTGCTTCCTGAAACTTTTTTGCCCTAGTTCTTGTTTGCTTTGATTCAGCCTTTCATGGAAAAATAAATTTGTTTTGTTTGAGGGTTATGATTCGTGAGTGAGTGGGAAGCATTTCTGTTCATTTAGATTTCATTTTCGTAACGTGTAGAGTGAGTTTGAGGTTTTGAGTGAACGGAGAAGATGACCGGAACACTGTTCCGGTCATCTGAGAGTGTTTAACGGCGTAATTAGGGCATAAGCATTTAATTAGATGATTTTGAATTTGAACCGTAGGATGTGGCGCCAGGTCTCTTCCCGCGCGTGTAACTTTGAATCCAGGCCCTAGGATGTGTTGACTTTTATTTAATTCAGTTTAAATTCATTTTTAATTCATTTCTTTTCATTTTATTTGCATAATTAATTTAAAATAGCAAAAATGTCTTAAAAATTATGAAACTTTTCCTCAAAAGTTTTATTAATTTTTAAGACACAAAAATATTTTTGTTTTTATTTTTAGCATTAAAAAAGTATTTTTAAATATTTAAAGGATTATTTTTAATTGATTAATGGAAATTAATTTATTAAAAATACTTTTAAGTATCTAAAAATCACCAAAAAATTCATGAAATGTTCTAAGACATTTAGAAACATTGTACAACCTTCAAACCAAATTTCTTTTTTGATCTTGATGCATTTTGAGAATTTTTCATTGAATTAAAATCATTTTTATGCATCAATTTGATCTAAAGTTCCAAAAATCATTTCTGCCTATCCATGAAGAGTTGGACATTGATTCTTTTTGCATTGCATTGTGTTTAGCATGTAGTTTGTGAGATTAAATGGCCATGATTTGATCTTTCATTTTCAATTTGTTTGACATTTCTTTTGTTTGGAAACCCTAAAACCCTAGAAATCTTAAGAAAAACCATAACTTGAACTTGGTTAGGAGTTGAGACCTCTCCTTTGGGCATTGGTTTAGTATGGGATTAGGGGTCCTTTGTGTGGCATTTTCCATTTTTTATCTTAGGGTTTGCTTCTGATTTTGATTTTTGTTTGATGTATTGTTCATAAACCCTAATTTGGGCTTCCATATGCATCCATCTTGCATTTGCATTCATACCTTGACTTGCCATAGCATTTTGTGCATCCATTTGATTCATGTGACATCTTAAGACATGTTAGAAGCATGTTTGATCATTGCATCTTGCATTTGCCATGTTGTATGCCATTTGCATTTCATAACTTTTCATGTATGTTCATGGTTCTTAACTTGTTCCATTGGCATCCATAAGCTTGTGTGATCATCCCCATGTGTTGTTTCATGTTTGTAGCATCTCATAGCATCATTAACATCATGTATGTGCTTCTGGTTTTGTTTCTCATCACACCATTTCATCTCACTTTGCATTGCATTGCACTTTCTTTTCTAACTTTTAAGGTGGTAAGTGACCTTGAGAAGTGGATTTGCCTTCACTTCTCATAACTTTTCTTTTCATCTCTCTTGCATCCATTGCTGCATTTTCTATATGTGTTTGAGTTTGAGCTTGCTCATTCTTTCTCTTCCCACTTTCTTTCTTCAAGTGACTTGACTTCTTGAGTGAAGCAAGTTGCTTTGCTTCTCTTGATCCTTTCATCTGCTTCCTGGTGGTTCCATTGAAGATTTCTCTTGAAAACCTCACAAACCTTAGGAACAACCAAGCATGACAATGATTAGGGTTTTGATTAGTCTCCCCTCTTAGTTTTACCTTTGTGTCTCTCTTGAGTCTTCTCTCCTCACCTCATAATCAGGGACTAAACCCTAAAGGCTTTAAGGCTTTGTGATTAAGCTTATGCCTGCATCCTTCTCTTAGGATGGAGTGTATAACTTTAATCCTAAGTGTTAAACCCTTAATGTGTTTAAATCCTCTAATCAATTCACCTAATAATCATCAAGACATTACACTTGTAACTTGGGCCTTGCATTAGGGTTCTAATTCTTCCTTAAGTGGTTAAGAAGGACTAACCCTAGTGTTAATGGACAAGTCCCCCTCAAGTTGTCTTACAAACCCTAAAAATTCACTTCTTCATCATATCATTAATTAAAATCCACTTAATCAAAGGCTTGTTTTGTCATGAGTTTAATCCCTAATCATGGATTAAGTTGGGGAGCTTTCCTCAGCTCAAACATTCTCATCTATTATCCTTCTATTAGGATGGTGTAATGAGTATGTTTAATCCTTGATTATGGCTTAACCTCATTACTCAACACTAAACAAAAACACCAAAAACATCTAAATAATCACAAGTAGGTTAATGATCTTAACCCTACATCAAAGGTGATTAAGTGTGAGAATCTGACTTCGCACTTAAGGCATTCTCATTACCCCTAATCAGAGGGAAGATGTGATGAGTTTACCAAATCCATTGGTTTAGGCTTAAGCTCATTAACTTATGACAAACTTTCAAAAGCAATAAAAGACTGAAAACTCAAAAACAAACAATAATCGTCTCCTTCGGGATTCTTTTCTCATCTCATTCACTCACAAACGAGAACTTGCTTCTTCCGTCTAATGCAAGACAGTTTGCATCTGTGCCAGACAGATCATACACTTGAGCATAGGCAAGTAAGTAGTTCACAAGTCAATTCATCTTTCAGTCTCTTTGGGTCGAATTACGGTGTTCTGACTTCCTCATTGCACGAGAGGATACGTAGGCATAATTTAACAGTTATCGAACAAAAGTCTCTGTATATTCCCCTCCTCCTAACTTCATTCTTTTAGCCTCATGATCATGAGCATACTCTTTCCTTACACTGACACCATACATATATACACTTCACATTTCTTTTACACTGACACCTGTACATCCTTTTCCAGCTCATTTATACACAGATTGCACTGACACTACCCCTTTAAAACACAAATCTTTTAAGCGTGGATCCCGTCGAGTACGGCGGACAATCTGGGTGCTAATACCTTCCCAGGTTGTAACCAACCCCCTTTCTCAGTCTCTCTGGTTCGCAAACCGTCTTATCCATCTTTTTCTAGGTTTATGCAGCATTACCTTTCCTCCGGGATAAAAATGCCTAGCTGGCGACTCTATTCATCTCCAGTGAGTTCACGGCTGTGTGTTCTCATTGTCCCTCTCGCCGACTGTTTGCATCTGTACCCCATTTGACTTAGCCTCATTTGGTGGGAGCGACAATGCTAACAGTATGAAATGCATAAAAACAGTAAAGGAAAGCAGTAGATAAAACTGTACAGAAAGCAATAAATAAAGCAATAAACAAGCAAGCACAAGTAGCACATAACACCCCCATGAACACAAATCAAACAAGCGCTAGGAGAAACCCAAAAAAGAACCAGAATCCCTGGTTACAATATAAAGTTCCCCAGCAGAGTCGCCAAGCTGTCGCTCCCAAAGATTTGCATCCCGGTGCAGACGCGAACGGTCGGTGAAAAAAAGAAATGAAATGAACTGAATAGAGTCGCCAACTAGGAGTTTTTATCCCGAAGGAAAGGTAATGCTGCATAAACCTAGAAAACAAATGGATAAGATGGTTGCGAACCAGAGAAACTGAGAAAGGGGGTTGGTTACAACCTGGGAAGGTATTAGCACCCAGATTGTCCTTCTACTCGACGGGATCCACGCTTACAAGATTTTGTTTAAAAGGGGTAGGTGTATGTGTTATCTGTGTGCAAAAGCTAAAGAATGAATATACAGGTGTTAGTGCAGAGAGGTTAAATGCTCAGGAACCTAGGCTTTTAAAGAATGCTGAAAAGGGGGGGGACACATAGACTTTTGTTCGATAACAGTTAAGTTATGCCTACGTATCCTCTCATGCAATGAGGAAGTCAGAACACCGTAGTTCGACTCAAAGAGACTGAAAATAAAATTGACTGTGAACTGCTTGCTTGCCTATGCTCAAGTGTATGACTCATCTGGCTCGAGTACTAACTGTCTTGCATTAGACGGAAGAAGCAAGTTCTCGTTTATAAATGAGTGTGATGAGAAAAGAATCCCGAAGGAGACGATTATTATTTGTTTTTGTATTTTCAATTTTTTATTGTTTTTGGTGTTTTGCATAAGTTAATGAGCTTAAGCCTACATCAAGGGCTTGTAAACTCATTATGTCCTCCCTGATTTGGGATAATGAGCCCACTTAAGTATGAGATAAGGATTTCAACTTAATTACCATGAGGATGTAGGATTAATATCATTAACCAACTTGTGATTATTTATATGTTTTTGGATTTTTGTTTGGTGTTAAGTAATGAGTTTAATCTCTAATCACAGATTAGTGGACTCACTACACCATCCTAATAGAAGGATAATAGATGAGAACATTTAAGCTGAGGAAGATACCTCAACTTAATCCATGGTTAGGGATTAAATTCATTATATAACAAGCCTTCATTAAATGGATTTTTATCAAGGGATGAGATTAAGAAATGGATTTTAAGTTTGTCAGACAACTTGAGGGGGACTTGTCCATTAAACACTAGGGTTAGTCCCTCTTAACCATAAGGAAGAGTTAGAACCCTAATGTAAGGCCCAAGTTACAAGATGAAGTCTTGAAGATTATTAATGTGTTTTGATTAAAAGGTTTAAATAAATTAAAGGCTTAAAACTTAGGATTAAAGTTATACACTCCATCCTAAGAGAAGGATGCAGGTATAACCCTAATTCCAAAGTCCTAAGACTTTAAGAGTTTAGTCTCTGATTATTGAGATGAGAAGAGAGACTCAAGGAGACTCAAAGGTAAAAAGCTAAGGGGAACTAAACACAACCCTAAATATTATCATGCTTGGATATCCTATGGTTTGTTAGGCTTAAAAGAAGATCTTCAAGGAAGCCACCAATGGAAGAAGCAGATGAAAGGAGGATGAAGTAGAAGAATAAGTTACTTACTTCCTAAGAAGGTAAGTAACTTAAAGGAAGAAAGTGAGAGATATGGAACATAAGTGAATAAAATTCACTTCAAAGACAAGTTAAAATGCATATGAAAGAGATAAGAAGAAGTGAGAGGTTAAGGCAAATCCACCTCCCAAAATAACTTACCAAAAGTTCCTGAAAAGTTAGTATGGATGCATAAGTTATAAAGCATGAAGAAATGAATTGAAATGAGATGAAATGAGATGCAAAGACCAAAGTCAGAAGTTTTTATGCTATGCAAATGTCATGTGAGATTATGCAATGTCATACAATGCACTTATGAATGATCATACAAGGATGGGATGTCATGAAAGCATGCTTGGAAGCTTAAAAACACTTGGATGTTTATGAAATGAAATGAATGCAACATATGGAAAATGAAAGAAGAAATGATCAAGCAATGTTCTAACATGTCCTAAGATGTCTAAAATGACATACAAATGCTTGAAATGTCATGGCAAGTGATGCGTGTTTTTCGCAAGTGTACGAACACGTCAGAGTAATATAAAGATTGTCGAATCTACAGAGACCAAGTGTCAATCTATCGTACTTGTTGTTATGGTGTGTATCTAAGGCAACTGAATATAAGGGTTTTAAGAAGGGTGCAATGTAAATAAAATAATAATTTTAAACAATAAATAAAAGACAGGCTCGAATGTAATTCACGTAATCAATAGATGATCCAGTACTTGTTAATGGAACTACTTATGGGCAATGTTTTCTGCTTTGAAAAGAACTAATTTAACAGGAACTATCGCTTTCGCGTATTTAGAACCGAGTTGTACTCTCTAATCAACCCCTCCTATTGTCACGGATAAAAAGGTGCATACTGCGTTAGAGTAGTAAACCTATTTTTAAGAAATATAGTATCTTAAATAAGTTGAAAAGTACTTTAACCTGGATTTCTTAGCAAAAAGAGGTTCTCACGAACCAGACTCTAAACTTCCTAACGCGTCCGAAAATCGTTTTAAAATCTCTTTTCTTTTTAATTTAAAAACTCCTAATGAACTAGACAAAGCGCTTTTGGCTGTTTTTGAAATAGTTAAAAACAATTACTTAAATTGAAAGATAAAATAGCCCTTAAGTGTTTCCACGAACAATTGTACGGATTACTGGTTTAATTACGATCCTTACATTCTAACCTTTATGGATTTAGTTAGACATAGTAAAGTAAAAGTTCTTTTTATAATTTTTCATAAAAGTAATTTAGTGCGAGTGCGGTAAGTAAATAAAAGTAGTGCGAGTGCGGAAAGTAAATAAAAGTAAAGCGAGTGCGAGAAATAAAGTAATTTAAAGCGAGTGCGGGAAAATAAACGAAAGTAAAGCGAGTGCGGGAAATAAATAAAAGTAAAGCGAGTGCAGGAAATAAATAAAATAAAGTGCGAGTGCGGATAATAAATGAAAGTAAAGCAATGCGGAAAAGTAAAATACGAACTGGAATTAAAATGGCGGCAGGATTAACTTCCTCCCAGAGTGCTCCAAAACTCGATCACACAGACAGATTACAGACTCGATCACTCGATTGCAGTAACACCCCGATGTGGAATGATAACTGCTTTAAAACTGATATATGCCTAAGAGATTCTAAGTTTGGATGAAGAAAAACGAAAATCTAAGGTCCTATTTATAGGAAAACTAAATTCAGGAAAAGACCAGGATGCCCCCTCCACTAAAAAGTGGAGGGAACTGTTTTTGCCTTGTGGCGCCCGCCACAAGGTCATGGCGCCCGCCACAAGGTCATGGCGCCCGCCACAAGGTCATGGCGCCCGCCATGAGACTGATAGGGAATGGAAGAGTGGGGATCGTGGGTCTTGGCAGTTGTGGAGTGGTCTTGAGACGTGGCCACGTCATGGCAGACCCCATGGCGCCCGCCACGGTGGATACCGTAAGTGTAAAACGCTGAATTTCTAGGTTTTCGTCCGTTTCCACTCCTTTTTCGCTCCTTTTCTCGATTTAGGCCCCGATTACATAAAAAACCTGAAAACAAAGAAAAACAAATTAATAACATAACAAAATAGCAATAAAAGCTAAGGATGCATGCGAAATCGGAGTCAGAAATACGGTGAATTTTAGTTTGATCAGCAAGTTCATGTGGTGATGCTATGCAAAGAAGAATGCAAATGAACATGAGAAATTAGGGTTTTATGAACATGTGAGATGCAAATGAGCAAAACAGAAGCATGCAACATGATAAAAGGTTGAAATCAAGCTCAATCAAACCCTAAACCTATACAAAGTCAAACCCCAAAGGAGAAGGTCAGAAGCCTAACCTATTGAAAGTTATGATTTTCCTAAGTTTGCTAGGGTTTTTGGGTGTTGCAAAAGGAAAAATGCAAATCAATTTGAAAATGCAAGATAAATTCATGAGGAAAATAACCTAGAAACTACATACAATATGTGAGACAATGCAAAAAGAATCAAGTTCAAACTCTTCTTGGTTAGGCAGAAATGATTTTTCAAAGTTAGGCTTAAATATTGTGATTTTAAAGACCCTTAATTCAAAGAAAATTGGGAAACTATGATCAAACCTAAAAAGAAATTTGTATGAAGAGTATGAAAATGTTTCTAAATTGCATTGGAATGGTTCATGATTTTTTTGGTGATTTTTAGAAACCTAAATGCATTTTTAATTAATTAAAAATAACATTTAAATATTTTAAAAATACTTTTTATATGCAAAAAATAAAATAAAAATCATTTTCAGGTTGAGAAAAATATTTAAAATCAGAATGCAAAGTTTCATATTTTTGTGATGAGTTTTGGTATTTTAAAATAAATATGCAAAAGATATGAAATAAAAATGAAATAAAATGGATTTAATATGAAGTCAACGCATCTGAAGGCTGAGGTTCAAACTTGGCTTGACTGCGCGTGCAGATATGAGGCTGGGAATGAATATGGCTAAATGAATTAATTAAGAATTAGGGTTAAGTGGATG
This sequence comes from Lathyrus aphaca, assembly GCA_963966055.1. NCBI lineage: Eukaryota > Viridiplantae > Streptophyta > Magnoliopsida > Fabales > Fabaceae > Lathyrus > Lathyrus aphaca. Next base: position 415,002,403 of record OZ014525.1, read on the forward strand.
CATCTGATCCATCCAAACAGGCGGCAAACAAAATCCAAAGGCCAATATTCAAACTGATGCGCTAACCCTAATTAATTAACCTAATCACTTTCAGGTGACCGAATCAAACTCCGACCAGTCAAAATATCAACTTCTTCCCTAGGTCACTAACCATCAAATTTCTTGCCCAGAAATGATCCCCAAACATCATATATCATGAATCCACAAACAAAACACATTTATCATGCATAATAAAGCTGAATCGAAGCAAAAACAACTTAGGTTAAAAAGTTTCAGAAGCTTCATACATGGTCATTTCTCAACCATTTTCAAAACAAATCATACCAGAGTGATCAGCTAAACATGTGGAATCATATTTTAACTTAAATAGCAAAGTTCTGGAAAAAAATGTTCTTGGTGACTAACTGAGTTGAAGCTTTGCAAACTTGATCTTTCTGACCTCTTCCTTTATGCAAAATGCCTCCAATGATCACTTTCATGCTTCTAAAAGGCTTGAATGGAGTTTAAATGAGCTGGTTTGAGTGTTTCAGTTCTGAGAGGTGAGAAATCGTGTTTATGATTCAGTGGCTTTTAGATCATGGTGAAGGGTGGGAAATGATCTTTGACTGTTTTTGAGTTGATTGGTGGAAGAAGTTTGAAGTTTTGATGGTTGTGGAATGAGTTTCAAAGAGATGAAGGTTTTGCAAGTTTTTGTGCAATCTGAGTTATGGATGGATCCAGGCTTGAATGTTATGTGTTTTGTGTTGCTTGAGGTTTGTATAATGTGTTGTGATTGGTCAGAAAGTTGGTAGTGGCACAGCTTGATTGGTATGGTATGTTTTGCAAAATGTCAAGGAAAGTGTACCACAAGCATGGGCTCGGGTCAGAGGTGTTTCTATGGCATGTCCTGCCTCAGCTTGATTCATGGAGGACCATGGGATTGAATTTGATGAGCTATAACACTTGATTCATGAGATATCATAGCTTTTGCAATTTCCCCTTTTTGGAAATTTTGTGAAGATTAGGCATGAAAACTTGTGATCCAAGGCACAAATTTGTTCTTGCAATGTTGTATGAACATGTTATGTCATATTTGGGCACATTAGAAGTCATGTAGAAGCTTGAAATGCCAATATGCAAAAATCCCTCTTTGACATGAACTTGAAAATTATGTGATTTTTGCCAACTTTGAAAGGCCATATCTTGAGTTCTAGGATGAATCAAGACATGTTCTTGTACTTTTTTTAAAAGGGAAAGACCTAATCTACAACTTTCATGCCCAAGAATTTTTCATTTGAAGCATTTTTTATCATGAAAGAGGAGGTTGAAAATCTTTCCCAAAATGGAAAGTTTACATTTCAAGTCATTTCCAAAAATGGCAAGTTTGCAATTGGCTCAAAATTCTTCAATCTTGTGAACTTCCAACCACTTCTAAGATCAAATAAAGATCATTGAACTTCAATTTGATGAAAATGACCCTTTGGTTCCATTGTTGGGGGTCTCAGATGCCCTGATTTTGACTTAACTTGCTCAAGAAGTTACCCAATGATCAAATGGCTTCCACAATGAATTTCTTCATCAAACTTGGTACACATGATCTTTATAACATATTAAGAACATTAGAAACAATAATGACCAAAAAATTTGGAGTTAAGGCCTCTGAAACCAAAACCCTAATTTTGGTCATCTGTGTAGTGAAAACCCTAGCTCTGCTTCCATGCCTTTGCCAATTCTTGTGATCCCTTGACTTTCATGAACTTTGGGGAGCATAATATGATCATATAACACACATGGACCCTCTTGGAAAGCTTTAATACCATTGGGATGACTCAGATGGATTCTTGAATTGATCAGATCACAAACCCTAGATGCAGATGAAATTGAACTATGCAGTGAAGCCAATATGCAATATTAGAGGTAATGCTTATGTTAAAAAAAAGATGAAAGATCACAAGCCATGGTGTGATAAAGAGTGAGGGCAAATTTGGAGTGTTTACAGCTTCTCCTAATGCTTGTTTGATTTGTGTTTATGGGGGTGTTATATGCTATGTGTGCTTTTGTTTTTGCTTTATTTATTACTTTATGTACAACTTTATTTATCGCATTTACTTTATCGCTTTCATTTACCGCTTTATGCATTTCATTTTTATTATCATATCATCTATGCTGGTTTGTTGGTTTGCCTTGGTGGGAGGGGTATTCTAGTAAGAAAGGTCCAACACAAATGCCTGAGTGACAGACATAGGATTAGAGTGGCTTCATATTCTTTCCCATTCCATTTCGGTCTGGTGCGGGAATATGAAACACAGTTCAGACATGGGCTTCTTCTTGTGCTATGGATCTCCTATAGTGCCAGGGCTATCTAGGAAGCATGATAAGTCTGTATGACCTTTTTAGATGACCTTCAGCATCTGAGGTGAATTAGAGGAGGATTCTTTATGATTAGGGTAAACAATGTACCTCCGGTTTAGAAGTGTTTACACTTCTCATAATAGATCTGAACCTGAGGATCCATGTTCTAGAACAATACCTGTGAGTGGGTGGGGTTTGTTTATAGGTTTGAAGGAACCATTGGCCTCATCATACCCTGTTACTAGAACTTTGTTAAGGTTATACTGATTTTGGGTTGATTCTTATTAAACCCTGGACTTGTGACTCTTTATTTGAGTCCCCCACCTGGTTACTGGTTCTCAAACCTTCATCCGGAATTCTGAACACTCATGGACCCTATCCAGAGGCAACTGACAATCTAGCACCTGATCATAAACCCCTACATATCATTCAACATACATCATATTGCATCATTTTAACATTTGTCTATTTGTTCTACAGGGTATCCCCATCTTCTTTAGTTTGGTTTTGACCATTCTTCTGCTCAGATATCTTCTCCAACACTTCTTCAGTTGTCTTCTCCAGCTGTCTGCATCAGCTATCTGCATCAGTTACCTTCTCTAGTTATCTTCATCAGCATATCTTCAGTATGGATTCAACCAGGAAAAGCAACATCACTTACCACTTCTTTGAGTACCCTCTAGCAGGCATCAGAAAGATACAAGCTCTCATCACTCATGATCATGTCCCCTTATTCAGAGAACATTATGGTGGTATCCTGGACATGATCATGGACCTGGATGCATCATAGAGGAGCATGATTCACATCTGTCTTCAGTTCTATGACCCCCCCCCTCTCCGTTGCTTCACTTTCCCAGATTTTCAGATTGGTCCTTTGTTGGAAGAGTATTCAATGTTATTGGGTGTCCTATCAGAAGAGGAATACCTTTCAACCCTGAAATGACCCCTCCAAAAAATGAAGACATAGCTAAGGAACTACATCTGGAAGTAACTACTATTGATGAGCATCAACTTCCAAGGCTAGAATCCCAGGCCTTCATTTGGACTTCTTAATCACTCTAGCTACCAGTCATGCTGCAACAAGGAAGTGGGAAACTGTTTGTGCTCTCTTGGCTCTTTGTATATATTGTATCATCTTGTTTACGGACGAGCCTAAGTTTATAAGCAAGAATTCCATCCACATATTTATGCTCAAGAATCCAGTTCCCACCTTGTTGGGAGATTTCTATTACTCAGTGCATCAGAGGAATGAGAAGCAGAGAGGGAGACTGGTGAGATGTTGTGCACCTCTCTTCCACAGTTGGCGTATGAGACATATGCCGAAGACGGAAGCTTTCCTGAATCCACATCAGTCAAGGAATTGGGCTAAGAGGATGACTGCCCTTACTTCAGAGGACATCAGGTGGTGTACTCATAACACCAAGGGCAGAGACATAATTACAAGCTGTGGACATTATCCTAATGTGCCTCTTATTGGAGTGAAGGGTTGCATCAATTACAATCCTTTTCTATTCATAAGACAGTTGGGATACACATTGATACATCCACCAAAGGAGCAGGACTTAGAAGAGTCTCTTTACTATGCTATTCTGAATAATCATGCCACCGTCCGACAAGCAGCCTGGGCTTGGGACCACATACAGACTAAAGGGACTGCTATTCTGGGTAAGTGTAACAACATAGCTTCAGCTCAGTATATTGAATGGTCATGCATCAGAGGACAGATCACTCGCATGCCATTCACCCTGGAAGATGTGCCAGGGCCATCAGCAGTAGAGCCTGTAGCTGTCGTACCTCGAAAAATACGATCCTCGCGCCGACCGCGGAACAGATGGAAATAACAGAGTCGCCACCTAATTATGTTTATTCTAATGAAAGAATAGGAAGATATAGATAAAACCTAATACAGAGAGATGGATAGAACAAAGGTCATCGAAACCAAATTCTAAGCTCGAGAGTCGGTTACATAAGGGGAAGGTATTATCACCCCTTATGTCCGTTGTACTCAACGGGAACCTCTTAGTTTCACTTGCGATTTAATGTTAATTTATTCTTTCTGTTTTCTTAGAATAATAAATGAGAATGATTATAAATTAAGGTTAATAAGAGAAATGGATTATTTTAATCCTAGGGTGCTCGACAGGGATTGAGATCCGTGTGCCTACGTATTCCCTTGTGCAATGGGAAAGTCAGAGCCTCGTAGTTCGCGGTACTAAGGTTCGTTGGTTATTTTGTTTTAATGAATAGTTGTTTGAACCGCATTCTGACTGCTAAGCGTTGGCTTGTCTGCTCGCGATAGGAGGCGGAAGCTCTAGCTTGTTTACGAGATAGAGGGGATTTAAACGATGTTCGCTTTTAAAAGATGTTTGATCTGGTTAGGGTTTTTAAGAATGAAAGGGTAAATAAACTGCGTCTTGAAGGGCAAGCCTCAGGAGAATTTATTCGAGAATTCGAGGAATGCTAGATTCCAGAATTCAATTCTTTCATTATTTAATGTGTAGATTAAAAGTTTTAATTACGAAAATTCGAATGAACCGCATCCCGCGGGGCGAGCCTCAGGAGTGTTCATTCAAGAATTCGAGGAATGCGAGACTCCAGAATTCAGTTATTCTGTTATTTAATTATGAAAATATTTGAATGTCGAGTTCGGAAAAGTTAGATGGCGAGGCACGATGCGCTCGGCTTACGTGGTTTACGAATTGATTAAAGCGATAACCAAAGAAATAAATTAAATCGCGATAATTAAATCGGAACAGAATAATATATATAAATAATTAAATTAAATCAAATTTAATAAAGTACTTGAATAATGGAAATAAAGTAATAAAAAAATAGATTACTAAATTAAATTATTTGTCGAAATGGAATAATTAAATAAAATGCCTCATATTGATTAAATTTCCCGATTTTATAATATCGGAAATAATTTAATCGTTGATTATATCATTGGCCGTAAAAGTGAAATAAAGTCAAAAAATAATAGCAAATAAAGAATTGGCCTCATATTTAATTTAAATAACGTCGATTTATTCAAAATCGAATATTTAAATATTTATTCATTGGCCAATAAAATAATAATAAAATTAATAATAAAAATGGATCTAATAATAAATTAGAAACTACAAAAAATAGAAAACAGTCTCATATTGATTCGGACAACGTCGATAAATTGAATGTCGCGAATCGGACGGTAATATCATAGACCAAAATGTTAATAAATCAATAAATTGATAAAATAATAAATAAAGAAAAATCGGCCTCAAATCGGTTTAGATAACATCGCTTAATGGAATATCGATAAACCATATTTTTTATCATAGGCCCCTAAAAATAATAAAATTGAATCAAACAAAAATTTAACAAAACTAAATAACATAATAAAATAAAATGTATTATTGAAAACTAGGCATAAATAATCTTATTATAAAAGATAAACTAAACAAATAAAAAAAGAAAAATAAGAGACCACGAGAACTCTGGGTCATCCTTGAATGGTATGCCCAATCGACCCATCCGCTCTTATCATACTCATTAGGTCATTAGACCCGGTCCATTTGTTTTGCCCACATCCAGAAATAATATTGAAAGAGAATGAGTTAACCCTAGCCGCGTATGGGTAGAAAGTCCCAACAGAAGAATCAACAAAACCAAGTCATAAAAACGACACCTTCTTTCACGAATTTTTCTGTATCTATCATTCAAATCAGTTAAATCTTCATAGAAAATGCAAACATCATCGTTTCATTATCATCACCACATGAAGAAAAATGGACCAAATGAAAACCTACTCCCCAACTCACTAACCCTAAAGCCCCGAATCATTATACTCAGAGCCAAATACAAGTGCAATCAAAGTGAAAATGATAACAACAATGAAGATATCGAGAGGTCTACCACTATCAGATGTTATGAGGGTGACTATCAGGTAAACCACTCTTCGCTTTGCTCAATACTTGTTCAATTTTCTCCTTCGCCTCCGTTGTTTTCCTCTTCGTGTTGCCTTTGTGTCTTCTGATGTTTATTGTTTGAATGGCTTAGCTCATGATTGTTGAGTTTCAGTGTGAAAACTCAACAATCTAGGCATATGAATAGAGCTTTGCTGATTAGGTTGTTTTTCTGGGAGGAATTTCGCACAGTGACAGTAGAGGATTTCTGATTGTGTGGGCTAAGGTTCTCCTCCCTGATTGAAAATGATTGAAATGGTTTTACAGTGGAATATTCATGATTTGGTACGTGTGAATTCTTGTGAGAGAATGGTGAGGTACGTGTGAGTGAGCTGTAAATTTAACAATCTGTTAGAGAGAATCTTCAAGTGAATTTGTGAGAATTGTGTGGGGACCTTAGGTGGTGAGTCATAGCTTTGTTTTGTTTGTAGTGTGCTTCTAGATGATGTGGTCCCTAATGAAATTCTCATTGATTTTTACCACTGTGAACTTGTGATTTTACTGATACAAACCCTTTTTTACTACTTGTAAGACTTGCTAGAATTTTGCGAACTAATCCTTTCTTTTTTTCTTCAGGTGTACACTTATAGGAATATGTCTGAGAAGATGATTATGTGAACTATTGTATTAGTTCGACGTTAACTTGGAAAATGAAGCTTGACAAGTTTTGGCATGAATTGTGAAGCGAATTTGCATTAGATGCATTCTTTTCATTATTCTGATGGTAACTTGCATCACTCAAAAATGATACTTCATGGCTCTCTATTTTCTTGCTTGGCTTATGCATTTGCTGACTTCTTTTTGCAGGTTTAAACAAGGAGTCTCAATGTTATGAAGCATGATAGAGATTCAGACCTGGAAATCTTGTATATTGGTGGGATTTCTCTTTCCATTCTTCTGTGCTATTTGGATGAATCATACGGATAAAGGACAAAAGTGTAAGGATGAAGCTGACTTGGTTGTTTCATGGTATTAGTATAGCATTGATTTGTATTAGATGCTACTTCAAAAAAATCTGCACATATTGCTCTTTCTTCTTTCAATTTCTGTATAAAATATGAACTCATAGGTCTTTTGGCATGAATATCTTATCTTGCCTGGAACTAATTCTGATTGTTGGTCGTGCTAGGGTCATAATTTGTGCGAGGGATTCAAGCCACCCTGCTCATGGAATTAGTTAAGAGAATAAAGTAGCAACTTGGTTTATGAAAACTTGCATAGAGATGGTGAGAACATGAAGTTTGGTCTGGACTTGGTGCTTAAGATCGTCTCTTCTCTTTCTTGTTTGTGCTTTTGCTTACTCTTTGAAATGATAATCTTTATTAATACCTTGCAGGCTTGGTTATGGAAGCATACATCATGAAGAATGATGGTCATTCGTAATTGGTAATCCGGTGCATTGGTTTGGATGGTTATGGAGGCTACACAGTTGTTGAGGGGGTCTCATTTAAGGTTGCATTGAGGGTTGTTGATCCTGCTGAGGCCATTGCTGCCACGGCAGCTGCTGATGCTGAGAAAATTGTTGCACAGATGTGGGAGGGTTTATCTGAGCTGGTGGTAACTGGTATTTCTTGTGTACCCGTTATGAGAAAGACTTGGAGAAGGGAGGCTGCAATTGTAGTTAGCAACGCGAGGAGTCTTGTGGGTGTTATAGACGAATCCTGAAACAGTTTTAGATGTTGATGAAGGCTTCACATTGGTAGCAGCTGACTTTGAGAAAGTTACTCTTTCGACTTGGTTCATAGATGAAGTTATTGGTGGCTGCAAATGCTTGACGGCAAAGTCATACACATTACAGGTTTGGCTACAATCATGGATTATTTATGCCCTGATTTGGATTTCTTTGTTACCATAATTATGAGTATGCTGATTTTTACTCCTCTTAACAACCTTGCTTTGAAGTGGATCACTTGCTATAATTATCAATGATTGTCCTTGTCCACGGGTAGAATATGAGAGCTCTCTACTTTGCTGATTTTGATGTAACCATGAGGACTCCTGAGAGATCTTATGCAGACTGAATTCTGACCTCAAAGTCTGGACATACTTGCAAGAAGGGGTAGGTGATGAACTGTGATGAAAAGATAGATAAAAACCATAGTTTCTTTAGACTATCATTTTGCTTGTGTTTTCATAGAAATTTCCTTGATGTGCATCCTTTTGTCTTCGCAGACTATTGGTGATATGTTAAAATGATGAATCAATGGAACATAGGCAAGGTGTGAATTTGGAATGGATCTAATTTGTGACATCCAAACTTGCAGGAAGGGCTCTTGTGACTGATGATGGAGTTTTGGTAATTAAATCTTATAAATACTTATGTTTACTGCATACTACTCATTCATTCTGAACATTCTGACCTTGAAAAATGATTTGATCTCTGGTTTGGTATTTCAAGCTATTGTATATGGCTTTATGATATCTGTTATATTTTGTGCACTACTAACAGGGAAAGAATTTTATGCAGGCGTTTTAAAGCTCGTGCCGTATTCAGAGCTACCTCAACACAAGATTTCCAAACAGTTTGATGATCGGATCAAACACGTGAAGGACATAATATCCATTCTCGCGAAATTTCCATACTAGGAAACAACTAGTCTAATACTCTGAGCAATTTACACTTGGAAGGGGTAAAAAAAATATCTCAAATGTCGTAAGATCTTCTGCAAAATCAACGAGAATAGCAAACATCATCCAATTGAACACGGTACAGACGTGTTTCAAAACAGGGTAATATTCGGATTTACACTTTGGACTTTTGATAGCACCTTTTGGCCATATCCTTTACTATGTGTTTGGAACAAAGGATGGCATATTAATGAATAGCATAACTTGTAACATGAACATTAAGCATGACAAAAAAATGTGGGATATACCTCTCGTTTTGTATAAGTATTCATGAATTTTGTTTTGTATGTCCTGATGTATAGTTGAATAGATTTCTAAGATGGTTCTCATGTAATTTTCATAATTTGAACTTCATAGCATCTTTGTACCAAGTTATCATGATAATAATTTAACCACAACCTTAATTAGTTGAAATGATCTCAAACACAAACAATCTTAATAACCGTGCAGACTTGATAAAAAAACTTAACCATGACCAAGAGAACCTTTGGAATAAAACACTTGCCTTGGACTACTTCATTGCCACCAACGATGTGCACTAACTAACAAGTAGCAACCAAAGATGGATCCTGACCCAAGATAAACATGCATCCAAGCCCAACAAAAATACCATTTGAAATCCATGATCCAAAACTCGATAAACCACCCTACTAAAATTAAATCTTGAAACCAATGGATCATGGACTCTAAAAAACGACATGGATCTTTCAACCAACTCATATGACTTGGATATTTCAAACCCCTCTAAATCCATTCCAAAAACAAAAACTCCACTTAAAAAAGAGAGCCTTAAAAACCAACACCAATTGATTATGCCTTGAAATACTTGATCACGGAAATGAACCCTGTCTTTATTTGAACTTAACGTACCTACACACTTGTTAGTCACAAAGAGCATGTACACACTAAATACACAACCTATTTTTGAAAGATCATGGCCATAAACCAAATAATCTTTCAAAGATAAAAAACAAAAAAAAAGTAGGACAAATTTGGGGTATGACAGTAGCCACAGTGAGTCTGGAGGAATTTGAGAAGCTGAAAGAGAGGAATGCCCCACTTTCTGAGGCTCTGAAGAGGACCCTTTGGGAAAGGAATGATAGTCGTCTGGACAATGAAAGGTTAGAGAAGCTTCGTATCAAGCATGTGACTAAGATAGAGAAGATAGAGGACTTTATCAGAAAAGACCGAGCAGGGGAGTTGGTATTGAAGAATGCTTGCAAAGAAGCCAAGATTCAGAAGGCCAGAGCTGAGCATTACCTAGAAGAGAGAAAGGGTAGGTGGATCAGGATTACTGAAGCTCGTTTGCAAGAAGATCAGCAGATGCATGCTAAGATAGAGCAGTTGGAAGCCAATGAGAAAAGAAGCCAAAAGACACTATTAGCAGCTCAGAAGGAAATCTCTGAGCTGAAACTCCAGGCGGGGTTGAAGAGATCAAAAGAACAATACAAGTACCAGAAGTTGACAAGTACCATTGCAACCAGAAACCTTCTTATCAGGACTATCACAGAGCATCCATTTGGACCAGTGACTGACGCTCTCCTGAAGGAAGTCAAGGAGGATGACTTTGGGTTGGATGTTTCATTTCTCTTTTTCTTGTATTTTATTTTGGTTGTACTTTAATTCTCCATGGTGATTTTGTTTGTATTCTTGACTTGATTGTATTCGGACCCACCATGGTAGCTTATTGTGTTGTAATCATATACTATGTATTTTGGTATTTTGTAATATTATGGTTTATGTGTTACCTAGATCTTCTTTTGGACTTTGTTCACTTCAGCATCTCCATCATTCCCAGAGGTCTGGAAGGTCAAAACCAAAGAGCCAAACTGGATACCCTCTAAAGACAAAGAGACATACTGCATTGCATGCTAACCTCATTCTTTGTGTTGCAGGAGTTTTGTTGTTGTTTTCTCACTTTGCTATTGTTTTAGAAAATATTGCTCGTAGGAGTGTCGTTCCCGTTAATCGCATCCACCGGTATCCAACCAGAAACAACCTTCCGAGCTTACAGATGGATCAACTTCAGCAAGAATTGACAGATGTGAGGACTCAGATGACTGATGTAAGGACAAAAGTGAGAACCCAGATGAATCAATTCATGGGCGTACTAGTAACAATGCGCACGATCAGCCGCAAGCAAATCCACCAGAGTTTGGGCCCTACATCAACCCTGAAGTTAATGTTATTGGAAATACCCAGAGAAACAATGGAGATCGTGTTCTACAGGTAGATCCTCAGGACGAGCAGTTTACAGTTGTCGCTCCCCGGATTTTCATCCCGGTGCAAACGCGAACTGTCGGCGATGTTTAAGATTGAGGTTGAATAGAGTCGCCAACTAGGCATTTTTATCCCGAAGGAAAGGTAATGCTTCATAAACCTGGAAGGGTATGGATAAGATGTTTTCTAACAAAAGAAACTAAGAAAGGGGGTTAGTTACGACCTGGGAAGGTATTAGCACCCAGATCGTCCGTCGTACTCGACGGGATCCACGCTTACAAGATTGTGTTTGAAACGGGTAGTGTATGTGCTATCTGTGTGCAAAAGCTAGGGAAAGAAAGTATAGGTGTCAATGCAAAAGGTGTGAATTGCTCAAGAATTAAGGCTTAAAAAGAAGGCTGAAAGAGGGGGAAGACACGGAAACTTTTGTTCGATAACTGTTAAGTTATGCCTACGTATCCTCTCGTGCAATGAGGAAGTCAGAACACTGTAGTTTGACACAAAGAGACTGGGATGATTTTGACTATGAACCACTTACTTGTCTATGCTCAAGTGTATGACTCGTCTGGCTAGAGTGCTAACTGTCTTGCATTAGACGGAAGAAGCAAGTTCTCGTTTTTAGAGTGAGTGTGATGGGAAAAGAATCCCGGAGGAGACGCTTATTGTTTGTTTTTGTGTTTTCATTTTTTATTGTTTTTGGTGTTTTGCATAAGGTAATGAGCTTAAGCCTTAATCAAGGGTCGTACTCTCATTATATCACCCCTGATTAGGGATAATGAGCCTACTTAAGTGTGAGATAAGCATCTCAACTTAATTACCTTAATGACGAAGGATTAAGATCATTAACCTACTTGTGATTATTAAGATGTTTTTTTGGGTTTTGATTAGTGTTAAGTAATGAGTTTAATCTCTAATCAGGGATTAGTGAACTCATTACACCATCCTAAGAGAAGGATGATAGATGAGAACACTTAAGCTGAGAAAGACTCCTCAACTTAATCCATGGTTAGGGATTAAATTCATTATATAACAAGCCTTTATTAAGTGGATTTTAATTAAAGGGTGAGATTAAGAAGTGGATTTTATGTTTGTAAGACAACTTGAGGGGGACTTGTCCATTAAACACTAGGGTTAGTGTCGTACCTCGAAAAATACGATTCCTCGCGAACGCGGTCGCGGCTAGGCTGACATGAGAGTCGCCACCTAATTTTATTTATTCCCGAAGAGGGAAATGGTAAATATAGATAAAACCACCGAGAAGGGATAAAACAAGGTCATTGCAAATCATTGTCAGGGTTCGGAAGTCGGTTATGTAGGAGGAAGGTATTAGCATCTCCTACATCCATCGTACTCGATGGGAACCATCTAGGTTGTCACGCGCGAAGGGATGTCTATACTTATGATTACTTTTTGAACTAAAGGGTTTATTGAACTTAGGGGCTCGACAAGGATTGAGATCCTCGTGCCTACGTATTCCCTTGTGCAATGGGAAAGTCAGAGCTTCGTAGTTCGGCCTGATATAGGTGTTGGTTGTTGATTTTATCACCTTTCTTCGATGAAAGGATTTAGGAGTCCATTTGCACTAAAGACTATGGATAGTTTATTTCTTCCAACAAGACGAACGTCCTGCGCCGAAATAATCGGAGCGAGTAACGAGAGCTCGTTATCCTCCTTTCTACCGCTTAAGGCTCGTGGCGTGCAATTTTCCTCATATTTATTTAAGTGTTTTGTTTCCTAAGACCACTTTATGTTGGGTCAAGGGTTTGGATCTAAAAAGTAACATTTCGGTTTCTGAAGTTTAAGGTGGATGCAAAGAGAAATTATTTGTTGGTTTTGTTGGCGAGGCACAATGTGCTCGGCTCACAAAGTTTGAGGAACTAAACTAAAGACTAACTATGGAAAACAAGCGCGATGCGTTGATTCGTTAAATTAAAAAATGTTGAGAAAGGTGTAAGGTGCAAAGTTCGTGCAGATGGCGATCGAGGAATGATCGACTTACGTGTGTCTATGAAGTACGTACGAATATTTATTTGGCGTTAGACCAAAGATTTCGCTTATCTTTGAAATAATTAATCTTAGTGTGCATTCATTTTTTTATGAGCAATTTATCGTCAAAAATGCAAAAGTAATCACACAAGCATTCATATCATTATATCACAAGCCAGGAAGATCGAGCATACGCAAATATTCATCACACACACAAAATCGAACAATAAAAAAAACTAATTAATTAAATAGCAATATTTAATTAGATTAACTATCAAGTTCATTAATCTAATTGAACAAAAAAAACTATTTAATTAATCTATGAATTTTTCTTTTTTTTGATATGGAGAAAATAATTAATTTAAACAAAGTTATTTAATCAAATTAATTAGAGAAAACTAAAAAATTTAGTTAAATAAAATAGTTTAGAATTTTAACTATTTCTCTTGTTTTTTAATTAACATCTTTTAAAAAAAAGAAGTCAAAAGAAGTATGGGTATGCCATGAAAAATATGGATCCAGTCTTATCTGGTTTGGGCTCGGTAGCAATCCGATTGCCCTTCATGGCCCAATCGGATATTCCAACAAAAACAAGATCTACAATTTGAACAAACCCTAGCCGCATGTGAAAGGATAAGGGAAAGTCAACAGCCAAAAGGCAATGAAAACCAGCGGACAAATGGCTCAACATTCGTTGGAACACGTGAATTCAAATTTTGAAGAAAAAACAAAAAAAATCAAACAAAAATTAAATATGCTTAGACTGGTTTACATGAAGAAAGAGAGAAAATAACAAAAATGATAAGCGTGAAGCGCGATTTAGAAACCCTCAGCCTATCTCCATTTGAACAAATCAAAACAACAAAACCTAAAGCCCTCCCCCTTTTATCTTCTTCAACCTCACGATCGACTCAACTCCGCGGTGTTTCTCCTCACGAGAGACATCCGCTTCATAACATCATCACCATTATTATTATATTTTGGTCTAATCCGACACAAATTCAACCACCAACTCAAATGTAACCTAAATCCCCAAATCAGAAAAAATGCTCAGCAATATATTACTCAGGATAGCAAGAATGGAGATAGTAGAAGCAAATGAAGGGTAAGAAATATACCAATTCAATGGGAAACAACCACTTTGAGCTCAGGTATCCTTTCTTCCTTTCTGAATCACTCTTCTTCGTGTCTCCCTTTTGTGAGTTTTATACGCAATAAGATGAGGGGGAAGGCTTAGCTCGGGTAATTTCAGAGTTCTAATGATGAACTCTGAAAACCTTGAGAACAAGAGCTTTGAGTAGTTTAGGGTTTATGGGGATTTTTGGATTCGTAGATTTTCGTCATGATTCTTTTTCAATGTTCTGATACTTTTTCTGTATTTTCTGTGACAAGAATTTTTCAGGGTCCTCTCTCATTGCAAATGATTGGAGGGGTTTTATAGGGGATGATGGATACGTGTGGATGAGAGAGGAATTTTTTTATGATAATTCTCTTCATACGTGAGAATATTAGCTGTCCAAATCTTTGAATCCGTTAGAGCTTTTTGACAAGATTGTGTGGGGACCTCAACAGGGTAAGGGAGTCATTTCTATGATTTTGTCTGTAGTGATTTGGAAAAATCTTCCAGAAATAAGGTGGTCCCCTGTAAAAAAAAATCATGAGTATTTTACTGATGTAAACTCCTACTTCTACTGCCTTCAAACTCTTGACTTGTGACTTGATTTTTTTGAAGTTTGTTGATTCTGCTCCTAAATTCTCTTGGTGCTGAATGTTTTCCTTTTGTTTATTGTTTGTGAAATACTTCTCATAAATAGAAAACTAATGCTGCACATGATTGTGAATTTTTGCTTAGCTCGTATCATGTCTAGCTTTCAATGTTTGATTCAATTCCGTTACTGTTTCTCTTACTGACTCGTTGTATATTTCTGAATGTGAATGGTTTTGCAGGTTGAGGATGATATCACAAAGAGTGATTGGGACAAGTCTTGCCGCGTGAAGTTTGTACAACAGAGGACTTGTGGTGCTGGTGATTTATCTGAAGTTGCTTGGATGTCACGTCTTGAAGATGATTTCTCTGTTGATGACCATCTTCGTTGTTGTTCTAGTAATATGCAGGGTTGTCACAACATGGATGAGTCGATGAAGGACCAGAATTAGCATACATCAGAATTGGATGATGGTAGCAATGACTTTCAATTGGTTTAGAACATTATCAAGTCAAAACATGACAACCTCTTGTAAGCAAAGGTCGACTGAGAGATACGGTAAGACTTTGCCGTTTTAATCCTCACCTTTGACTTTTCTTCTTGAAGCATATCGCAATTCTGATTTCCTGTTCTGCGTTTTTCAAGTGTGGTTTTCATCAATTGTTTATATGCCCTTATGTTTGCTTGTGCTAACTTTTCACTCTTGTGCTTTTCTTAACCCATGTCATGATAGAATAGTAAGTTAAGCAGTTTCTGTTGCTGGTTGGGTCACCCCAGACTTCACCAACGGCTTAGTCAAGTTCTCTGGGGAGCAAACTTGATACTTCACTTTTCCAGAGGGTACAAGAAAAAACCTCTGCAAGTTCAAGTTTATCTGAGGTAAGACTAGTGGTGTCCATTGTTTTGCTCAGTACTTTCAGTGCAAGTTGAATTTCTTCTTCCCTCGTAATATCATCCTTGTAGTCCTGTTTTAGAATTAATTGCGCTGCCTGGTTGTGATTGCAGGGCTAAGGGATGGTAAACCAGTTAGAAAAGGTGTGGTTGAAGATACTCAGACATGCGTGGCCGAAGAGCATGGAGCCAATGTTGCTTCTGTCAAGTTGATCCAGCTTGTTTTGACAAAGAAAACACTGGTAAGGTCATTCACTACTGGAACAGGTCAAGAAGGAAGGACACCCCAGGTACGGCTAGCAAAATGTGCATCTCCAGCCAGTCAAAGAATCAATAACAAAGAAATTCTGGAGTTCTTGAAAAAGCTTATTTCTGAGCAGGCTGGAATCTTGGTAAGCAAAATCTCTGTCACGGCCAACATATCAACCTATGGAACTGATTCAATTGGTGTGGTGAAAGAAACTCAACAACTCTCAGACTTCCTCAGAGTTCCAGTTGCAGCTATTGATGTCTTCAGTGCATCCTGCATTCAAGAATTGGCCAATTTCTCAGAGAATCTTTTGTTGAAGTCTCAACCTCACCATTTGAGCAATCCCTCTTTTGCTCCCGAATATGAAACTGAATCTACTGAATTTGTCATGGATGTGTCTAAGTGTCATCAATGGAGTATATATGCCCTTCAATCTTTAGCACTTATTTTCATCCCTATCCTTTTGGTTTCTCCTGCTTATCTATCCATCACTACTTTTCAAAGTCTCATCACAAGCGTCGGTAAGTCAGCGTACGGAATTCCATGTTCCAACTATCTAATTTCACTTCCTTTAACTCCACTTTCTTGGATCCTTTGCATTGCTTCTATGTGCCTTTGCATTTCATTTTTTTGGAAACTCTTTCTTGAGGCCAAATTATGCTCTTATTCATGAAATATTCATATATTCAATATCTTTTGTCAAATGGTAGGCACTTTATAAAAGCCAGGAAATTTCTTCCAAGGTTCTGGCAACACACCTCAAAGGAACAGTGTTTCTGCAATACTGGTTTGAGATACTCGGTGCAAGAATCGGATCCTTAGTTTTGCTTGACATAGTCGACATCACAGACCCATCTCTGGTTTCCAATGGAGATGAAGCTGTCACTTCCGAAGGTGTTCGGGTTCAAAGCCATGATGTTTAAGAATGGAATTCTAAACCTCTATCCTATTAGGATTGGCTGAAATTCTTTCATTGGACCTTATGAAAGCATTTTCTGTGATACATTTTGTGGCAAAATTCCAGAATCAACAAGACCAATCAAAAAGTTCAAATACTTTGGCAACAATCCCTCAACTTCATCTGAAATGAACATTCATCTAAACTACAACTTCAGGTTTGATTTGTTGGCATTCTTGTAATGTTCTTTTTTTTAAGTAATCCTTGAGTTTCTTATCATGGTCATTGTGTTTTGCTTGTGCAGGTTAAGTTAGATGGTAGCAGCTTGCGTAGGCTTGCATTGGCTGGTATGTGTGAAGGCTTACTGAAGCACTTTTGATGACGATGCAGTGGCATGGAGCCAAGTATGATCTCATGATAGTCCTTGATGTCTTGGGATTTCGGGAACACTTCACTAGATTTCACATGATAGCTCTTCTTAGCCTTGTAAAATTAAGAACTTGGTATTTTATCACATGTGTAAATAACATTATAGTATTTTTTTTTTTGAATTTTGAATCCATTAGAAGTATTACTATATGGTATTCTTGGTCATGCCGCTCGTACGGACAACAACTATGCTTAAACTTGAGATTCTAAAAATTCCTCATCATAGAAAGCTCTCGGCCTTTTGTATCCTTGTTTTGCTGCAATGAGATCCCAGTTTCACAATACTTGAAACCTGTTCTTGTAGTATAATCCATGATTCTTAAATCATAATGACAAATGAAATTGGTCAACTATAATGTTTGTATCATGGAGCCTCATTTTTTTAAACCTTGCCTGTGAAACACGAATCATGGTGATCAACATCTTAAATTTGAGAAAGAACGAGAAAAAAAACTTATTATGGCTTCAAAGCATAATTCCCATCCTTGAGCACATTCCACATAACCTCTTGAGGAAGAATTTCGCCTATGTCCTCCATAAGTCCAACTAAAAAAGAGTAATAAACATTAACCGGGTCATGCTCTGAATTTTAAGGTTCCTGAACAAACTTGTTAGCTATAACGATCATATATACACATAATTTTATGACTTAATTCTTAAAAGATCATGGCCATAGGCCAAATGGTCTTTCAAAAGTAGAACCTAAAAGGGTAGGACAATTTTGGGGTATGACAGATACCCCTATCTAATTGGCTTGAGCCCGAAGGAGTGAACTGCTGCATAGAGTTCAATCATTTTAGGGTAGAAGTCGATTAGATATAGAAAAACCCTAAAATTTGTCCGACATGGGAGAAAATGCAACATCACTGAAATGGACATGAGGATAAGATTGGAAAATTGTACAAAATATCTGAGATTCTTCGTACTAACAAAGCAGTATCCCAATTCGATGAATAAACTTCTCCAAGTCGTACAAGGAAGCCCCTTATGAATTAGGATTTCTCCGGGGACAAGATCTTAACAAAACGTGTGATTCTTCGGGTCATGCGAAGCAGTTCCTTAACACTAAAGGCTCTTCGGAGAATGCCCAAGTCAATATCTTAATCAATAATGTTCTCTAATCCAACAAAGCAGCTCCTCACACTCAAGGTCCTCCGGTGATCCTTAGAGAAATATCTCAAACAATGGCATGATATTTTCTAGATCATGTGAAGCAGTTCCCTTTGGTCAAGGCTCTTTAATGACTCTAAAACAAGGCGTCTTAACAAGCATGAGCTTCTTTAGTCCATCAAAGCAGTACCTTACCAATGAAGGCTCTTTGCGGGCGTTAGAACAATATCTCGAATAAATGGGGTAAGATTTTCCATATCATGTGAAGCAGTTCCTTAAACATAGGATCTTCAGTGATACTAGAACAGTATCTTTACCGAACATGAGATTCTTCGGGTCTTGCGAAGCAATACCTTGTCGATTAAGGTTCTTCGGAGGATGCCGAAGCAGTATCTCAAACAATGAGATTTCCTGGCTCATCAAAGCAGTACCTTACCATAAAGGCTCTTTGGGAATATTTAGGGCAGTATTTCGAACAAAAATGGTATAATATTTTTCAGATCATATGAAGTAGTTCCTTATATTCAAGGATCTTGAATGATACTAGAACAGTATCTCCAACACAATATGAGATTCTTCGGGTCTCTGAAGCAGTACCTCAATCAAATAAGATTCTCCAATCCTTCAAAGCAGTACCTTAATCATAAAGGCTCTTCGGGAATATTTAGAGCAGTATCTCGAACAAGTGACACAAGACTTTCCATATCAAACGAAGTCGTTCCTTATATTCAAGGATCTTTGGTGATACTGGAACAGTATCTCTATCCCAATATGAGATTCTTCGGGTCTTGCGAAGCAGTACCTTAACGATAAAAGCTCTTCGGAGAATGCCAAAGAAGTATCTCGAACAAAATGGTATAAGATTTTCCAGATCATGCGAAGCAGTTCCTTATATTCAAGGATCTTCGGCGATACTGGGACAATATCCTTACCACAACATGAGATTCTTCGGGTCTTGCGAAGCAGTGCCTTTGCGATTAAGGTTCTTCGGAGAAAGCCAAAGCAGTATCTCGTTCAAACTTTTAGGATACTCTCTGCTTGGAGAGCAACAAAGATGAAGATGATAGGCATCATCATTATCAACTATAAAGTTGAAGAATGATTTGCTGGGGAATAAAATCTGTAAGCGTATGCGGGATATCATCTCCTCTCAGAGGAATACGATCAACTTAAGGAAAATCCTGGGTACATGTCTTGGATCCTGCTATGCTATTCTGATATAACTTCGCACATTGCATGATGTATAATGATTCTTATGAGAATGCAATGATAGATGATCCTAATGCAAATGTTTTGTCATATGCTAATGATTAATATGATTGTATCTGATGACATCCTTGTTTTCGGACATGAATGCTATGCATTCCATGCTTGTGACAAAGTAGATGATTGCATATGCTGGAGATAAGTTTTTTTGATAATTGCTAGGGATATTGGACTTTGGGAGATGTGCCAAACATGGTTGGGCTTCTAGCTTTCTGGTTGTTGCCACCATAGTGGACTTTTGGGAATCATGAGGGTGCCAATGAAATTGGACCTTTGCTTTTTAGTAGTTGCCAATAAAATTGGACTTTAGGTTATATGAGAGATGCCAACGTGGTGGACTTCCAGTTTTTTGGTGGTTGCCAATGGATATCGGACTTTGAGATGTGGTGGAGGGTATTAGATTTTCCAACACTTGGTACATGAGACCTTGATAAATTTGTGAGCAACAAAGAGAGAGACATGAGTGCCCCTGGTAAAGTTTCAACAGAAGTTTAACATTCGTCAATGGGATATGTTGTCTGTGAAGAAACAATCACCGTAACTGGCGATGATATTAGCTAACGGGAAAACTGTCACGTTCCTCTTATCATCCAAAAGATAATCGTACTACTTTTCAAGCATTGTTTATTATTATTTTTTTACCAAAATTTCAAAAACAGAGTTTATTAATAATAAACATTTTGAAAACAAACAGATAAAATAAAATGATTGAGTACAATTTGATGAGAAATTTCTCTTTTTATTGCCAAGACCCGCAAAAGGGTATAAATGTACATACAAATGCAATTCCTTAATGAGGTAATTGCTGTGCAAGAAAAGTACAATGATAATGACAATAAATGAAGTTCCCTTGAATTTCGACAATGTTATGATCCCTATATCTCTGAAAATCTCATCAGTTAAACTTTGTAGGAAGACGATTGGATGAATCCTTTTCTTTCGTAGTTCCCCGGGATCAAATGAATGTACGGAATATAATACTTTGCCTTGGAATTAGTCCCTAACTTTTTCCTGGATCGCCCTTTCGGGTTTTCAATCCACCGGGACGCCCTTTATTGCCTGAGCCGCCCTTTCGGGTTTTCAACTCAGCGAGCTATTTCTATTTTTATCCCTAATTTTTGCCTGGACCGCCCTTTCGGGTTTTCAGTCCACCGGGATAGCCTATTTTTGCCTAAGTCGCCTTTTCAGGTTTTCGACTTAGCGACTTTTATTCCAATCTTTCAGGCATAATATCTTTTAACTGCATCCGCATTCACGGGAGTAGAAAGTTCTTCACCGTCCATTCTTGCAAGAATCAAGGCACCTCCGGAGAAAGCTCTTACCACCACAAATGGTCCTTCATAATTAGGCGCCCACTTGCCCCTGGGCTCTCTATGCATGGTAGTGATTCGTTTAAGCACCAAATCACCTTCCTGGTAAGTCTGAGGACGCACTTTCTTGTCAAAAGCTTTCTTCATATGTCTCTGGTAAAGTTGTGCATGACATAGTGCCGTCATACGCTTTTCCTCAATAAGATTGAGTTCATCAAACCTTGTTCGGACCCATTCTGCTTCGTCTAATTTAGCTTCCATCAGAACTCACATTGAAGGAATCTCAACTTCTATCGGGAGGACAGCTTCCATGCCATATACCAAAGAAAAAGGGGTTGCCCCTGTCGAAGTGCGTACTGAAGTACGGTAACCGTGCAATGCGAAAGGCAACATCTCATGCCAATCTTTATACGTGATCACCATTTTCTGAATGATCTTCTTGATATTCTTGTTTGCAGCTGATCGGAAAATAGCAAGTGTACTATTTTTACCGATGTAGTAATAGAAGGGAGGAACCCCAAATATCGATCTCAAGGACTGCTTAATAAAATAAGTTCTTAATGATTAATTTCAATTGGACAAAAATTATGGTTTAAAGGTTTGATTTTAGATTAAATAAACGAAAGTTATTAAAACGTAGACTAAAACAAAGAGTTTTTACTAATATGAAAGTAATGCCAGGGACGGTGTATGATTCGTAGTGCAATGACTCAATGGTTTCTTAATTTTACAGAGATACGCTTTAAAAAGTGTCTTTCTTAAGTCGATAATGTTTTTCCAAAATTCCTTTAAAGAAAAACCATTGGTATTCTTCCTCGACCTTGATTCCTCAACGGTCAAAGAAGAATATCAAGCAATAATTCTGACATAAAAAGGTTTTCACAAAAATATTCCAATTCCTCAGTAATATTTATCGCGATACAATTTATGCAACAAGGTTAGGATGGTTGGTCAGACCAAATCCTAACCACGATCAATTATCCCATTTTCCAATAAAGACAAAGCGTTAAGGACGTTGCATAAAATAAAGAAACGGATTTAAAAGCATAATCTCAAAATGAAGAATTCAAATTGTCATTACATAAAGTTTGTTGAGCCACCTGCAGCAGTATCAATAAGCTGCTTTGTCTTGAGTCGCAACCCATTCACAAAGTTTTACATCTGCTCGGTCGCGTCCATATTATGAGTAGGACACAAAGTAAAACACCTTTTGAATCTTTTATAAGCATCTCCAAGTGATTCACCCTCTTTTTGTTTAAAATTGACTATATCATATCTTTTCCGGATGAACACTGAAGCAGGAAAGTATTCATTAAGGAAAGTTGTTTCCATCTCTTGCCATGTTGTGATACTCGCTGCGGGAAGAGAGTAGAACCACTCTTCTGCATCGTCGGTAAGTGTGAATGGAAACATCACAAGTCGTTTTGCCTCCTCTGAATGACCTTCGATCTTCAAAGAAGTGGTGGTAGTAAGAAATCTCTGAAGATGCTTATTTGCATCCTCATTGATTCTTCCGGAGAAAGGTTTGCTCTCTAACAGGCGGAGAGTAGATGGATGCAACTGAAAGTGTGCTACATTCACCGGTTGATTAACAATCGTCATCCTGTTAGGTTGAGCATTTGCCCCTCCGTAATCCCCTAAGAGTCTCTCTGGAACAGGTTGATTCCCTGCCATGTTGTTGAATTCTGGGCCAGTTTCTCTGTCTGAATCAGAGTCACTGTGCTCAGAGTGAACGGATATATAGTCCTCAATTTCTTGATTCGGGACACTTGAACCAGTCTTAGCCAGACTATCAATTCTTGCCTTGCGGCGTCTCTCGTGCAAAGCTCTTTCTGGTTCTGTGTCAAAAGAAAATTTAGCTGAGGCCTGACCTCGCATAAACAGTTAGACACGAGTTAGAAAACAAAATTTCAATAACACTAAAATGATATACAGAGAGAAAAGTAAAATTTTAGTCGTAGAGCAACAAAATTCCAATTGATATAACACAAACAACTTAGTTCTTTGGCAGTCCCCGACAACGACGCTAAAAACTTGATCGGAAAATAGCAAGTGTACTATTTTTACCGATGTAGTAATAGAAGGGAGGAACCCCAAATATCGATCTCAAGGACTGCTTAATAAAATAAGTTCTTAATGATTAATTTCAATTGGACAAAAATTATGGTTTAAAGGTTTGATTTTAGATTAAATAAACGAAAGTTATTAAAACGTAGACTAAAACAAAGAGTTTTTACTAATATGAAAGTAATGCCAGGGACGGTGTATGATCCGTAGTGCAATGACTCAATGGTTTCTTAATTTTACAGAGATATGCTTTAAAAAGTGTCTTTCTTAAGTCGATAATGTTTTTCCAAAATTCCTTTAAAGAAAAACCATTGGTATTCTTCCTCGACCTTGATTCCTCAACGGTCAAAGAAGAATATCAAGCAATAATTCTGACATAAAAAGGTTTTCACAAAAATATTCCAATTCCTCAGTAATATTTATCGCGATACAATTTATGCAACAAGGTTAGGATGGTTGGTCAGACCAAATCCTAACCACGATCAATTATCCCATTTTCCAATAAAGACAAAGCGTTAAGGACGTTGCATAAAATAAAGAAACGGATTTAAAAGCATAATCTCAAAATGAAGAATTCAAATTGTCATTACATAAAGTTTGTTGAGCCACCTGCAGCAGTATCAATAAGCTGCTTTGTCTTGAGTCGCAACCCATTCACAAAGTTTTACATCTGCTCGGTCGCGTCCATATTATGAGTAGGACACAAAGTAAAACACCTTTTGAATCTTTTATAAGCATCTCCAAGTGATTCACCCTCTTTTTGTTTAAAATTGACTATATCATATCTTTTCCGGATGAACACTGAAGCAGGAAAGTATTCATTAAGGAAAGTTGTTTCCATCTCTTGCCATGTTGTGATACTCGCTGCGGGAAGAGAGTAGAACCACTCTTCTGCATCGTCGGTAAGTGTGAATGGAAACATCACAAGTCGTTTTGCCTCCTCTGAATGACCTTCGATCTTCAAAGAAGTGGTGGTAGTAAGAAATCTCTGAAGATGCTTATTTGCATCCTCATTGATTCTTCCGGAGAAAGGCTTGCTCTCTAACAGGCGGAGAGTAGATGGATGCAACTGAAAGTGTGCTACATTCACCGGTTGATTAACAATCGTCATCCTGTTAGGTTGAGCATTTGCCCCTCCGTAATCCCCTAAGAGTCTCTCTGGAACAGGTTGATTCCCTGCCATGTTGTTGAATTCTGGGCCAGTTTCTCTGTCTGAATCAGAGTCACTGTGCTCAGAGTGAACGGATATATAGTCCTCAATTTCTTGATTCGGGACACTTGAACCAGTCTTAGCCAGACTATCAATTCTTGCCTTGCGGCGTCTCTCGTGCAAAGCTCTTTCTGGTTCTGTGTCAAAAGAAAATTTAGCTGAGGCCTGACCTCGCATAAACAGTTAGACACGAGTTAGAAAACAAAATTTCAATAACACTAAAATGATATACAGAGAGAAAAGTAAAATTTTAGTCGTAGAGCAACAAAATTCCAATTGATATAACACAAACAACTTAGTTCTTTGGCAGTCCCCGACAACGACGCTAAAAACTTGATCGGAAAATAGCAAGTGTACTATTTTTACCGATGTAGTAATAGAAGGGAGGAACCCCAAATATCGATCTCAAGGACTGCTTAATAAAATAAGTTCTTAATGATTAATTTCAATTGGACAAAAATTATGGTTTAAAGGTTTGATTTTAGATTAAATAAACGAAAGTTATTAAAACGTAGACTAAAACAAAGAGTTTTTACTAATATGAAAGTAATGCCAGGGACGGTGTATGATCCGTAGTGCAATGACTCAATGGTTTCTTAATTTTACAGAGATATGCTTTAAAAAGTGTCTTTCTTAAGTCGATAATGTTTTTCCAAAATTCCTTTAAAGAAAAACCATTGGTATTCTTCCTCGACCTTGATTCCTCAACGGTCAAAGAAGAATATCAAGCAATAATTCTGACATAAAAAGGTTTTCACAAAAATATTCCAATTCCTCAGTAATATTTATCGCGATACAATTTATGCAACAAGGTTAGGATGGTTGGTCAGACCAAATCCTAACCACGATCAATTATCCCATTTTCCAATAAAGACAAAGCGTTAAGGACGTTGCATAAAATAAAGAAACGGATTTAAAAGCATAATCTCAAAATGAAGAATTCAAATTGTCATTACATAAAGCAAATCAGGGACACCCCCCTGGCATTGGGGGGTTTAGCCACTCATCTTTATAACGGAAATAAAAACAGAGCAAGAAAATTGAGACATTACAATTAACGTAGGATTTGTTGGATCGTCAATCGCTTCCGCTCTTGATCAATCCTTCTTCTCCCGTATTCGTTCCAATCCCAAAATCCCCAAATCAAAAAGTCCTTCATTACAGTAATAATCGTCAAATATAAATCAGTCTTCCAAAACACCGCAAAAAGTCCGGAATACCCTTGCAGCAACAAAACATAAGATTTTCTTCTGGTCTTCACAACACGGGCCGTGTTGTGTAACACGGGAACCCGTGTTGTGCCTCTGGTTCATCCCAATGTAGCCTCTTCATCAGATGCTATGACACGGGCCGTGTTGTACAACACGGGCATCCGTGTCACAACACTGATTTTCTCATTTTCTCTACATATCTCCTTTTTCTTCTGGTATTCACAACATGGGCCGTGTTGTACAACACTGCCACCCGTGTTGTGCCTCTGACATCCCATTTTGCTGTCATCTTTCATGCTTGGATCATCTCTTCGGACGCGTCGAACAACTGATTACATATTGACCTGAAAACACATCAAAAAACAACCACATAACCCATACCAAAGATAAAAACAGAATAAAACGATTAAAACTAACTTGCATGCTACATTAAGAAAACTACGACGAAACTTGAACAAAATACTTCAAACGAACAAAATTAGACTCAAAGGACACTGGAAACCGGCTTGAAAACTACAACTAAATATCACTGATCAAGCTCCCCCAAACTTGAATTCTTGCTTGACCTCAAGCAAAAATCCTGTATTTATACATTAAAACACTAGCAAGATGAATTATGATACTCATACGTAGATCCTTTGTTCCAAGTCACCCAATAAGTTCTTTTTGGTACTTCTCTCTCAGTAAAGGTATCACACAAACACTACACCGTGGAAAACCCCGGATCTGAATCTCCTTTTCGGTAACCTCTCCGACTATGCTTCGGGCTTAGGTCTTATTTTTCGATTTTCAACCCTTTTCATTCGGACAATCACTTTTAAGGCTTTTTATGATTTTCACTATGTGTACAAAATTGATCCCCTTTTTAATTGTTGGCACCGATATTTCTTTGTCCCTTAGGGAAACATTTATGTTCAACCGCCGTTAGGTTGAATAACCTGGTGAGGGTTACCCAACTTAGAAGGATCGATCGTTCTAATGTTTTTATTCATTTTTTTCGGTGCCTTCAAGCCTTTTTCTTATTTGGATCAACTTTGAACACACAATTATTATAGATAAAGCCAGATATGTCAATAGAAACTACTTCGGGTTTACTTCTTAGATCAAAGTACCATGGCACGAATCTACATGTCGAACTCGTTCCTAATTCCGGAGACTCAGTGTGTTCATGTAGTACCTACACATCAAAAATTTTCCATATTTTGCTCATCGGGTTTCTTTTCACTCAAATCCTATATACTTTCTCATTATTCACTTGCAACACACAACAGGTCAACTCATGGGTGTTTTTCAAATAACACATAGCTATAATTTTCAAGCCGAAACTACGACACTACTAAAAATAAACATAGATTAAAACAAAACAAACGAAAACATGAAAACTAAACCCCCCCACACTTGAACTCAACAGTGTCCACACTGTTGAAGAACCAATGTCGGAGGGAACTCACAACTATCACTGCTCAGGTGGAAATCCATGAAGCCTCATCTGCTGCATCCATGAATGCAACTCATCGATGAGGTCCCCTTGCCGGGTCTGCTCTTTGATCATTTCGTCCCACTGCTCCTTGGTCACACTCCACTGACCGGTTGCTTGGTTTGATGATCCACCAGCAGTTTGAACCGGGACCTCTTCAGCTTGGTTCCCCTCATCCTCCTCACCTGAAAAATACTCATCAAACTGATCGTTTCCACCCTGCATAGGGTCCTCATACAACCATTTAGCTCAATTGTCTATAGTAATCAAATTAGGAGCAGGTTAAGAAATCAAATGCCGGTTACGAGTCATCACAGAGTAATAATTATGACAGCTCTTTATCATACCTTGGTTGATTAAGGTTTCAAGATCAATTTTGGTCTTACCTTCCACTGCAGGTACTTCAAGCAACCTATCAGCATACCCAATTTTTTCAGCAATTTGCGTAATCATCCCTCCAACAGAGATCTCACCAGATGCAGCATTGGCTACCCGCTTCAGGTGGTCTGCTGCGAAGGCCGCAACGTTGATCAGCTCATCATTTGCCATACCATACAGGAAGTACAGCTCTCTCAGTGTAGCCACTCCTGTGCTATCACCTCGGCAGAAAAGGGTATAAGCCAACCCCTTCTGAGCATACCTAAAGCATGGGTTATGAATACCCGAAGCTTTTGCCGCCGACGCGACATACTCGGTACTGCCGGTGATATCTTTCCAGAATTCTCCTGCCACAAATGTACTCGGCAGTGCACCAGGCCCGTAAATTGGAAGATCTAATGTCTTTCCCAAATCAGCAACTGACATCACATGATCAGTGTCAAAGAGGCGAAACTTCAAAGTACCGAAGTACTCTGTGTCTGATCCTGTCCATGTATGCTTGAGCTGAAACTGTAAAAAACTTAAAAATTCCAATGTTATGCGCTCAAAAGTCGGCGCTTCATAAAGCATAAAATTTAGCATGCCAATACTGTGAAACATTCTATGAACTTCAAATTTAAGCCCTAGATTCTCAAGAGTTTCATTACACATATATCGGGCTGGTATCAATTTACGCCTTACCAACTTTGAATATTTGGCTTGATGCTTCGGGTCCTCAAACAAAATGCCATGAGCATTAGGCATTCGGTGTGCTCGCTTACGGGGGCGAGAAGATTCGGCAACACTCTTACCGGTATCCTTTCGAGGAGGCATTGTTATCACCTGCACAAATTAAGCACACAAATTTGATCGAAAGATTAGTGAAATCTGTCACCGTAGAAGTGACGATGGAGGCACAGGGAACACTTTTTGTGAACGGGGTAGTGTGTTTTGGTGAGTGGGTTATGGAGAAAATGAAGCTTTTATGAAGAATGAAAATGGGGTTAGGGTTTTTGTAAGAGAATGGAGGTTGAAGAAGATGAAAGTTTAGGATAAATGAGTGGTTAATGAGCCACTAATGAGAAGTTATGATAATAACCACGTGGGACCCACTGAATTAAAGTTGGGAAGTTTAAAAAATTTCAAAATCTGGCTTCCCGCATGCCTGACACGGGCCGTGTTGAACAACACGGGCACCCGTGTCAGGTCCCTGGTTCTCTTCAAATGCGCATTAAAAAAACCTATTCTTCAGACATTGCAACACGGGTCGTGTTGCACAACACGGGCACCCGTGTTGCAGCCCTGGTTCTCCTCAAAGTCTCATCAAAAAATCCTCTTCTTCAGACATTGCAACATGGTCCATGTTGCACAACACGGGCACCCGTGTTGCACCCCTGGATCTTCTTCTGATTCTCATCAAAACCAGACTCCTTCTGCCCTTTGCAACACGGGCCGTGTTGCACAACACGGGCACCCGTGTTGCACCCCTGATTTTTCACTTTTTCTTGATTTTTCTTATCTTCCTTGCCCGACATCCAACCTCTTTCTTTCCTTCTCAGAACCAGTGATACACACAATCTACAAAACTGAAACAAACAAAAGTAGAATGATAAAATCGTGGGTTGCCTCCCACTTAGCGTTGCGTTTAACGTCGCATGGCTCGACGGTCCGTCATCCTACTGAGTAAGACGAGTGACATTCACATCACCAGTAGTCTGGCCTTTGAAGTAAGGCTTTAATCTCTGCCCGTTCACCTTGAAAATATCTCCATTGGTCTGATTTTTAATTTCGACAGCTCCGTGAGGAAATACCTTGTGAACTACAAAAGGTCCCGACCATTTAGACCTTAGTTTGCCTGGGAATAGTTTCAACCTTGAATTGTACAGAAGGACCATTTGTCCTTCCCAAAACTCTTTTCTTTGAATCCTTTTATCATGCCATTTTTTCGTTTGCTCTTTGTAAACTTTAGCATTCTCATACGCCTGATTCCTGAATTCTTCTAACTCGTGAAGTTGAAGAATTCTCGAACTTCCAGCTTTTGACAAATCCATATTAAGATACTTAGACACCCAAAAAGCGTTATGTTCAAGTTCCAATGGTAGGTGACATGCCTTTCCGTAAACCAGTTGATATGGTGACATACCGATAGGCGTTTTGAAAGCCGTTCGGTACGCCCATAAAGCGTCATCCAACTTAATAGACCAATCCTTTTTAGACGAATTCACTGTTTTTTCCAGGATTTGTTTCAGTTGTCTATTTGACACCTCAACTTGGCCACTTGTTTGGGGGTGGTATGGAGTAGCTATCCGGTGTTTAACATTGTACTTTTGCAGCAGCTTCTCCATGAGGTGATTCAGGAAATGTGTTCCTTCGTCGCTATTAATGCTCTCGGGACACCGAACCTTGCAAAGATGTTCTCTTTCAGGAATCTAACCACAACCTTAGCATCATTGGTGGGCAATGCAACAACCTCCACCCATTTGGACACATAATCCACTGCCACCGAAATATAGTTTTTTCCGAACGACGGTGGAAACGGCCCCATGAAGTCTATCCCCCATACATCGAATAACTCAACCTCGAGCATAGAGTTTTGGGGCATCTGGTTTCTTTTTGATATATTCCTAGTCCTCTGACATCTGTCACACGCTTTCAATAATTCTTGAGCATCCTTAAATAAAGATGGCCAGTAAAGTCCGGATTGAAGGACTTTAGCTGCTGTCCGATCACCACTGAAATGTCCACCATACTCAGAGTCGTGACATGCTTTCAACACATCTTTTTGTTCTTCGTCTGGTACACATCTTCTTACAAGGCCATCCACCCCTCTTTTGTAGAGAAACGGATCGTCCCATAAGTAAAACCTGCAGTCATGAACAAACTTTTTCCTTTTGTTAGAATCAAAATCGTCGGGTATAATACCGCCAACGAGGTAGTTTGCATAATCTGCAAACCAAGGCACCCCAATAACAGCTAGGATGTGTTCGTCAGCGAACTCATCCTTTATTGGGCGCTGCTCTTCAGTCTCCTCAATTGGTGACATCCGAGAAAGATGATCTGCAACAGTGTTTTCACACCCTTTCTTGTCACGGATCTCCACATCAAATTCCTGGAGGAGTAAAATCCACCTCAACAGCCTGGGCTTTGAATCCTGCTTAGCAAAAAGATATTTCAAAGCAGCATGGTCAGTGTAAACAATCACTTTTGAACCCAACAGATATTGCCTGAATTTATCGAAGGCATACAAAACCGCTAGCAACTCCTTCTCGGTAGTTGCATAGTTTATCTGTGCGGGGTTCAAAACATGACTAGCGTAATAAATCACATGAAGCAATTTCCCTCTTCGCTGTCCAAGAACAGCCCCTACCGCAATGTCACTAGCATCGCACATAATTTCAAAGGGTAGGGACCAATCAGGAGCAATAACAATAGGTGCAGACACTAATTCCTTTTTAAGTGTTTCAAAAGCATCGATGCACTCCTTATTGAAAACAAAAGCCTTATCTTTAACAAACAGGGTAGTTAAAGGTGTGGCTATCTTCGAGAAGTCTCTTATGAACCTGCGGTAAAAACCCGCATGTCCCAAGAAGCTTCTTATACCTTTCTCATTAATCGGCGGTGGCAACTTCGAGATCACTTCCACTTTGGCTTGATCAACTTCGATCCCTTTTTGTGAGATCTTGTGACCAAGAACAATGCCTTCTCGCACCATGAAATGACATTTTTCCCAGTTCAATATTAAATTGCTTTCTTGACATCGTTGCAAAACAAGTGAAAGGTTAGACAAACAGTGATCAAATGAGGATCCGAACACGGAGAAATCGTCCATGAACACTTCCATGTGTTTTTCTAGCATATCCGCAAAAATGGATGTCATGCATCTTTGGAATGTAGCGGGGGCATTACATAGCCCAAATGGCATCCTTCTATATGAAAAAATGCCATAGGGACATGTAAACGCCGTTTTCTCTTGGTCCTCCGGTGCAACAGCAATTTGATTGTATCCGGAGTAACCATCAAGAAAACAATAGTAATCATGTCCCGCTAGT
The DNA here is from genome assembly GCA_963966055.1 of Lathyrus aphaca. NCBI lineage: Eukaryota > Viridiplantae > Streptophyta > Magnoliopsida > Fabales > Fabaceae > Lathyrus > Lathyrus aphaca. Next base: position 415,033,743 of record OZ014525.1, read on the forward strand.
CTTTCCAACATTTGGTCAATGAATGGCAACGGAAAATGGTCCTTTCTCGTAGCCAAATTCAATCTTCTATAATCAATGCACACTCTCCATCCAGTAACAGTTCTAGTAGGAATCAACTCATTCTTTTCATTTGTTATAACAGTTGTTCCCCCCTTTTTGGGCACCACATGTACCGGACTCACCCAAGCACTATCGGATATAGGATAGATTAATCTTGCATCCAATAGCTTAACAACTTTTCGTACTACCTCCTTCATCACCGGATTCAATCTCCTTTGGGGTTGCACGACCGGTTTGTGATCTTCTTCCATAAGTATTTTATGCATACACACCGTAGGACTTATACCTTTAAGGTCTTCAATCTTCCACCCAATTACTCCCTTGAATTTCTTAAGGACTTCAATTAACTTGTCTTCTTTCATACCTTTCAAATTAGCGCTAATAATAGCGGGACATTTTTCTTTCGTGTCAAGAAAGACATATTTGAGATTCTCGGGAAGTTGCTTCAATTCTGATATTTTTTGCTTGTCTTTGCCTTCATCAATCGTTATAGGTTGTCGCAACTCTTCCCACTGGTGCATTCTAACTCTTTTAAGGATAGGTTGAGTTTCAAGCATATCTACCACTTCCATATCATTATCTCCAACTTCCTTATCATCTTCAAAAATGGACATACTCAGCACCCTCTCTAGACGTAATTTGGACACACTTTCTAAATGCTCACTAGCTTCCATTTGTTCTAACACTTGTATGTTACTACTAGTGCCCACATCATCTTTATACTTCAAAGTGTTCCTAACATCAATTTTCAACTCTTCATCATACACCTTCAACGTTAGTGTTCCACCTTCCATATCTATCATGACTCTCCCGGTTTCTAAGAAAGGAATTCCCAATCAAGGGGATTTCTTCATCTTCAGGCATTTCAAGGATCACAAAGTCAACCGGAAACACAAATTTGTCCACTCTAACCAGGACATCATGGACAACTCCATATGGCCGCTTCACCGAATGGTCCGCGAATTGGAGAGTCATCCTAGTCTCTTGAACATCACCAATACCCAACTTTTTGTAGATGGATAAAGGCATTAAACTGATGCTCGCTCCCAAGTCAATGAGATCTCTCTTGAACGATCGGTCACCGATAGTGCATGGGATGGTGACAACTCCTCTATCTTTTTTCTTCACCGGAATCTTTAGTCCCTGCAAAATAGCACTACAAGTTTCGGTTAGAATAATAGGTTCAGCTCCCATAGTCCTCTTTTTAGCAATGATATCTTTCATGAACTTGGCATAAGTGGGCATTTGTTCAAGTGCTTCAAGCAATGGAATATTCAGCTGCAGCTTTTTGAACAAGTCAAGGAATTTCTCAAAATTCTTTTCTTGCTGCCCCTTCTTCTTATTTCTTGTAGGATATGGAAGTTTGACCACCGGTTTCGGTTCAACCGCTTTTTCTTTGATGTCCGGTGCTGGGGTAACTTCTTTTTCTTTATCAACCTCTTCATTTTCTTTGATTTCCAGTTCCACCTCAATCATTTGACTTTCACCTTCAAAATTTTCTTGAACCTCCTCACTAACTTTACCTCTTCGCATTGTGACTGCATTTAGTTTATGATTATCTCTAGGATTTATTACAGTAGCACTAGGAAGAGTCCTTGGAGTTTGTGGAATGGCGAGGTGTTGGGAAATTTGGCTCATTTGCACTTCAAGATTCTTTATAGAGGCTCCAGTATTCTTGAAGTTACTCCTTGTTTCTTCTTAAAATTGACAATTGTGAGCTACCATCTTTTCAATGTCCATTTCCCAATCAGATTTTCTTGACATTGTTGTTGGGGCTGATACTGTTGTTGGCCTTGAACCGGTTTTTGGATGTTCCCTTGATGATCTTTCCAAGAGAAATTTGGGTGATTTTTCCACCCCGGATTATACGTGTTGGCATACGGATTGTTCTGCCTCAACATATTAATCTGTTCAACCTGTTCTTGAGTTGCCAAACAGTGCATGGCAAAGTGAGGTCCACAACATATCTCGCAAATCACCGCTTGAACGGGTTCAACCTGAGCAACTGTTTGAGTTCCCAGATTCATCTTCTTTAACCTTCTTTCAACTTCTGCGGCAATTTGATCTTCCATTTTTACAACCTGCTCTGTCAGCTTAAGATCAATTTTTCCATCTGGTTGACTCACTGTGCGATCATATAATTCAAGGTGTTCATTGGCAGCAATGGCTTCTATGATTCTTTTAATACCCGTGGCTGTTGAAAAGTTTGTTGAGCCACCTGCAGCAGTATCAATAAGCTGCTTTGTCTTGAGTCGCAACCCATTCACAAAGTTTTGCATCTGCTCGGTCGCGTCCATATTATGAGTAGGACACGAAGTCAAACACCTTTTGAATCTTTTATAAGCATCTCCAAGTGATTCACCCTCTTTTTGTTTAAAATTGACTATATCATATCTTTTCCGGATGAACACTGAAGCAGGAAAGTATTCATTTAGGAAAGTTGTTTCCATCTCTTGCCATGTTGTGATACTCGCTGCGGGAAGAGAGTAGAACCACTCTTCTGCATCGTCGGTAAGTGTGAATGGAAACATCACAAGTCGTTTTGCCTCCTCTGAATGACCTTCGATCTTCAAAGAAGTGGTGGTAGTAAGAAATCTCTGAAGATGCTTATTTGCATCCTCATTGATTCTTCTGGAGAAAGGCTTGCTCTCTAACTGGCGGATAGTAGATGAATGCAACTGAAAGTGTGCTACATTCACCGGTTGATTAACAATCGTCATCCTGTTAGGTTGAGCATTTGCCCCTCCGTAATCCCCTAAGAGTCTCTCTGCAACAGGTTGATTCCCTGCCATGTTGTTGAATTCTGGGCCAGTTTCTCTGTCTGAATCAGAGTCACTGTGCTCAGAGTGAACGGATATATAGTCATCAATTTCCTGATTCGGGACACTTGAACCAGTCTTAGCCAGACTATCAATTCTTGCCTTGCGGCATCTCTCGTGCAAAGCTCTTTCTGGTTCTGTGTCAAAAGAAAATTTAGCTGAGGCCTGACCTCGCATAAACAGTTAGATACGAGTTAGAAAACAAAATTTCAATAACACTAAAATGATATACAGAGAGAAAAGTAAAATTTTAGTCGCAGAGCAACAAAATTCCAATTGATATAACACAAACAACTTAGTTCTTTGGCAGTCCCCGGCAACGGCGCCAAAAACTTGATCGGAAAATAGCAAGTGTACTATTTTTACCGATGTAGTAATAGAAGGGAGGAACCCCAAATATCGATCTCAAGGACTGCTTAATAAAATAAGTTCTTAATGATTAATTTCAATTGGACAAAAATTATGGTTTAAAGGTTTGATTTTAGATTAAATAAACGAAAGTTATTAAAACGTAGACTAAAACAAAGAGTTTTTACTAATATGAAAGTAATGCCAGGGACGGTGTATGATCCGTAGTGCAATGACTCAATGGTTTCTTAATTTTACAGAGATATGCTTTAAAAAGTGTCTTTCTTAAGTCGATAATGTTTTTCCAAAATTCCTTTAAAGAAAAACCATTGGTATTCTTCCTCGACCTTGATTCCTCAACGGTCAAAGAAGAATATCAAGCAATAATTCTGACATAAAAAGGTTTTCACAAAAATATTCCAATTCCTCAGTAATATTTATCACGATACAATTTATGCAACAAGGTTAGGATGGTTGGTCAGACCAAATCCTAACCACGATCAATTATACCATTTTCCAATAAAGACAAAGCGTTAAGGACGTTGCATAAAATAAAGAAACGGATTTAAAAGCATAATCTCAAAATGAAGAATTCAAATTGTCATTACATAAAGCAAATCAGGGACACCCCCCTGGCATTGGGGGGTTTAGCCACTCATGTTTATAACGGAAATAAAAACAGAGCAAGAAAATTGAGACATTACAATTAACGTAGGATTCGTTGGATCGTCAATCGCTTCCGCTCTTGATCAATCCTTCTTCTCTCGTATTCGTTCCAATCCCAAAATCCCCAAATCAAAAAGTCCTTCATTACAGTAATAATCGTCAAATATAAATCAGTCTTCCAAAACACCGCGAAAAGTCCGGAATACCCTTGCAGCAACAAAACATAAGATTTTCTTCTGGTCTTCACAACACGGGCCGTGTTGTGTAACACGGGCACCCGTGTTGTGCCTCTGGTTCATCCCAATGTAGCCTCTTCATCAGATGCTATGACACGGGCCATGTTGTACAACACGGGCACCCGTGTCACAGCACTGATTTTCTCATTTTCTCTACAAATCTCCTTTTTCTTCTGGTATTCACAACACGGGCCGTGTTGTACAACACTGGCACCCGTGTTGTGCCTCTGACATCCCATTTTGCTGTCATCTTTAATGCTTGGATCATCTCTTCGGACTCGTCGAACAACCGATTACATATTGACCTGAAAACACATCAAAAAACAACCACATAACCCATACCAAAGATAAAAACAGAATAAAACGATTAAAACTAACTTGCATGCTACATTAAGAAAACTACGACGAAACATGAACGAAATACTTCAAACGAAAAAATTAGACTCAAAGGACACTGAAAACCGGCTTGAAAACTACAACTAAATATCACTGATCAGCAGCTTCGACAGCTCCATTCATCTTGGGTTTGTATGGTGTTGAAGTATGATGCTCAATTTTGAAACTGGTACATAGCTCTTCAATTGTCTTGTTATTGAGATTTGACCCGTTGTCAGTAATGATCCGGTGAGGAACTTCGTATCTATATATGATGTTATTCTTCAGGAAGCGAACAACCACTTGCTTGGTAACATTAGCGTAAGAGGCGGCTTCGACCCACTTTGTGAAGTAATCTATGGCAACAAGTATAAACCTATGCCCATTTGAAGCCTTTGGTTCAATCATCCCAATCATATCTATTCCCCACATGGAGAAGGGCCATGGTGAAGTCAAGACGTTCAATGGAGTGGGAGGCACGTGTATCCTGTCAGTATAAATTTGACATTTGTGGCACGTTCTAACATGAGAATAACAATCAACCTCCATCGTTAGCCAATATTATCCTGCTCTAAGAATTTTCTTTTCCATTGTATGCCCACTCATATGAGTACCAAACAGTCCTTCATGTATCTCTTTTATGATTCGCTCGGCCTCCTGTTCATCTACACACCGGAGTAGGATCATGTCATGATTTCTCTTGTACAACACCTCTCCATTCAGAAAGAAATTTGAGGCCAATCTTCTTAGTGTTCTTTTATCCATACTCAAAACACCTTTTGGGTATTCTTTCTTCTCCAAGTAGCGCTTGATATCATAGAACCAAGGCTTGGCACTTGATTCTTCTTCGGCAGTTAGACAATGAGCAGGTTCCTCAAAACGCTTGAGATCAATGGAAGGCTGATGATTAGGCCAAATCAGCTGGTACATAGATGCCAGAGTTGCCAAAGCGTCATCCATTTGGTTTGCACTACGAGGCACATGGGTGAAAGTAATATCATCAAATCTGGGGAGTAACTTCAACACATAATCCCGATATGGAATCAAATGATCACATCGTACTTCCCAATCTCCTGTAGTTTGATATATTACCAGAGCTGAGTCACCATACACATCGAGTGTTTTAATCCTCAGATTAATGGCTTCCTCTAATCCCATAATGCATGCTTCATATTCAGCCACATTGTTCGTACATGGAAAACAAAGCTTAGCTGTAAAAGGTACATGGAAGTCCTTAGGAGATGTCAGTACTGCCCCAATTCCACAACCTCGATCATTGGCCACACCATCGAACATGAGAGTCCATCTCTCTCCTGGTTCAGGCCCTTCGTCAGGTTCGGGCTCTTCACAGTCTTTAATCAACATAATATCCTCGTCCGGAAAGTCAAACCTCAAAGGTTGGTAATCCTCTACAGGTTGATGGGCGAGATGATATGCTAGTATGCTGCCTTTGATAGCCTTTTGACTGACATATTGAATATCGTACTCTGACAAAAGCATTTGCCATCGGGAAATCCTACCAGTGAGAGCTGGTTTCTCAAATATATACTTAAGAGGATCCATCTTGGAAATCAAATATGTTGTATGGGTCAACATATATTGTCGGAGACATTTGGCAGCCCATGCAAGAGCACAATAAGTCTTCTCGAGTGCTGAATACCTTGTTTCACAATCGTTGAACTTCTTGCTCAAGTAATAGATGGCATGCTCCTTCTTGCCAGTCTGATCTTGCTGCCCCAGCATACAGCCCATGGATTTGTCAAGAACTTTCATGTACATGATGAGAGGTCTTCCCGGAACGGGAGGCACCAAGATTGGTGGTTCTTGCAAATATTCCTTAACTCTATCGAAGGATGTTTGACATTCATTATCCCATTCAATTTCTTGAGCTTTCCTTAAGAGCTTGAAGATCGGTTTGCAGGTAGCAGTGAGATGCGAAATAAATCTGGCGATGTAGTTCAACCTTCCAAGGAAACCTCTGACTTCCTTTTCAGTTCTTGGTGCAGGCATGCTCTGAATGGCTCTGAATTTGTCAAGATCGACCTCAATCCCCTTCTGACTTACAATGAATCCTAGCAATTTTCCGGATCGAACCCCAAATGTGCACTTATTCGGATTAAGTCTGAGCTTGAAATCTCTTAATCGTACAAACAATTTTTGCAGATTAACAATGTGTTCTTCCTCTATTTGGGATTTAGCAATCATATCATCGATGTTCACTTCAATCTCTTTATGAATCATATCATGAAAGAGTGTTACCATAGCACGTTGATATGTTGCTCCGACATTTTTGAGTCCGAATGGCATTACTTTGTAGCAAAAAGTGCCCCACGGCGTAATGAACGTGGTCTTCTCCATGTCCTCCGGATCCATTTTGATTTGGTTATATCCGGAGAAGCCGTCCATAAAGGAGAACACTGAAAACTGAGCTGTATTATCCACCAATACATCGATATGAGGTAGTGGGAAATCGTCTTTGGGACTAGCTCTGTTCAAGTCTCTGTAGTCGACACACATGCGGACCTTTCCATCTTTCTTTGGGACCGGTACGATGTTGGCGATCCACTGTGGGTATTTAGCTACTACTAGAAATCCGGCGTCAAATTGCTTTCTTACTTCTTCCCGAATTTTGAGGGCCATGTCTGGGCGAGTCCTTCTCAACTTCTGCTTGACTGCTAGACATTCTTCTTTGAGTGGAAACTTGTGCACGACAATATCAGTATTTAGCCCAGGCATATCCTGATATGACCATGCGAACACGTCGGCGTACTCGTGAAGGAGCTCTAACAATTTTGCCTTCACTTCGGCTTGCAAAGAAGCACCTATCTTCACTTCGCGTTTATCCTCCTCTGATCCCAGGTTGATGACTTCAATGTCCTCTTGGTGAGGCTGGATGACCTTCTCTTCTTGCTTGAGTAGTCGGGCTAACTCTTCAGGAAGTTCACAATCTTCCTCGCCTTCTTCCTCCGCTTGGTTTATCGGACAATCGAAGTTATACAGGACCATAGCAGCGTCGTCATCAAGGACCTCGGTGGTGTCTCTGCATGTTTATGATTTATGCATTTATTTTAGAAAGTGATGTGCATTAAAACATTGCCATTTTATTATAAAAGAAAGGAAAATAAAAGAAAAAGAACAAATATTGAATGCAAATTGCTGATTTATTATATTGATAATCAAAGTTTTTAAAACATTGGTGGCCTGACAACATCCCAATATGCCTTGGGCAGAGCATATGGTTTTGAAAAAGAAGTAGAATTACTTTTTAGGGTAAATAAACTGAGGAATTTCGACAGTTCTCCAATTCTCTAATTCCTCCCCTGGATTGGCTTGACGAATCCAATTACAATTCACTTCATGGTATTCTTCGTCTGAGATCATTGCGGCGTGATCCTTAAAGATGTATCCAGCGCTTGTAAATGTATCACTCACCCGAGGAAATTGACCATGTTCTTCATATGCCGAGATCGTTGTTGTACTGGAAGATGGCTGGTAGCCAATGCCATACATGTCTCTTTTGTCTTGCATCTCGACAAATTTGCCCCAGCCCTGTGTGTTCCCAATCTCCAAGACTGCCAAAGCTTCCTTCAGTGATGCCATTGACATTGATGGCTGTGGGCGCTCAGATTCTCGTTGTACTGCCAGCATACTCACTATTTCAAAAGATTGAAACGGTGTCTCGACAGTCTCGCCTTCCACATCAATATATCGGAAAGAGGTCAAATGACTCACCAGGATATCTTCTTCACCTCCAATCACCACTATTCAGGTCTGCATAGGGAACTTTAGTTTCTGATGAAGAGTGGATGTAACGGCCCCTGCGTTATGAATCCATGGTCTTCCTAGGAGACAGTTGTACCCCAGATGGATATCCATTACATGGAAAGTAATGGTGAACAAGGCAGGTCCTATCTTGATCGGGAGATCCACCTCTCCTATAACCGCACGCCTAGAACCCTCAAAAGCTTTTACTATCAATGCACTCGGCTTCATCACTACTCCTTGTATGGGCATTCTTTTCAACGTCGTTTTCGGCATCACATTTAAGGAGGAACCAATATCCACCAACACCCTCGACAGCAACGTATCTTCACATCTTATGGAAATGTGTAAAGCCTTATTATGATTCTTCTTATCAGCAGTGATCTCTTCATCATTAAAACCGAGGAAGTTACCAGTGGTAACGCTGGCTATGACGTCATCGAATTGGGCTACAGTGATATCTTTGGTTATGTGGGCCGCACTTAGCACTTTCAGCAAAGAAGATCTATGTGCTTCAGAACTAAGTAGTAAAGCTAACATAGATATTTTGGTGGGGGTCTGATTCAGTTGATCGACTACCTTGTAGTCGCTTTTCTTGATAATCCTTAAGAACTCTTCCGCTTCTTTCTGAGTGAATGCAGCTTTGGGCGATGACGGTTCTTCTGGTGACCCCTGAGGATTGACAACCGGTGCAACAGTTGTCTTTTGCTTTTGATTGGATGACGACTCCACTAGTCTTGGTTTAAAAAATCGTCCACTACGAGTCATACCACTTGGTCCGACAATGGATGTGACAACGGGAAATTCAATATTAATAGGCTGCCTTCTCCGACCTTGTCTAGCATTCGCTGGTTCATAACTCCACGGTACAGCTTGGTTATTTTCCCCAGTGTAGGGAGCTGGGTACTCTATAACTATATAGGAGTAACATTGTTTGGAGTCTGAGGTGCATCATAATACATCTCTATTGCAGCCACCATTCTTTTCTTCTTCCCACGTCTTTCGATCTGTATCAGACCTTGATTGAGGAGTCTTTGTAAACAATCCCTGATATCTTCCTCGGAATGATCAACCCCTTCATCCTTTGCCAGCATCAAACCTAATTTCTCCAACTGTTCGCCAATCATAGCCAATGGAGTCTGAACGTCTTCTGCCTTTAGAATTAACTCACACTCGTCTTCTTCTTCCACTGCATTAACAGCCGCTCCTCCATGAGGTTGCAATGGGTTGTTTTTGACATTCGGGCCTCTTGGAGTAAAAGTTAGATCCTTTGACTCCACCAAATCCTGCATGTGATTTTGAAATGCATAGCATTTGTCTATAGTGTGTCCTGGCGCACCTTTGTGAAATTCGCAAGTGGCATTAGCATCGTAATTTGGAGGATACGGGAAGGTGGCTGGCCTTAGATCCCTCAGAGTTAATTGTCCGCGTTGACTCAGTTGATTAAAGATATCCCTGTAAGGCATGGGGAATGGATCAATGTGCCTTCTTGGTCTAGGTTGCCTTTGCACCGGACCGCTTCGCCTGTACTGTTGATTGGGCTGCTGTGCAGGAGCCTGCTTATATTGTTGGTGTTGTGGAGCCTGTGGTTGATACGGAGCTGGTGCAACATTAGCTACATGTCCATAAGACATGTTATACGGAAAACTAGCTCTTCCTCTCATAATAGCACTGGCCTCTCCTTCCCTTTTCTTTTGGAAATTAGGATAAGGTTTCTTGCCAATATTTGCAGAAGTGGCTACTCCTTTGCCCTTTTTCAACTGGCTCTCAATCCTTTCTCCTACGGACACGATTTCAGAGAAACTAGGAAAACTAGCTCCCATCATTCTGTCCATATATTTGTCCTCTAGTGTATTTAGAAACATGTTTGTTAACTCTTTAGGAAGCAATGGCGGTTGAACCCATGCAACGAGTTCTCTCCACCTTTGTGCGTATTCTTTGAACGATTCGTTGCTACGTTGTGTCATGTCTTGCAGTTGAGTACGATTTGGTGCAAGATCAACATTGTACTGATAATGTTCAAGAAATGCACGGGAGAGGTCATTCCATGTTTTGATTCGGCCTCTTTCCAACTGGACGTACCACTCCAATGATGCCCCAGACAGACTGTCCTGGAAACAATGAATCAGGAGTTGATCGTTCCTAGCATATAGAGCCATCTTTCTGCAGTAAGCCCGAAGATGAGTGTGAGGACAACTGTTCCCTTTATATTTATCAGGAAAGTCCGGAGTTTTGAATTTATGCGGGATTACCAATCCTGGCACAAGACACATCTCCTCAGCATCTAGACCCGGAATGGTGTTAATATCCATTGCTTTAAGCTTTTCCTCCATTGCTTTAACCTTTTGGATACTGGTTCAAGAAGAGTTTCGGTACGGTGAATCGGTGGGTCCGCATAAAAGGCGTCAGACTGCTCATCCATGTCCTTAAATGAACCATGGCGAACTGCTAAAGATGGTACATTGGATGCATTCACCCCAGCAAGAATGAAGTTCTCTTTGGCAGTCCCCGAAGTGCCGACTTGTCTGGCGAGTTTCTCAGCTTCCTCTTCTCTCTTAGCCATAGTGATGACCTCGAGAATTTGGTCCAGCTTTCCCTTGAGTGAATCAATATCAGACCTCATGGCGTTCTGCTCCTCTTGGATTTGCTCCAAAGTCATTTTGTAAATCTTTCTGGTCTCGTACCTCCATCGGAAAATCCGAAAAGTCAGCTTTTCTGGAGAGGGAAGGTAAAGTGTATGAGTTTGTGTTTTTGTTTGGTTGTGAAAATGAGCATATGAATGCATATGTTTGATTACAAAGCCCTCAGTCGTCTTATCGATTTATTACCAGAGATATTTAACGTATTTATCATTGCAAATAAGGCAAGATTTAAAATCCAAAAGCAACAAGCTTCATTCATCTAATTCAAACAAGTACATTAAAGATTCCACGAGTTTTCATATTACAACGCAAAAGATAACAACAACTTTCTTGAACATAAACTACGGTGCAAACCTGAAAATGACCCCTTGAGCTTTGCGGACTGCTACTAGATTTGTGGTAAGCTCCTTGATGGTTCTCTTTCAAACTTTCACACACCTGTAGACTTCTTCAGGCGTGTTTTATGGGCACATAACACGATCTGCATCTTCAAGCTTCTCAGGGAGGTCTTGACTTGCCAGGTTCAACATGCTATCCAGATTTACAAACTTCTGCTTCCACTCTTCGTACAAATCTTGGAGATTTGCAATTGCAACATCTCTTCCGCCTATGGCTTCTTCAGCATCTTGACACTTGTTCATCCATTGGATGCAAGTATCCTCCAGGTCTTGATAAGCTTTCTGAGATCTCAGGTAGTCAATTTGTTCCACAGCTTGCTCATGTTGAAATTTCTCAATGTCATACTTTCGCTGATAACTTTCCTTTTCCAACTTTTCCGCTGCTAGCTTGACTTCTTCTCTCTTGAGAGAATCCTCTAAACTCTTGATCTTTGCTTCTAAAGTGATTCTATCATCCTTCTTGTTCTTAAGACACACCTCCATGTCCTTCTGTAAATTGATAATTCGAACTTCAGCCCTTCTTAATTGCTCGTTACGATGATCCAGATCCATGCTAGCCCCGTAAAGAGCACCCAGGCAATGCTCTCTCTTATCTTCTTATATTCTGCATCTTTTGTTACTACTTTCCACTCTTTTCGTCATCTTTTTACTTTCTCCTCCCATACTTCTTGTTTTCCTTTAGTTCGAAGGAGTTCGATCCGCATGCGTTCGTTCTCCAATTCTAACCCTTTGATCCTTTCGTTGAGCTCATCTATGTCTTCAGGTAGTAATAAGGCTTTCTCAGGAAGGGGTGGGAAAGTTGTAGGATCGAGGAAGAATGGAATCTTAACGATACGAGCTCTTTCTTTTACCCACAAGACATAAGGTTCCTTCACAGCGATATTCTTGCGGACACTAGGGTCACTCGTAACGATCTTCTTCCAAGCCGCCTTGAATTTCTTCAATTCTTCTTTAGATGGGTTATCAACAACAAAAGGTACCAAATTCCTTTCCTTGGGAGGAGCCTCCATAGGGAGCCCAAGTTGTCTCTTAAGCAACACCGGGTTGTAATTTATTCAACCATGATTTCCTATCAGAGGGACATTAAGGAAACTTCCACATCTAAGCACAATACTCCCAATTTTCCAATCTCTTGAGTACCATGTGATGTCATTAGCCCTGAGCGAAGAAAATCTGTGAGGCCACGACAAATGCCTAGACACAAAGTAACCCTCCTTAGGCATGTGCATTTTCATCCACATGTGCAGCAATGGAGCGCAGCAAAGAAATACACCTCCTCTCTTTGTATGTCTGGTATGGAAAGTATGATAAAAATCTGCCAATAAGAACGGAACTGGGTTTCCTGTCATGAAAATCTCTATAGCAGCACGGTCAACAAACTTATCTGACTTTGGGAACAACACAATTCCATACACAAGAAGAGCTAGGATGGCCCCGCAGGAGGACCAGTTTCCTTTTTCAGCACATTTCCAGGCTTGTTTTTCTAAGAACAGTCTCGTGAATCCTTCCTTGTATGACTTGTTGTCTACTAACAAACTTGCTGGAAGTCCCAACACAGTAGCCAACTTAGTCAGAGTGACTTCTTCTTCTAGCTTTGGGAAAGGATTGCGGTCCCTAATACGAAGGCCCACAAGCAACTCGAATTCTTCCAAAGTAGGAGCAATCTGGAAGTCTGGGAAAGTGAAGCACTGCAGTTGAATGTCGTAATATTGAGCAAGAGCACTAAGAGCATCAATATTAGCGGTCTCGTCCAATATACTCAGGATTTTTCCGAAGCGAGCCTGAAAGTTGTTGTGTTTGATAGGAGTGATCTTAGCTCTCAAGGCCAGTAGCGTGTCAATCTTTGGTTCCAAGAACTTGAAACTGTACGTGCTTTTCTTGGAAATTTTATTCATCTTGATTGCTTTGACAAATACTTCAAATCTGCAATAAATATAAGAAACTGAGAGCTCTGTATCATTTTTATGAATGAATGTATGCAATAATGAACGGGTAAACCCAAGATGCAAGGTTCCAGAAACAACTAGCACGGATGGAAGATACTTTGATCACTCTCCTCACCAGGACCTCACTGGGTGACCTCTAAAGTTTTAGGGATCCCAAAGTTAATAACTCATATGGATGTTCATTACACACGCCAATAACATGACAGTTGATTGACCCCACCATATGAATTTCGTTTGGGTGAGATCTTCGTATCGAGCCACACAAGAGAGAAATCTCCTGGTACCCCATACTACGTGATCGTCGACACGAGGTTTAAAACAAAGTCCTGGAGTTATGGAACTTTCTCAAATGTTTGATGCACGTGTCAATTTTATATATTCTTGACATTCAATCAACTCCATTGAGTAAGTCTATTCCAAGTGAGGTTTTCATATCGAGCCAAGCGAGGGTGAACCTTGGTGCCCAATACTACGCAACCATCAACCGATGTTTTAACCCAAAATGTTCTAAAGGTCCTCGGAGTCAATGATTTTAATGAAAACAACTGAGCACACACGCCAAGAGCTTGACGGTTATCAGTATTTCCCTTAAAATCTACTCCGAGTGAGGTTTTCGTATCGACAACCCACGAGAGAGGTTCCCTCGGGAGCCCATACTCCACAACCTCGCTAACTTAAGTTTACACTCATAGACCCGGGTATAGAGCCTTTCCCTCAAGTTGTTTTGATCAAAGTATCAATCCGGTACAAAAGATCCACAATAAGGATATAAAATGTAAAGTGATAAAGAAAGCGATAAACAATTAACACATAAGCAAACATCCAAACAAACATGGAGACCTAGACTAGGTTCGACTTGCATAGGGGTGAACCATTCCCAAGCAGAGTCGCCAGCTGTCGTACCTCGAAAAATAAAATTCCTCGCGAACGCGGTCGCGGCTGGGCTGACATGAGAGTCGCCACCTAATTTTATTTATTCCCGAAGAGGGAAATGTTAAATATAGATAAAACCACCAAGAAGGGATAAAACAAGGTCATCGCAAACCATTGTCAGGGTTCGGAAGTCGGTTATGTAGGAGGAAGGTATTAGCATCTCCTACATCCATCGTACTCGATGGGAACCATCTAGGTTGTCACGTGCGAAGGGATGTCTATACTTATGATTACTTGTTGAACTAAAGGGTTTATTGATCCTAGGGTCTCGACAAGGATTGAGATCCTCGTGCCTACATATTCCCTTGTGCAATGGGAAAGTCAGAGCTTCGTAGTTCGGCCTGATACAGGTGTTGGTTGATGATTTTATCACCTTTCTTCGATGAAAGGATTTAGGAGTCCATTTTCACTAAAGACTATGGATAGTTTATTTCGTCCAACAAGACAAATGTCCTGCACCGAAATAATCGGAGCGAGTAACGAGTGCTCGTTATCCTCCTTTCTACCGCTTAAGGCTCGTGGCGTGCAATTTTCCTCATATTTATTTAAGTGTTTTGTTTCCTAAGACCACTTGATGTTGGGTCAAGGGTTTGGATCTAAAAAGTAACATTTCGGTTTCTGAAGTTTAAGGTGGATGCAAAGAGAAATTATTTGTTGGTTTTGTTGGCGAGGCACAATGTGCTCGGCTCGCAAAGTTTGAGGAACTAAACTAAAGACTAACTATGGAAAACAAGCGCGATGCGTTGATTCGTTAAATTAAAAATGTTGAGAAAGGTGTAAGGTGCAAAGTTCGTGTAGATGGCGATCGAGGAGTGATCGACTTACGTGTGTGTATGAAGTACGTACAGATATTTATTTGGCGTTGGACCAAAGGTTTCGCTTATCTTTGAAATAATTAATCTTAGTGTGCATTCGTTTTTTTATGAGCAATTTATCGTCAAAAATACAAAAGTAATCACACAAGCATTCATATCATTATATCACAAGCCAGGAAGATCGAGCATACGCAAATATTCATCACACACACAAAATCGAACAATAAAAAAAAACTAATTAATTAAATAGCAATATTTAATTAGATTAACTATCAAGTTCATTAATCTAATTGAACAAAAAAAACTATTTAATTAATCTATGAATTTTTCTTTTTTTTGATATGGAGAAAATAATTAATTTAAACAAAGTTATTTAATCAAATTAATTAGAGAAAACTAAAAAATTTAGTTAAATAAAATAGTTTAGAATTTTAACTATTTCTCTTGTTTTTTAATTAACATCTTTTAAAAAAAAACTAAGTAAAGAAAAAAAAAGAAGTCAAAAGAAGTATGGGTATGCCATGAAAAATATGGATCCAGTCTTATCTGGTCTGGGCTCGGTAGCAATCTGATTGCCCTTCATGGCCCAATCGGATATTCCAACAAAAACAAGATCTACAATTTGAACAAACCCTAGCCGCATGTGAAAGGATAAGGGAAAGTCAACAGCCAAAAGGCAATGAAAACCAGCAGACACATGGCTCAACATTCGTTGGAACACGTGAATTCAAATTTTGAAGAAAAAACAAACAAAAATTAAATATGCTTAGACTGGTTTACATGAAGAAAGAGAGAAAATAACGAAAAATGATAAGGGTGAAGCGCGATTCAGAAACCCTCATCCTATTCCTCTTTCAAAGACAACAATCGGTCTTTAACTCAGCTCGATTTGGATCTCTTTAGAGATACCAAATCTTCATCGCTTCATCGTCACTAACATCTCCACTTGAACAAATCAAAACAACAAAACCTAAAGCCCTCCCCCTTTTATCTTCTTCAACCTCACGATCGACTTAACTCCGCGGTGTTTCTCCTCACGAGAGACATCCGCTTCATAGCATCATCACCATTATTATTATATTTTGGTCTAATCCGACACAAATTCAACCACCAACTCAAATGTAACCTAAATCCCCAAATTAGAAAAAATGCTCAGCAATATATTACTCAGGACAGCAAGAATGGAGATAGTAGAAGAAAATGAAGGGTAAGAAATCTACCAATTCAATTGGAAACGACCACTTTGAGCTCAGGTATCCTTTCTTCCTTTCTGAATCACTCTTCTTCGTGTCTCCCTTTTGTGAGTTTGATACGCAATAAGATGAGGGGGAAGGCTTAGCTTGGGTAATTTCAGAGTTCTAATGATGAACTCTGAAAACCTTGAGAACAAGAGCTTTGAGTAGTTTAGGGTTTATGGGGATTTTTGGATTCGTAGATTTTCGTCAAGATTCTTTTTCAATGTTCTGATACTTTTTATGTATTTTCTGTGACAAGATTTTTTCAGGGTCCTCTCTCACTGAAAATGATTGGAGGGTTTTTATAGGGGATGATGGATACGTGTGGATGAGAGAGGAATTTTTTGATGATAATTCTCTTCATACGTGAGAATATTAGCTGTCCAAATCTTTGAATCCGTTAGAGCTTTTTGACAAGATTGTGTGGTGACCTCAACGGGGTAAGGGAGTCATTTCTTTGATTTTGTCTGTAGTGATTTGGAAAAATCTTCCAGAAATAAGGTGGTCCCCTGTAAAAAAAATCATGAGTATTTTACTGATGTAAACTCCTACTTTTACTGCCTTCAAACTCTTGACTTGTGACTTGCTTTTTTTGAAGTTTGTTGATTCTGCTCCTAAATTCTCTTGGTGCTGAATGTTTTCCTTTTATTTATTGTTTGTAAAATACTTCTCATGAATAGAAAACTAATGCTGCACATGACTGTGAATTTTTGCTTAGCTCGTATAATGTCTAGCTTTCAATGTTTGATTCAATTTCGTTATTGTTTCTCTTACTGACTCGTTGTATATTTCTGAATGTGAATGGTTTTGCAGGTTGAGGATGATAGCACAAAGAGTGATTGGGACAGTTCTTGCCGCGTGAAGTTTGTACAACAGAGGACTTGTGGTGCTGGTGATTTATCTGAAGTTGCTTGGATGTCACGTCTTGAAGATGATTTCTCTGTTGATGACCATCTTCGCTGTTGTTTTTTCTTGAATTTTCTTTTCTTGAATTCACCTTGCCACTAGATTTCAGATGCCCTTATTTCTATTTGTTCTGGTAATATGCAGGGTTTTCACAACATGGATTAGTCGATGAAGGACCAGAATTAGCATACATCAGAATTGGATGATGGTAGCAATGACTTTCAATTGGTTTAGAACATTATCAAGTCAAAACATGACAACCTCTTGTAAGCAAAGGTCGACTGAGAGATACGGTAAGACTTTGCCGTTTTAATCCTCACCTTTGACTTTTCTTCTTGAAGCATATCGCAATTCTGATTTTCTGTTCTACATTTTTCAAGTGTGGTTTTCATCAATTGTTTGTATGCCCTTATGTTTGCTTGTACTGACTTTTCACTCTTGTGCTTTTCTTAACCCATGTCATGATAGAATATCAAGTTAAGCAGTTTCTGTTGCTGGTTGGGTTACCCCAGATTTCACCAACGGCTTAGTCATGTTCTCTGGGGAGCAAACTTGATACTTCACTTTTCCAGAGGGTACAAGAAAAAACCTCTGCAAGTTCAAGTTTATCTGAGATAAGACTAGTGGTGTCCATTGTTTTGCTCAGTACTTTCAGTGCAAGTTGAACTGCTTCTTCCCTCGTAATATCATCTTTGTAGTCCTATTGTAGAATTGATTGCGCTACCTGGTTGTGATTGAAGGGCTAAGGGATGGTAAAACAGTTAGCAAAGGTGTGGTTGAAGATACTCAGGCACGCGTGGCTGAAGAGCATGGAGCCAATGTTGCTTCTGTCAAGTTGATCCAGCTTGTTATGACAAAGAAGACACTGGTAAGGTCATTCACTACTGGAACAGGTCAAGAAGGAAGGACACCCCGGGTACGGCTAGCAAAAGGTGAATCTCCAGCTAGTCCAAGAATCAATAACAAAGAAATTCTGGAGTTCTTGAAAAAGGTTATTTCTGAGCAGGCTGGAATCTTGGTAAGCAAAATCTCTGTCACGGCCAGCATATCAACCTATGGAACTGATTCAATTGGTGTGGTGAAAGCAACTCAAAAACTCTCAGACTTCCTCAGAGTTCCAGTTGCTGCTATAGATGTCTTCAGTGCATCCTGCATTCAAGAATTGGCCAATTTCTCAGAGAATCTTTTGTTGAAGTCTCAACCTCACCATTTGAGCAATCCGTCTTTTGCTCCCGAATATGAAACTGAATCTACTGAATTTGTCATGGATGTGTCTAAGTCTCATCAATGGAGTATATATGCCCTTCAATCTTTAGCACTTATTTTCATCTCTATCCTTTTGGTTTCTCCTGCTTATCTGTCCATCACTACTTTTCAAAGTCTCATCACAAGCATCAGTAAGTCAGCGTACGAAATTCCATGTTCCAACTATCTAATTTCACTTCCTTTAACTCCACTTTCTTGGATCCTTTGCATTGCTTCTACGTGCCTTTGCATTTCATTTTTTTGGAAACTCTTTCTTGAGGCCAAATTATGCTCTTATTCATGAAATATTCATATATTCAATAGCTTTTGTCAAATGGTAGGCACTTTATAAAAGCCAGGAAATTTCTTCCAAGGTTCTGGCAACACACCTCAAAGGAACAGTGTTTCTGCAATACTGGTTTGAGATACTCGGTGCAAGAATCGGATCCTTAGTTTTGCTTGACATAGTCGACATCACAGACCCATCTCTGGTTTCCAATGGAGATGAAGTTGTCACTTCCGAAGGGGTTCGGGTTCAAAGCCATGAGGTTTAAGAATGGAATTCTAAACCTCCATCCTATTAGGATTGGCCGAAATTCTTTCATTGGACCTTATGAAAGCATATTTTGTGATACATTTTGCGGCAAAATTCCAGAATCAACAAGACCAATCAAAAAGTTCAGATACTTTGGCAACAATCCCTCAACTTCATCTGAAATGAACATTCATCTAAAATACAACTTCAGGTTTGATTTGTTGGCATTCTTGTAATGTTTTTTTTTAAGTAATCCTTGAGTTTCTTATCATGGTCATTGTGTTTTGCTTGTGCAGGTTAAGTTAGATGGTAGCAGCTTGCGTAGGCTTGCATTGGCTGGTATGTGTGAAGGCTTACTGAAGCACTTTTGATGACGATGCAGTGGCATGGAGCCAAGTATGATCTCATGATAGTCCTTGATGTCTTGGGATTTCGGGAACACTTCACTAGATTTCACATGATAGCTCTTCTTAGCCTTGTAAAATTAAGAACTTGGTATTTTATCATATGTGTAAATAACATTATAGTATGTTTTTTTTTTTAATTTTGAATCCATTAGAAGTATTACTATATGGTATTCTTGGCCATGCCGCTCGTACAGACAACAACTATGCTTAAACTTGAGATTCTAAAAATTCCTCATCATAGAAAGCTCTCGGCCTTTTGTATCCTTGTTTTGCTGCAATGAGATCCCAGTTAAACAATACTTGAAACCTGTTCTTGTAGTATAATCCATGATTCTTAAATCATAATGACAAATGAAATTGGTCAACTATAATGTTTGTATCATGGAGCCTCATTTTTTTAAACCTTGCCTATGAAACACGAATCATGGTGATCAACATCTTAAATTTGAGAAAGAACGAGAAAAAAAAAACTTATTATGGCTTCAAAGCATAATTCCCATCCTTGAGCACATTCCACATAACCTCTTGAGGAAGAATTTCGCCTATGTCCTCCATAAGTCCAACTAAAAAAGAGTAATAAACATTAACCGGGTCATGCTCTTAATTTAAGGTTCCTGAACAAACTTGTTAGCTATAACGATCATATATACACATAATTTTATGACTTAATTCTTAAAAGATCATGGCCATAGGCCAAATGGTCTTTCAAAAGTAGAACCTAAAAGGGTAGGACAATTTTGGGGTATGACAGTTAGTCCCTCTTAACCATAAGGAAGAGATAGAACCCTAATGTAAGGCCCAAGTTACACGATATAGTCTTAGTGATTATTAATGTGTTTTTATTAAGAGATGTAAACTAATTAAAGTTTTAACACTAAGGATTAAAGTTATACACTCCATCCTAAGATAAGGATGCAGGCATAACCCTAATTCAAATTCCTAAAACTTTAAGTGTTTAGTCTCTGATTATGAGATGTGAAAAGAGAGACTCAAGGAGACTCAAAGGTAAAAATTTAGGGGAAACTATACACAACCCTAAAAATTATCATGCTTGGATATCCTATGGTTTGTGAGGCTTAAGAGAAAAGATCTTCAAGGCCACCAAGGAAGGGAAGCAGATGAAAAGAGAAGAGAGGAGAGAATAATTTACTTACTTCTTGAAGAAGATAAGTAACTTAGGAGAAATGAAAGGAGCAAGATAAACACAATTGAAGCAAGTCCACTCCAAAGACAATTAAAGGATGAAAATGCAAAGAAAAGAAGAGGTGGGAGGTGAAGGCAAATCCACCTCCCAAATAACTTACCAAAAGTTCCTGAAATGTTAGTACAAGATGCATAAGACATAAAGCACAAAGAACTGAGATGAATAAGGATGCAAAGTCCAAAACTAGAAGTGATTATACAATGAAAATGTGTTATGAGATGATGCAAGATCATACAAGATGCATATGAATGATCATACAAGAATGAGATGCAATAGAAGCATGTTTAGAAGCATGAAAACACATGGATGTTCATGAAATGTAATGGATGCAAAGCATACCAAAATGATGCAAAAATGATCAAGAAATGTTTCAAACATGTCCTAAGATGTCTATGATGACATACAAAAGAATGGAATGGCATGACAAGTTCACAAGTTCATGATATGCAAAGAAGAATGTAAATAAAGATGCAAAATTAGGGTTTTAAGGCAACATGAGATGCATATAACCAAAACAGAAGCATACATCATGATAAAAATTTGAAATTGAACTCAAACAAACCCTAATCTCAAACAAGATCACACCCCAAAGGAGAAAGTCAGAAGCTAACCCTAGGCAAAGTTATGGAATTTCTAAGTTAGTTAGGGTTTTTGGGTGGTTCTTAAGAAAAAATGCAAATCAAATTGAAAATGTAATGCAAAAATGTGAGATAAATAACCTAGAAACTATAGGCAATATGTGAAATAATTCAAAAAGAATCAAGTTCAAACTCACCATGGTTAGGCAGAAATGTATTTTTCAAGTTAGGGTTAAAAAATGTGAAATTTAAGAACCCTAATTCAAAGAAAATTGTGAAAATGTAATCAAACCTAAAAAGAAATTTGTATGGTGAGTTTGAAAATATTTCTAAATGTTTAAGAATGCTTCATGATTTTTTGGGTGATTATTAGAAACCTAAATGAATATTTAATTAATTAAAATCAATTAATTAATTAAATAAAACATTTAAATATTTTAAAATACTTTTTTAAGGCAAAAATTAAAATAAAAAATGTTTTTAGGTAAAGAAAAATATTTGAAACAAAAATGCAGAAATGAGATATTTTTTAATTGTTTTTGCTATTTTTAAAAATTATGTGAAAGAAATGCAATAAAAAATGAAATAAAAATGAATTAAATGAGAAGTATGTCAATCTGATGGCCAGGATTCAAACATGGGGGGATGGGTTGACTGCGTGCGTGTTTTAAGGGTCATGATCCAATCTGGAAAAACATAATTAATTAAACCTAATTAATCTAATTAATCAGAATTAGGGTTTTAATGATCTAATCCTAGCCACTCATACGCGCGGGAATCATGATCCAAGGGCCCAGATTCAAACTAAGTTGATTAACCCTAATTACAAACCCTAAAAACTTTCAGGTGACCGGAGCAAGCTCCGGTCATCTTCTCCGGCCATTTTCTCACCTGAATCCCTCAAAACGCCACCCCAAGCCCCCTAAAGCTCCAGAATCAAACATCTAACAACCCTAAACACGAATCCATCCCCAAAAACAATTTATCATGCATCAAAATCATGAATCGAACAAAAACATTTTCAGATCAAAAAGTTTCAGAACATCAATACATCCTGGTTACTCAACCATTTTCAAAACAAATCATATCACCATGATCAGGGAGACATATAGAATCATATTGGAACTTAAAATAAGAGTTCTGGAACAAAGTTTGAAGGTGACTACCTGAGATGAAGCTTTCTGACTTTGAGCTTTCTGACCATTCCTTTGATGCAAAACCACTCCAATGGTCCCCCTTGAGCTTCTGAAAGGCTTGAATGAAGTTTGTATGGCTTGGTTTGTGTGCTTCAGTTCTGATAACTCAGAAATTGTATTCTTGTTTGAGGAACTTTCAGGCCATTGCAAGGGTTAATTTGTGTTCTATGATGGATTTTGAGATGATTGGTGAAGTTTGTTTTGATGTTTGAGGCTTGTGCAGTGAGAATCGAAGAAGGGAAGTGTTATGGAAAGTTTTGGGATTTCTCAGCTTGGCTTGTTTCAGGCTTGTGTGTGTTATGAAAATGAGTCCATGATGTTAGTATAGGCCAATGAGATTGATCAGAAAGTGGGTGATGGCACAACTTGATTGGTATGGGAAAAGTTGCAAAAAAGTCAATGGATGTGTACTTGAGGCATGGCACGAGTCAGAGCTTGTTTAAAGGGGTGTCTGGCCTCAGCTTGCATCAAGGATGGCCCTTGGATCAATAGAATGCAGCTGGATGGCCTTGATCAAGTATTCTCATGGTTTATGCAATTTGACAACTATGAAGTTTCTTGAGAAATAAGTCATGGAAATGCTTGGTACAAAGGCCAATTTTGATCTTTAGAAGTTGCTTTGACATGTTATGATACATTTGAATGCATTAGAGGTCATTTGAAGGCTTGAAACTTGATTTTGCAAAAATCCCTCTTTGGTGCACACTTGAAAATTATAGGATTTTTTCCAACTTTGAAAGGCCATATCTTGAGTTCTAGGAAGAATCAAGACATGAAAGGCCATATCTTGAGTTCTACAACTTTCATGTCCAAGGATTTTTCATTTGAAGCATTTTTGGTCATGAAAGAATAGGTTGAATATCTTTCCCAAAATGGAAAGTTTCCATTACAAGTCATTTCCAAAAATAGCAAGTTTGCATTTGGCTCAAAATTCTTCAACTTTGTGAACTTCCAACCACTTCAATGATAAAATAAAGATCATGGAGACTCAAAATGATGATGATGACCCTTTGGTACCCTTGATGGAGGCCTCAGATGCCCTGATTTTGACTTTTCTTGCATAACAAGTCACCAGTTGATCAGATGACTACCACAATGAATTTATTCATCAAATTTGGTAAACATGCTCCTTATAACATATTAAGACCATTAGAATCAAGAATGACCAAAAAAATTGGGTGTAAGGCCTCTGAAACCAAAACCCTAATTTTAGGTCATCTGTGCAGGAAATCTTCAGTCTGCCTCTATGCCTTTGCCATGCTTTGTGATCCCTTGACTTTTATGAACTTTGGGGAGCAAATCATGATCATGGAACACATATGGACCCTCTTGGCAAGCTTCAAGACCTTTGAGATGGCTCAGATCACTTCTTGGATTGCTCAGATCACAAACCCTAGATGCAGATGAAATGAACTATGTAGTGGGATGGTATGCTTATGTAATGAAAAAATGAAAGATCATAAACCATGGTGTGAGAAAAAGTGAGGGCAAATTTGGGGTGTTTACAACAATGTTAGGTGCTGGAGCTTATGAAGTTTATGATCGTCGTCTGGACAAAATATCTGAAAAGCTGAGATCCTTGGAATCCCAAAACTCTTTGGGATTTGATATGATGGATATGGGTTTAGTGGAAGGAGTCAGGATCCCCCACAAGTTTAAGCCTCCTTGCTTTGATAAGTACAATGGTACCTCTTGTCCTCGTACCTACCTTCAATCTTTTCTTCGGAGATTGAAAGTTTATACCACGGATGAAAAACTATGGATGTTCTATTTTGAAGACAGTTTAACCGGGGCGTCTAGAGAGTGGTATTCACATCTATCAAGGGCCACAGTCAGAAACTGGAAGGACTAAGTCGAGGCCTTTATACGCCAATATCAGTACAACCTGGATATGGCTCCCAATAGGACCCTCCTGATGGGTATGTCTCAATCCTCTAGAGAAAGTTTTAGGGAATATGCACAAAGGTGGAGACAACTTGCTGCTACTGTCCAATCACCCATGTCTGAAAGGGAAATGGTTGATATGTTTATGAACACATTGCAAGGAACCTACATTGATCAGCTTGTTGATTTCTCCTCTACCAGTTTTGCTTATGTGGTTATAGCTGGTGAAAGAATTGAAAGCCTATTGAAGATGGGTAAGATCTCTGACAATGGTGCTAGCTCCAGCAATGCAAGGAAACCTTTCTCAGGACCTAGAAGGATAGGTGAGACCAACTCAGTGCATATGGGAAGAGGTAGGCCCCAATACTTGCAAAGATCGGTAGCTGCTGTCACTATTCCTGCTCCAGCACCCCAACAACAATAGTATCCACAGCAACAACACTTCCCACAACAACAACAATTCCCGCAACAACAAATATCTTACAACAAAAACAATCAACAATAATGCACGTTCCAACAAAGGACTTCACAAATCAACAGGGTTATCGATCCCATCCCGATTCCCTATGCAGCTCTACTTCCACAGTTATTGAAGCTCAACTTGATTGAATTGAGAACCTTGACTCCACCGAATCCTTTGAATCTCCCAAGGAACTATGATGTCAATGCCAAATGTGCCTTCCACTCCAATGCACCTTGCCATACAACAGAGAAATGTAGGGCCTTGCACATGAAAGTTCAGGACTTAGTTGATTCCAAAGCTTTGAATTTTGCACCTCCACCTAATGTCACAAAGAATCTAATACCGAATCACGATGGACCGAGGATTAATGCCATTGAGGAGGACCAACCATCTGTTCTGATTGATGACATTGCAAACATTCAAACACCACTGGCCGAAGTTAAAGCTCAGCTATTGAAGTTCCAAGTGTTTCCAGGTTGTGAGGCCTGTTGTGAAGATTGCAAGATTTCTACCAATGGTTGTGCAAACCTGAAGAAGGGTATTAGCAGTCTTATCAAAGAAGACCTCTTGCAAATCACTTCAACGGTTCCCACTCCTACAACATCAACAAACATCTTTCCTACAACATCAACAAACACCATTTCATAGGTATCTCCTACAAACTCAGCAAACATCATTCCAACAGAGTCTACTATAACAACAACAACCATCAATGAAGACATCTCAACGGTCACCATTTATTATGAACCAGTGACAATCCATGTTCCAGATTCTTTCAACAACAACTTTCAACAACATCAACAACTTCCTACACCAATATCACCTCCTGTCAGACCTCCTGTCACAGCCTATTATGATCCACAGACTATCACAACTCCTTCTTCCGCAGCAATCAGTCTGGTTACCATCACAGTACCTGGACCAGTTCCATATGATAGCAGTAGTGTCATGCCTTGGCACTATGGCTCAGATTTATATTGCAACAGAAAGAAAGTTACTCTTGATTATTCCACTTCTACACCACAAATTGATAATGTAGGAGGAGGCAGAGGCTTCACTCGAAGCGGACGTCTCTTTGCCTCACAGTTCCCAAGAGTTAATGCTGAAGTAGAAGTTGATGCTAAAGAAGCTGATGCTAAAGCTAAAGGCAAGAATGTGGTTCCAGAAGAACCAATGGCCAAGGAAACTCAGAAGACATCCTTTGATCAGGATGTGGACGAGTTCATGAGAATTATCAATAAGAGTGACTACAAATTTGTGGACCAACTCCACCAGACTCCCTCCAAGATCTCCATTTTATCACTGCTCATGTGTTCCAAAGCTCACAGGAATGCATTGCTCAAAGTCTTGCACGCAGCTTACGTGCCGGAGGAGATTACAATCAATCAGTTAGAGGCAGTAGTTTCAAATGTCAACCCTAGTCATGGACTGGGGTTCACTGATGTTGATCTAACGACGGAGGGCCGAAACCACAATAAGGCTTTACATATCACCTTGGAATGTAAGGGGGTTGTACTTTCTCATGTCTTGGTTGACATTGGGTGATCTCTCAATGTTCTTCCAAAGAAAGCCTTGGTCAAACTGGAATATGATGGTCTTGCACTCCGTCCGAGTAACCTAGTTGTGAGAGCCTTTGATGGTTCTAAGAGATCGGTCCTCGGAGAAATAGAGCTGCATGTGGTAATTGGCCCACAGATTTTCAAAACTACCTTCTATGTGATGGACATTCAGCCTACCTACAGCTGTTTGTTGGGTCGACCCTGGATTCATGCCGCTGGCGCCGTAACGTCTACCCTTCACCAGAAGTTAAAATACGAGTGGGAGGGCCAAGTCATCACCATTTGTGGAGAGGAGGACATCTTCGTCAGTCATCTAGCCACTTATAAGTACATTGAGATGGATGGGGAGATCCATGAGACAATGAGTCAGGGTTTTGAAGCTCTCAATGTCAATGAAGCAACAGCTGAAGTGTTTGGTACTTCAATTGCTTCTTACAAACAAGCTCAGAAGGTTGTTGAAGACGGGAAGGCCCAAGGCTAGGGCAAGCTGCTACAAGTTCAGATCAAAGAAGACAAGTTTGGTTTGGGTTACAGGCCATCCTGACAGGTCCAAGAGGAGGCTGCTGAAGCTCCCAAGTTCATAAGGGGGGAATGCTGACCCCGGATGCTATCAACAATGTGGAAGACGAGGCTGAAAGCGACTACAACCTGGAAAGCTAGATTCATCCAAGAGTCCCGGGCTAGCAAGTCCTCAACTGGTCTTCCCAGGAAATTATAAGGGTTACTGCTGCAGAGTAATTATTATTTCCTATTTAAGCATGCATCAAGCCCTGCATCTTGCCCAAGGTGTCAGGACTCATTTTGTAATAGGGACATATATGTATTTTGTGCAAATGGAAATTAATGAACAAATGACATCGTTTGCAAACAATCTTTTTTTCGCTCACTGTCTTTTCATTTTTGTTATTTTCGCACAAAATAATAAATGGAAATGTTTTCTTAATAAACTTCATTCACTTTTTCTAAATAAAATAAAATCAATCACTAAAATGAACAAATCTCAACCCTTGCAGAGATAGCCTTCCAGAATGCACCGACAACGACATTGCTATGACCTTGTATGACTTCGACAATCCAATCAATCAAGCAGATGAAGGGGATGATGAAGACTATGATTTGCCTGAAGAGTTGGCCAGGTTATTGAGACAAGAGGAAAAGGTGATTGCCCCTCATCTGGAGGAGGTTGAGATTATCAATCTTGATACCGAGGAAGATGTGAAATAAGTGAAGATCGGGGCCAGTCTGCAAGCTCTAGTGAAAGAACAGCTCATCAGTATGCTTCGAGAGTATGTCGACGTCTTTTCTTGGTCCTATCAAGATATGCTAGGTCTGGATATAGATATTGTCATGAACAAGCTGCCACTGAAAGAAGATTGTCCACCGGTCAAACAGAAGTTGCATCGTACTCGCCCGAACATGGCCATGCAAATCAAAGAAGAAGTACAAAAGCAGTTGGACGCCGGTTTTCTTGCTGTGACTAGTTACCCGCCGTGGGTTGCTAACATTGTACCCGTACCTAAGAAAGATGGCAAGGTGCATATGTGTGTATATTACAGGGATCTGAACAGAGCTAGCCCGAAAGATGACTTCCCATTACCTCACATTGATGTATTGGTGGATAACACAACTCAGTTCTCGGTATTTTCTTTCATGGACGGATTTTCTGGATACAATCAGATCAAGATGTCACCTGAAGACATGGAGAAGACAACTTTCATCACGCCTTAGGCATGTTCTGTTACAAGGTAAAGCCGTTTGGTCTGAAGAACGCCGGTGCAACATATCAACGGGCTATGGTAACATTATTCCGCGATATGATCCATAAAGAAATCGAGTGTTATGTGGATGATATGATTGACAAGTCCCTTACAGAGGAAGATCATTTGGTGATTCTACTGAAGTTGTTCAAGCGTCTGAGGAAGTATCAACTGAGATTAAACCCCAACAAATGCACATTCGGGGTACGTTCTGGTAAGCTGTTGGGTTTTATCGTAAGTGAAAAAGGAATTAAGGTTGATCCCGATAAAGTCAAAGCTATTCAGGAAATGCCTGCACCTAAGACTGAGAAAGAAGTTCGAGATTTCTTAGGTAGATTGAACTACATCTCAAGGTTCATATCTCATCTCACTGCAACCTGAGAACCCTTGTTCAAACTGTTAAGAAAAGAGCAAACAGTCAGGTGGAACGATGATTGTCAGAGAGCTTTTGACAAGATCAAAGAATATCTGCAGGAACCTCCAATTCTCATGCCTACAGTCGAAGGAAGACCTCTAATCATCTATCTGACAGTATTAGAATAGTCAATGGAGTGTGTGTTGGGCCATGTTGATACGTTGCACCGGCGTTCTTCAGAATACGAACGGCAGAATACGAAGCTTGTATCATGGGTCTTGAGGAAGCCATTGACCTCAGGATCAAAACCTTGAATGTATTCAGAGATTCAGCTTTGGTAATCAACCAGACCAATGACAGGTGGTACACTCATTAGGAGCATTTGATTCCCTATCGTGACTATACGAGGCGATTGTTGACCTTCTTCACAACATTTAAGTACAAGCTGCATTTCATCCATGTTCAAAGTACAAGCTGCAAATTATGTACCTCGAATTTTGGTATCCAGACTGGACAGACCGGCATATGTATTCTCTGTGGACACTATCACTAATAACAAGCCTTGGTACCATGACATCAAATGCTTCTTGGAAACTCAGACATACCCACCTAGGGCATCGTCAAACGATAAGAATACATTAAGAAGGCTAGCCGACGGTTTCTTCCTCAATACTGATGGTTTTTTGTACAAATGAAACTTCGACATAGTCTTGCTCAGATGTGTTGACAAGAAAGAAGCAGACCTACTGATGCATGAAGTACATGAAGGCTTTTTCGGTACCCATGCCGGAGGACATGCAATGGCAAAGAAGTTATTAAGATCAGGTTACTATTGGATTACAATGGATGCAGACTGTTGTGCCTATGCCAAAAAATGCCACAAATGCCAGATCTACGCAGATAAAGTGCATGTGCCTCCGAATCCTTTGAATGTAATGTCTACACCTTGGCCCTTCACCATGTGGGGCATTGATATGATTGGAAAGATTGAACCGACTGCTTCAAATGGTCACAGATTCATCCTGGTAGCCATTGATTACTTCACCAAATGGGTTGAAGCAGCTTCGTATGCAAATGTCACCAGGCAAGTGGTAGCTCGATTTTTGAAAAGGGATATCATTTGTCGATATGGAGTTCCCGAGCGAATAATTACTGATAATGGTTCCAATTTGAACAACAAGATAATGGCCGAACTTTGTCGGGACTTCAAAATTCAACATCACAACTCTTCTCCTTACAGGCAAAAGATGAATGGCGCTGTTGAGGAAGCTAACAAGAATATCAAGAAGATTGTGCAAAAGATGGTAGTCACCTACAAAGACTGGCACGAAATGTTACCATTCTCCTTGAATGGGTACCGAACTTCCATCAGAACATCTACTGGGGCAACACCGTATCAGCTTGTGTATGGTATGGAAGTTGTCCTACCTGTTGAAGTTGAACTACCCTCCCTACGGGTAATGATGGATGTGAAACTGGATGAAGCAGAATGGGTCCGATCTCGATATAATCAACTGAGTCTGATTGAAGAAAAGTTAGCAGCCATCTGTCATGGGCAGTTGTATCAGAAGCGGATGAAAAAAGCCTTCGATCAGAAAGTCAGACCTCGGGAATACCAAGTGGGAGAGCTTGTTCTGAGAAGACTTCTTCCCCCTTATACAGACCATATGGGAAAATGGATGCCAAACTACGAAGGCCCATTCATAGTAAAGAAAGTTTTCTCTGGTGGGGCACTGATGCTCACAACTATGGATGGCGAGGATTTCTTATCTCCTGTGAATTCAGATGCAGTTAAAAAATACTTCGCATAAAAGACCCGCTGGACATAAAAACAGAATGTAAGTCCAGGCAAAAATAGGGCATCCCGGCGAGTCAAAAACAGAATAAAAGACTCGGGCAAAAATAAAGGAAAAAGAAAAAAGAAAAAATGTACACCCGTTGAGTTGAAAAGCCACATTGGACAACTCAGGCAGAAATGGGTATCCCGGTGGATTGAAAACCTGAAAGGGCGATCCACGCAAAATTTGGGAAAAAGCGAACAACCGCATTCTGAATTCGTTTGTATCACTCACAATATGGCAAGCTTCGAAAGGATAAAGCGTCGGTCAGAGTCAACCTTCTTCTAAAAGCAAGATAAGAAGAACGTCAAGGTCATACAGGTCATAGCAAAGGAAGCTCACCGGAGCGTCAACGTCAACATTTCCAACACCTTTATTTTCTCAATTTTGCAGCAATCTCCTCCTTTCAGGGATTCGCTTCCTCACTATACTTTCCTATTAAGGGCACATAAATCAATAAAATCAGAATTTCCAGTCACACTTTGTTTTGTACATTTTTGTTTCGTTTGAAAAATGTCAAAAGTTCATAATACAACACTTGCATGAAAACATATAAGCCATTTTCAATATATGCTTGCAGGAAATATGTTGCTCCTAGGAAAATTTAACTCCTATGACGGAATCCGGTTGAGGATACCTCGGGACACTTGTGCGTTTCTTTTTAACAGGTTGCAGGTACTTAAGGCAGACAATCTCACAGCATGGGGTGTATCAAGCCTCGTATCCCCAGCCAAGTCAGCAATCACCTCATCAGCAGGGTTACTTGACAGTAGTTTTCCCCCACGAAGTTATCATCCCCTCAGAGGATCCTTAAAGAAACTCATTAAATCCCCAGTGTTTCGCTTGGACGAAGGAGTTACAATAGATTACTTCCCAGAAGTTCTCTCCTCCCCAAGCAGGATCTCCCGAGCAATGCATGAACTGCTCTTCCCCAGCGAAGTTTCCAGGAACTCCTTCTCCCTAGCAAAGTTGTCAGGAATTTCTTTTTCCCCAAAGAGTTGCCAGAGTCTTCTTTTCCCTAGTGAGGTCACCAGAGTTTTCCTCAGCTAAGTTGCCAAGATCCTCTCATTTCCAGCAAGTTGCCAAAGTTATCCCTAGTAGATTTGCCAGGATCTTCTTTTCCTCAACGGAGTCACCAGGATTTTCTCATCCTCAGCAGAGTGGGAAGAGTCACCTTCCTCATCCAGTCGCAGGGACTTTCTGTTCCCCATCAGAGTTGCCAGGATTTTCTCATCTTCAGCAGAGTCGGCAGAATCTCTTTCCCACGGAGTTTCCAATTTCTCCCCAGTAGAGTTGCCAGGACTTTCTATTCCCTAGAGGTTTGCCAAAGTCTCCTCATCCCCAGCATGAGTCTCTTCAGCATAAGCTTTCCCAGCCGAGATCCCCACAGAGTTCCCTAGGAAGATCGTTCAGTGATCCTCTCTCCCCACAGACGGCCAATGATCTCTTTCCCTAGTGGAGTTCTCCCTCCAGACAGATCGCCCAGAGATCTTTCTCCCTGCAGGATCTAGATCTCAGATCAGTTCTCTCATTTTGCATAATCATAGGATTCAAATCATTTTTCCCCACGCAGAGCGTAACATTACGGCAAAAATCAAACATTTTCATGATCATAAGCCAGGTTCGAGCCAATCACCTGCAAACATCAGAATCACTTCACCAGCAATATACAAAACTTATCCCCCGCAAACAAAGCCATAATACTTTTTGCACTCTCAATACATATACTTGTTCATACATGTACATATTCTTTTTTGACACTCGTCCATGTCATACTTCCCCAGCAAGTCAAACACTCGTATGTGTCCCTTGTTCAATCTTTTTGACACTCGTCTGTGTCTTGCCTATATTTCCCCAACAGGTCAAACACTTGTACATGCTTATACACAATCCTTTGATACTCATCCGTATCTTACTTATACACAATCCCCTGATACTCGTCCGTATCTTTCTTATACACAATCCTCTGATACTCGTCCGTATCTTACTTATACACAATCCTCTGATACTCGTCTGTATCTTGTATATATCACCACCCTGGCAGATCAAACACTCGTCCGTGTTCCTTGCTTAACCGATTGATACTCGTCTGTATCATCATCCTTAAACACGTGTAAGCGTTTGTTTCTATCGATACTCGTCTGTATCGTGGCCCTAAGGATGCTCGTCTGCATCTTTAGTCTATACACACTGTCAAACACTTATACCTTTTATTTTATAGCGTAAGCACTCGTCCGTGTTTACCATTCCCCAGTAAGTCACCGACAAAGTAGCTTTTCTATCCGACATTCATCATATGTCGTGATATTTTCGGCAGTCATCCCCTGCCAGGTGATTGTCCTTCACCTTTTGATGACCGTCCCTCATCATTTCATTTGATGTCCATCCCCATCATTGATCCTCTTAATCCGGAATTCGCCTTATGTCGTCATATTTTCGGCAGCCATCCCCTACCAGGTGATCATCCTTCACCTTTGGATGACCGTCCCTCATCCTTTCCCCAGTGGAATCCCCATTGTTGGAACCTTCTATCTGACATTCGTCCTATGTCGCGATATTGTTTTAGCAGCCGTCTCCTGCTAGGTGATCGTCCTTCACCTTATGATGACCATCCCTCATCATTTATCTAATGGTCGTCCCCATCGTTGATCTTTGTTATCCGACATTCGTCCTATGTCGAGATAATCCCCAAGAGCAGTCATACCCTGCTAGGTGATCGTCCTTCACCTCTTGATGATCATCATTCATCATGTTTATCTGATGGCCGTCCCCGTCGTTGATCTTTTCTATCCGAAATTCGTCCCATGTCATGATATTTTCAACAGCCGTCCCCTGCTAGGTGATCGTCCTTCACCTTTTGATGACCGCCCCTCATCATTATTTCATTTATTCTTTTACCCGATGGTCGTCCCCATCGCGGTTTATTTACCCTTTAACCTGATGGTCGTTCCCGTCAGTGCTTTCTTTAATCCCCAGAGAGTTTTATTTCCTTACCCGATGGTTGTCCCCGTCGTGGTCTTTTCCTTTATCCTGATGATCGTCCTTCATCAGTTTACCCGATGGTCGTCCCGTCGCAGTCTCTTTATTTCCCAGCATGATGATCGTCCCCGTCATTGCTTTACTTACCGTTTTTCATCCCCATCAGTCGTCCTCTACTTGATGGTCTTCCTCCATCGCTTTCATTTGATACTCATACCATACCGCCTGTTACAATTTATATCCATTTTCTTCTTTTTCCCAGTGAGTGCAAAATTCGGATTGTCTTTGGTATTCAACCACAAGTTATCTTGTTTATCTGTTAAGCCAGACGCTTACACCCTACACAGCTAACTCATGCTTGAATAGGGGCAGCTGTAAACACCCCAAATTTTCCCTCACTTTTTCTCACACCATGGCTTATGATCTTTCATATTGCATTTGCATAAGCATATCATCTCACACTGCATAGTTTATTTCATACATAGTTGCATAGTTAGGGTTTGTGATCAGGAGAATCCAAGAAGTAACCTGAGCTATCTCAAAGGTCTTGAAGCATGCCAAGATGGTCCATGAGTATTCTATGATCATAATATGCTCCCCAAAGTTCATTAAAGTCAAAATATCACAAGGCATTGCAAAGGCATAGAGTTAGACTAAAGATTTCCTACACAGATGACCTAAAATTAGGGTTTTGGGTTTGAGGCCCTTAATCTCAAATATTTTGGTCATTCTTGACTCTAATGGTCTTAATATGTTATAAGGATCATGTGTACCAAATTTTATGAAAACATTCATTGTGGAAGTCATCTGATCAACTAGTAACTTATTGTGCAAGAAAAGTCAGAATCAGGGTATCTGAGGCCACCACCAATGGTACCAAAGGGTCATCTTTATAATTTTGAGGTTCTATGATCTTTATTTGATATTATAAGTGGTTATAAGTTCACAAGATTGAAGAATTTCAAGCCATTTGCAAACTTTCCATTTTTGGACATGACTTGTAATGAAAACTTTCCATTTTGGGAAAGATTTTCAACCTCCTCTTTCTTGATCAAAAAAGCTTCAAATGAAAAATCTTCAAACATGAAAGTTGTATATTGGATCTTCCCATTTTCAAAAATTACAAGAACTCCTCTTGATTCATCCTAGAACTCAAGATATGATGTTACAAAGTTGGGAAAAATATTATAATTTTCAAGTTCATGCCAAAGAGGGATTTTTGCAAAACCAAGTTTTAAGCACTCTTGTGACCTCTAATTGACCTCTTAGCATCATAACATGATAACACAACTTGCATTGATCATAATTATGCCAAGAATCACAAGTTTTCTTGCCTTTCACTTCAAGAAATTTCGAAGAGGGAAATTTGCAAAATCCATGTTATCACATGAATCAAGCCATCCAGCTCACAAAATCTGATCCAAGGGCCATCCTTGAATGAAGCTGAGGTAGGACAAGCCTTGTGATCTCCTCTGACCCGTGCCATGATCGTGGTACCATAACATTGACTTTTTTGCAAATGAGGCCATACCAATCACACTATGCCACAACAACTCTCTAGCCAATCAGTACCTCTTATGCAAACCCTAAGGACCTCAAACATAACAACATTGAAGCCTAAAACCTCACACACACTCAGAATCCCAAAAATCCTCAAAAACCTTCATCTCTTCAAAACTCAACACACAGCCAACAAAAACCACTCATTCTTTCACCATTCATCTCAAAATCACATAAGGATCACAAAACACCCTTCACCATGGCCTGAAAGCTACTCAAACACAAACATGATTTATGAGTTATCAGAACCAAACATCACAAACTAGCCATTCAAAACTTGTTCTAAGCCTCCCAGAAGCACAAAGGGATCAAGTGGAGTGGTTTTGCACAAAGGAGGAGGCCAAAAAGCTCAAACTTGGAAAGCTTCATCTGAGGTATCATCCAAGAACAAATTTTCCAGAACTTGTTTTTTAAGTTACAATATCAATCTACATGCTTCACTGATCATTGTGATATATTTATTTTTGAAAATGGTTGAGGATTGTGCATGTATGGTGTTTCTGAAATTTTTGACCTAAATATGTTCTTGTTCGATTCTTGTTGTTGATGCATGATAAATGTTTTTGGTGGCTAGATTCTTGTTCTATGTTGTTTGATGATCAATTCTGGAGGTTCTGGGGGCTTGGGTGGTGTTTTGAGCATTTCTGGTGAGAGAGTGCGCCGGAGAAGACGACCGGAGGTCTTCTCCGGCCACCTGAGAGTCATTAGGGCTAATCCTGTATTAATTAGCCAGTTTGAATTGTGGCCCTTAGATTTGTTTTACTCGCGCGTGTGGACGGCCTTGATCAACCCACTTAACCCTAATCTTTATTTAATTAATTGAATTAGGTTAATTAGTCAGAAACAATCCTGACCACCCATTCACGCGCGCAGTCACCCCAAGTTCAAATCCTGGCCTTTGATCTTGCATACTTTCATTTTTCTTTTTCTTTTTCATATTTCTTTTCATATATTTATTAAAAATAGGAAAAATACTTTTAAAAATCTCATTTTCTGCATTTTCACTTTAAATATTTTTCTAAACTCAAAAACATTTTTATTTTGAATTTTTGAATTAAAAATGTATTTTTAAATCATTTAAATGTTTTATTTAATTAATTAATTAATTTTAATTAATTAAAAATACATTTAGGTATCTAAAAATTACAAAAATATTCATAAAGCATTTTTAGGCATTTAGAACAATTTACAAACACACCATACAAATTTCTTTTTAGGTTTGATCATGTTTTCACAATTTTCTTTGAATTAGGGTTCATAAATTTCACATTTTTTAACCCTAACTTGAAAAAATCATTTCTGATCAACCATGATGAATTTGAACTTGATTCTTTTTGCATTCTTTCACACTTTGCATCTGGTATCTAGGTTATTTAACTCATAATTTTGCATTGCATTTTCAAAATTGATTTGCATTTTTCCTTTAGAATCACCCAAAAACCCTAGTTAACTTAGAAAATTCACAACTTCCTCTAGGTTTAGCTTCTGACCTTCATTTTTGGCGAGTGATCGTGTAGGTGTTTAGGGTTTGTTTGAGTTCATTTTCAAATTTTTATCATGATTCATGCTTCTTTTTTGGTCATATGCATCTCATACTTTCATAAAACCCTAATTTCCCATGTTCATTTGCATTCATCTTTGCATGTCATCATCATATGAAATTGCCATGCCATTCCATGCTCTTGTATGCCACCTTGGACATCTTAGAACATGTTTGAACATTGCTTGATCATTTCTTCATTCATTTGGTATGCTTTGCATTCATTACATTTCATGAACATCCATGTGTTTTTAAGCTTCTTACATGCTTTACTTTGCATCTCATCCTTGTATGATCATTCATATGCATCATGTATGACTTTGCATCATTCCATAACACTTTTGCATCATGTTTTCACTTATGGTTTTGGTCTTTTCATCTTCATTTGCTTTATTTTCTTTTGTTTTGCATCTTATGCATTCACACTAACATTTCAGGGGCATATGGTAAGTTGTTTGGGATGTGGATTTGCCTTCACATCCCACTTCTTCTCATCCTTTCATTTGAATTCTTTGTTTTTCTTTGAAGTGAACTTGCTTCACTTGTGCTCTCTTGCTCCTATCTCTTTCTTTTAGGTTACTTAACTTCTTCAGGAAGTAAGTAACCTATCCTCCTTTCTCTTCTCTTTTCATCTGCTTCTCTTCCTTGGTTGCCTCCTGAAGATCCTTCTCTTTAAGCCTCACAAACCATAGGAACATCCAAGAATGATAATTTTAGGGTTGTATATAGTCCCCCTAGACTTTTACCTTTGAGTATCCGTGATTCTCTCTTCTCATCTCATAATCAGAGGCTAAACACTTAAAGCTTTAGGACTTTGAATTAGGGTTATGTCTGTATCCTTATCTTAGGATGGAGTGTATAACTTTAATCCTTAGTGTTAAACCTTTAATTTGTTTACACCTCTTAATAAAAACACCTAATAATGATCAAGACTTAAGCTTGTAATTATCTTAATCCTATACCATCATGGTAATTAAGTTGAGATCTCCATGCTTAAGTAGGCCCATTATCCCTAATCAGAGAGGATATAATGAGTTTACAACCCTTGATTTAGGCTTAAGCTCATTATCCTATGCAAAACACCAAAAACAATAAAAACCTGAACACACCAAAAACAAACAATAATCGTCTCCTTCGGGATTCTTTTCTCATCACCTTCATTCTGAAAACGAGAACTTGCTTCTCCCGTCTAATGCAAGACAGTTAGCACTCGAGCCAGACGAGTCATACACTTGAGCACAGACAAGCAAGCAGTTCACAACAAAATCATCCCAGTCTCTTTGAGTCGAACTACGGTGTTCTGACTTCCTCATTGCACGAGAGGATACGTAGGAATAACTTAACGGTTATTGAACAAAAGTCTATTTGTCACCCCCCCTTTCCATCCTTCTTTCTAAGCCTCAGTCTTTGAGCATTTCACCTTTTCTTTTGCACTGACACACATTCTTTTCTCCCTAGATTTTTTATGCACAGTTTAGCACATACTCCTACCGCCTTTCTAAGTTTCTTTGGTTCGCAACCGTCTTATCCATACCCTTCCAGGTTTATGCAGCATTACCTTTCCTTCGGGACAAAAATGCCCAGTTGGCGACTCTATTCAACCTCAACCTCCAACATCGCCGACCGCCCGCGTCAACACCGGGACGAGAGTCCCGGGGGAGTGACATCATCCATGTTTCCAACCTCAGTTATCCTATCGTACTCTATTGTCGTGACTGAAACCACATTCACTATCACGTCGAGGGAAGCTTCTAAATCCTAGTCGAAGTTGTTTATCATATTATCATCTTCATATTTTAGTTTAGCCTCCTCTTTGTTGACTAATTTTCTCCCCACAGGCACCTTGTTGGGTATCTTGTCTTCATAACCTCCATCATTACCTGATAACATGTTGGTGATAGATTGAGCTAAATCTTTTAGCAAGGCATCCCTTTGCGCCTTCCTTCTCCTTTATTCCCTTCGCCATTGTGACCTCGACATAGGATTCTTACCCTTGTAATTCTCAGAGACATAAGCCTTTTTTGATGACCTATACTCCTTCCTATAGTCCATCGAAGAACCTCTGTCACATCATAGTTGGTCCATTTTGACTTCCTTTTTTTTGGTGTCGACAGGATTGACCCATTTATCTTTGGGTACCTAGACACTAGGCTTGAAAGTAGGTTTCCTTGCTCTAAGAACCTGGGGCTTTGTAGCAATTTGTTGTCCTTGAGCAGTTCGCCTTGGGTCGAAACCCGTTGGCTTTTGAACATTTCTTCGCTCTTGGTTTGCTTTGGCTTCTCTCACTCCCTGAATGTTGTGGGCAGCCTTTTTTTCGACGATGGAACTGCACCTAGGGCACATCATTACTTCAGAGTTTTTCTTCTGGCACCTATGCAGAAACTCAATAATAGTCCTATCCTCCTTAGGATATGCCACCTAATTGTATTCCTCCTGACGACCTAGGTCCTCAGGAGTTATGGCCTATTCATTCTTGATTTCAACCATGTTTATATCGACCTCACCCTTTAAATTTATCTTAAAAAATTCAATGTCAAGGCCTTCAGTAGCCTTGTCTATCCTAATGAAACCATCAGTAATTTCCTTAGTTACCAGCTGGAGGTTCGACCCTTGAACATCCTCATGAGTTTTGACAGTTGTTCCCACACCAAACTTCTTGACAACTAGTGATGTCTTGAAGTAGTATTCAGCAACCATGTCTTGAAGTAGTATTCAACAACCATGAAACAAAGTGCTCCATCTGAAAACCATCAATTTCTTCAGTGAAACTATAGAACATAACATCATCAATGAATTCTTCGGTGATTTTGCTCCATACAACATTTCGGCCCAAAGCTTCATCAGTGTCGGTGATGCTCACACTGCTTTCAGAATGATCTTCTACTTTGAGCATGCTAACCTCACCGAGTTCAGTGAAGTTTGCTTCTACAACTTTAAGAGGATCTGAGTCAATCTTCATTTGGTTCTTGGGCTTCTCACCGAACTTGAGTCTCCCTTCCTGAATTGAGTTATGCACCAAATCCCTGAAAAGAAAACATTGAGAAGTTTTATGATCCTAAAAGTTATGGTATTTGCAAAAACCTCTCTTTTTTCTTTGTTCTAAAGGTGGAACTTTAGCACTTGGAGGCACTAATATTTTCCCATCCTTAACTAACAAATCAAATATTTCGTTACATTTAGTGATGTCGAAAGTGTATGTTTTCTTTGGAAACCAATCATTCTTTTCAGTTTTGACAAGTTTTTTTTCATTTGAAGGAACCAACAATATACATGAATAGGGGGACCCTGCTTCAGTTCAGCTAGGTTTATTTCGCTTTCGTCGAAATCTATGGGTTCATCATATATTTCTTTGACCCCCTCATGAAATCCAACATAGGCTATTCTTTTGTTTTTATTTTCCCTAGCTTTTTCGTCTCTTAGATGTTCTACTTGTCGAACTCTATCAGCCAACTGAGCCATATCCTTCTAGTACTGAGTGTCCAACTTCTTCCTAATAGAGTAATTAAGGCCACCAGAGACCATTTCGACAAGCTCGCTCTCAGGCATTTGTGTGAAACATTTAGCCTTGAGGAGTTGAAACCTATTCAAATAATCATCAATTGGCTCATTAAACTTTCTTTTAACACTAGCCAACTTTTTCTAACTAATTTTAGTCTGACCCATGTAAAATTGCTCATGGAATAAATGTTCCAACTGAGTCCAATTACATATCGAACCAGGTGGTAAGGTAGTAAACCATGTAAAAGCAATTTTAGTGAGAGAACTAAAGAAGTATTTAATCCTTAGACTCTCATTGATTGCAATTTCCCCAACTTCGATCAAATAATGTGCCACGTGTTCAACGATGGATTCAGTTGCATCACCTGAGAACTTGGAGAATGAAGTATGTAGTATATTATGGGCAAAGTAAAGTTTGGCCTGGCAAAACCTGTATTCATCCCATTTCATACCATTATCCTTTCGACAATGGTGGCAAGATTATTCTCCACTACCATATTATTATGTCGAATCTGCTGAACCATATTATCTGCATTCTGGTTCCTGTTCCCCATTATTACCCTTGGTTCTTCCTCTTCAAGAATAGGAATTTGATTCCTCATAGTTTCGACCCTAGGTGGTTCAACTATCCCTTGAGATTATGGGTTTTCCTGTTGAACATTCTCCCTGAATTTGAAACCATAATTTTCTTTCATATATTGTCTAGTTGGATATTGAGGAGGGGCCGAAACTCCAATGAATTCTTCTATTCGAGCCATTTGGGATGCTAATTGCTTATTAGTTTGAGTGGTACTTTGAATCAATGGTTAAAAGACTTCCCCATTATTTGAGACAAAATGTGTACCATTTGCATATTGCTTTCCTCCATTTGTTGTCTAAAATAGTTTGCAGATTCATTTATCAAGCCATGGCTCTGGGAAGAATATCCCAACCCTATAGTTTGACTATTTTTACCCATGTTTACTCCAGATCCTGATTCTTGTAAGGTTGAAGCGAGCACATTTTCTGAAAATACCATTTGTGCATTGCTTAGGGTTTGTATCACCGTCATTGGCATGACATAGGCTGGGTTCCTAGGCAAAGGTTTTGAAAACCTTGGGGGGGGGGAATACCTAAACATTGTTGTATTTGATGTTGCAGTTTGAGGATTTGCTCCAATATATTCCAACACTAGTTGAGTATAAGGTCTATATTTCATTCCTCCCATTCCTGCCATCGAAGAGACTGGTTCTGAAACCATGGCTGGCATTGTTGACCCCCCTATCGAAGAATTTGGGAGGGGCACTGCATAACTCCTAGGAATATTTTATGGACTGATGTTGGTGCTTAAAGTAGTCGAACTGCTTTGTTGAGGATTTGACACAGTCGTATGGAGATTTGAGGTACTTGTGTTCCTATGACCAGATGCCATTTTCCTCGTATTTCTTTTCTTTGGTATGTATTCGTATATGGTAGCTATCTTTCCACTTCTCAAATTCATGCAACGAAAGATTACAACACACTTTGATCAATCGTACACATAAAGAAGAGGAAGTTATAAACTTCTTAAAATTGGTTATACTGAAGGAAGTTAATAAGACTTCCAAAAATTGGTTACTTATAGCACTGTACCACCCGGTGTGTCAATTTGTTTACCCTGAAAATTATAAACAACCGCTGGTCCTCTAAAAACAACACAACATTCTCAGTCATTCACAGGATCGACCAGATTGATCCTAGGACATGTTCTATAAATATGTTTTAATTGGTTTTTTCAGGAATAATGTCATAAACTATTCGACAAACTTTATGAAGTATTTTGGTATAAAAAATGAAACCTAAACAAGACTCAAAAAAATTGAAGTCGAAAGTAAAGTGCAATAAAGTATAAATTGCAAGGAAGTGTAAAGAAAGCATGTAAAAAGACAATAAAAGACTGAATAATAAACTTGCTTGAAAGTAAAGGAAATGCAAGGTAAAAAAACTTCAAAATAAAGGCTTAAACATAAATTTCATTGATATGAAAAAATGGTGGTGATCTCATCACATACATTCTCGTCTTCACTCATTTCTCTACACACGGGTACTTTGAGTGTTTATGGAGTAACTTGTACAATATGATTCACACACAATTCTAACACTAGAACTACTTTATTTATACTAGTAGAAAGTAACTGCTAAGGGCAGTTTACTCCTAAAACATGCCACTTGGCACTTTGCATGTCTTTGGACTTCGAATGTGCGCCACTTGTCTTTATTCAAATTTGATAAAACATAACTTTTCCCTCCACTATTGATCTCAACTGCTGCATGTTTTTCATTCCAAGGATACGCGGTCGAAGACAATTCTTTTATACTTAGAAAACATTCTAAGTCTGCATCCTTATTTTCCTTGCGTCTTCAACTCAAGCCTCTTCAGCTTTAAATTAGTCTAACCCTTTTCCTTTCTACCAAAACATAACACTAAAGTCAATGTTTCCTAAAGTCAACTAGGTGTCGAAATTAGGAGATAACAGAAGCAAGTCGAAGGAAATTCTTGAAGTCGTATACTTTGATGTATGTAGTCCTGTCATACCCAAAATTTTGATCCTAAGATATATACCTCATAAGAAGAAATCTACTGACCAAAGGATTGTGTCAGACTGGTTTGAACATTATCCTCGCAATGGATCAGGATTCCTGAGTCCCTCAGGGGATTCAGGAAAAGGACCAATCATTAATACATAGGATTTTAAACCTTTCAATCACCAATCCAAGGGTTGATGAATCTCAAATGATGAAGAATCATTCAAAGACTATACAAAAATTTCAGTGATTTGGGCCCTAAGACATCAGAATCACCAATCAGGGTTTCAGTCAACTAAGCCCTCCAGATGAAATTTTATCATAGGAAAAGGATCCAAGGTCTCTACATATCATCAATAAAGGTTGACATAACTTTGACAAGCTATTTGCAAGTACAAAAGGTGCATAGATCAAGGACTGCAATATTAGGGTTTCATAGTGCCCAGATTAGGGTTTTTGACTAATCGAGGATCCCAAAGTTAAGATTTTTATCTGTACAAGAGCCTATACCATAGGGAATGGTTTAAATAGCTCATATACATCATGGAAGTCCATTCATATGGTAAAAATACCTCATAGGACGCCCATTCAAAAAATCAGAAAACCAGGGGTATCTAGTGTAATTTTCATCAGGACCAAAAAGTCAAACTTTGACTTTTTCACCCAAAATGATCGTCATGGCCTATATTACAAGAATATATGGTCCATGAATGCAATTGATCACAAAAAAACATAAATTTGAAGATAACTTGTAAAAAGGGCAATCGTTGAAACTTTGAAATTTTTCTAAGTTATGGAAAAAAAGTATTCAAGTAGCCTACTTCCAAGCATCACAACTTGTGATCCAAGCATCAGATTTTGGTGAATTTCATGATTGCTCCAAGGAATTCCCATAAATGACATTTATGAATTTCAACACTTATGAAATTTGATCCAAGGATCACCAAGCTCCAAAATGGCATATTCTTGGATCTCTTGTTCAACAAGTAATAGGTGGACACAATCCAAGCATAAAACTTCTAAGGAATGTGAATTTTGCTGCTGCAATAGCTGAGCTATTTGAGAATTTCATCATTTCATGTGTAAGAGATATTTTCGCAAAGCATGACTCACAATTGTGATCTCATCTCTTCAAGACTTAAGGGCTAATTAATCTCAACATCTTTGCCTATAAATAGAGACCTCATTTGATCATAAAAATTACACCAAAGCCTCTACTCTCCAAGCTTTCTCTCTTTCACTCCTAAAGACTCAAAAAATGATATTTTGAGCAATCACAACTGGTTTTTGAGTTATGGCCACTATCAACTTAAACCAATTGCTCAAACACATCACATATGATGGATGACCAAGCTAGCCTCCTTTTGGGCTTTACACAATTGAATCTTCTCCAAACAAAGGAAAGCCTGATGACCATATCTCTCACAAATAAACCAATAGAAAAAAACTCTTCATACAGAGTCAGTCTCCCAACAAATTGTCAACCTCCCATCTTCGGCTTCATATAAAATACAGATAAATCAAGACTCAGTCTCTCACAAATAAGCTTCACACATGGGCTTCCAAATTAAAACACAGATAAAACTTTCCCACGGAGTCAGTTTTATTTTTTAGCTTCAACCGTGGGCTTTAATCAAGGCAAAAATAAATCAAATCTTCCCTCTTTAGTGATGACAAATTCTCTCTACTGAGCACCTTTCAGCTTTAACCATGGGCTTCAATCAAGGCACAAACAGTTAAACATTTTACATTCACTCAAAAATAGTCACATTCTTGGACTTCTACTAAGCTAACAACATCAATACAATCATAGTATTGGACGTTAACTAAGATAATTTCCCAACAATCATAGTTTTGGACTCTAACTAAGTTAAACATCCATCCTTTCTTGAGCTATGCAAATCAAGATAAGACATTCAGTTGTCCTGAGCTATGTAATTCAGGTCAAACCATTCAGTCCTCCTTGAGCTATGCAATTCAGGGTTCCCATTCAACTTTTCTTGAGCTATGCTTATGCCTTGAGCTATGCAATTCAAGCAATTAACCAGTTACAAAAATACTGTTTTCAACTTCAATCATGGGCTTTGATCAGGAAACAAATAGACTTTTCAGCTTCAATCTTGGGCTTTGATCAAGACACAAATCAAGCTTTTGAGCATCAACATCTTGTGCTTTAACCAGGATA
Source organism: Lathyrus aphaca (assembly GCA_963966055.1). NCBI lineage: Eukaryota > Viridiplantae > Streptophyta > Magnoliopsida > Fabales > Fabaceae > Lathyrus > Lathyrus aphaca. Next base: position 415,078,211 of record OZ014525.1, read on the forward strand.
CAAATCAACCCTTTCCTCCTAGCTCTAGCCTTTTGGGGGTACGTGGGCAAAATGTCATGAGATCTTTGCGAGCACACCAAACAAAAAAACAACAATTAGGTTCTCAGACCTATGAAAAACATCAGAAAATTATGATATAACATAAACACAAAAACATCAACATCATCCTATCTTACCAACACTCATCTCATACCCAGACCTAAATCAAAGAAACTCCTTCAATATCAAAAAGATCAAATTTTACAATAACCCAGAGGTGAAATAAGCTAAATAAGAACTCAAAACCATGTGGGCATCTGTTAAATAATAGTTTGTAAGGCGGGGTGAGTTTAAGATATCGTTTCCCTTCCATAACCAGCTTCACTAGGAAAAAATAAGAAATCAGAAAGTAGCAAAAATACGATAGTGATTAAAGACCACAAAAATCAAGTTATAGGAAAATGGTGTCATCAGTGGGGATCTTCTTCTTACAGTTTTATGATAGAATTTTCTTTTAAACCTTTTTTTAGATAGAAAACCCCTAGGATTAGGAACATGCATATATACAGCTTTTATACTTATTTTATACTACTTTATGTTTATGTTTATGCAAAATATATGTTCAAATGATATCCTTTAGGGTGGTCTCTAAGAAATGGGAATGCGATTAATCCGCATCTAGGTGAGCTCAAGTTCACTCTAAGATAGGTAGGGCATAATTGAGATAGCATGTAGAGATTCCAATCCCGACCAGGTGAAACCTCAAAAGTCCTTGAATCAGTCTATGTATCTAGTGTGAAATTGATGTTTATATCATACTCCACAAAAACTCGACGATTTCCAATCGGATACTCATAACGCTAAGGATTTATTAAACATTTACCCATTGACCTTGACTTACATGATCTACAGGTAAAAAAATATTTACCATAGAATAAATCTTTAGGAACAGGTAGAGCTCTGGCCTCATGACACCGAACCCTTGAACCCATGTTTTCATCATATTTTTTGTTTTGCATTATGCATTCATTAAAAGAAAACATTTTTCAAAACAAATTCATCATATTTTTCTCCTTTAAAAGAACTGAACGAACGTCTGTTTCACATTATCAATCTTTTCAAAAATGGACTTTGTGCGACGAAAAACCCACAAGTTTACATTCGAGCGTCCGAGATTGGATGATCTGAGAAAGCTAGGAAAGCTTGTCATAAATAGAGAATCATTTAGGGAAAAGTTTGGAGAAATTTTTTCCCTACTGAAAGTCATCATGGTAGAAGGTGTTCTTGCTACACTGGTCCAGTTCTACGACTCGGTGTACCACTTCCTCACATTTATCGATTATTAGCTTTGTCCAACATTGGATGAGTATTCTCAGTTGATAGGAATCCTTATTAATGAGAAAATACCATTCTCCAGATTGGAAGGTGTCGCTCTCGGGATTTTCATCCTAGTACAAATGCGAAAGTGGCGCGGAATAAGAAGAAGAGTCACCAGCCATGCATTTTTATACCAGGGAAAGAGAAAGGTAATGTTGCCCAAACCTGGGAGAAATGAAAGAACGAGGTCTTGCGAACCAAAGAGACTGGGTTCGAGAGTCAGTTACGTGAAGGGAAGGTATTAACATCCTTTCATGTCCATCGTACCCGACGGGATCCATGTTTGCTTGTACTATTTCAAAAGGGTAATCTGCTGTTGAACTAGAATGGAGGAGAGAATGGGAAAAATGTAGGGAAAATAAAAAATGTGCTCGAATTGGCCCTACCCCACTGCCTAGGTATCTCATCGGGAATGAGAATTAGATTCAACGTAGTTACCCTAACTAGGGAGGAAATTTGTTTTAATGTGTTTTTTATGATTGAAATTATTATGCCTATGCTCAAGTATTGTAGGCTCGCCTTGAACGAGTGTGTTTACGGTCTTGAAAAAGACAAATTGAAGCAAGTTCTTTCATTAACAGTGAAGGAGATGAGAGATAATTTCCGCAGGAAAGACGCTTATTATTGGTTCTGAGCTTTTTAGAAGCTTTTTATTTGAGTTTGTATAGGAGAGTGTATTCGAGTCCCAATCAATAGAGTGTGTAATTCTTACATCACTCTGATATGGAATGAAGAAGAAGCACACCCAAGCAAGGAAAAGATCCCCAATACTTGTTTCTAAGGATTGAGGCTCAAGTACACAAGCCCATTGTACATATGTAGTATTTTTGTATTTTTAAGTTAAGAAGTATTTTTTGGATTTTCTTTGTAAAATTGACTTCATGCTTAGACTTGTACATCATGCTAGACAAGTTTACATTACCCAAAAATGGGATAGATTTAAATGCCTCATGGAATAAGTCTATGACACAAGAAGTCACTTCAACCTTTATTAAATGTTTTTTAGTTGTTTTAAGATGAGAGAGAGAAGGCACCAAAAGGATCTCAAAAGGTAAAAAGTCTAAGGGAGACTAAACCATCCTAAGTGAGTTGCCATGATTGGATATCCTAAGTTAGTGAGGTTTGGATATTTTTATCCTAATGAAAAATAAGGAGAGAAAAGTAGAAGAAAGAAGAACAAAAGGAGGCTTAGAAGACAACTTACTTCCATGATGTAAGGTAAGTTGCTTCAAAGGGGGGAAGTAAGCAATTATGTAAATCAAATCATCTTTGATGCTTACCCAAACATAATATAGAAATGTAAGAGGAGAGGGAGAGGTTGAAATTTAGAAGCATTTCCACACTCCTAAGACTTACCAAAGCCCCTACATGGTTAGCAAATGAAACACAATAGTTCATAAGACATGAAATGAAAGCTAAACACACAAAGAAAATAAATGAAATGAATCTAAAGGCCTGTGAACCTTAAAAGTCAGAACCAAACACTAAATGAACTTTAAGAAGATCAAAGAACCCAAACTAAATTAATCAAGTGCAAAGAAGAACCAAAGTGGCAAAACATATGAAGAAGTAAAGATGTAAAAGAGTACAAACATGGATAAAAGCACATGAGAAGTACCAAAGTCAGAATGTTATATCAAATTAGAAGTTCTAATGTTATCCTAAATGATCATACCAAACTTCATGGATTAATTCATGGTAGAGTGATGGATGAAGAGAAGAAGGTAATCACATGTTCATAAGAGAAGAAACAAGCAAAGCAAATGTGAAAGGAAAATGTGAAAAGATGACATGAGATAGAGAAATTCATTAGCATACATCACTGATTAGTGTTTTATAATGCGTATGAAGGAGCATACAAGTCATGTGAATAAGCATTTAAGTGATTGAGTAAGATGGAGAAGAAGTAGGAAGAAGTGAGCATGCATCATGTAAGAATGGACACAAGTCCAAATGAAAGTCAAATGTGTAAAGGTGGTCACAAGATTATGGAGGTCAATAGAACATGATAGGAATGACATGTTAAAGATGCACATTCAAACATGTCAGGTTCACATTATAAACAAGTCCAAATAAGTCACCAAACATGTAGAAGAAGCTCACATAAGGCAAAGGTGTTTCATACTTGAAATGAATGAAAAAAGATGCAACATGACATACAAAAATGGATGCTTATGCATGAAGTCAGGGTCATACTTTATGTATAATTCAAATGATATGAATATATGAACATTTTATATGCACATAAAGAAGTATAAGAAGCATGGGATGAATGACATGGGAGAATTAGGTCAAACATGAACAAGTGAGGCATCATACAAACCACAAGATAAACACCAACCAATTGGACCTATAAATGTTCAAACCAGACTTATAAGGTTTAAACAAACCAATTTACCCCTACAAGTGACCTAAATAATGGCATAAATTCCTTTAAACAATTAGGGTTAAGGAAGTGATGAGAATGGGTCATGAAAGGTAACATCAATTACAAGTAACTAAGAAAATACCAAACAATGTTCAAAAAATGTGGTATTTCACTTCAAGGGACCTAAGTTAGGGACTAACCATTTTCCAAAAGCTCACACAAAAATTCAATACCAAACTAGTTCAAACAATGGCTTAAAGTTCAAGTAAGAACAATGAACAAGTATGCAAAGTACAAGGACTAAAATGAAACTAAAAAGGTTTAAAAAATATGCAAAAATATTTTTTATGTAGTTTAATATGCAAGTGAATGAATTAAAAAAGAAGCATTGAAAAATGTTTAAGGATCTATGCAAAACAAATCTTTGAAGTTTAGGTACAAAGATTGAAACAAATGAAAAAATGAAAAAAAAAAGTCCAAATAATATGAAAAAGGCAAAACAATCAGAAATAAAAAATGCAAAAAATTAGTTTAATGTGTAAAAATGCTTCATGATTTTTTAGGTGATTTTTGGATGCGCCAAAATCATTTTAGAAATTAAAATGCAAAACTATGAAAAATTGAAATAAAAAAATATGAAACAAACCTTGTGGGTTCATATAAAGTAATCTCCACGTTAAAAATAGCCATGGGCTTAGTCAAGGGGGTGGGCATAGAAGTCTGAAGCCCAACCCAAACCCAACGCAAGTCAACCAAAAATACAACTGGAACTCAGTCAATGAAGACTCTCATCAAGACCATTGGATCAATGTCACGCATCAAACAAAGTTAGCCAAGATAAAAAGTAATCCAGATGTATGGTATAGATCACATGCGCATGGTAATAGCATGGAATCACACTTTAATAGATTAAATGTGTAACATAAAAACACTTCAGTTCTATGTGACTTTTTAATGCATTGTCAAGTTATAAGCCATTGGATCAAGAAAATGGACGCACAAGATTTCGTCTCCTACTTTCATCCCTCCGTTCAACTGTAACTAAATCAGGTGTCGGAGGCCTAGCTCCAATCACCTTCTTCGATGGCCTCACCATAACTGTTTTCCAGAAATACAAACTAATTCCATATATCAACTCTAATTCATGCACTAAGTTCAAATATCACAATCATTTTCTCAAATAATGCAAGAATTAGGCAAATCGAAGAGAATACGTTTGATCAGAAAAATTTCAGATCCACATAACATCCATAATACACGTCCATATCTTAATCTAAACATATCCACATCATCAGCACAACAAGGAGAGTACAATGCACACAAAATAAACAAGATCCATGAGTTCGAAAATTGCACCAACCTGAAACTTGCAGAAGTGAAATTACTCCTAGAAATCCATCTGGAAGCTGCAGATCAAGTCCTTTGAACCTCTAATTGCAAAATAAATGCAATTAGAGCTTGAATTTGGCCTAGATCTTGAGTTGTGAAGGAAGAGGATCTTGAACTTGACTTGGTGAAATACTTGATTATAGCTTCTTGTTCCATGGAATTCACTGATCAAGAATGGGAAAAAAAACTCAAAGAAACTTTGTGATGAGAGAGAATCGAATAAGAGAAAGTATCGTGCAATTTTATGAAATATGAAAATGTGATGACTCTAGCTCTAACCAGTGAGGTTAAAAGCTTTTATTTGGTGAATTTTGGGCCTAACCATGGTTAGAGATCTATTGGATCCATGGTTAGTTATATTAGAGTGATCTTTCAAAATTTCAACTTGGAGTGTTAATGGTTAACCACCCATGCATGGGCATGATCATGTGTTTGGGAAGCTTCCATATTAACCCCTGATAAATATTGGATTAAGTGTATGGCTTGTGATTGCTTGGTTTCTAAGTTTTGAATCATTTTTTATTTAGGCCATTTGAAAGTTTCATTAGAAATAAGTGTAGATGTTTAAGAATTGGCAGAATTTTTGACCAAACAAGAAATGTTAAATTCAGTTCAGAATGTCCTATCAGATGTTGGGACATTAGCAAACAGAGTATGTGAACTTATTTCAGGATGTCTCATCAGATGTTGGGACATTGTGTAAATGACTAAGTTCAGTTTTGTCAGGATGTCCCAACAGATGTTGAGACATCTCAGACCTGCTACCAGAATTAATTATTGATTAACAGATCAGAGATATTTAAGGAGAACTATCTGGGATTAATTAATGCTGGATAAAAACAGAACAAGGCGCATCTGTAGGGAGTTTTAAATTGAAGATTCAGATTAAAACAGAAGACCTAATGCACCTAGAATATAGGAGGTAACAAACCCTAAATTCAAGGTGACAGTTGCTGCACATTAGGGCTGGATCATTCTACAGAAAGCCCAAAATTCAGATACCTATTTAAACAACAGAAACTCATAGAATTGAGTACGAATTTCAGAAGACTAAATAGGGTGTCTAGTGTTTTAATAGCAAGTTGTTTTTATGTACCACTTTATGAGCTTTTAAGCAAAAGTGCATTTGTGACTTGATTGAAACTGTGAAGTAAGATCAAGCTGTTATTGTTTGAAGGATGTCTTCAACTTTTGTAAACCTGTAAACTTGATCACTGGGTGATTGAGGGGGAGTGAGTAGGGTACTCTTATCTAAGTGAGTCTTAGGTAGAAATTGCATTGGGTAAGTATTAAGTGATAGATTAAACAGGGTGGTTTAAGTCTAGAATTAATATTACTAATAGTGGATTTCCTCCTGGCTTGGTAGCCTCCAGATGTAGGTGTGGTTATACACTGAACTGGGTTAACAAACTTCTGTGTTGTTTACTTTTCTTGCTGTTTAAGTTTTGGTTAAATTTGTCAAATGTCCTATTAAGTGTTGGGACATCTCTTAGGACATCTCATACCTGATCACAGAATTTCAATTGGCATCAGAGCAGGCACCCTGCCTGTTTATACTGGGTGAGATCTAGGGAAAACAAATTCTGTAACATGGACAGAGATATAGGGTCAGTAAATAGACCACCTATACTGGATGGTTCTAATTATGACTACTGGAAGCCAAGAATGATTGCATTCTTAAAGTCACTTGACAACAGGGCATGGAGAGCAGTAAATGTTGGATGGAAACATCCTGTTCAAGACACCAAAGATGGATCAATAGTTCTGAAACCTGAAGAAGAATGGAGTAAAGAGGAAGAAGATTCAGAACTAGGCAACTCAAAAGCCCTAAATGCTTTATTCAATGGCATTGATAGAAATATTTTCAGACTAGTGCATCATTGTGAGCTGGCCAAAGATGTGTGGGATACCCTCAAGACAACTCATGAAGGAACATCAAAAGTAAAAATGTCAAGACTTCAACTTCTCACCACCAAGTTTGAAAACTTGAGAATGAAGGAAGATGAATCAATTCATGAGTTCTACATGAACATCTTGGATATAGCCAATACTTCTGGAGCCTTGGGAGAAAAGATGACTGATGAAAAGCTTGTAAGGAAGATTCTCAGATCTTTGCCAAAAAGATTTGACATGAAAGTCACAGCAATAGAAGAAGCTCAAGACATATGTTCTATGAAAACTGAAGAACTCATTGGTTCCCTTCAAACTTTTGAGATGGGAATGAATGACACACATGCTAAAAAGAACAAAAGCATAGCCTTGGTTTCAAATACAGATGAAGAAGAAGATGATGAATCAGCAAATGATAAAAGCTTATCAGAAAACCTTGCACTGATTGGAAGACAATTCAAACAGATTCTCAGAGGAATGGAAGGAAAATCCAAACCTAGTGGAAGAAACACAAACTCTGAGAACAGAAGACCTTATGATGCTAACAAAAGAGTAAAATATGCTGAAAAGACCAGTCAAGATAAAGGAGTCAAATGCCATGAATGTGAAGGATATGGACATATCAAGTTTGAATGTCCTACCTACTTAAAGAGGCAAAAGAAAGGACTCTCTGTGACCTGGTCTGATGAAGACTCAGGAGATTCAGAAGAAGAATCAGCTAAGCACATTACAGCTTTAGCTGGACTGTGTGAATATGATAGTGATTCTAGCTGTGGAGAGCTTACTTATGCAGATCTTGAGCAAGCCTTCAAGGATCTGTACAAGAGTAGTACTGAAGTATGCAGTGAGGTCATAAAGCTAAAGAAGCAGAATGAAGTACTAGAAGAAGAAAAATCAAGTGATCAAGTAATCATTGATACCTTAAAAAGTGAAGTAACTCTTCTCAATTCTAAGCTGGAACATATGTCCAAATCTGTTAGAATGATGAACAGCAGCTCAAATACACTGGATGCTATTCTCTGCAATAATAAACATTCAGGGGACAAAAGTGGACTGGGATATAACAGAGATGAAGCCAGCTCTAGCAAAACTACTTCAAAAATTACACAGTCAAACAAGATGTCCCAACAGATGCTTCAACATCAGAACACAAAGACAAACATAATGTTCCAACAGATGTCTCAATATTCTGGAAAGAACAAAATGAAGAAGAAGTATCAAAGATGGAGATGCCATCACTGTGGAAGATTTGGGCATATCAAACCTCACTGTTATAAGTTACATGGATATCCAAATCAGATGTGTCAGCAACCTTCCAAGCAGAAAGTAGAAGGTACCAAGAAAGTGCTGCTTAGAAATCAGCAACCTCCTAAGCAAAAGACAGAAGTAATCAAGAAAGTTTGGAGACCAAAAGCTGACATTCAGACTGATCAAAGCCACATACCCAAGAACAAGATCAACAATCAAGCTTGGAGATCAGCTGAACAACACTCAGAGCAGAGGCATCAAAAGAAATCTCAACTCATCTGGTCAAATAAAAGTACTGCATACATAGCACATACATCATTGAAAGTATCAGCTAAAGAAGACTGGTACTTTGACAGTGGATGCTCAAGACACATGACTGGATTGAAGAATTTGCTAGTAAACTTAAAGCCACATTCATCCAGGTATGTTACCTTTGGAGATGGAGCTAAAGGAGAAATCAAGGGAGTTGGAACCTTGAATTGTCAAGATGTTCCAAGATTAGATGATGTGCTGCTTGTTAAAGGTTTAACTGCTAATCTGATCAGCATAAGTCAACTATGTGATCAAGGATACAGTGTAAACTTTACCAAATCTGAATGCATAGTGACTAACAAAGAACAAGAGGTTGTCATGAAAGGAGCCAGATCTAAAGACAACTGTTACATGTGGGAGCCACTAGACTTCAGTCCCACTTCAACTTGTTCTCTAGCTAGAGAAGAAGAAGTAAAACTATGGCACCAAAGGCTAGGTCATCTTCATTTCAGAGGCATAAAGAAGATCATATCTATGGATGCTGTAAGAGGTATCCCTAAACTGAAGATTGATGATGGCAAAATCTGTGGTGAATGTCAAATAGGCAAACAAACCAAGATGTCCCATCCAAAGCTCCAACATCTGACAACTTCCAAAGTTTTGGAATTGTTACATATGGATCTCATGGGACCTATGCAAGTTGAAAGCCTTGGTGGAAAGAGGTATGCATATGTGGTGGTTGATGACTTTTCAAGATATACATGGATAAATTTCATTAAAGAAAAGTCAGATGTCTTTGATGTATTCAAGGAATTATGTCAAAGATTGCAAAGGGAAAAATCCAGCTGTGTGATCAGAATAAGAAGTGATCATGGAAAAGAATTTGAGAATCAAAAGTTCTTAGATTTCTGTTCTTCAGAAGGAATCAACCATGAGTATTCTTCTCCTATCACTCCTCAACAGAATGGGATTGTTGAAAGGAAGAATAGAACCATTCAAGAATCAGCAAGAGCTATGATCCATGCTAAAAAATTACCTCTGTATTTCTGGGCTGAAGCTATGAACACTGCCTGCTACATCCATAACAGAGTTACTTTGAGGAAAGGAACTTTGTTCACAATATATGAAGTATGGAAGGGCAGAAAACCCACAGTGAAGTATTTTCATGTATTTGGAAGTAAATGCTATATTCTGGCAGATAGGGAGCAAAGGAGAAAAATGGATCCTAAAAGTGATGAAGGAATTTTCCTTGGATACTCTATAAACAGCAGAGCATATAGAGTATTTAACTACAGAACAAATGTTATCATGGAGTCCATAAATGTGATAATTGATGATGCTCCTACAGATGTCCCAGAAGATGTTGGAACATCTGCTGATATCAAGATTGAAGCTGAAGAAAAGAATGATCAATATAACTTCACTCAAAATGATACAAGGTCAGAAGATTCAAGCAAACCTCCCTCCATCAGAATACAGAAGGATCATCCCAAAGATTTAATAATTGGTGATCCCAACAGAGGTGTGAGCACTAGATCAAGAGAAGTGATTTCAGGTTCTTGTTTTGTGTCCAAAATAGAACCTAAAAACATCAAGGAGGCTCTCACTGATGAATACTGGATTTGTGCTATGCAAGAGGAATTAGGTCAATTCACAAGGAATGAAGTGTGGAATCTTGTTCCTAGACCTGATGATATAAATGTAATTGGAACAAAATGGGTGTATAAGAACAAGTCAAATGAACAAGGAGTTGTTACAAAGAACAAAGCTAGACTTGTAGCTCAAGGATACACTCAAATTGAAGGGGTGGACTTTGATGAAACCTTTGCACCAGTAGCAAGGCTTGAATCAATAAGACTACTGTTGGGAATTGCTTGTATCTTAAAGTTCAAGCTATTTCAAATGGATGTGAAAAGTGCCTTTCTTAATGGTTATCTTAATGAAGAGGTATATGTAGAACAGCCTAAAGGATTTGTTGATCCAAGCTGTCCAAATCATGTATACAAACTCAAGAAAGCACTTTATGGTCTGAAGCAAGCTCCAAGGGCATGGTATGAAAGACTTACCACATTTCTTATCAAGCAAGGATACAGAAAAGGTGGGATTGATAAAACCCTGTTTGTTAAAGATGAAGAAGGAAATGTCATGATTGCACAAATATATGTTGATGACATTGTGTTTGGTGGGATGTCTGATAAGATGGTCAAACATTTTGTCAAGCAGATGGAATCTGAATTTGAAATGAGTCTAGTAGGTGAATTGACCTATTTTCTTGGTCTGCAAGTTAAGCAAATGGAAGACTCAATGTTCATCTCACAAAGCAAGTACTCCAAGAACATAGTGAAGAAATTTGGAATGGAAAATGCTTCTCATAAAAGAACTCCTGCTCCTACACATTTAAAGCTGACTAAAGATGAGAAGGGTGAGAATGTAGATCAAAGTTTATATAGAAGCATGATTGGAAGCTTGTTATACTTGACTGCTAGCAGACCAGACATTGCATTTGCAGTAGGAGTTTGTGCAAGATATCAAGCTGATCCAAAAGTCAGTCATCTCAATCAAGTCAAGAGAATTCTTAAATATGTTAATGGTACTTGTGACTATGGCATAATGTACTTTCATGGTTGCAAACCTATTCTCACTGGCTTCTGTCATGTTGATTGGGCAGGAAGTGCTGATGACAGAAAAAGCACTTCAGGAGGATGCTTCTTTCTAGGAAACAATCTGATTTCTTGGTTCAGTAAGAAGCAGAATTGTGTATCTTTATCTACAGCTGAAGCTGAGTACATAGCAGCAGGTAGCAGTTGTTCTCAGTTGGTTTGGATGAAGCAGATGCTCACTGAATACAATGTCCCACAGGATGTCATGACATTGTACTGTGACAACTTAAGTGCAATCAACATATCTAAAAATCCTATCCAACACAGCAGGACAAAGCATATTGATATCAGACATCATTTCATCAGAGATCTTGTAGAAGAAAAGGTGATTTCATTGGAGCATGTAGCTACAGATCTGCAGTTAGCTGATATCTTTACCAAGGCATTGGATGCTACACAATTTGAGAACTTAAGGGGAAAACTTGGAATCTGTTTATGTGATATCTAGCAGTTAATGAGATGTGCCAACATGTCATATGACATTGCATGGCATAAGTTCCAGATGGCAAAGCTAGTCTGGACTAGATCCTTGGGAATTTCATTCCTAATCATTTGGACTGTAACGGCTACTTATTTAGTAATTCCTTATAAGCAGCTATCAAGAGTCTCATCACACCATCACAAGCGAATCACATTAACTAGTAATCCTTCAGAAATCATAAACCCTAAAGCTGCACATTCATCTTCTTCAACAATGTCTCAAAACCCTAAAACTACTGATGAAGTTCTCAACCAGGAAGACGTGGTTCATGCCACTCCTATTTCTGTGGTACCAATGCAATCAACACCATTAGACGAGCTCAGGGGAAGCGCCTCTCACACTAAAAAGGCAAGAACACCAAAAAGAGGTAAAGATCAAATCAGAAGCAAAGCTAAAGTCATTCCCTCTCATGCTAAATACTCCAAATATGTTGATGATTCCATCAAGGAGATTTTCAACCAAGTGTTTTCTGAACAAAGGGTGGTGAGAGGGATCTCTGTTCCTTTGAACACTATTCCTGCACCTCAAGAAGAACCAACTCAAGGTACAGAGGACACTGCTGCAGAACAAGATGTCCCAACAGATGTTGGAACATCTGAAGATAAGAAAAAGAACTCATCTGATGTTGAACAAACTGAGGATAAAACCTCAAGTGAAAGTGATAAAGAAGTTTCTGTGGAACAGGCTAAAGAATCAAATGAAGATCAAATTTCTGCTGATCAACAAGCTGATGAGGAGACTGCTCAATCCCCTCCAGTAGTCAATCTGGAGCAGGACTCTGATGCAGAAATCATAGCATCTGTCAAACCCAGCATAGCCAAAAGGCTAAGGTCCAGGAAAGGAAAGATGCAAGATGAACCTGTCATTCCTGAGAAGAAGAAGGCTAGCCCAAAGAAAGGCAAGGCTAAAGCCACTTTTGGTCCAGCAAAACCATGGAGCAAGGTTCAAACCCAGAAGAGAAAAGCTGCAACACCATCAGATTCAGATGTTGGATCAGATGTCCCAACATCTCCTCCCAAGAAGAAACCAGCACCAGCTAGAGCTTCAACTGTTGTTCCAGAAGCTCCCTTGGACAACATATCCTTCCATCATGTCTCCAGTGTCAACAGATGGAAATATGTGTACCAAAGAAGGGTTGCTTTGGAAAGAGAACTAAGCAGCAATGCACTTGAGTGCACAGAACTCATTGACCTAATCTCTGCTGCAGGACTATTCAAGACAGTCTCAGAGTTCTCTCCCTGCTATGAACTTCTTGTCAAAGAGTTCATTGTGAATCTTCAGGAGGATTGCTCAAATGGTAAGTCCTCTGAGTTTAGAAAAGTTTATGTTAGAGGTAGATGTGTGGAGTTTTCTCCCCAAATCATAAATCAGTATCTAGGAAGAGAAACAGATGGACCAAATGAGCTAGGCAAGACAGATAATCAAGTCTGTAAGGTGATAACTGCTGACCAGGTCAAGGCATGGCCTGTGAAGGGAAAGCTATCTGTAAGCATGCTTACCAGAAAGTATGCCATGCTGAACAGGATTGGTACTTCTAATTGGGTGCCTACCAACCACACTTCATCAATCTCAACTGGTCTGGCCAGATTCATCTATGCTGTGGGGACTCAAACCAAGCTGGACTTTGGAGCTTTTATCTTTGATCAAACCATGAAGCATGCCAGCTCCTCTGCAACCAAGCTACCAATAGCCTTTCCATCATTGTTGTGTGGTATTGTACTCAATCAATATCCTGGGATTTTAACTGACAAGGATACTGCATGCAAGAGAGAGAGCCCCCTGGCTTTTCACTACAAGTTATTCCTCAGTCATCATGCTGCAGATGTTGAAGCACCTTCTGGGACATATGCTGGTCCCTCAACTGCTAAGTCTTCTATCTCCAAGGAAGAATTAATTGCTGAGCTAAAGTGCACCTGCAAAGAGCTTGAAGCTAGAAAGAAGAAGCTGGAGGAAATCATTCAAATGTTGGAAAGTGAAGAAGATCAGAATGCTGCATCTGGTGAAGACACTGAAGTGGAGGAAGCTACTGAGAGTGATGAATCTGAGTGATCTTTGTATGTGAGGCATTTGTAATGACAGCAATGATTTGTAATTCTGGATAATATTTCTTTGGCCCCTAATTTTATGCCTACCAAGGGGGAGAACAACAACAACAAATTTATACTGCTGGTTATTTTGAATGAAATCTGTTTGTTTCTGTCTGAACTGAATCAGTGTGTATTTCTGTTGAAACAAGACTGGACACATATTTGTTTGAGGGGGAGTAATCTCAAATAAAAATCAACAGAAAAGTAATGATATACTCTGATAAAAAGAACTTCTGCTGCACTCTGAAAACCAGGAAAGATGTTAGCCAAAAATTAGCCAAAGGGGGAGTTTGTAGATGTTTAAGAATTGGCAGAATTTTTGACCAAACAAGAAATGTTAAATTCAGTTCAGAATGTCCTATCAGATGTTGGGACATTAGCAAACAGAGTATGTGAACTTATTTCAGGATGTCTCATCAGATGTTGGGACATTGTGTAAATGACTAAGTTCAGTTTTGTCAGGATGTCCCAACAGATGTTGAGACATCTCAGACCTGCTACCAGAATTAATTATTGATTAACAGATCAGAGATATTTAAGGAGAACTATCTGGGATTAATTAATGCTGGATAAAAACAGAACAAGGCGCATCTGTAGGGAGTTTTAAATTGAAGATTCAGATTAAAACAGAAGACCTAATGCACCTAGAATATAGGAGGTAACAAACCCTAAATTCAAGGTGACAGTTGCTGCACATTAGGGCTGGATCATTCTACAGAAAGCCCAAAATTCAGATACCTATTTAAACAACAGAAACTCATAGAATTGAGTACGAATTTCAGAAGACTAAATAGGGTGTCTAGTGTTTTAATAGCAAGTTGTTTTTATGTACCACTTTATGAGCTTTTAAGCAAAAGTGCATTTGTGACTTGATTGAAACTGTGAAGTAAGATCAAGCTGTTATTGTTTGAAGGATGTCTTCAACTTTTGTAAACCTGTAAACTTGATCACTGGGTGATTGAGGGGGAGTGAGTAGGGTACTCTTATCTAAGTGAGTCTTAGGTAGAAATTGCATTGGGTAAGTATTAAGTGATAGATTAAACAGGGTGGTTTAAGTCTAGAATTAATATTACTAATAGTGGATTTCCTCCTGGCTTGGTAGCCTCCAGATGTAGGTGTGGTTATACACTGAACTGGGTTAACAAACTTCTGTGTTGTTTACTTTTCTTGCTGTTTAAGTTTTGGTTAAATTTGTCAAATGTCCTATTAAGTGTTGGGACATCTCTTAGGACATCTCATACCTGATCACAGAATTTCAATAAGCCATGAAATAGATTGATTCAAAAGCCAATTTTACTCCAAATGAGATGTAATTTGAGTTTATGAATTGAATTGGGAAAATGGAATCAAAGTAAGTCATTTAGAAGGCTTTTTGCAAAAGTGGAATATTTGGTGCATGTAGAAAACCCTAAAACACACCCTTGAGTTTTTGGTCATAACTTGAGATTCACAAACGGTATAAGGATGATCTAGTGCTTTTTGGAAAGGGAGAATGATCTTCAACTTTCATGTTTGGAAAACATTCACTTGAAGCATTTTTGATGATGAAAAGTCAAGTTGAATGTGGCTTAGAAAACTTCCAAAAATGGAAAGTTCAAATTACAAGTCCTTTCCAAATTTGGTAATTTTTGCCAAGAGCTTTGATTTTTGATGAATGATGAAAATCTTGACATTTTAGGACCATATTAAGATATAGGACCTTGAAAATCATGATTTAGACCTTAAGAATCCACAGTTGACTTTTCTTTCTCCATAAAAATCGGAGGGCAAATTTTGGGGTGTTACAGCTGCTCATATTCAATCAACTGTAGACTTGAATGGATGATAGCAATGGCTTTCAGACATTAAAGGTATGGATGGATTTAATACCCTAATAAATTAGAAAATTTGCACTCTGTGGGTGTCGCTCCCGAAGATTTGCATCCCGGTACAAGCGCGAACGGTCGGCGAAAAGAATGAGAACACACAGGAGTGAACTCAGAAAGACAAGAGTCGCCAGCTAGGCATTTTTTATCCCGGAGGAAAGGTAATGCTGCATAGACCTAGAAAGACATGGATAAGACGGTTGCGAACTAGAGAGACTGAGAAAGGGGGTTGGTTACAACCTGGGAAGGTATTAGCACCCAGATTGTCCGCCGTACTCGACGGGATCCACGCTTAAAAGATTTGTGTTTAAAAGGGGTAGTGTCAGTGCAATTTGTGTATGAAAGAGTTGGAAAAGGATGTACAGGTGTCAGTGTGAAGTGTATAAATGAAGTGTCAGTGTAAAGAACAAGAGTATGCTCAAGATTTTGAGGCTAAAAGAATAATGCTGGAAGAGGGGGAATATTGTAAACACCCCAAATTTGCCCTCACCCATTCACACCATGGCTTGTGATCATCCTCATATGCATAAACACAATCATATCATCTCACATCTCATTTTTGATTCACTGCATAGCTTCTAAGGCATCTGCACCTAGGGTTTGTGACCTGAGCAATCCCAGAGCATCTTGAGCCATTCCAAAGGCAACCAATCAATTAAAAGGGGTCCATGTGTGTTCTTATATCATATTCCATCTCCTCAAAGTCAAAAATGCAGTGGAATCACAAGAACTAGGGTTTGAGTGGATGCAGAGCCAGGATGAACTGCACAGTTGACTGAAAATTAGGGTTTTGGTTTCAGAGGCCATAACTCCAAATTTTTTGGTCATTATTGTTTCCATTGATCTCTATATGGTATAGGGAGTATACATATCAATTTTCATGAAGAAATTCCATGGGGAAGTCATCTGATCAAGAGTTGACTTTCCAGACAAGTCAGTGCAAAATCAGGGCATCTGAGGCCCCCAATGACCCAACCAATGGGTGATCTTCATCATTTTGAGTGTATATGATCTTTATTTGATCATGGAAGAAGGTTGAAGTTCATGAAAATCAAGAATTTAGGGTTTTTGCAAATGTTGACTTTTTGGGCATAGTTGACTTTTCAAGAATGCATCATTTTAGGTCATTTTTCAAGCCATGATTTTGGATCCAAAAATGCTTCAAATGGAAAAACTTTGGTCATGAAAGTTGTAGATCTCATCTTTCCCTTTCCAAAAAGTACAAGAACATGATCTAATTCATCTTGGATCAAAAGTTATGGTTTGTTAAAATTGGCAAAAATCACTAAATTTCAAGTTATGCACTAGATGGAAAACTTGCAAATTCATGTATCAAGCATTCTAGTGACTTCAAAGTGACTTCAAAACTTCATCACATGATCACATATGCCCTAAAAAACAGAATTGGCCCAAGGGATTCTTCATTGTTTGCCTTGATTTTCAAGAAATCCATAAGACATTTTCCATCACAAGTGCAAAGTTGGATTTTTGGCATAGTCATTTTCCAAGGAATTATGTGGTCTCTAGCTGACTTTTAAACATTGCCATGACTAAAAGAAGTGTTATGCTACAAAATTCAGCAAGAAGATTCACATGTGCTTAGCATAAACTCATGAGAAAACACAAGTTGTCAAGTTGCAAAAGCTAGCATAGCTTGTCATCCATATGTTGCAGTCAGCTACAAACAATCCAAGGGCTCTCCTCAACTCAAGCTGGAGCAAGACATGACCTCACACAGTTGCTGCCATGACCCATACTCTCAAGGACACAAACTTGACTTTTTTGCAAAAGGCTCCCATACTCTTGGCACAGTATCCAGCCACCCTACTGACCTGCCTCACAGTCTATCCACACAAGTTGGAGATGATATAGCAAGCCTTTGAGCATTGAAGCTGGCCAGAACATAGCATATCAAAAAACTGTCCAAAACTCTTCTCTCTTCGAATCTCATTTTCCAGCCATCAAACACCCCATTTCTCTTCACCAACAAATCAAACACATAAAAAAGAGCCAGAATCCACCATGAATGCAGCCTGAAACCCTACTAATCATAACTGCCAAACCTGCCATATCAGAACTCAAGCTTCCAAAATAGCCACCAGCAAGAGGTTGTGAACATTCCATTGGCTTCAAGGGGTCCAGAGAAGGCATTTTGCATCAAAGCAGGGTCAGAAGAGCTCAGATTCACAGTTCACCACTTCAGGTAGCTTCGAGTTTTCAACTTTTCAGAGCTTGATTTTTATGTGAAAAATTGATTGTGCATGCTTTACTGATCATGGGGATGGGCTTAAAATTAAAAATGGGTGAGAAATGAGGATTTACCAGGGCTCTGAAATTTTGCCCGTGAAACTTCATGGCTTCGATTCCCTTAGTTTAAGCATGAGAAATTCATTTTGAGAGTTGATTTGAGTGAGGTTTGAGTAGAGGAGTGTTTCCCTGGCTTTAATTTGAAGAATGGTTGCCTGAATCGTATTCTAGGGTTTGGTGGTCACCGGAGAAGATGACCGGAGCTTCCCTCCGGTCACCTGAAAGTGCTTAGCCCTAATCTTGTAATTAAGTGAGGTTTAAATCTTGAGCGTTGGATCAGCTGACTGGCATTGACTTCGCGCGTGAGTGAGTGGTCCAGATGGGTCCACTGTGCCCTAATCATCATTAGCTTAATTAAATCCATTTAATTAATTTATAAAACCTAATTAAGTCAGATTGCATCCTGACCCTTCAAAAACGCGCCCAGTCAACCATTTTGAATCCAGAAGCAATCTCAGCCTCTCCTTCTAATTACTTTCCCTTTTTTCTTATTTTTATTCATTTTTATTTCATTTAACTTGCATAATTATTTAAAAATAGCAAAAAATTCTTAAAAATTATGAAACTTTTTCTTTAAAGTTTTATTAATTTTTATGACACAAAAATATTTTTACTTTATTTTTATCATTAAAAAAGTATTTTTAAATATTTAAAAGATTATTTTTAATTGATTAATGAGAATTAATTAATTAAAAATACTTTTAGGTATTTAAAAATTACAAAAAAATTCATGAAATGTTCTAAGACATTTAGAAACATTGTCCAACCTTCAAACCAAATTTCTTTTTTGATCTTGATGCATTTTAAGAATTTTTCATTGAATTAAATCATTTTTTATGCATTATTTTGATCATGGATTCAAAAATTCATTTCTGCCTATTGGAGAAGGTTGAGACATTGATTCTTCTTGCATTGTCTTTTGTTTTGCATGTAGTTCCTAGGATAAAAAGGCCATGATTTGTTCTTGCATTTTCAAATTGATTGGCATTTGTTTTGTTAAGAACCCTAAAAAACCCTAATAACTTGCAAAATTCATATCTTGAGTTTGGTTGAGAGTTGAGAGCTCCCCTTTGGGAAGTGGTTCATCATAGGCCTAGGGTTTCTTTGGGTGCCATTGTCCATTTTTTATCATGAGGTTTGCTTCTGTTTTTTGGTTTGTGTTTGATGTTTGATCCATGAACCCTAATTTGGGCTTTCTCTTGCATCCTTCTTGCATTCTCTTGCATAACATGACTTGTCTTTGCATTTTGTGCATCCTTATGATTCATTTGACATATTAAGACATATAGGAAACATGTTTGATCATTGCATTACATACTTGCCATGTCATTTGTCTTGTATGCTTCATAACATTTCATGTTTGTTCATGCTCCTTAACTTGCATCATTTGCATTCATAATCTTGTATGAACATCCCCATGCCTTGCCTCATGTTTGCAGCACCTCATAACATCATTTTCATCATCAACATGCTTCTGGTTTTGCTTTGCATCATACCATTTCATCTCATTTAGCATTGCATTGCATTTCTTTCTAACATTTCAGGTGGTAAGTAAACTTGGGAAGTGAATTTGCCTTCACTTCTCATAACTTTTCTTTTCATCTCTCTTGCATCCATTGCTGCATTCTTATATGTGTTTGAGTTTGAGCTTGCTCATTCTTCTTCCTCCCACTTTCTTTCTTCAAGTGACTTGACTTCTTGAATGAAGCAAGTCACTTTGCTTCTCTTGATCCTGTTCATCTGCTTCCTGGTGGTTCTTCTGAAGATTGTTCTTGAAAACCTCACAAACCTTAGGATCATCCAAGCATGACAATGATTAGGGTTTTGATTAGTCTCCCCTCATAGTTTTTACCTTTGTGTCTCCTTGAGTCCTCTCTTCTCATCTCATAATCAGGGACTAAACCCTAAAGGCTTTAAGACTTTGTGATTAGGGTTATGCCTGCATCCTTATCTTAGGATGGAGTGTATAACTTTAATCCTAAGTATTAAACCCTCTATGTGTTTAAATCTCTTAATCAATTCACTTAATAAATATCAAGACATCACACTTGTAACTTGGGCCTTGCATTAGGGTTCTAATTCTTCCTTAAGTGGTTAAGAAGGACTAACCCTAGTGTTAATGGACAAGTCCCCCTCAAGTTGTCTTACAAATCATAAAATCCACTTCATCATCATACCATTAATCTAAAATCCACTTAATAAAGGCTTGTTTTGTCATGGGTTTAATCCCTAATCATGGATTAAGTTGAGGAGTCTTCCTCAGCTTAAACATTCTCATCTATTATCCTTCTTTTAGGATGGTGTAATGAGTCTGTTTAATCCCTGATTATGGCTTAACCTCATTACTCAACACTAAACAAAAACCACAAAAACATCTAAATAATCATAAGTAGGTTAATGATCTTAATCCTACACCAAAGGTGATTAAGTGTGAGAATCTGACTTCACACTTAAGGTACTCTCATTACCCCTAATCAGAGGGAAGATGTGATGAGTTTACTAACCAATTGGTTTAGGCTTAAGCTCATTATCTTATGACAAACTCCAAAAACAATAAAAGACTGAAAACACAAAAAACAAACAATAATCGTCTCCTCCGGGATTCTTTTCTCATCACCTTCACTCATAAACGAGAACTTGCTTCTTCCGTCTAATGCAAGACAGTCAGCACCTGAGCCAGACAGGTCATACACTTGAGCATAGACAAGTAAGCAGTTCACAAGTCAATTCATCTTTCAGTCTCTTTGGGTCGAACTACGGTGTTCTGACTTCCTCATTGCACGAGAGGATACGTAGGCATAACTTAACGGTTATCGAACAAAAGTCTCTGTATATTCCCCCTCCTTTCAGTTTCATTCTCTTAAGCCTCATGATCTTGAGCATACTCTTTTCCTTACACTGACACTTCATTTATACACTTCACTCTCTTTTACACTGACACCTGTACATCTCTTCCAGCTATTTCATACACAGATTGCACTGACACTACCCCTTTATAACACAAATCTTTAAGCGTGGATCCCGTCGAGTACGACGGACAATCTGGGTGCTAATACCTTCCCAGGTTGTAACCAACCCCCTTTCTCAGTCTCTCTGGTTCGCAAACCGTCTTATCCATCTCTTTCTAGGCTTATGCAGCATTGCCTTTCCTCCGGGATAAAAATGCCTAGCTGGCGACTCTATTTCATTCTCCAGTGAGTTCACGGCTGTGTGCTCTCACTGTCCCTTTCGCCGACCGTTCGCGCTTGTACCGGGATGCAAATCTTCGGGAGCGACAGCTTGGCGACTCTGCTGGGGACCCTTATACTGCAACCAGGGCTTCTGGTTCTTTTTTGTGGGTTCCTCCTAGCGCTTGATTGATTTGTGTTTACTGGGGTGTTATGTGCTTGTTTGTGCTTGTATTTATGTTTTGTTGCTTTATGTACAGTTACTTTATTGCTTTCTTTATTGCATTTATATATACCATACTGTCATGCTGGCTGGATCTGGTTTTTTCTTTGGTGGGTGGGTGTTCTATTGAGAGTTAAGGTCCTATACCTGGGACCTGAGTGACACCTAGGCTAGAGTGAATCATATTCTTTCCCATTCCATTTCGGTCTGGTGCGGGAATATGAAACACGGTTCAGATATGGGTTTCTTCTTGAGAACTCTGTGTTGCGGATTTCCTGCAATGCTAGGGCTATCTGGGAAGCCTGCTAAGTCTGGATGACCTTTTAGTATTGACCTTCAGAAACTGAGGTGAATTAGAGGAGGAATTGTTATGGTTATTGTAAACACTGTACCTCCGGGTTAGAAGTGTTTACACTTCTCATAACTGATCCAAGTCTGAGGATCCTTGTTCTAGATCATCACCTGTGAGGGGGTTGGGCTGTTTACAGGTTTGCAGGTACCTTGACCTCAGAATACCCTGTTACTTTGACTTTGTTAAGAATGCTCCATTTTGGATAGTTCTTGTGATTCTAAAACCCTGGACATGTGGCTCTTTATTTGAGTCCCCCACCCTGGTTACTGGATTTATAGACCTCCAACTGGAATCCTTGAACACACATGGATCTATACCAAGGCAGTTAATCAGATCCAGCTCAGTCACAAACCCTTGCATTTCATTTGCATACATACTCATTGCATCATTTTAACATGTGCTTATTTGTGTTTCAGGGTATCCATTTTTCATCTGGTTTTGGTTTTGACCCCATCTGCAGTTTTGACTTATCTCCACCAGCACTTGCTTCAGTTTGTCAGCCATATACTTCAGTTACTTGCACTAGCCAGCCAGTGGCCCACTCCTCAGCATCTTCATCAGCACTCTACTCAGTCTTCAGCATCATGGCTCCAAAGAAAAGCAACATCACTTATCATTTCTTCCAACCAGACTTGTCAGACATCAGGAGGATCCAAACCCTGATCACTCCAGATCACATACCCTTGTTCAGGGAGAGTTATGGAGATATACTGGACTTGGTCATGGATCTGGACCCATCCCAGAGGAGCCTCATCCACACCTGTATTCAGTTTTATGACCCCCCATTGAGATGTTTCACCTTTCAAGACTTTCAGTTGGGGCCTCTTCTGGAAGAATACTCATCATTGACTGGTCTGCCCATCAAAAGAGAAATCCCATTCAACCCTGAAATGGTCTTTCCCAGCAATGGAGAGGTGGCAAAGGCTTTGCATCTAGAGCCTGTTTTGGTTGAGCAACACATGACCTCTAAAGCTGGGATCCCTGGATTTCACCTGGACTTCCTGATTTCTCAAGCTAGTCTGAAGGCCTCCTTGGGAGAGTGGAAAGCTGTTTGTGCTCTGTTGGCCTTAAGTGTATATGGAATTGTGTTGTTTGCAGATGAGCCTCGATTCATTAGCAAGAATGCAATCCACTTGTTCATCCTGAAGAACCCTGTGCCAACTTTACTGGGTGATCTCTATTACTCAGTCCATCAGAGAAATGAGAAGCAGAGGGGAAGATTAGTGAGGATTTGTGCTCCATTATTCCATGCTTGGCTTCTCAGGCATCTACCCAGGACAGATGCATTTCTAAATCCTCATCAGCAAAGCAACTGGGCTAAGAGGCTCACTACTCTCACTTCAGCAGACATCAGATGGTGTACTCAAAGCACCAAGGGCAGAGATATGATCACTAGCTGTGGGCATTTTCCCAATGTGCCTTTGATAGGAGTCAAGGGAAGTATCAACTACAACCCTCTGCTGTTCAGGAGACAATTGGGCTATGCACTGGTCCACACTCCTAGGGTACAGGATTTGGTTGAGACCCTCTACTGTGAGAACAAGGTTAGTCTGGCAACTGTTAGGCAGGCTGCTTGGGCCTGGGATCATGTTCAAACCAAGGGAATCACCATTTTGGGGAAGTGCAATAATGTGGCATCAGTCCAATATTATGAGTGGTCCCATGCTAGGGCTCAATTCTCTGGAATGCCCTTTACCATAGAAGACATGCCTGAGTCATCTTCAGCACCACCCCCTGCCACTATCAGTCTGGAGGAGTTTGAGAGCTTGAAGGAAAGAAATGAGAAGTTAACCCAAGCCTTGCAGAAGACCCTCAGAGAGAGGAGTGAAGGTATGAGGGAAATTGAGAGATTGGAGAAGTTAAGAGTGGAACACTTGACTAAGATTGAGAAGTCTGGAGATTATATCAACAAGTCTAAAGCTGGTGAACAGATTCTGAAGAATGCTTGTAAGGAAGCCCAGTTCCAAAGAGCAAGAACAGACTTGTATTTGAAAGAGAGTCAGGCCAGGTGGGTCCGGATCACTGAGGCCCGTACTCTAGAAGACAAGAGAGTTCAAGACAAGATGGAGCAGATGGAAAAAGCCTTGGCAGCAGCCCAGGAGGAAATATCAGAGCTAAAAATTAAAGCCGGGGTGAAGAAGTCTAAAGATCAAAGTCAGAACAAGAAGTTGACTGCAGCAGTTGCAGCAAGAAACCTTCTCATCAGAAGTCTCACGGAGCGTCCGGCTGATCCTGTGACCGAAGCACTTCTCAAGGAAGTTCGTGAGGATGAGTTTGGCCTTGGAGTTTGATCATTTGCTTGTTGTTGTTCCTTTTCCATGTACTTTTGCTTTTTGTGATGTATTTTGACCCTTTGAGGGCTTGTGTTGTAACTCGAACAAATTGTATTATTTCACTTTTGTAATATATCTGTGTTGGCCTCTATCTGGGTTCACATCAAAAGCAACTTCAACAGCATCATCTTCAAGGGTCTGGAAGGGTCAAAACTGAAGACCAAACCGGATACCTTGAGAACAAATAAGCATAACTGCATTGCATGCTAACCCTTTTGTTTGTTTTGTAGGTTTTTGTTTTGTTGTTGCTAACCTCTGTTGTGATGTTCAGGAATTATTGCTCGCCGCCGGGTATTTCCCCTCAACAGGCCACACAGGTACCCAACTAGAAACAACCTTCCGGGAATCCAGATGGATCAGATGCAGCAGGACCTTACGGAGGTCAGAAACCAGATGGCCAACGAAAGGTTGGAGATGAGAACTCAGATAACCCAGTTCATGGAAGTGATGAACAACTTAGCTCAAAGCCAGGAGAGGCTCAGAACTTTGGTAGAAGGGAGGAATCAAGAGGAGCCCCATGTGGGGACTGCAGGCACAAGTAACAATGAAAGGGTGCAACAACATGTTAACCCCCCTGTGTTTGGTCCACATCTCCATCCTGAGATTAACATTCCTGCAAATGTTCAAGGAACAGCCACTGCAGCCAGAGTACTTCAAGAAGATCCTCAGGAGGACCAGTATACAGTAATGGGTGCCGGAGAGGAAACTTATGATAGACGATTGGAAGAGATAGCTGAGAAGTTGAGGTCCTTAGAGTCTCAAAATTCTTTGGGTTTCGACGTTATGGACATGGGTTTGGTAGAAGGGGTCAGGATCCCCCACAAGTTCAAGCCTCCTTGCTTCGAAAAGTATAATGGGACTTCATGCCCCCGGACTCATCTACAATCATTTCTGGGAAGGCTGAAGGCCTATACAATGGATGAGAAACTCTGGATGTTCTACTTCGAAGATAGCTTGACTGGAGCTTCGAGGGAGTGGTATTCCCATTTGACAAGGGCAACTGTGAGATGCTGGAAGGACCTGGCAGAGGCCTTCATCAGACAGTATCAGTATAATCTAGATATGGCACCCAACAGGACCCTCCTAATGGGAATGTCACAGTCGTCCAGGGAGAGCTTCAGAGAATATGCTCAGAGATGGAGGCAATTGGCTGCTGCCGTTCAACCACCAATGTCTGAGAGAGAAATGGCAGACATGTTTATGAACACTCTTCAGGGAACCTATATTGACAGGTTAGCTGCTTTCTCTTCCACCAGCTTTGCAGATGTTGTCATAGCTGGGGAGAGAATTGAAAGCCTGTTAAAAATGGGAAAGATCTCAGACAACGGTGCAAGCTCGTCCAGTAGTACAAGAAAGCCTTTTGCAGGCCCGAGAAGAACTGGCGAGACCAATGCCATCCATTCAAGCAGGGGTAGGCCCCAATATGTTCAAAGGTCAATAGCAGCAGTCACTATCCCTGCTCCAGCTCATCCTCAGCCAGTCTATCAACCTCCTCAACAAAACTTCCAACAACAACCTCAATATCATCAGAATCAATATCCTCCAAGAAACTTCAACAACAGCAACTCCAACAACAACAATCAACAGAGGCCATTCCAACAGAGGCCATCCCAAGCTAACAGAGTGATCGACCCGATCCCAATGCCGTATGCTGCCTTGCTGCCACAACTTCTGAAACTCAACCTAGTTGAGCTAAGAACGTTGGCACCTCCGGATCCCAACAGTCTACCAAGGAACTATGACTCCAATGCTAGGTGTGCTTTTCATTCCAACGCACCTGGTCACAGTACAGAAAAATGCAGGGCTCTGCATATGAAGGTACAAGACTTGGTAGACTCCAAGGCTCTGAATTTTGCACCTCCGCCCAATGTCAATAAAAACCCAATGCCAAACCATGGTGGTCCTCGAATTAACGCTATTGAAGAAGACCAACCGTCTTATTTAATAACCAGTGTGGATCAGATCAGGACACCATTGGTGGAAATCAAAGCTCAACTCCGCGAAAACCAGATATTTCCGGGGTGTGAACTAGGGTGCCCCTACTGCAATATTTCATGGAATGGGTGTGAGGACCTGAGGAATGGTATCAACAGCCTTATTCAGAGTGGCTTGCTACAGATCACTACATCATTTCCGGCAAATCCGACAACTTCATCAACAACGGTTTCAGATCCTCCTACAAACGCAACAACTATTGTTCCCGACAATTCATCAGCAGCATCAACAAGTACTTCACCTGTCCTTCCAAATGATCAGTTTTCAACAGTTTCTCCTGCTACAACTTCAGCTTCAGTCCATTTCGACTCTCCATCTACAACAACAACAGTCCTTCCAACAGTACCTCCTACAACACCAGCAATCAATCATGAAGATGTCTCTACCGTCACCATATTCTACGATCCTGAAAATAATTCTGCCTACCATTCAGAAGGTGCTGCTCCCGTCAGAGCACCAGTTACAATCTTTTATGATCCACAAACAATAACAGTCCCTTCAGCAGCAGCAATCAGTCCAGTCACTGTCACGGTGCCTGGACCAGTACCATATGAAAGCAATAGGGCCATCCCTTGGCACTATGGCTCTGACGTATACTGCGAAGGAAAAAGAATCACTCTTGAAACATCAACACCTGCACCACAAGTAGATAATGTGGGGGGAGGCGGAGGCTTCACGCGAAGCGGACGTCTCTTTGCTTCACAAGTTCAAAAACCTACTGCCGAAGCAGAAGCTGCTGCCAAGGCAAAGGGTAAAGGCCCGGTGCAGGAAGATCCAGCTGCCAAAGAAGCCCTGAAAACTCCATTTGATCAGGAAGTTGATGAGTTTATGCGAATCATCAAAAAGAGTGACTACAAAATTGTGGATCAACTTCACCAGACGCCATCCAAAATCTCTATCCTCTCACTGCTTATGTGCTCCGAAGCCCATCGGAATGCACTACTTAAAGTCTTGCACGCAGCTTACGTGCCTGAGGAGATTACTGTCAACCAATTGGAAACCGTGGTTGGAAATGTTACTGCTAGCAATGGGCTAGGGTTTACCAATTCTGACTTGACAGCGGATGGCCGTAATCACAACAAAGCCTTGCACATAACCATGGAATGCAAAGGAGCTGTCCTTTCTCATGTGCTGGTGGACACAGGTTCTTCCCTGAATGTCTTACCGAAGAAGGCTCTGGTGAAGCTTGAATATGATGGATTGGCATTGAGACCCAGCAACCTGGTAGTAAGGGCCTTTGATGGTTCTAAGAGATCGGTTCTGGGAGAGATTGAGCTGCCTGTGACAATTGGCCCACAGACTTTTAAAACTATCTTTTATGTGATGGACATTCAGCCCGCCTACAGCTGTTTGTTGGGTAGACCCTGGATTCACGCCGCCGGCGCAATAACGTCTACCCTTCACCAAAAGTTAAAATTTGAGTGGGAAGGCCAAGTTGTCACAATCTGTGGAGAGGAGGACATTTTTGTCAGCCACCTGGCAACCTATAAGTACATTGAAATGGATGGAGAGATCCATGAAACAATGAGCCAGGGGTTTGAAGCTTTGAATGTGAATGAGGCATCTGCTGTATCTGGTACTCCAATGTCATCATACCAACAAGCCCGGAAGGTTGTTGAGGAAGGAACTGCCCTAGGCTGGGGCAAAGTTTTAGCTGTGGAGGAGAAGAAGGACAAATTTGGGTTGGGTTACAGACCAACTCAACATCAAGCAAAGGCTGCTGCAGAGCCTGGTTTTATCAGTGGGGGGATGCTTACCCCCGATGCTATCAACTGCCTGGAAGACGAGCTGGAAGAGGAGCGCAATCTGGAGAATTGGATTCGTCCAAAGATCCCGGGGAGCAGTGTCTCGAACTGGTCTTCCCAGGAAATTATAAGAGTTACTCAATCAGAGTAATTATTATTTCCTGTATTTTTTATAAGCATGCATCAAAGTCTTGCATCTTGCCCAAGATGACAAGACTCATTTTGTAATCAGGGCCATCTGTACTTTTGTGCAAACAAGATTAAATTAATGAAATATCAGACAATCTTTTGCAAACGAGTCTTTTTCTTTTCTGCTCACTGTTTTTCCACTTTTCTTTTTGTACAAAAATAAATGGCGGTGTTTTCAAAATGATAACTTCATTTCACTTTTTTTCTAAAGCAAGATTAAAATCAATCACTAAAATGAACAAACTTAACCCTTGCAGAGAGTGCCTTCCTGACAGCACCGACAACAGCACGGATATGACATCGTATGACTTTGACAATCCAATCAATCAAGCTGATGAAGGGGTTGATGAAGAATATGAGCTTCCTGAAGAGCTAGCCAGGTTGTTGAGACAAGAGGAAAAGGTTATTACTCCTCACCAGGAGGAGATTGAAGTGATTAATCTTGGTACGGAGGAAGACGTGAAAGAAGTTAAAATCGGGGCCTGCCTGCAAGACTCAGTGAAGAGACAACTGATTGATCTGCTTCAAGACATGGCTATGAAAGAATGCCCACCAGTCAAACAGAAGCTGCGCCGAACTCGCCCAGACATGGCTATGAAAATCAAGGAGGAGGTACAAAAGCAATGGGACGCCGGGTTCCTTGCTGTGACTAGCTATCCGCCGTGGGTTGCTAACACAGTGCCTGTGCCTAAGAAAGATGGCAAAGTTAGAATGTGTGTTGATTACCGGGATCTGAACAGAGCCAGCCCGAAAGATGACTTCCCATTACCTCACATTGATGTATTGGTGGATAACACGGCTCAGTTCTCGGTGTTCTCCTTCATGGATGGATTTTCAGGATATAATCAGATCAAGATGTCACCTGAAGACATGGAGAAGACAACATTCATTACACCTTGGGGCACGTTCTGTTACAAAGTGATGCCATTCGGACTGAAGAATGCTGGTGCCACATATCAACGGGCTATGGTGACATTATTCCACGATATGATCCACAAGGAAATCGAGTGTTATGTGGATGATATGATCGCCAAGTCCCTTACAGAGGAAGATCACCTGGTGAATCTGCTCAAATTATTCAAGCGTCTGAGGAAATATCAACTAAAGCTGAACCCCAACAAATGCACATTCGGGGTGCGATCCGGTAAGCTGCTGGGCTTTATTGTAAGCGAGAAGGGGATTGAGGTTGACCCAGATAAAGTCAAAGCTATTCGGGAAATGCCTGCACCGAAAACTGAGAAAGAAGTTCGAGGGTTCTTAGGTCGATTGAACTACATTTCGAGGTTCATATCTCACCTTACAGCAACCTGTGAACCCTTGTTCAAGCTGTTAAGAAAAGAACAAACGGTCAGGTGGAACGAAGATTGCCAGAAGGCTTTTGACAAGATCAAGGAATATCTGCAAGAACCTCCAATCCTCATGCCGCCAGTTGAAGGAAGACCTTTGATTATGTACTTGACAGTATTAGAAGAGTCAATGGGGTGTGTACTAGGTCAGCATGACGAGTCTGGTCGAAAAGAGTATGCAATATACTACCTAAGCAAAAATTTTACCGACTGTGAACAGCGTTATTCACTGCTCGAGAAAACTTGCTGTGCTTTAGCGTGGGCTGCTCGCCGACTGAGACAGTATATGTTGACCCACACTACCTTATTAATCTCAAAAATGGATCCAGTTAAGTACATTTTCGAGAAGCCAGCTCTTACCGGACGGGTTGCAAGATGGCAGATGATTCTCACAGAATACGACATACAGTACACATCTCAGAAAGCCATCAAGGGCAGTGTACTATCTGAATATCTGGCTGAGCAACCTATTGAGGACTACCAGCCTATGAGATTTGACTTCCCTGATGAAGACATCATGTTCATTAAAGCAAAAGATCATGAAGAGCCTATTCACACTAAAGGGCCTGACCCGGAGGAAGAATGGACTATGATGTTTGATGGGGCTGTTAACATGAACGGTCGCGGTGTTGGTGCAGTACTCATTACACCTAAAGGAGTTCACATGCCTTTCTCGGCAAAACTCACTTTCAACTGCACTAACAACGAAGCTGAGTACGAAGCTTGCATTATGGGTCTTGAGGAAGCCATTGACCTCAGGATCAAGACTTTAACCGTATTCGGAGATTCAGCTTTGGTAGTCAATCAAACCAACGGAAAATGGTACACCCACCAAGATCATCTGATACCTTACAGGGATTATACAAGAAGGTTACTGACTTTCTTTACAACAGTCAAGCTTGAGTATATCCCTCGGGACGAGAATCAGTTTGCAGATGCTCTGGCTACCATTTCATCCATGATCAAAGTTCAAGCTGCTAACTTTGTACCTCAGATTTCAGTGTCAAGACTCGAGAGACCAGCGTATGTGTTTGCAGCGGATATTGTAAAAGATGATAAGCCTTGGTTCCATGACATTAAGTGCTTCTTGGAGGATCAAACATACCCACCTGGGGCATCTTCCAATGATAAGAAGACTTTGAGAAGGCTTGCTGGTAGTTTCTTTCTGAACACTGACGGGTCTTTATACAAGAGGAACTTTGACATGGTACTCCTCAGATGTGTTGACAAGGCAGAAGCAGATTTGTTGATGCACGAAGTGCACGAAGGATCCTTTGGCACCCATGCAGGAGGGCATGCCATGGCTAAAAAGTTGTTAAGATCAGGCTATTACTGGATCACAATGGATGCAGACTGTTGTGCCTACGCCAGAAAATGCCACAAATGCCAGATTTACGCAGATAAAGTGCATGTGCCTCCCAATCCTTTGAACATCATGTCTTCACCCTGGCCCTTTGCTATGTGGGGCATTGATATGATTGGCAAGATTGAGCCAACTGCTTCAAACGGCCACAGATTCATCCTGGTCGCCATCGACTATTTCACCAAGTGGGTTGAAGCAGCCTCCTATGCAAATGTTACAAGACAAGTGGTAGCCAGATTTCTGAAAAGAGATATCATCTGTCGGTACGGAGTTCCCGAGCGGATCATTACTGATAATGGTTCCAACTTGAACAACAAAATGATGGCAGAGTTGTGCCGGGACTTCAAGATCCAACATCACAATTCTTCTCCTTACAGGCCAAAGATGAATGGCGCTGTTGAGGCGGCAAATAAGAATATCAAGAAGATTGTGCAGAAGATGGTAATCACCTACAAAGACTGGCATGAAATGCTACCATTTGCCTTGCATGGGTACCGCACATCAATCAGAACATCCACTGGGGCAACACCGTATCAACTTGTGTATGGTATGGAAGCAGTCCTACCTGTTAAAGTTGAATTACCCTCTCTACGGGTATTGATGGATGTTAAACTGAGTGAAGCAGAATGGGTTCGGTCCCGATTCGAACAACTGAGTCTGATCGAAGAGAAAAGGTTGGCCGCAATCTGTCATGGGCAGTTATATCAGAAGAGAATGAAGAAGGCCTTCGATCAGAAAGTCAGACACCGAGAGTACCAAGTAGGGGATCTTGTGCTGAAAAGAATCCTCCCTCCTCATACAGACCATAGGGGCAAGTGGACTCCGAATTATGAAGGACCATTTGTTGTAAAGAAAGTTTTCTCTGGTGGAGCACTGATGCTCAGCACCATGGATGGTGAAGATTTCCCGTCCCCTGTCAATTCAGATGCAGTTAAAAAATACTTCGCATAAAACGACCCGCTGGACATAAAAACAGAATGTAAGTCCAGGCAAAAATAGGGCATCCCGGCGAGTCAAAAACAGAATAAAAGACTCGGGCAAAAATAAGGGAAATAAATGAATAAAAATGTACACCCGCTGAGTTGAAAAGCCGCATTGGACAGCTCAGGCAAAAATGGGTATCCCGATGGATTGAAAACCCGAAAGGGCGATCCATGCAAAATAAGGGAATAAGCGAACAACTGCACTCTGAATTCGTCTGTATCACCTACAACTTGGTAAGCTTCAAAGGATCAGACTTCAACCAGAATCAACTCTCTCCAGAAAGCAAGACGAGAAGAACGTCATTGTCATACGAGTCATAGCAGAAGAGGAAGCTCCCTCAAAGCGTCGTCAACACTGCCGGCTTTTTGTTTCTCAATTTGTAACAATCTCCTCATTTCAGGAGATATGTTTCTTTGACTGTATCTTGCCAATTCAGGGCACATGGATTAATAAAATTAGATTTTCGGTCATGTTTCGTTTTTACATTTATGTTTTGCAAAGAGTTGTCTGATATCTCTAAAATACAATTGCATAAGTACAGATGCCTTTCTCTAAAAAATAAAAAACACATGCTTACAGGGAATCTGATTATTCTCGAAAGTACTTAACTCCTATGACGGAATCCGGTAAGGGATACCTCGGGACCTTTTGTACGTTTCCTTACCTTTGCAGGATTGCAGATATCCAGAACGCAACCTGGGGCATGCAGGTTACGTCTCAGCAAGTAGGCGAATCATTATCAACTCGGTCTATCTTCCACATGGCACTAGAAGGTGCCCATTTCCCCAGCGGAGCTGCCAAATCAGCATACACTCAATATCAGCATCCGAGATGCTCTATCCCCAGCTGAGTTGCTCCCCATTGCTTCCCCCAGGAAAGTTGCCAAATCAACTAACAGGTTTAACACTCAGGATGTTTTCTCGCCAGCCGAGTTGCCTCTCATTACTCTCCCCAGCTGAGTTATCAACAGCATTCCCCAGCTGTAGTGCCAACCATTCTTCCTCAGCAGAATGCAGAAATCAGGGAATCATCTCCCCACGGAGCTTCAAGCCTTTATTCAGAAGAGCAACGCACGGAGAAGTCACAACAGAGTACGGAAAGCTTCTACAAACCCCAGCTGGGTCCCATTTATAAGGATATGTCAATCAGTGACCTATATCCCCGAGCAGATACGTCATTAGATCTACCAATGATCTCATCCCCAGCTGGGATGTTCACTTCAAGCAGATCATCCAGAGATCTTCGCGGCAATGGGATCCGAATTCCGGATCGGTGCCTCTTTGCATGATCATAGCATCCGCATCATATTCACCCCTCAGAGCGTAGCATTCCGTCTAATACGGAGCATTACGGCAAAAATCAAATACATAGCATAATCATAAGTCATGTTGTGAATTGAACGCTTGTGATTAGTAACCATTCATCAGAATACAGATTACTTTCCCCCAGAGTCCCCACCAGAGTCCCAGCAAAAGCAGCTGCCTCACAAATCACAAACACCGGTATATACACCTTTTGGCACCCGTCCGTGTCATCTTTCCCCAAACAGGTCGCCTGAATACACTCAACAAAATCACCCGTACAACAGATACTTCCTGACACCCGTCCGTGTCATACCCCAGCAGAAAGCCAAAGACATCCTCTTTGCACTCACATATATTTGTATATGCACCTTTCTTGACACCCGTCCGTGTCATATCCCCAGCGCAGTCGCTTACACCTTTATCACTCATATACTTGTTAATATCATACTTTTCTCTTTTGACACTCGTCCGTGTCACCCTCCCCAGCAGATAAACACTCATCAATACAATACTCACTACTCATGGTACACTTATACAGATACTCGTCCGTATCTTGTATACATCATCACTCATATCCCCACAGATTCGACAGTAGTCCTTGTTCTTTGTTAGCCAGTTGGTACTCGTCCGTACCATCATCTCAGAACAGTGCGTCTAGTGTTTGTTTCTACATGATACTCGTCCGTATCATAGTCTTAGGGATGCTCGTCCGCATCTTTAATCCATACACCGTGTCAAACACTTATGTCTTCTTGAATATAGATACTCGTCCGTGTCTGCTATTCCCCAGAAGAGTCCCTTCAGATACAACACTCGTCCGTGTTCCTTGTTAACCAGTTGATACTCGTCCGTATCATCATCTCCGAACATGTGTCAGTTTGTTTCTACGTGATACTCGTCCGTATCATAGTCTTAAGGATGCTCGTCCGCATCTTTAATCTATACACAATACCAAACACTTATACCTTTTGTTTCTTGGATGTAAACGCTCGTCCGTGTTTACTATCCCCAGTAGATCACCAACAAATTTTCTTTTTATCTAACACTCGTCCTGTGTTATGATACCTTTGAGAGCAGCCGTACCCTGCTGAGTGGTCGTCCTCCACTTCTTGATGGTCGTCCTCCATCATGCTCATCCGATGGCCGTCCCCATCGTTGATTTTAGCAGCCGTCCCCTGCTAGGTGGTCGTCCTCCACCTCTTGATGATCGTCCCTCATCACTTTATCCAATGGCCGTCCCCATTGTTGATTTTGGTTATCTGGCATTCGTCCTATGTCATGATAACCCTGAGAGCATCCGTCCCCTGTTGAGTGGTCGTCCTCCACTTCTTGATGGTCGTCCTCCATCATGCTCGTCCGATGGCCGTCCCCATCGTTGACCTTTTCTATCCGATGGCCGTCCCCATCGTTGATATTTTCGGCAGCCGTACCCTGCCAGGTGGTCGTCCTCCACCTTTGATGGCCGTCCCCATCATATTTCTTTTATTCCCAACAGAGCAGCCGTCCCCTGCTAGGTGATCGTCCTTCACCTTTGATGGCCGTACCCCATCATCTGTTTATTTTATTTATTCTTTAACCCGATGGCCGTCCCCGTCGTGGTCCCTTTTCTTTTAGCCCGATGGCCGTCCCCATCGTTGTTTACTTTACCTTTATGAACTTGATGGCCGTCCCCGTCATGTTTCATTAATCCCCAGAGAACTTTGCAGCTTTATCTTGATGGCCGTCCCCATCATAATATCCTATTTTTCCCAGCTAGTAGGCCGTCCCCGTCTTAGCTTTACTTGTTTTTCCCCAGCTAGTCGGCCGTCCCCGTCTTAGCTTTACTTGTTTTTCCCCAGCTAGTCGGCCGTCCCCGTCTTAGCTTTACTTTTTATCCCCAGCATGTCGGCCGTCCCCGTCATCGCTTTATTTCCTGCACTTTACCAGCATGTCGGCCGTCCCCGTCATCACTTTGCTTCACATACCACTTTACCCAGCAGTCTTTCTCTGCTCGACGGTCGTCCTCCGTCGCCCACACCTTACAATATACTTTATTTTGCTTTTACAATCTATATCCCTTTTCTTCTTCATTTCCGTGAGTGCAAATTTTGGACTGTCTTTGGTATTCAACCACAAGTTATCTTGTTTGGCCTGTTAAGCCGTCGCTTACATCCTGCACAGCTAACTCATGTTTGAATAGGGGCAGCTGTAAACACCCCAAATTTGCCCTCACCCATTCACACCATGGCTTGTGATCATCCTCATATGCATAAACACAATCATATCATCTCACATCTCATTTTTGATTCACTGCATAGCTTCTAAGGCATCTACACCTAGGGTTTGTGACCTGAGCAATCCCAGAGCATCTTGAGCCATTCCAAAGGCAACCAATCAATTCAAAGGGGTCCATGTGTGTTCTTATATCATATTCCATCTCCTCAAAGTCAAAAATGCAGTGGAATCACAAGAACTAGGGTTTGAGTGGATGCAGAGCCAGGATGAACTGCACAGTTGACTGAAAATTAGGGTTTTGGTTTCAGAGGCCATAACTCCAAATTTTTTGGTCATTCTTGTTTCCATTGATCTCTATATGGTATAGGGAGTATACATATCAATTTTCATGAAGAAATTCCATGGGGAAGTCATCTGATCAAGAGTTGACTTTCCAGACAAGTCAGTGCAAAATCAGGGCATCTGAGGCCCCCAATGACCCAACCAATGGGTGATCTTCATCATTTTGAGTGTATATGATCTTTATTTGATCATGGAAGAAGGTTGAAGTTCATGAAAATCAAGAATTTAGGGTTTTTGCAAATGTTGACTTTTTGGGCATAGTTGACTTTTCAAGAATGCATCATTTTAGGTCATTTTTCAAGCCATGATTTTGGATCCAAAAATG
Source organism: Lathyrus aphaca (assembly GCA_963966055.1). NCBI lineage: Eukaryota > Viridiplantae > Streptophyta > Magnoliopsida > Fabales > Fabaceae > Lathyrus > Lathyrus aphaca. Next base: position 415,113,996 of record OZ014525.1, read on the forward strand.
CTTCAAATGGAAAAACTTTGGTCATGAAAGTTGTAGATCTCATCTTTCCCTTTCCAAAAAGTACAAGAACATGATCTAATTCATCTTGGATCAAAAGTTATGGTTTGTTAAAATTGGCAAAAATCACTAAATTTCAAGTTATGCACTAGATGGAAAACTTGCAAATTCATGTATCAAGCATTCTAGTGACTTCAAAGTGACTTCAAAACTTCATCACATGATCACATATGCCCTAAAAAACAGAATTGGCCCAAGGGATTCTTCATTGTTTGCCTTGATTTTCAAGAAATCCATAAGACATTTTCCATCACAAGTGCAAAGTTGGATTTTTGGCATAGTCATTTTCCAAGGAATTATGTGGTCTCTAGCTGACTTTTAAACATTGCCATGACTAAAAGAAGTGTTATGCTACAAAATTCAGCAAGAAGATTCACATGTGCTTAGCATAAACTCATGAGAAAACACAAGTTGTCAAGTTGCAAAAGCTAGCATAGCTTGTCATCCATATGTTGCAGTCAGCTACAAACAATCCAAGGGCTCTCCTCAACTCAAGCTGGAGCAAGACATGACCTCACACAGTTGCTGCCATGACCCATACTCTCAAGGACACAAACTTGACTTTTTTGCAAAAGGCTCCCATACTCTTGGCACAGTATCCAGCCACCCTACTGACCTGCCTCACAGTCTATCCACACAAGTTGGAGATGATATAGCAAGCCTTTGAGCATTGAAGCTGGCCAGAACATAGCATATCAAAAAACTGTCCAAAACTCTTCTCTCTTCGAATCTCATTTTCCAGCCATCAAACATCCCATTTCTCTTCACCAACAAATCAAACACATAAAAAAGAGCCAGAATCCACCATGAATGCAGCCTGAAACCCTACTAATCATAACTGCCAAACCTGCCATATCAGAACTCAAGCTTCCAAAATAGCCACCAGCAAGAGGTTGTGAACATTCCATTGGCTTCAAGGGGTCCAGAGAAGGCATTTTGCATCAAAGCAGGGTCAGAAGAGCTCAGATTCACAGTTCACCACTTCAGGTAGCTTCGAGTTTTCAACTTTTTAGAGCTTGATTTTTATGTGAAAAATTGATTGTGCATGTTTTACTGATCATGGGGATGGGCTTAAAATTAAAAATGGGTGAGAAATGAGGATTTACCAGGGCTCTGAAATTTTGCCCGTGAAACTTCATGGCTTCGATTCCCTTAGTTTAAGCATGAGAAATTCATTTTGAGAGTTGATTTGAGTGAGGTTTGAGTAGAGGAGTGTTTCCCTGGCTTTAATTTGAAGAATGGTTGCCTGAATCGTATTCTAGGGTTTGGTGGTCACCGGAGAAGATGACCGGAGCTTCCCTCCGGTCACCTGAAAGTGCTTAGCCCTAATCTTGTAATTAAGTGAGGTTTAAATCTTGAGCGTTGGATCAGCTGACTGGCATTGACTTCGCGCGTGAGTGAGTGGTCCAGATGGGTCCACTGTGCCCTAATCATCATTAGCTTAATTAAATCCATTTAATTAATTTATAAAACCTAATTAAGTCAGATTGCATCCTGACCCTTCAAAAACGCGCCCAGTCAACCATTTTGAATCCAGAAGCAATCTCAGCCTCTCCTTCTAATTACTTTCCCTTTTTTCTTATTTTTATTCATTTTTATTTCATTTAACTTGCATAATTATTTAAAAATAGCAAAAAATTCTTAAAAATTATGAAACTTTTTCTTTAAAGTTTTATTAATTTTTATGACACAAAAATATTTTTACTTTATTTTTATCATTAAAAAAGTATTTTTAAATATTTAAAAGATTATTTTTAATTGATTAATGAGAATTAATTAATTAAAAATACTTTTAGGTATTTAAAAATTACAAAAAAATTCATGAAATGTTCTAAGACATTTAGAAACATTGTCCAACCTTCAAACCAAATTTCTTTTTTGATCTTGATGCATTTTAAGAATTTTTCATTGAATTAAATCATTTTTTATGCATTATTTTGATCATGGATTCAAAAATTCATTTCTGCCTATTGGAGAAGGTTGAGACATTGATTCTTCTTGCATTGTCTTTTGTTTTGCATGTAGTTCCTAGGATAAAAAGGCCATGATTTGTTCTTGCATTTTCAAATTGATTGGCATTTGTTTTGTTAAGAACCCTAAAAAACCCTAATAACTTGCAAAATTCATATCTTGAGTTTGGTTGAGAGTTGAGAGCTCCCCTTTGGGAAGTGGTTCATCATAGGCCTAGGGTTTCTTTGGGTGCCATTGTCCATTTTTTATCATGAGGTTTGCTTCTGTTTTTTGGTTTGTGTTTGATGTTTGATCCATGAACCCTAATTTGGGCTTTCTCTTGCATCCTTCTTGCATTCTCTTGCATAACATGACTTGTCTTTGCATTTTGTGCATCCTTATGATTCATTTGACATATTAAGACATATAGGAAACATGTTTGATCATTGCATTACATACTTGCCATGTCATTTGTCTTGTATGCTTCATAACATTTCATGTTTGTTCATGCTCCTTAACTTGCATCATTTGCATTCATAATCTTGTATGAACATCCCCATGCCTTGCCTCATGTTTGCAGCACCTCATAACATCATTTTCATCATCAACATGCTTCTGGTTTTGCTTTGCATCATACCATTTCATCTCATTTAGCATTGCATTGCATTTCTTTCTAACATTTCAGGTGGTAAGTAAACTTGGGAAGTGAATTTGCCTTCACTTCTCATAACTTTTCTTTTCATCTCTCTTGCATCCATTGCTGCATTCTTATATGTGTTTGAGTTTGAGCTTGCTCATTCTTCTTCCTCCCACTTTCTTTCTTCAAGTGACTTGACTTCTTGAATGAAGCAAGTCACTTTGCTTCTCTTGATCCTGTTCATCTGCTTCCTGGTGGTTCTTCTGAAGATTGTTCTTGAAAACCTCACAAACCTTAGGATCATCCAAGCATGACAATGATTAGGGTTTTGATTAGTCTCCCCTCATAGTTTTTACCTTTGTGTCTCCTTGAGTCCTCTCTTCTCATCTCATAATCAGGGACTAAACCCTAAAGGCTTTAAGACTTTGTGATTAGGGTTATGCCTGCATCCTTCTCTTAGGATGGAGTGTATAACTTTAATCCTAAGTATTAAACCCTCTATGTGTTTAAATCTCTTAATCAATTCACTTAATAAATATCAAGACATCACACTTGTAACTTGGGCCTTGCATTAGGGTTCTAATTCTTCCTTAAGTGGTTAAGAAGGACTAACCCTAGTGTTAATGGACAAGTCCCCCTCAAGTTGTCTTACAAATCATAAAATCCACTTCATCATCATACCATTAATCTAAAATCCACTTAATAAAGGCTTGTTTTGTCATGGGTTTAATCCCTAATCATGGATTAAGTTGAGGAGTCTTCCTCAGCTTAAACATTCTCATCTATTATCCTTCTTTTAGGATGGTGTAATGAGTCTGTTTAATCCCTGATTATGGCTTAACCTCATTACTCAACACTAAACAAAAACCACAAAAACATCTAAATAATCATAAGTAGGTTAATGATCTTAATCCTACACCAAAGGTGATTAAGTGTGAGAATCTGACTTCACACTTAAGGTACTCTCATTACCCCTAATCAGAGGGAAGATGTGATGAGTTTACTAACCAATTGGTTTAGGCTTAAGCTCATTATCTTATGACAAACTCCAAAAACAATAAAAGACTGAAAACACAAAAAACAAACAATAATCGTCTCCTCCGGGATTCTTTTCTCATCACCTTCACTCATAAACGAGAACTTGCTTCTTCCGTCTAATGCAAGACAGTCAGCACCTGAGCCAGACAGGTCATACACTTGAGCATAGACAAGTAAGCAGTTCACAAGTCAATTCATCTTTCAGTCTCTTTGGGTCGAACTACGGTGTTCTGACTTCCTCATTGCACGAGAGGAGACGTAGGCATAACTTAACGGTTATCGAACAAAAGTCTCTGTATATTCCCCCTCCTTTCAGTTTCATTCTCTTAAGCCTCATGATCTTGAGCATACTCTTTTCCTTACACTGACACTTCATTTATACACTTCACTCTCTTTTACACTGACACCTGTACATCTCTTCCAGCTATTTCATACACAGATTGCACTGACACTACCCCTTTATAACACAAATCTTTAAGCGTGGATCCCGTCGAGTACGACGGACAATCTGGGTGCTAATACCTTCCCAGGTTGTAACCAACCCCCTTTCTCAGTCTCTCTGGTTCGCAAACCGTCTTATCCATCTCTTTCTAGGCTTATGCAGCATTGCCTTTCCTCCGGGATAAAAATGCCTAGCTGGCGACTCTATTTCATTCTCCAGTGAGTTCACGGCTGTGTGCTCTCACTGTCCCTTTCGCCGACTGTTCGCGCTTGTACCGGGATGCAAATCTTCGGGAGCGACAAATATACAGAGACTTTTGTTCGATAACTGTTAAGTTATGCCTACGTATCATCTCGTGCAATGAGGAAGTCAGAACACCGTAGTTCGACCCAAAGAGACTGAAAGATAAATTGACTTGTGAACTGCTTACTTGTCCATGCTCAAGTGTATGACCTGTCTGGATCAGGTGCTAACTGTCTTGCATTAGACGGAAGAAGTGAGTTCTCGTTTATGAGTGAATGAGGTGATAAAAGAATCCCGGAGGAGACGATTATTGCTTGTTTTTGAGTTTTCAGTTTTTTATTGCTTTTTTGGATTTTTGTCATAAGTTAATGAGCTTAAGCCTAAACCAATGGGTTAGTAAACTCATCACATCCTCCCTCTGATTAGGGGTAATGAGAATACCTTAAGTGTGAAGTCAGCATCTCACACTTAATCACCATGGTGTAGGATTAAGATCATTAACCTACTTGTGATTATTTAGATGTTTTTGTTGTTTTTGTTTAGTGTTGAGTAATGAGTTTAAGCCATAATCAGGGATTAAACAGACTCATTACACCATCCTAATAGAAGGATAATAGATGAGAATGTTTAAGCTGAGGAAGACTCCTCAACTTAATCCATGATTAGGGATTAACCTCATGACAAAACAAAGCCTTTATTAGATGGATTTTAGTTAATGATAAGATGAAGAAGTGGATTTTATGATTTGTAAGACAACTTGAGGGGGACTTGTCCATTAACACTAGGGTTAGTCCTTCTTAACCAGTTAAGAAAGAATTAGAACCCTAATGCAAGGCCCAAGTTACAAGCTTGATGTCTTTGATGATTATTAGGTGAATTGATTAAAGGAGTTAAACACATTAAGGGTTTAACACTTAGGATTAAAGTTATACACTCCATCCTAATAGAAGGATGCAGGCATAAGCTTAATCACAAAGCCTTAAAGCCTTTAAGGTTTAGTCCTTGATTATGCGATGAGAAGAGAAGACTCAAAGAGACACAAAGGTAAAAGCTAAGTGGGGGACTAATCAAACCCTAATTATTGTCATGCTTGGTTGTTCCTATGGTTTATGAGGTTTGCAAGAAAGATCTTCAGAGAAACCACCAGGAAGGAAGCAGATGAAAGGAGCAAAGAGAAGCAAAATAACTTGCTTCACTTAAGAAGTCAAGTTGCTTGAAGAAAGAAATTGAGATGAACAAGAATGAGCAAGCTCAATCCAAAGCACAAGATAACATGCAGCAATGATGCATAAGAGAGATGAAAAAAGATTGTGAGAAGTGAAGGCAAATCCACTTCTCAATACAACTTACCACCTGAAAAGTTAGTAAAGAAATGAAATGCAATGCAAAATGAGATGAAGTGTGATGATGCAAACTAAAACCAGAAGCATGAGTATGATGTTAATGATGCTAAGAGATGATGCAAACATGAGGCAAGGCATTAGAATGATCATACAAACATATGGATGCAAGAGAAACATGTTTAGAAACATGGATGTTCATGAAAAGTTATGGAATGCAAATGACATACAACATGGCAAATGAAAGATGCAATGATCACACATGATTCTATTATGTCCTAAGATGTATTATGAATCAAATGGATGCACAAAATGTCATGGCAAGTCATGGTATGCAAACAAATGGGAGATGGATGCAAAAGAAAGGCATGAATTAGGGTTTATGATCAACACACAAAGCAAAATCCAAAACCAGAAGCAAATGACATGATAAAAATTTGAAAATGCAATCAAAGGAACCTTAGACCTATACAAACTCACTGCCCAAAGGGGGGGATCCAACTCTTAACCTATTGGAAGTTATGAATTTTCTAAGATTGCTAGGGTTTTAAGGTACCTTGACAAGAAAAATGCCAAACAAATTGAAAATGCAAGATCAATTCATGCCAATTTAATCCTATAAACTACATGTTATGCAAGATGCAATGCAAAAAGAATCATTGTCCAACTCTCCATGGTTAGGAAGAAATGAATTTTTGAAGTTTGAAACAAAATATTGCCTTGAAGTGAAATTAATTCCATTGAAAATGATCAAAAGGCAACAAGAACAAAAAATAAATTTGGTTTGAGAATTGGACAATGTTTCTAAATGTTTTTAAATGTTACATGAATTTTTTTGTGATTTTTAAATACCTAAAAGTATTTTTAATTAATTAATTTTCATTAATTAATTAAAAATAAACTTTTAAATGATTTAAAAATAATTTTTAATGCAAAAAATAAAAATAAAAATATTTTTGTGTTCTGAAAATTAGTGAAATGCTTGACAAAAATTTTCAGAATTTTTCAATGTATTTTGCTATTTTAAATTAAATGAGGAAAAGAAATGAAATTAAATGAAAATAAAAATTGATTTAATATGAAAAAGAGGAAAGTCAGACAATCCAAGGGCTGTGGTTCAAACTCAAGGACGCGGGAATTGACTACGCGCGCATCTGGACGGCCAGAATTCAAATTTCCTTAATTATGATTAAAGCCCTAATCTGAACCCTAAACATTTTCAGGTGACCGGAACAGTGTTCCGGTCATCTTCTCCGGCAGGGTGTTCATGCTATCTCACTCCCTATGCATCAAAACTTCACCAAAATCTCCAGATTCACTCCTTAAACATCATTAAACCTAAACCCCACCCCAAAATCCATTTATTTTCACTGAATCATAAGAATCAAAGCAAAAACCAATTCACGGGCAAAGTTTCAGACAAGCCATACATCCTCAAAACTCAATCATTTTCAAAAATAAAAGGTTCAGTGCATTCAGGGAAGCATGTAGATCATTTTAGAAACAAGAAATAAGAGTTCTGGAAAAATGAATTTCCATGGCTACCTGAATCGAAGCTTTCAACCCAAGAGCTTTTGGACCAGCTCCTTGCTTCCAATAAACTCCAATGAACCTCCTGAGAAGCTTGCAATGCTTGGTTGGAGTTTAAAATGGCTGGTTTGAGAGATTGCTTGAGTTCTGTTCAAAGAGGGGCAGAAATCGTATTTGGTTTATGTGAGGTTTCAGGCTGTTTCAATGGTTGGTTTGTGGTCAGTGGAACATGCTGAGATCAATGGTGAAGTTTGTTTGAATGTTTGATGCTTGTGGAGAATGTTTCGAATGGTTTTGCATATGAGGCATAAACTTAGAACTATGGCTATGAGAGAGCTTCAGCATGAATGGTTCTGTGTTATGCTTGCATTTGATCCACATAAAGAAGTGTGATAGGTCAGAGAGTGGGTGTTGGCCTATTGTGATTGGTATGGGCAAGTTGCCAAAATGTCAAACTTTGTGTAAGAGAAGTATGGGCTCATAGCTAGACAAGGAAAAGAGGGGTGTCCTGCGCAGCAAGAAGTGTGGAGAGCCATAGGATCAATTCTGAAGTCAGCAAGCAAGTGGATTAGGGTTTGAGTGAGGTTTTGCAACTTGGTTCATCTTTGGCCCTTTCGAAGTTTCTTGATCCACAAGTCATAAAAATGGGTGAACTTTTGATGCAATCTGATCTTTAGGCAATGGTTCATGTTTGTATGAATATTAGAAGTCCATTTGATAGCACAATTTGTCTTGGCAAGTGGTTTTGCAACTTTGCCTCTTTGGTAGAAAACTTGAAATTATGTGATTTTTCCCAACTTTGACAAGCCATAACTTTTGATCCAAAATGAATTAGAATGAGTTCTTGTACTTTTTGAAAAGGGAATGATCCATTCTATAACTTTCATGACCAAAGTTTTTCCATTTGAAGCATTTTTTAATCAAAAAGTAAGGGTTGAAAAAGTTTCCCAAAATGGCAAGTTTCCATTACAAGTCATTTTCCTAAAAAGTCAACTTTGCAAATGGCTTGAAATTCTTCAATTTTGTGAACTTATAACATATTCTAAGATCAAATAAAGATCATACATAATCAAAATGATGAAGAACACCCTTTGGTTAGGTCATTGGGGGCCTCAGATGCCCTGATTTTGCACTGACTTGCTCAAAAAGTCAACTCTTGATCAGATGACTTCCCCATGGAATTTCTTCATGAAAAATGATATGCATGCTCCCTATACCATATAGAGACCAATAGAATCAAGAATGACCAAAAAATTTGGAGTTATGGCCTTTGAAACCAAAACCCTAATTCTAGGTCATCTGTGCAGTCAAACCTGGCTCTGCTTCCATGCCAATCCCAGTTCTTGTGATTTTTTGACATTCTTGACTTTGAAAGGATATAATATGATGCTTGAACATACATGGACCCCTTTGAAGTGATTGATGACCTTTGAAATGGCTCAAATAGCTCTTGGATTGCTTAGATCACAAACCCTAGATGCAGATGACTTAGAAACAATGCAGTGAAACAAATATGCAATATGAGATGCTATGATTGAACTTATGCATATGAAAAGACCCCAAGCCATGGTGTGAATGGGTGAGGCAAATTTGGGGTGTTTACAGTGGGTAAAAGAAAATATGTTGGAAATGGTTGATAGAAACCATAAAGTGATGACTCTACTAGGGATAGGATAGAAAAGAACAACCTTAAAAGGACTTGGAAAAGAATACCATCCTCGAATGATAAACTCGAAATAAACGAAACCAACCTCACAAAATCGAAAGACACATTAAAAGGGGACAAAATTAACCTCAACCAGAATTTTTGGGGAGAAATATTGACCTCGATTAATAATCTCAAGATGGCCTACCATCCTCGAATGATAGCCACAACAACAAGACCAACCTCAGAAGGACTTGAAAAGATAATTCCATCCTCGAATGACAACTCAAAATACGAAATTGACTCCAGACAGAATCAAAATGGTATATCGGCTCAATCGATAACCAAAAGATACAAAGACTGTCCTCGGATACACATTGCAAAAGAGAAATATTGACCTCGATCAATAAACTCAAAATGGTCTACCATCCTCAAATGATAGCCACAACAACAAGACCAACCTCAGAAGGACTAAAAGAGAGAATTTCATCCTCTAATGATAACTCAAATACAAAACTGACCTCACACAGAATCAAAATGGTGTATCATCCTCGGTCGATAAACAAAACATACAAAGACTGACCCCGACCAGACTTTGAATAGAGAAGTATTGATATCGATCAATAAACTCAAAATGGTCTACCATTCTCGAATGATAGCCACAACAACAAGACCAACCTCAGAAGGACTTGCAAAGAGAATGACAACTCAAAAATACAAAACTGTCCGCAGACAGAATCGAAATGGAATATTTTCCTCGGTCGATAACCAGAAACACAAAGATTGACCTCATACTGACTTTGCAAAAGAGAAATATTGACCTCGATCATTAAACTCAAAATAGTCTACCATCCTCGAATGATAGCCAAAACAACAAGACCAACCTCGGAAGGACTTGAAAAGAAAATGATATCCTCGAATGACAACTCAAAATAAAAAACTGACTGCAGACGGAATCAAAATGGTATATTGGCCTCGGTCGAAAACCAGAAACAAAAAGACTAACCTCGGACAGACTTTGCAAAAGAGAAATATTGACCTCGATCAATACACTCAAAATAGTCTACCATCCTCGAATGATAGCCACAACAATAAGACCAACCTTGGAAGGACTTGAAGGAAGAATGTCAACCTCGATTGACAAACTCAAATAAGTTCAACTGATCTAACACCTGAACAAAGGATGAAAGGAAATGGAATCAATCGACCTACAACCCAGAAGAGAGGTTGTATTATCATCTAATTTACGACTCAAAGAAGTAATATCAACCGATTTACATCTCAAATAAGATCTACCGATCTAACACGCCAACAAAGGGAGAAATGGAATGGAATCAACTGACTTATAATCCAAAAGAGAGACCGTAATATCATACAATTTATGACTCAAAGAAGTAATATCAACCGATATACAACTCAAATAAGATCAACCGATCTAACACTTGAAGAAAGGGTGAAAGGAAATGGAATCATCCGACCCACAAACCAAAAGAGAGACTGTAAATCATCCGATTTATAACTCAGAGAAGTAATATCAACTGATTTACAACTCAAATAATATTTTTTCCACCGAGAGTCAAGCAAAATAACTCGATTGGGGAAAGAGATGAGGTATACCATAAAGATCCACAGATCTTCACACACGTGTATTGATTGAAAAAACTACTGAGGAATGAAGTGAACAAACTCCTTGGAATGTCATTGTCTTATTAAGGAATAATTCAAATTTATGGCGTATAGAACCAAAACTGGCTTATGTTTTGAATGCGTATGTTTGACTTTTTCCATGGCGTAATGCTCCATAAGGATGGAAATGCTACGTGTTTTGAGGATGTAATGTAATGATGATTACTATATGCAAATGCAAGGGGATCTCCTGATGAGGAGCTAACAGGTATCTGGGGAAGAAATAATCACTAAATTGATTTTAGGAATCCACGTGGGGAATAACATCTTTACTGGTGAAGATGCTAAGAACATACTGGCTTTGAACTGCCACCGCTTCTAAAATTAAATTGGACTTTGAGAAATTGAAGCGTGATGACCCTGCTGGGGAAGGTTCCATCTGGAAGGATTCAGATTAGGAGGTACGCCACCCGTAGAACTCTGTTGGGTAATTGACGACTTTTTGACCTGGCTGAAGAAAGGATTTGTTGATACCTTGCTGATGAAGATTTCTTATGGGGAATTACCCAGGCACTAGGTCCTCTGTTGGGGAGAGATTCCAATTAAGATTTGACTTTGGTTGGGGAAAACTATGAACAACACCGTGCAAGGAAAAATACCATTTGACTTATCACTATCTTCGCCACCACTAGGGACTAAGGAATCATCGTATACTACTAGAAACAAGAAGAATCTTTGCTCAAGGATATCAACTTATGTCGCCCTGCTGGGGGGAATACTTCAATTTCCGACTCTACTGGGGATGATGGAGAACATTAATGAGTTTGATTTTTTATGAGAATAAGAGTTTTAAGTCGCCTCTTGCTTGGGATAAGAGATATAAAGTGTCTCATGTTGGGGATAAGAGATGTAAAATGTCTCTTAATATTGTTACCCTCTTCCCAGTAAGTATCAACCCCTTCTTGTTGCTATGTTGGAGGAAGGTAATTTACTGGAACCTGTTGAGGAATCATGATCAATGAAACCTATTGAGGAAAAATCACTTTGATGCCTCGTGCTGGTAATGGCTTTGTTTCACTCTGTACTTGCAGATTAGTGAACACAACTGATAGTTCCTGCAAAAGAGAAAATTAGACAAACCTGAATGCCCTAGGTCTATAGTCTGAGTTTACCATCCCTGTTACTCAGCAATTAAGGTATATGTCAAGTGTTTTTCTCTTAAGCATGTATTACAAGGCATCAATATCTTCGCAATGCAATATCTATCACAATTTTTGGACATTTTTGCAATCAGCAATGGTAAGTAAAAACAAAAACAGACAAAAGCGATTTGGATGAAATGCACTTTATTGATTAAAATGTGGCAATGAATAGGCGTTACACCAGGAAGCAATTCCTAGAAAGTGGAAATTGCACAATAGGAAAAATAAATTATCCCAATGGAAATATGAAATTAGATCTCATCAAGTTTCAACCCAGCTATGACTCGTATGTCCTCGAGACTCTCCGTATACTTCGCTTTTTGAGGAAGGCGATTGGACTGATTGTTAACCCTCAGATTATCCAATGTTGTAGATAACGAATAACGGATCACGCAGATTGCATTTGTTCGTTTCAATCCATCTTTTGCATGGACCGCCCTTTCGGGTTTTCTATCCACCGGGATACCCTTTTTTGCCTGAGTTGTCCAATGTGGATTTTCAACTCACTGGGTTTACATTTTTTTTATATCCCTAATTTTTTCCCGAGCCTTTTATTCTTTTTTTGGCTCGTCGGGATGCCCTTTTCTCCCTGGACTCTTTATTCTATTTTTGAACAGCGGGTCTCTTTTATACGAAGTATTTTTTAAATGCGTCTATGTTGACAGGGGATGGAAAGTCTTCTCCATCCATGGTTGTTAGCATTAAGGCTCCTCCCAAGAAGACCTTTTTAACCACAAATGGACCCTCATAATTGGGATTCCACTTTCTCCTGTGATCTATTTGATGAGGAAGGATCCTTTTCAGCACTAAGTCACCAGATATGTAACATCGAGGTCGTGATTTCTGATCAAACGCACGTTTCATTCTTCGTTTATACAATTGTCAATGGCATACAATTGTGAAAGTTTCTCCTCAATGAGGCTCAACTGTTTGAGTCTGGACTGAAGCCATTCAACTTCATCAAGCTTAACATCCATCATTATCCTCAAGGAGGGAATCTCAACTTCAACTAGTAGGACTGCCTCCATACCATATACTAGTGAGAATGAGGTTACCCAGGATGATGTGCATACGAATGTCTGGTACCCATGCCATGCGAATGGCAACATCTCATGCCAATCTTTATATGTCACAACCATCTTATGTAATATCTTCTTGATGTTCTTGTTGGCCGCCTCGACATTGTCATTCATCTTCAGGCGGTACGAAGAAGAGTTGTGATGTTTGATTTTGAAATCCCGACATAATTCCGCCATCATTTTGTTATTAAGATTGGAAACATTATCAGTAATGATTCTTTCGGGTATTCTGTATCAACAAATGATGTCCTTCTTTATGAATCGGGCCACGACCTATTTGAATATGTTGGCATAAGATGCCGCTTCACCCACTTGGTGAAGTTGTCAATGGCAACCAGAATGAAGCGATGAATGTTTGAAGTAGTAGACTCGAATTTTCTGATCATATCGATGCCCCACAGTACAAAGGTCCAAGGAGAAGACACGACACTCAACAAATTAGGAGGCATATGCACCTTATCAGCACAAATTTGACATTTATGGCATTTGCGGGAATATTTTCAACAATTGGATTGCATGTCCTTCAACATGGGTACTGAATGATCCCTCGTGAAAACTCCATGCATTAACATGTCTGCTTCGTGTCTATCCACACATTTGAGCAGAACCATGTCGAAGTTCCTTTTGTATAGCACATCATCCTGATATAAGAAGAACCCTCCAACCAACCTCCTCAAGGTCTTCTTATCTTTGTTGGATGTCCCTGTCGGGTATTCTTGACATTTCAGGAAACGTTTGATATCATGGTACCAAGTCTTATCATTGGGAGCAACATCAGACGCAAACACATAATCGGGCCTTTCGAGACGATATACCATAATTCTGGGCACATAGTTCAATTGTTGGACTTTAATCATGGAGAACAAGGTTGTTAAGGCATCAGCAAACTGATTCTCGTCACAAGACACATAATGAAGCTTTACTTCCATGAAGAATGTCAACAACCTCCTTGTGTATGGAATCAAATATGGTTGATGAACAAGCCACTTTCTGTTAACTTGATTAATGACCAAAGTTAAATCACCGAAGATATCGAGGGTCTTTATTCGTAATTAATCGCCTCATCAATCCTCATTGTGCAAGCTTCGTATTCTTCCTCATTATTGGTGCATTCAAACGTCAAATAAGTAGTGTAGGGCATATGAATTCCTTCTGGTGTGATAATGACGACACCAACTCTGCTGCCATTCATGTTAACAACCCCATCATACATCAGACTCCATTTGGATTTAGGGTTTGGCACCTTCTCCGGGAATGGTTCTTTGCGATCTTTCGATTTGAGGAACATGATGATTTCGTCAGGGAACTCAAACTTTATTGGCTGATAGTAATCAATTGGTTGTTGGGCCAAGCAGTCTGACAATACGCTTCCCTTGATGGCTTTCTAGGAAGTATATTGGATGTTGTATTTAGTTAAGACCATCTGCCAACGAGCAACCCTTCCGATTAATGTTGGTTTCTCAAAGATGTATTTGATAAGATCCATCTTGGAAATCAATAAGGTCGTGTGAGTAAGCATGTATATCCTCAATCGCTTAGCATCCCATGCCAGTGCACAACCTGTATTCTCAAGCATTGAGTATCGGGACTCATAGTCTGTGAACTTCTTGCTCAGGTAGTAGATAGTGTGCTCCTTCCGACCTCTCTCGTCATGTTGACCGACAACATAGCCTATTGACCCTTCAAGTATTGTAAGATACATAATCAAAGGCCTCCCTAGAACCGGAGGCATGACGATTGAAGGTTCTTGTAAATACTCTTTTATTCTATCGAAAGCCATTTGCCAATCGTCGTTCCACCTGACAGCTTGATTCTTTCTCAATAGCTTGTATATTAGTTCGCACGTAGTTGTTAGGTGAGATATGAATCGTGCAATGTAGTTAAATCTACCTAAGAAGCCATGCACTTCTTTTTTATTTTTTGGCTCAAGCATTTCTTGTATTGCTTTCACCTTTGCATGATCAACCTCAATCCCCTTTCGCTTACAATGAAACCCATCAGTTTACCAGAGTGCACTCCGAAGGTGCATTTGTTTGGATTCAGCCTCAGTCTGAACTTTTGCAACTGTCAAACAATTTGGCCAAGTTGACCAGGTGTTCTTCCTCTGTCTGTGACTTCGCAATCATGTCATCAACATATACTTCAATCTCATGATGAATCATATCATGAAAGAGAGTCACATATGCCCGTTGGTAAGTTAACCCAACATTCTTAAGACCGAATGACATCACTTTATAACAGAAAGTCCCCCAAGGGGTGATGAATGTAGTTTTCTCCATGTCATCTGACGCCATTTTGATTTGGTTATACCCTGAAAAGCCATCCATGAAGGAAAACACCGAGTATTGAGTTGTGTTGTCGACCAACACATCAATATGAGGCAATAGGAAATCATCCTTGGGACTAGCTCTATTCAAATCTCGGTAATCGACACACATCCAAACTTTACCATCTTTCTTTGGTACTATCACAATGTTGGCAACCCATGGTGGATAACTTGTAACATCCAAAAACCCATCATCAAATTGTTTTTGAACCTCTTCCTTGATCTTTATTGTCATATCAGGTCGAGTTCTATGCGGTTTTTGTTTCACTGGTGGGAAATATTCTCGGAGTGGTAGTATGTGTGCTATGATATCATTGTCAAGTCCCGACATGTCTTGGTAAGACCAGGCGAATATATCAACATACTCTCAGAGCATGGCAATCGATTGGCTCTTCACAGATTCTTCTAATGCGGCCCGATCTTTACCTCTTTCTTTGCCTCTTCAGTATGCAGACTCTTGATCTCAATAACCTCTTCATGCGGCTGAATCACACTCTCCTCTTGCTTTAACAACCTGGCTAACTCTTCAAGAAATTCATAATCTTCTTCACCTTCCTCGTCGGCTTGGTTAATTGGATTGTCAAAGTCATAATGATTCATAGCAGGATTGTCATTGATGGGACCCAATGGGGTGCATCTGCATGAATGATGATTCATGATTTGTTTTAGAATGAGCGTGAGAAAAAATGAAAGATGTACATTGCCATTTATTATTTAAAGAAAAAAAATTAAAAATGAAAGACAAGGAACACCATATCAAAAAATCGTCCATTTTATTGATGATTAAACATTGTGTTTTGAAACAAAGGTGCCCTTACAATGAGCTACTACACCTTGGGAAAGGTGTATAACTTTCACACAAAATTAAGAAAAACACAAGACGATTACTCTTTATGTTGCATAATAGTGATGATCTCTTCAGACGACCAGTTGTTGAGCTCCACTCCTAGGACACTAGATTTGATCTAATCGTCTATTTTGTAGTGACTGTCAATTACATCATCTTGAATGGAACAGATACGACTATGTGGAACACCCAAAAAATTTCCCTCTCATTTCATAGCATTTAGTATTTCATTTGCATACATATCATTACATTCTTAGTATAAAGAATTGAAGCATATCATCCATAGTTTGAGGCATAAGGCATATGGTCAATGACTTGCATGTTTATGATCATCCAAAAGAAAAGGCAAGGGTCAAGTGTCTCTCAAAAAAGCTCAAATATCTCTTACATCTTACACAAGCTCAAATGGTGTTTCAAGTCCCCGGAAGAGGGAAATTCATCAGGAAGCTAGCTCAGTGCATTATCTCCAATAAAGGATAGGAATCAATCCATTTTTCTTCATTAGAAAGCAAGATAAAAGGGGAAATCATGAAGACATATTGGTCATAGCTGAATTGAAACTCAGTGGAAGACCATTTTCACATTGCCATTAGGATAATTTATTTTCTAAATTTACAGTGATCACCTCTTTCCAGGGGATTTCTTCTTTATGTACTTTGCATATTCAGAGGCTTATCAATAAAAAGAATTATTCAGTTAAAAGCTTCATCTTTGTTTTTTTAATGTTTTGTTTGCAAAAATGTCCTGAATATTTTATAAAAGAACATTGCATTTAAACAGGGCGTCTTTACAAATAACGTACAGGGGAAAAACATTTAAAACTGCTTTGAATGTTGAATAACACCGGGTGGTGGATTCATATTATACAATTCCCCGGGGCATGTGTGTGCATATTTTTGTTGCATGGTTTGTAGCTAAGAGATTGGAAGGAAGAATCTATTTCAACATACAACATTGTGGAAATCTTTTCCCCAATCAGCGTCTCTACAGGTTATAATGATTTTCAGAGCAAGGTATAAGAGGGTTGTATTCCCCATGCAGATTTTATTCCCAGCAAGAAACACCTTACAACTCTTGTCTTAATAATATGACTTTATCACTAGTGGATTCACTTGTTCGTCTACAAGTCAGATCATCTTTAACATTCGTCTGTGTTAACCTTTTCGCTTCATTCACTCGTCCGTGTTTGATAGCTTTTTGATATTTGTCTGTATCATCTTTAACACTCGTCTGTGTTAACCCTTTTTGCTTCATTCACTCGTCTGTGTTTGAAAATCCTTTGATACTTGTTTGTATCATCTTTAACACTCGTTTGTGTTAACCCTTTTGGCTTCATTCACTCGTCTGTGTTTGAAAATTCTTTGATACTCGTCTGTACCATCTTTAACACTCATCTATGTTATCCTTGGTGCTTCATTCACTCGTCTCTGTTTGACAACTCTTGATACTCGTGTGTATCATCTTTAACACTCGTGTGTGTTAATATTTTTTCTCATTCACTCGTTTGTGTTGATTCCATATCCTTTTGATACTCGTATGTATCATTGTTTAATACTCGTATGTATCAGTGGTCGATACTTGTCTGTATCGTTGCCTAGAGAGCTCTACTGTGTATCTTTGATCATCGTAAGATACTCGTCCATATCATCGACTAAGGCACTCGTCAGTGTTTCCTTGATGATCATCCAATACTCGTCTATATTGAAGAAGTTTGAAATCTTGATGGTGGGATTAAGCGTCTAAACATTGCAGTTCAGAACAGTAGAACATATGCATTCTTTCCATATATCCGACGCACAGGATATGTGAAGAGGGTTCCTCTATCCTAATACCATTTATCCGAGCACAAGATATATGAAGAAGGTTCTACTATCCTGATCAGTGCATGTCTATCCTATAAACTTAAGTGCACCAAGTCCATTGTCGTTGTGGCAAGCCAGTAGTCTTTTGGCGTCGTACAAAAGATAGGTCCAAAGTCCAATTGCATAGTGGCAAGCCAGTAGTCTCCTGGCGTCGTTCAAAAGGCAGTTCTCTGTTTCTCATTGTTTACTCTTGTATTCATCAGGGTTCTCCAAGCATAGTTTTCATTGGTTGGGTTTATATCCCTTTTCTTCTTCTCAATCAGAGTGCAAAATTTCTGGTTTGTTTTGATATTCAATCATAGTTTATCTCAAATGTCTAATGGAAAATGCTCTCATCCTTTTTAGATTAACATATTATTGAATAGGGGCAGTTGTAACACCCCAAAATTTTCCCTCTCATTTCCTAGAATTTAGCATTTCATTATCATACATATCGTTGCATTCTTAGTACAAGAAATTGAAGCATAACATCCATAGTTTGAGGCATAAGGAATGTAGCCAATGACTTGTAGGTTTTTGATCATCCAAAAGCAAGGGCAATGGTCAAGTGTCTCTAAATAAATCTCAAAGATCTCTTACATGTTACACAAGCTCAAATGGTGTTTTGAGTCCATAGAAGAGGGAAATTCATCAGGAAGCTAGCTCAGTGCATTATGTCATATACAAGGACCAAATTAGGGTTTTGGTTGCAAGAGGCCTCTTGAGGTTTCTTTTGGGTTCCAACTTGTTCTCATGGTCTTAAATATGTTTTCTAGTGTATATGGATGGATTTTGGTGCATTGGTTCATTGAAGAAATTTCTCAGGCAGATAGTTACGTCTGGTGCAAACAAAAGTCAACTATCTAAGAAGAAAAGTCAACTATGACTTTTTGAGGTTTTCTTCATGATTTTTAATGTCTCATACCTTAAAATGGTCTTATAATTACAAGATTCACACTATTAATCAAGAATCAAGCTTCATGGCAAAAGTTACTACTTTTGGAAATGACCTAGAATCTGCATTTGTCATTTTTCAAAAGCTTTTCAAGCCATCTTCAATCTAATCTTTCATCATCAAAATTGATCCAAAAGAAATTTTTCCAAGCATGAAAGTTAAAGATCTCCCCCCCCCCTTTCCAAAAAGTACCAGATCACTTCCATAGCAATTTTGAAGCTCAAGTTATGATCAAAAGTCTAAATATGGTGTTTTAGGGTTTTTCAAGTGAACCATTTCTTCCACATTTGCAAATTTTTTCCTACAAGGTTTATGATGCTTCTAATGTACCAATTCAGTCCACATACTTCATGTACACACCATTTGAAGCAAAATTGGCTTTGGATTTATAAAGTTCCATGGTGTATTTCTCACTTTCATTTCAAATGGCCAAATTGCACTTTGCATCAAAATTTGAAAATCAAGCCACTAC
The DNA here is from genome assembly GCA_963966055.1 of Lathyrus aphaca. Taxonomy (NCBI): domain Eukaryota; kingdom Viridiplantae; phylum Streptophyta; class Magnoliopsida; order Fabales; family Fabaceae; genus Lathyrus; species Lathyrus aphaca. Next base: position 415,133,226 of record OZ014525.1, read on the forward strand.
AAGTCAAAAACTCATTTCCATTCTAAATTAAACATCATTTGAAGCCAGCGCATGCATACAATGCCTCTCATGCACGTGCGAATCATGAGTTTCATGCTTACATGCAAAATTGCAAAATCCCTCCAAACTTCTTAACCACACTTACCTTGGGTCTCTAACTCTGGTTAGGCCCAAATTAAGTCACCTATAAGCTCCAGATAATCATAGATGAGGGAAAGGTTCAGCAATTGTTCAGATTGATCAGAATTTTCAAATTCCTTTTGCTTTCGATTCTCACTCCTCACAAGTGATTTTCACAATTTTCTTTCACATTCATACTCCTTGAAGATCATAGAACATAGATCAATCATCATCTGAAGCTATAATCAAGGAATTTAGTGGATGTGAATTTGAATTACACCTCTTCAAAACTCAAGATCCAGACCATATCCAAGCTCTAATTGCATTTATTTTTCAATTAGAGGTTCCTAAGGCTTGATCTACAGCTTACATATGGTTTTCTAGGAGTATTTCAAGCTCTTCAAGATCTCAGGTTAGTGAAATTTTCATGCTCTTAGAACTTAGATTTTTGATGTGCATCTGATTCTATGATTGTTGTTGAGTTTATTGATGTGTTTAGATGTGAATTTTGACGTGTATTATGTTCATAATGTTGATCTAAAATTTTTCAGATCTAACCTGTTTGCTTCGATTCTCATAATCTAAACATTGTTTGTTGTTTTTGACTGGATATTCATGACCAGGAAGTAATTCCGAGTTGATCTATAGTTTCACTTTTCATTTCTGGAGAAATGTTAGTCTATGTTCATAGTTACAGGTGACCAAAGCCCTAGATCCATCACCGGGATCATTTGCAAGTTCACTAGAGGTTTTTTTTGGAGAAGATGATGTCTCAGCCATTAGATCTTATGATCTGATGCTTGTGAAGAGGCCAACACATTAAAATACATGTGCATCGCGTGTGATCTTTTATTTTCATTTAATTGTTTTTGTTTGCACGCTAATATTTGTTGTGGTGTGTATAGAATTGGCAGAATTTTTGACCAACAAGAAGTAATGAATTTAGTTCAGGATGTCACACCAGATGTTGTGACATTATCAAACAGAGTATAAGTAAATGAACTGAATTCAGGATGTCACACCAGATGTTGTGACATTGTATCAGTTAATGAAGTAAGTTCAGTTTACAGGATGTCACACCAGATGTTGTGACATTGTATCAGTAAATGAAGTAAGTTCAGTTTTTAGGATGTCACACCAGATGTTGTGACATCTCAAACCTGCTACCAGAATTAATTAATGATTAACAGAACTGAGTAAATTAAGGGAAGGTATCTGGAATTAATTATGGATAGATAAAACAGAAGAAGGCGCATTTGTAAGGAGTTTTGTTATATGACTTCAGTATAATCAGAAGAACTGAATCACCTAGAATCTAGGAAGTAAAAAACCCTAATTCAAGGTGATGGCTGCATGCGTATCAGGATTGGATAAATCTACAGAAAGCCCAAAATCCAAACACCTATTTAAGCAACAGAAACTCTCAGAATAGAGTACGAAATTAAGAAGACCAAATAGGGTGTTTTGTGTTTTAATAGCATGTTGCTTTATTTGTATCACTTTATGAGCTTTTAAGCAAAAGTGTATTTGTGTCTTGATTGAAACTGTGAAGTAAGATCAAGCTGTTTTGTTTGAAGTATGACTTCAATTTTATTAAACTTGTAAACATATCACTGTGTGAGTAAGGGGGAGTGAGTTGGTACTCATATCTAAGTTGTGTCTTAGGTAGAAATTGCATTGGGTAGATATTAAGTGAAAGATTAAACTGAGTGGTTTAAGTCTAGAATTAATATTACTTATATTGGATTTCCTTCCTGGCTTGGTAGCCCCCAGATGTAAGTGTGGTTATACACTGAACTGGGTTAACAAATTCCTGTGTGGTTTAATTTTCCTGCACTTTAAGTTTTGGTCAAGTCTTCAAGTGTTTAAACATCTCATTCGACATCTCGTACCTGATCACAGAATTTCAATTGGCATCAGAGCAGGCACCCTGCCTGTTTAACTGGGTGAGATCTAGGGACTGCAAATTATGGAAACATGACAGATATGTAGGATCTGTAAACAGACCACCTATATTGGATGGATCTAATTATGACTACTGGAAGCCAAGAATGGTAGCATTCTTAAGATCACTTGACAATAGGGCCTGGAAAGCAGTCAACAATGGATGGGAACACCCTGTCCAAGACAACAAAGATGGAGCAAAAGTGTTGAAACCTGAAGAAGAATGGAGTAAGGAGAAAGAAGATTCAGCACTTGGCAATTCCAAGGCCTTAAATGCTTTGTTTAATGGCATTGATAGGAACATCTTCAGACTTGTGCATCACTGTGAGCTGGCCAAAGATGTTTGGGACACTCTTAAAACAACTCATGAAGGAACATCAAAGGTGAAGATATCAAGACTTCAACTTCTCACCACCAAGTTTGAAAACTTGAGAATGAAGGAAGATGAGACAATTCATGAGTTCTACATGAACATCTTAGAAATAGCCAATACTTCTGGTGCTTTGGGAGAAAAGATGACTGATGAAAAGCTTGTAAGAAAGATTCTCAGATCTTTGCCAAAAAGATTTGACATGAAGGTCACAGCAATAGAAGAAGCTCAAGACATATGCACAATGAAGGTTGAAGAGCTCATTGGTTCCCTGCAAACATTTGAGATGGGAATGAATGACACAATTGTAAAGAAGTACAAAAGCATAGCCTTGGTGTCAAATACTGATAAAGAAGAAGAAATTAATGAAGCAGAACCTGAAGAAAATTTATTAGAAACCATTGCTATGCTTGGAAGACAATTCAAAAAAATTCTCAGAAAGATGGAAGACAAGTCCAAACCAAGTGGAAGATACTCAAACTCTTCTGAGAATAAAAGACCTTATGATGCTAATAGAAGGTCAAATTATGATGAAAAGACCAATCAAGATAAAGGGATTAAATGCCATGGATGTGAAGGATATGGACACATCAGAAATGAATGTCCTACCTATTTAAAAAGGCAGAAGAAAGGTCTCTCTGTAACCTGGTCTGATGAAGACTCAGGATATGATTCCGAAGAAGAATCAGCTAAGCATATCACTGCTCTAGCTGGATTATGTGAATCTGAAAGTGAATCCAGTGATGAGGAGATTACTTTTGAAGAGCTTGAGCAATCATACAGAGGACTGGTTAAAAGGAGCACTGAAATATGCATGGAGAGTATAAAGCAGAAGAAGCAGATTGAGGCACTAAAGGATGAAAAAACAAGTGATCTAGAGATCATTGACACCTTGAAAAGTGAAGTAAGCCTTCTCAACTCCAAGTTAGAGCATATGTCCAAATCTGTTAGAATGTTGAACAGTAGCTCAAATACACTGGATGTTATTCTCAACAACAATAAGCATTCAGGAGATAGAAGTGGACTGGGATTTAACAAAGTTCATAAGGTTGCAGCTAGCACCAGCAAAACTACTTCAAATTCCATACAGTCAAACAAGATGTCCCAACAGATGCTTCAACATCATGAAAAGAACACAAAGTCAAACATAATGTTCCAACAGATGTCTCAACATCATGAAAAGAATATAATGAAGAAGAAGTATCAAAGATGGAGATGTCATCATTGTGGAAGGTTTGGACACATCAAACCTCATTTCTACAAGTTGCATGGATATCCAAATCAGATGTATCAGCAACCTCCTAAGCAAAAGATAGAGGTTACCAAGAAAGTGCTGCATAGATATCAACATCAAAGATATCAGCAACCCCCTAAGCAGAAGACAGAGGTCATCAAGAAAGTATGGGTACCTAAAGCTAGTCTTCATGCTGATCAAAGATACATGCCCAAGAACAAGTTCAACAAACAACCTTGGAGCTCTACTAATGGACACTGCACAGGGAAGAGGTATCAAAAGAAACCTCAATACAAATGGTCAAAGAAGGGTGTTGTATATATAGATCATACATCTCTAAGAGTATCAGCTAAAGAAGACTGGTACTTTGACAGTGGATGTTCAAGACACATGACTGGATTGAAGAATCTGCTAGTAGACTTAAAGTCATATTCATCCAGATATGTAACCTTTGGAGATGGAGCTAAAGGAGAAATCAAGGGAGTTGGGACCTTGGACTATCCAGATGTACCAAGACTAGATGATGTGCTGCTGGTAAAAGGATTGACTGCTAACTTGATCATCATAAGTCAATTATGTGATCAAGGGTACAGTGTAAACTTTACCAAAACTGAATGCATAGTGTCTAATAAAGAACAGAAGGTTGTCATGAGAGGAGCCATATCTAAAGACAACTGTTACATGTGGGAACCTCAAGACTTCAGTCTCACTTCAACTTGTTCTTTAGCCAAAGAAGAAGAAGTGAAACCATGGCACCAAAGACTGGGCCATCTTCATTTCAGAGGCATAAAGAAAATCATATCTATGGAAGCTGTGAGAGGTATTCCTAAACTGAAGATTGATGATGGCAAAATATGTGGTGAATGTCAAATAGGCAAGCAAACCAAGATGTCCCATCCAAAGCTCCAACATCTGACAACTTCCAAAGTTTTGGAATTACTGCATATGGATCTTATGGGACCTATGCAGGTTGAGAGCCTTGGTGGTAAGAGGTATGCCTATGTGGTGGTTGATGACTTTTCAAGGTATACATGGATAAATTTTATCAAAGAAAATTCTGATGTATTTGATGTATTCAAAGATTTATGCCAAAGAATACAAAGAGAAAAAGCCAACTGTGTGGTCAGAATAAGAAGTGACCATGGAAAGGAGTTTGAGAATAAAAAATTCTTAGATTTCTGTTCTTCAGAAGGAATAAATCATGAATACTCTTCACCAATCACTCCTCAACAGAATGGGATTGTTGAGAGGAAGAATAGAACTATCCAAGAATCAGCAAGAGCTATGATCCATGCTAAAAAGTTATCATTGTACTTCTGGGCTAAAGCTATGAACACAGCTTGTTACATCCATAATAGAGTCACTCTAAGGAAAGGAACCTTGTCCACAATCTATGAAGTCTGGAAGGGCAGAAAACCCACTGTTAAGTAATTGTTATATTCTGGCTGATAGGGAGCAAAGAAGAAAAATGGATCCTAAAAGTGATGAAGGGATTTTCCTTGGATACTCTATAAACAGCAGAGCCTATAGAGTATTTAACTCTAGAACCAAGGTTATCATGGAGTCCATAAATGTGATAATTGATGATGCTCCTGCAGATGTTACAGAAGATGTTGGAACATCTGCTGACAGCCAAACTGAAGCTGAAGAAAAGAGTGATCATCCTGAAGTAATGATCAAGTAAGTGTGGTTATACACTGAACTGGGTTAACACTGAACTGGGTTAACAAATTCCTGTGTGGTTTAATTTTCCTTCACTTTAAGTTTTGGTCAAGTCTTCAAGTGTTTAAACATCTCATTCGACATCTCGTACCTGATGACAGAATTTCAGTAACATTAGGCATTTAAATGTGATGTTTGAGTTCTGACTTTGAGGTTTGTCATATGTATTCATCCATGTTTGTGAGCCTTTTCCTTCTTACTTCTCCTTTGGGAACTTCTTCATCTCTTTTGTAATTTTTTGAAAGTTGTTTGGTTATGGTTGAGTTCTTTGAACCTTTGATATTTGGTTATGATGTGTTTCTGACTTGTGAGGTCTTGGTACCTTTGTTTCCTTTTCATGTGTGCCTTATGTGTTTGGCTTCAATATTCCCTCTCTTGAACTTCCAATCTTCTTTTACTAACCTTGCAAGGGCTTTGGTAAGTTGAAGGTATGTGGATGTGCTTCCACATTCCAATCTCTCTTTTCTCTTTTAATGATCATACTTGTTTTTGGTTAAGCATTCAATATGCTTTGGCTTTTCATCATTGATTTTCTTCCCCTTTAGAACCAACTTAACTTCCATCTTAGAAGAAAGTTGTCTTCTAATCCTTTCTCCTTCCTTCTTTCATTCTTCTCTTATTCCTTTTTCTTTAGGATAAAGATCCTCAAACCTCACAAACCTAGGATATCCAAGCATGATAACCTCATTAGGTTTAGTCCCCTTAGGCATTTTACCTTTGAGATCCTTTTGGTGCTTTCTCTTAATAAAGGTTGAAGTGAATTCTTATGTTATGAACTTATTCCATGGGGATTTTGCATCTATCCCATATTGGGGTAATGTGAACTTGTCTAGCATTATGTACAAGTCTAAACTTTAAGTTATTCTCACAAAGAAAAACTTAAAAAAGACTTCTTTACTTCAAAATTCAAAAACACTTAATAAGTTCAATTAGTTAATGAAATTAAGCCTTAATCTTTGGAATGAAGTCCTGGGGGTCTTCTCCTTGATTGAGTGTTCCTCTTCCTCATTTCATCTAGGAGTGATGTAAGAAGTACACACCATGGAAAAGGACTTGAGTACACTTTCTTGTGCCAAATTCAATAAAAGCTTCTAAAAGCATTCAAACCAACAATAAGCGTCTTTCGTTTGGGAATTATTTTCTCATCTCATTCACTCTTAACGAAAGAACTCGCTTCGACTTTTATTTTGCAAGATGGTAAGCACACTCGTGCCAGACGAGCCCGTAACACCTGAGCATAGACATAAGCAGTTCAAGCCTTAAAAAACACAAACATGCAATTTTCCTCCCTAGTTAGGGGAACTACGTCGACTCTGATTCTCATTCCTATGAGATATGTAGGTAGTGGGGTATGGCCATTCGAGAACGCTATTTATTTTACCTTCATTATCCCCTTAACTTTTCTTTCTCATATACAGTTCCAAGTGTATTTCAAGTTCAGCAGTAGTTTTATCTTCACCCTTTGAAACAGTTCTAGTAAGCGTGGATCTCGCCGGGTACGACGGAGGATCTGTGGTGCTAATACCTTCCCTTTTTGTAACTGACTCCCTTACCCTTTCTCTTTGGTTCGTGAGACCCCACTTTCTCCTTTCTTTTTCGGTTTGTGCAGCTTTACGATTCCTTTGGGATAAATATTCCTTGCTGGTGAATCTTCCTTTTCCGTGCCACTTTCGTGTCTGTACCAGGATGGAAATCTCGGGAGCGACAGCTGGCGACCCTGATGGGGACCTCCCAACCAGAGTTTCTTTGTTTCCCTATACAAGTCAATCCTAGTGCTTGTCTATTTTTGTTTCTTTGGGTGTTCATTTGTTTTCCGCTATGTGTTTTATTTACAGTCTTACTTTACATCTTTATTTTCTTCCTTCAATATTTATTTATCATGCATCATTATTATACTATCTGGACTGTCTGGTTTTCTTGGTGGGTCGAGAGTTACTATGAGATGAGCCCAAAACCAAGGCTCGAGTGCACCCTAGACTTTAGTGTGGACAATAATTTTACTTTCATGACATCTTGTCATGCGAGTAGTAGTGAGTTCCACACCCATATTGCGATTGTTTTGGAAATATTCTGATATAGGGGTCTTCCCTACTTCAGGATACGACCTTGATAGTTATGTGCATCTGGGGACTGATTATTGAGAACCTTTGTGGAAACATCCCTCTCTAGTGGTGACAGTAGCAGACCATATTTGTTGGAAAACCCACTCGCACTCGAGGGCCCACTAGGTACTCACATAGGATGGGCTTGTTATCTCGTAAGAACTCAGTTAAAGCGTTGTCCGTATGACGATAGTATTCTACCCTTCGGGATGAATATACTATTCTTTCTCGATATCAATGCTTGAAGTTGGGAACTTATGGGGATGCTTGTTTTTCAGGACTCAGTCGAGACCTCCTCTTTTAGTGTATAATGCCAAACCGTTTCTCGGAAACGGTGAACATATTATCACTACTCGACCTGAGAGTCCGTGATGTTGACCCGTAGTAGCACACATGTGAGATGGGGGTTTGTTTACTAGTTTATAGGAACCCTGGCCTACTACATACCCATTTATTTAGTGGTGTTCAATTAATTTTGATCTGGTCCTATGTGATTCTCTAGTTTTCAGTTATGGGTTGTTATACAGATATCTTGGTTATTGTGGTTCTTCAGACATTTGGCTTTTGGCTCAGTAACAACACCAGACACCAACCATTGATCACATACCTTGCAGCATATCATATCATCATTAAATTTTGTGTTTTTCATTTCTCAGGTCATTCTGTCATTCCCAGTTCCGGTGGTTTTTATCTTTTAATTTCATATGGCACAAGATATTCCTCGGAAAAACAATGTTCATTATACTTTCTCAAAGGAAGAAACTGAAGACATTCAAATTTTGGTTGGTTTTATGAATGAAAAGGTGCTAGATGATTTTAGAAAGAAGTATGGTTTGATTCTGAGTTACTTGGATGAGGTTACTCAAGAGCAAAAGGATGGTCTTCACACTCTTCTTCAAATTTATGTCCCTCCGCTGAGGTGCTTTGTTTTCCTAGATTATATTTTTGTTCCCACTTTGGAGGAGAATTCCAGTATTCTGAGAGTTCCAATTAGAGACAGCCTTCCTTTCTACAAGTCAAATAGAGTTCCTTCAAACAAAGACATTGCTAAAGCCACTCACATGAATTTGAGTTTGGTCACAAACAATATCAAGAGAGAGAGAGAGAGAATAAAGGATTTCACTTGGACTTCTTGATTGTTGAATCTAAAAAGTGTGTTACAGTACAAAGGTGGACACATTTTTGTGCAGTCTTAGCTCTGATCGTGTACGGGATGCAATAGCCATCTTCATTAAAAGAAACCCTATTCCAACCCTGCTGGGAGATTTCTATTACTCTATTCACTATAAGAATGAGAGAAAGAGGGGAGGTCTTATACTTTGCTATGCACCCTTATTTTACACCTGGTTTGCTTGACACCTTCCAAAGTCAGGACCTTTCGTGGAGCTTAAGGGAGAGGGTAAATGGTCTAAGAGGTTGACGGGATTGACCTTAGATGACATTACTTGGAACTATAATAGATACTTGGTTGGGAAAGAGTTGATTATAAGCTATGGTCATTTACCCAATGTTCCTTTGCTTGGTAGGAATGGGGGAATCAACCATAATTCGGTATTGACTCTCAAACAGTTCGAGTATCCTTTGAAGGCTCCTACCAGAGGAGAAGATGTTGAAGAATCCTTGTACTTTCTTTCCAAAGGAAATGAAGACTTATCTATCTAAGTCTTTCAGGCTTGGGATGTGAGGGTTAAAAAAGGGAAGAAAGATTTTGGAAGAATTGATCCAAAGACTTATGCACCCTATTGTAACACCCCAAAATTTGCCCTCTTATTTATCAGCGATTTCGAGTAACTTATGCTTCGTTCCCGTGTATCTAGCATATTTATCCATACATTGCTTAAAAAATAAAGCATGCATCATCGGTCGAGGCACAGGGCACGTGATCAAGGGTTGCTTGGAAATCATCGGGTCTCAGAAGACTAATCTCAGTATGAATAACCAAGACCAGATATCCAAGATTTTCAACCAAAAAGAAGAAAATTTCAAACTTTGGTTGAAGTAACCGGTTACCTCATAGGTAGTAACCAGTTACTTGATGAAATTTGGGAAAAACGCCAGATTTTTGAACTGGTAACTGATTACAACATAAGTAGTAACCGGTTACCACGTGCAAAAATACAAAAATTCAAAAATCAGTTAGCTTGCTTTGTTCATCCCCTTTCCACTTCACATTGCTTTGTATTTATTTACCAATTCTAGAATCTTCTACCACCTTCCAAAGGAATATGCCAAAGGAATATTCTAAGAATATGCCAATGGAATATTCTCGGAATATTCAAAACTAACTTTAACTAACCCTTAACTTAGGTCCCAAACCAAGTTCCAAACCTAACACCTATATAATCATTTCCCTCCAAACCTCAAAAGGGAGACTTCATTTTTCACCATTTTTTCACAACTTTTCTCAATTCTCTCATTTTCTCCATTTCACAAACCACACCAAAGCTTCATCATCATCAAAATTCTTCAAGTTTTGCATTGAAATATGAAGAATAGGAAGCTAAGCCTCCACCATTTGCATCGATTGCACGAATTATCGAAGAAGTTGCTACCATTAGGTGTTTATTTCACCTTTTGGGAGGTGCTTTTCGAAGATTTTCATGAACCACATTTATTTTGCGCATTCGCGGATAGAAGCTTCGGATCTCCAATTTTTCTCTCCTATCACGTATCGTTTCGACATTGCAACAATTGCCAAAACAAGCTTCCGCTTTGTAGGTTGGTGAATTCATATTCACTTATCGTTTTACTTATTCCTCTTCATCTCGCTTCGCGCATTCTTTGCATTTTATCGCTTTTTGATAATTTTATTGATTTGATCATTAGAGGTTAGAATCGTGATGTGATTGTGATTTTAATCGGTGTTAGATTATTGCATTTAGGTGTAATTTTTGTGCTTAATTGATAGGCTTTAGGTTAGAGCATATTTGAATAAGTTTTTATTGATTTTTACATGAAAATGTAGAGGTTTTTGGATTTGGTCTCAGAGTAACCGATTACCACATAGGTAGTAATCGGTTACCTATGTTAAATTTTGCAGAAATCCCATTTTTGAACTAGTAACTGATTATTGCAAAGGTAGTAAGCGGTTACCACTGAACAAGAATGAAAAATTCTTGTTTTTTTTTGCATTTTTGTTATCCATTCCCCCTCCAATCATCATGGATCTTTAGGATATGATTTTAGGGAATTTCTAGGAGCTATTTATGTGTTGATGTGTGTAGTTTCGACAACTTTCGACACACATTTCATTCGGTTCCGATCTTTGACATAATTGTTGAAGTTATGTTCATAACATGTTGTGAATGTTGTTACCATGATTGAGCATCATTGTTAGCATGTTACTGAGTGTTTATAGTTATGTTTTGCATTGTATCTGCGATCATGCACATTTCGGATGTTTGTGCGCATAATCAAAAATGTTGCATATTACTTGAAATTGCACAATTCACATGTTTGCATTCATTTTTTATTGTTTGTTTATTGCATTCCATTGTTGATGTTCATTTTAGATTTTAATGATTTAAAATGTATGTTCATTTCATCATTATTGCATTAGAGTTTCATTTTGCATATATTTTCTTTTGTATGGAAAACGCATTAAAAAAAGGTTAAGTGTTTTCATATTCACATGATCATACTCATAATAACCATGTTTCATCCATCAATGATTATAGTATGTTGCATATGTTGCATATCCATGCATTATGATTCATGCATTTTCATTAGAAAAATGATTAAATTCTGCCATTGTTTTCACTGCTGGGTTTTGAAGCAGAAGCTGTAAAATGTGTGTTGTATTGTTGAGTTTTGACACTTTTTACACCTATTTTCATGTTGTTTGGTAGCCCTAATAGGCTGTTTGCATTATTAGTTGTATTTGGTAGCTTATTATGTGTTAGAGCACTGTAGTAGCTGCTGACTTTAAGCTTTGCTTAGCTTTTAGGCACCCTTAAGCTTAGGATTGAGTATGTGGGTGTTAGTTGTTTGCTACTGTGTATTTTAGTTTATCTTTACTGCTTTTATTTATAGCTTTATTTACTGCTTTCAGTGTTTATTTTTCATGCATAATATATACTAGATTATCTGGACTGGTATTTTTGGCGGGATGGGGTTACTGTGAGACGAGCCAAATACCAAGGCTCGAGTGCACCCTAGACTTTAGCATGGACAAATATTGTACTTCCATGGTATCTCACCATGATGAGTGGCGATGTGTTCCACACCCAGAGTGCGACCGTCTTGGAAATATTTTGTGTGGGGATTTCCTCCACCTCAGGATACGACCTTGACAGTTATGTGCATCTGGGGACCGATCATTGAGGATCTTAGTGGAAACAAACCTCTCTAGTGATGACAGTGGTAGACCATATTTGTTGGCAAACCCACTCGCATCCGAGAGCCCACTAGGAACTCGTATTGGATGGCCCGTTTCTCTCATAGAAACTCAGTTAAAGCAATTTTTCGTATGATGATAGTACTGTATCCCAAGGGCTTAATGTACTATTGTTTCTCGATTCAGTGCTTGTTTTTTCCCAGACTCAGCTGAGACCTCCCTGAGTAGTATATAATGCTAATCTGATTCCTTGATATGGTTATTACACTATTTCTCGGAGATGGTGAGCGTATTATCATTGCTCAGCTTTGAGAGTCTGTGATGTTGACCCGAGGTAGCACACCCGTGAGATTGGGAGGGGTTTACAGGTTTGCAGGAACTCTAAACTTCCAACATACCCGCTTCTCCAGTATTTCTTTGTGATATGATCCAGTCCCATATGGTCCTTTGGTTTTGAATTCTGGGATTTCTGCATAGATAATGTTATTATGACTCTTCACAAACACCTGGTTATTTTATCAGCACCGAAACAGACACGTCACTGATCACATGCCTTGTATTTCATAACATCATGACATAATTAACCATTTGTGTGCTTTTTCATTCTCAGGGTTTACGTACAACTCCTAATTCTGGTCGGACTTCTTGCTTAGAGATGGAGGATTACAGAAAAAAGAATATCCATTATAAGTTCTTCTACATTAAGATGGACATGGTAAACAAGATGGTGTCTCTAATCACCCTAAATCATATTGAAGATTTCCGGAGGGCTTACAGACTTATTCTGGATATGGTGGTAGACCTGGCTAGTTCTGAAAGAAGCTCTATTCATACACTGCTGCAGTATTCCGACCCTCGGCTCAAATGCTTTACATTTCATGATTTCCAGTTGGGTCCTCTGCTGGAGGAATATACTTTGATCTTAGGGGTGCCTCTTAAGGATTAGGTTCCTTTCAACTCAGAGATGACAAGGCCTACAAATGCTAACATTGCTAAAGCTCTTTATTTGAGCCCATCTGTGGTGACTGCAAACCTGAATACCACCAAAGGGGGAATGTCCAGTTTTTCTCTGGAATTCTTGGTGAAGAAGGCTGAGGAGCTTGCTGCAAGATCTCATTGGAACTTTGTTTGTGCCATTTTGGTCCTCTCTATCTATGTGATCATTATGTTTGCGTACATCAACAAGTTTGTAGACATGAATGCTATTTATCTCTTTTTGTTGAAGAATCCAATGACCACTCTGTTGGGAGACCTCTACTATTCAGTGCACTATAAGAATGAGAAAACACGAGGAGGTTTGGTATGGTGTTGTGCTCCTTTATTTTACAAGTGGTTCATGAGGCACTTTCCAAGTACTGAAGCCTTCACTGATCCTAACCTGATTTGGGCCCAGAGGTTAAGCAGGTTATCTGCCAACGACATCAACTGGTTTACCATGAGGTTAAAAGTAAGGAACTTCATCACTAGTTGTGGGATTTATCCCAATGTCCCACTCTTAGGAGTAACCGGGGGTATCAATTATAACCTGATTCTCTTGAGAAAACAATTAGGGTACGCGCTTAAAGATATTCCTGAGGAGTCAGAGTTAACTCAAACCGTTTACTTCCCAGTAAAGGACAACCTTCCACTGGTTAGAAAAGTTGTGGGCTCTTGGAAGCTTATCGGAAAGAGAGGTATAACATGCTTGGGTAGAAGCAATAACCATACATTTCCCAAGTACGACGCATGGTTAAAGGAGAAAGCCCAGGTGGCCCTGTTTCCCTTCTCTGTATCAGCTCCACCTTCAGTAGTTGAACCAAATATTATCGTGCCTTTGGAGGAGTACCAAGAGCTAGAGGCTTTAGTTCAACAACTCAGGACAGAGAATCAGGAAGCCCACGGTTCCTATAAGAGGATGGTAACCCTTAATTAGAAGTTATAGGAAAGGGTTCAGAAAGCTAAAGAAATGGTGAAGGTCAAGTAGATAGACTTTGAAGAAATAAAGCGTTATTTCAAGAAAAAGGGTTTGGCTGAGATCCGCAAAATGAATGAGCGTCGAAAGGACAAGAAGTCTCTAATTGAAGCCAACGAAATAATAAATCTCTGGCAGGAAAATAGGAGGCCAACATGAAGAAGCAGAATGACGTGGAAGCTGAGTACAAGAAGCAGATTGAAGATCTTCAAGAGCAATTGGGTGACCAGAAAGAGCAGCTCCAGCTAGCCTACAAGCAGCGTACACACTACATTCAGAAGATAGCCCAGGGAGAATAATCAGTTGAGGATGTTCAGAAGGAGATAGAAGAGCTCAAAGTCCATGCGGAGGTCAATAAGGTCTGGTTCGAGCCTAGTACCAACAAGGGAAAGGAAGAGATCTCCCTACAGGAGATCAATGAACTCCACGCTTCCTTCGATCAGAGGGATTTATTCATTCAAAAGCTCCTTGAAGACCCAAGTCATCAAGGTGTCGCTCAATTGTTCGAGAACGTCAAACGTCTTATTTGGAGGCTAAAGGATGTCGAGTTTCATAGGGCTTAGATTCTTTTGTCTGTACTGGATTAACCACAGACCTATTGTGGGAATCTTTTATACTTCTACAGTTCTGCTTATTGTAAAAAAAATTTCCCTTCGGTGAGATCTTTATTAATCTCATGCTTTTGTTTATCTGATATGATTCAAATTGCCAATGGTTGCACTGACACATTTCCAAGACGTTTTTTCTTCACAGTTAGCTAATCTAAGCTTCATATGATATTCTCTTCCCAAAAGTAAAAATTCTCACATGCCATCTGGATTTTCATATTTCGAAATACTGGAATAGGGACGTAAACAACCTTGAGAATGAAAGAACACAACATGTTCATTCATTCATATCATCTTTGCATTTTTCTTTGCAAGTTATGCGGGTTTCTTAACTTATATGTATATTCAGGAAGGATTGCAAATCACCGTCTTCACCGTTACGCCATCCGTCGCAATCAAAGAAACGTCATGGACACTGTTCAAGATGAGTTGGCTGAACTCCGTACGTGCATGAATGAATTCATGAACATGATGCAGGGGGTTGTCGTAGGTCAATAAGAGATGAGGGTTGTTGTCCAGAGGTTTGATCAACTGCAAGTCGTCGAAGTTAATCTGGATGCACAAGGAAACCCAGTTAACGCCACTGCTGGGCCAATAGGAGCTAATGGGCCTACCTCAGAAGGTACTCATATTCTTTTTCATAATGTAGAGGATAATCATGCCGACCAGTTCTCTTTGTTGAACAAGGACTTGGGTCTTGGTATGGGGGTAACCATCAGGACTTTCAGATGCTAGCAGAGAAGGTCAGAGCTCTTGAGTGTAGAGATACATTGGGTATTGATGTCTATGACATGGGATTGGTGCAATATTTGATCATCCCATCGAAGTTCAAGGCCCCTGGATTTGATAAATACAACGGGATATCATGTCCTAAGACTCATCTTCAGGCTTACTATCACAAGATAGTTGCCTATACCAAAGACGAAAAGTCTGGATGTAGTTCTTCCAGGACAGCCTGTCTAGAGGGAACCAGGAGAGGCATTCCTCAAGAAATATCAGTATAATATCAATATGTCTCCGAGCAAAACTCAGTTGTAGAGACTATCCCAGAAAAATTCTAAGAGGTTCAAGGAGTACGCGCAAAGGTGGTGCGAGTTGGCAGCGAGAGTACAACCACCCCTGCTCCAGAGAGAAATGGTGGATTTATTCATGGATACCCTTCCAAGGCATTTCATGGAACGTCTAGCAGGGTGTTCCTCAAGTGATTTTTCTGATATCATACTGACTGGTGAGAGGGTTGAAAATTGGATGAAACAGGGAAAAATCCAAAATGGTGGAGCTTCTACTTCGGGAACAAGAAGCCATTTGCAAAAAGAAGGGAGGGAAAAATAGGGCAGTTGATGGGCTAAAGACGTGTCTACTTATGCATCTAGCGGTATCTTACTGCAAGTGCACAGCCTATCGAAGTAATATTTAAGATTATCGATCCACAGGGATTCTATGGTTACTTAGTGCTAGATGAACTTCTAGTTTAGCTAAGGCGAATGGTTGTCACAATATTTTTTGTTGATTTTAGAATGTTAAAGGCGGAATTAAATTTAAGTTTTAATTAAGTAATTCTAAGGCGGTCGGTATGTAATTATACTAACTTAGGTGGGTCAATCTAACCTAGGCTTATTTAAGGTGTTCACTTAATCTATTCGGTAGAGATTACCAGTTTAAATACCCTCAACTCACACTCTCGTGGTCTTATATCAGATCTTATCCCTAAAGCCCTATGCCTGCTCTCGCTAGCCCATAAGTGTTTAGAGGTAATTTTTGGAAACTAAGTAATTCTAATTTATCTTAAAGCGCTCTCGCTGTGTTTAATTTAAATGCCTAACTTTAGCTATCTGGTTAAAATCTCACACTCTCGTGGTCTTGACCTAACCTAATACTCTTTTCTTACTCTCGTAACGAAAAGGTCTATTTAATTAAAAAGTCTCAGCCAGAAATGTTAAGTGATTAATTATTTTTAGCCTACGGTTATATTTTACCAGTTAAGTTTGTTCTAACTACATACCGCCCTAAGGTGTTTAGCTACTCATCGATGTTGAACCAGACAGAGACAGAAAATTAAATAATAAAATACTCATGGCAGGAAAATAAATAAACATTATAAATAATTAAATTGCAATATAAATAAAAAACCTGGTTAACAATATTAGAGCAGACTCCTTCCACAGACCGGAAAGCTCGGAGTTGGCGAAATCAAAAATAAACGAATGCTGAAGGTTTAGAAAAAATAATAAACGTATAACAATTTCCTGATGTTGGAAATTGTTATATGGCGGGTTTGGATACAATAAAACGAAACGGAAAATAATGCAGAAATAAGAAACGGGTCGTAAATCAGTTCGGCAGAGCTTCCGCAGGAATTTGAATAGAAAAATGCTCTGTACATTCTTCATAGAACTGGTGCTATTTATAGAACTCTAAATGGGCTGGATTTTTGGACTTTAGTTGAAATGGGCCTTGCTGAATTTGTGGAGAAAATGTAGGTAGTTGCAACAAAATAGGAAACCACTTCTTCACGTAATGCCTTCACGTTGCCTTGGTCAAAAACCTAGAATAATCCTTGTCACGGTCGTGACAATGCTTTTACGCTCGTGACTTGTGACTTTTAAGTGTCACGGTCGTGACACATATCTTACGGTCGTGATGCTTCATTTTGGGGTGTCACGGTCGTGACACCCTTGTAACGGTCGTGACTGCTGCAAAATATGCAGTTTTGCAGAGAGCTTCATTTCTTCAACTTTTTATGACCGATTTTGTTCCTTTTTCTCTTAGTTCATGATTTAACTCCACATAATTGTGTACCTGCAAAATGGTAAGAAAAACTCGAGAAATCGAGTGTTAAAACAATGATTATTCGATAAAACGTTAATGAAACCTAGCAATATAATCGATACGTTTTCTCGTTATCAAACTTCCCCAAACTTAAACCTTTGCTTGTCCTCAAGCAAATAGTCAGTTGAAAATCGGCGGACAAGATGTCATTCACGCATACTCCTAACAAATCATACGAGGGATCGCTTTGTTGGATAATCCGATACTTTGATAGAACACTACCGATACACTAATGACACATGCAACAAGTTATGTCGTCGACTTCCCGTTAAATGAGCCAATCGGCAATTACTTTACGATTTCACCTAAAGTTTTTCGATCTTATTTCGCCCGGTTTCATTCTAGCGCAATCACATTAAGCCCTTTGCCTTAGCACGCACGTAGTGGAGTAGCCGGTTAGCAACTTTGATCCTTTTTAAGCACGGGGTCTGGTACACGAGTGTGGTAACCCTACATTTTGTATCCGATTTGGAGGTTGTGGGGGATCTAGCCGTAGCACGCCCTACCGAGTTCAGAACCAGTACCTCTGAACCAACCCGCAATGGACTCCTTCTCATATTTCTCGTTTCTTGTATGCGACCGTGTACTTTGGTGCAATTTCTTTTCATTTTGCATCGAGATATGAAGGATCATTATTGATTAGGCATCAAACGCTTATATTCATCGGATCCCCACGTGGTTTGTGTTCAGACGGTGCTGACTGCTAGTATAAACTACTCGGGGTTACTTTTGAACTAAAACTAGAAGTGTACTCGTAATGGTAATCGGAGATGGAATCGCTTAAGTAGGAAGTCAAAGTTGTCAAGATTGTATTGGTCTTGTTTGATCGTTCTCAGCTTCCTATTTACGATTTCGTAGGTAAGTCGGGTAATGCGAATAAAAAAATTTTCGGTTATGGCTAAATAAACGGGAAAATTCGAAACTAAAGAAAATATCATAAAGATTTTGCTCGCTTCATTAATTACTAAAAGGAAATACAACGGAATTGAAAATACAACGAAAATGGAAAAGTGCGAAACGGAAAAATGCGGAAATGAAAGGTACCTCTCCCACACTATATCAGACATTGTCCTCAATGTTGTGATATAAATGAGGTAAAAGTAAAGTACAAACGACAGGAACGAAAAACAAACATAAGAAAAACTAAACTAGAACTATGGCTGCTGAGGACCGCGGGGTCGGCTTCTGGTGCGGGAGCGGCGTCTGGAAGGAGTCGCTTCAGGATCAGAACCGGTGCTGGTGGTCCCAGTGATGTCGATACGCAAGGCGTCTAATTCGCCAAAAATCGCGTCAAACCTCTCATTAGTAGCTGCCTGGTTTGCTGCAATAGTGCCGAGCAAAGCATCGTATTGCTCCTTATGCCTTCGCTCCAGTGCGGCGTTCATCTGGTTCTGCTGATGAATCACACGGAGGACATCCTCAAGAGTGAAATCTTGTGCAGGAGGCTGTCAGGTAGATGTCTCTGGTATATCCTGGACAGGCTCACCTGCATCCATAGCGTCCTGCATCTCGTCCGCAGGGAGATCTGCCTGATCATGGATAGGAGCGTGGTCAGCAGCATCAGGTAGAACAAAGAGCCAGTTGGCTCGGCTGGATGGGTCGATGCGGTCGCGGGACGGCAGAGTGATATGATGAAATATGGTGCCATGGACAACAGGGCTATACTTGCCATCCTCTCGCTGCGCAATCAGGTGAGCGGACCTGCAATAACTCTTGGTGAGGAATTCAGCGGCTAGGTGAGGCTGATCTGCGACCAAGTCACCAAGCCCCAACTGAATGGCAAGGGTGGTGACAATGCCGCCAATGAAGAACGGAGTGGATCCTCTGTGCGCAATAGCCTGGATGTGGTAAAGCATGAAAGGGGCAGCATTGATCGGCTCGTCATTAAGAGCACAATGCAAGAATAGAAGCTCCTTAGAGTTGAGCTTATGGTTGCTTTCTCGAGCGAAGATGGTGTTGCAAATGACTCGGTGGAAGTAGCGGATGGCCGAATTGTGAATGTGAGTGGCGTTGAGGCTTTGGAAGGCTGATGCACGGGTGTTGGTTAAGTCGTGCCATAGAGTGAAAGCTTGTTCACTAAAATTATCGGGCACGCGGCGGTGAGCTTCAGTTCCGTGATGGAAGCCTAACAACTCGGCGATCCTGTCTTGCGAAAGGTTGAACTCTTGGCCATGCAATCTGAATTTTGCGAAACCGGTGAGCTGACTCAGAGAACCGGTACCGGTGATGTAACTGAAGGAGCTTAAGAACTCCAGTGTCAGAAGCTCGAATGTTGGCTGAGGTTGACTGCAAAGGTCCCACAGACCGACTTTTTGAAGCAGGCTTGTAACACTGGCAAGCATTCCGAGTTCCCTCAAACACACAGTGTCGATGTAACGTGTAGGTTGCACACCGCGGCTTTGGAATCGGAGAAATCGTTCTCTCTGAGTTTCTCCAGCATCACCTTCTCTAAAAGTGATAGTATCCATTGCATGCAAGAGCTTAGAGTGAAGAATGAAGATTTTTGAAGTTTTTTGTGAAAAAATGGTAAAATGAGAGAAATATTGATTCGGGATAAATGATGGAGAGTGAGAATGTGGTAGGTTGTGATAATGGGGGGTTAATGAGATTAAAGTTCGTAATGGGGGGGTTACGGAGGTTATGTAGAAGATGGGTAGTTTTTTAGGAAGTTATGGAGAAGAAGAAGAAGAGGCACGAAGAGAAACAGTTCTGTTTCTCACGATTTCTGGTATAAAGGTCGTCACGGTCGTGACAGGGGTACGACGGTCGTGACACCCAAAAAGAGCGTGTCACGATCGTTATGGGGCAATGACGACCGTGAGGCTTGATACGTTAAATAATTAATTTCCAGAAAAACACTTTCTCACTTGTTTTACATATTTTATATTAATGTATTTTCTTCACTAACACTCATATTAAATTATAAATACCACATAGTATATAGTTTCAACACAGTACTTCAATAACATGCAAGGCATGAGAGATTTGTATATATAATGAATAAATGCAAGCATAAAAGTACATAGAATGAAAAATACATAAATTGCTAAAAATGGAGAAATTTTGGAATTAAAGATGCATTGCATAAAGTACTTGAAAATGAAATTACATAAATGGAAAAACGATAAGAAATTGTTGCGAAAAATAAATCTAACTAGAAACGAAAACAATGAGAAAATAAACTAAATCACTTATAACATTATCAAAAGCGTTTCTTCAAGTCTTCGATGGCGGAGTTCAAGTGATAGAATTGTTCGCAGGTTATGTCAGTCAAACCTATAATGTCCAATCGCATGCTCTTAATATCTTCTTTAAATAAGTTAATGTCAGTTTGGTAAGCATTGAGAGTGTTCATGATGTTTTGTAAGTTGTTAGCATACTCTCCTTGATTCACTTCAGGGGTTTCATAAACTTCTTCAGTGTGGTCAATGTCATGGTAACCAGGAGGTGTCTCAGGGTCAGTTTCGACATTGGTCATTGTATCATCTTTTATTTTGTACGACTGAGGTGTCTCAGGAGTGGGTGGATAATCAGGTGGGTTTAACTCATAAAGCCAGTTATCCTTATTATGAACACTTACTTTAGCATGGTTAGGCAATGTGAACAGGGTTACTACTTCGTTCCGGATTAGGTACTCAAAAGGTGGATGTCCTAAATTCCTTATGATATGTCTATTGAAGCAGAAGTTAAGATCCATAGGACGGATGTTACCTAAACGGTTGCACTTGTGCAATTGGTACCTAAGTCCTATGGCATCAGCAATCATGGTTACAAGACCTCCTACTAATATAGGTAATTCAGGTTCTTCTTGGATACGGGTGAAGGTTTGCATCATGAAAGGTACACCATTAACAGGCTGTCCATTAGTGAAACATGACATAATAAATATTTCATCTTTAGAAACTCCGGTAATGTTTTCTTCTTTTCCAAAGAATGTGTGGGCAAGGAATTTATGGAAGTAACGGAGAGCAGGATTATGGATCTCATCATTATTCATGTTATTTGGTTCAGGGTGGTAGTTTCCAGTTAAAGTTCCCCAAAAGAAATCTAGCTCAATATCCATTAATTCTACCTGTGTGGTAGTAAAAGCAAATGGTCCACTAGGGAATCCTAACAAGTCAGCTAGTTCTTTATGGTTAAAGTCATATTCTATTCCAAACAGGCGGAAACTAATAAATCCTTTCCTAAATCCAAAACCGCGCTCAGGTAGGTAAATTAAGGAGCTAAGGAACTCAAGAGTGAGCTCGCGGTAAGTCACAAACTTATGTTGAATCAATGCATTCTCCCATCCGAGTCGGTTAAACAAGTACATGATGCTATCATGTATACCTAAGGTTTCCATAGTCCGATCATCCGGGTACAGGGTCAAATCCATTTGCCTCTGTGATAACTCTTCAAATTTCATTCTTTGGTTCCTACCTCTAAATTTGGTTTCCATATGGTTAATTTGTTGGTTAGCCATGGTCAGTGCAAATATGGAGGAAACAAATTAGGAGAAGAAGGAAAGTGGAAAAGACTTTTAGAAAATCTGTAAAAAGTGATTTAAAATAAATATAAGAAAATGAAATGCATAATGTAATGGCAATAATAGTAATATAAAATAAAACTATAAAATGACAGAACAATTAAACAAATAGTAAAACGATAAATAATAAAATGATAAAGAGAATAATTTAAATAATTAGATAAGTAAATGGGTTGCCTCCCACTAAGCGCTGTTTTTATCGTCTAAAGCCTGACGTAATGCTTAGGTTTAGATTAATCAGGGGAATTAGTGGACAACTCTAAAAGCTTTAGATTATTCGCATAATCTCTATTTTCAACTTTATGATAATGTTTTAAACGTTGTCCGTTTACTATGAATGATTCACTATTCCTACCCTTAATTTCTATTGCTCCACTCGGGAATACTTTAATTATTTCAAAGGGTCCTGACCATCTAGATTTTAATTTTCCAGGAAAGAGCCTAAGTCTTGAATTAAAGAGGAGTACAACGTCTCCCACACTAAATTCTTTCCTAGATAGGCGTTTATCATGCCATCGCTTAGTTCTTTCTTTATATATCTTAGCATTCTCATAAGCATCTAACCTTAATTCTTCTAATTCGTTAATGTCTAGGATTCGCTTTTCTCCTGCAGCATTATAGTTTATATTGAGAGTTCTAATCGCCCAATAAGCTTTGTGTTCTAGTTCTACTGGTAGGTGACAAGATTTTCCATAAACGAGTTTGAAAGGTGTAGTACCTATGGGTGTCTTGTAAGCGGTCCTATAAGCCCATAAAGCTTCATTGAGTTTAGACGACCAATCTTTCCGAGATATGGCGACAGTCTTTTCTAAGATTTGTTTAATTTCTCTATTTGAGACTTCGACTTGTCCGCTTGTTTGTGGGTGATATGGTGTAGCCACACGGTGTCTTACTCCATACTTAGATAGTAATTTGTCAAATATTTTTGAGATGAAGTGCGAGCCACCGTCACTTATGACGAGTCTAGGCACACCAAATCTGGGAAAGATTATATTTTTAAAAAGCTTTATTACTACTCGCGTATCGTTTGTAGGAGAAGCTATGGCTTCAATCCATTTCGAAACATAATCAACAGCTACGAGTATGTAATTATTACCGAAAGATGATGGGAACGGTCCCATGAAATCTATTCCCCAAACGTCAAAGATTTCTACTTCTAATATTCCTTTTTGAGGCATTTCATCCCTTCTTGAAATATTGCCAGTGCGTTGACACCGATCGCAATTTATAACAGCGATGTGGACATCCTTCCATAGATTAGGCCAGAATAAGCCGGCTTGCAAGATTTTTGCACAAGTCTTGGAAGTGCTTGCATGTCCACCATAAGGAGATGAATGGCATTGAGCAATGACATCTTCTATTTCTTCTTCGGGAATACATCGGCGAAAGATTCCATCTGGTCCTCTTTTGAACAATAATGGTTCATCCCAATAGTAATGTTTCAGATTATGAAAGAATTTCTTTTTCTGCTGATAGGTTAGGTTGGGTGGAAGAGCTCCTGCAGCTAGGTAGTTGACAATGTCAGCGTACCATGGCAGTCCTACAGTTGTCTGGATTGTTTCCACGGATTCTGGTTCATTTATATCTAACTGAGCTAGGTCGCTTCCTAATTGTGCTATCAGCTGTTCATACGGAAAATCATCGTTAATCGGCACTTGTTCAGGTTTAATACCTTCTATTCTAGATAAATGGTCCGCTACGACGTTCTCAGTACCTTTCTTATCTTTTATTTCTAGGTCAAACTCTTGTAAGAGTAAAATCCATCTCAAGAGTCTTGGTTTAGCATCTTTCTTAGTTAATAAATATCGTATAGCAGCATGGTCTGTGTAAATGATTATTTTCGCTCCAACTAGGTAAGAACGGAATTTGTCAAGCGCAAAGACAACTGCTAACAATTCTTTTTCGGTAGTGGCGTAGTTCATCTGGGCAGAGTCTAAGGTTCTACTGGCATAGTAAATCGCATGAAGTTTCTTTTCCTTCCTCTGGCCTAGAACTGCGCCTACAGCATAGTCACTCGCATCGCACATGATTTCAAAAGGTAATCTCCAGTCAGGGGGTTGCATGATTGGTGCGGTGATGAGGGCTGTTTTTAGAGTTTCGAATGCTTTGAGACAATCTTCGTTGAATATGAACTCAGCGTCTTTCATTAATAAACCAGTAAGAGGTTTAGTAATTTTCGAGAAATCTTTGATGAATCGTCGGTAAAAACCGGCGTGTCCTAAAAAACTTCTTATTTCTCGAACGGTTTTAGGGGGTTGAAGATCTTTTATTACTTCAATCTTAGCTTTATCAACTTCAATTCCCTTGTCGGATATTACATGACCTAATACGATTCCTTCGTTGACCATAAAATGGCATTTCTCCCAGTTAAGTACGAGGTTTACTTTTACACATCTTTCTAATACCATTTCTAAGTTTGATAAACATCCTTCAAAACTTTGCCCGCATACAGAGAAGTCGTCCATGAACACTTCCATGATGTTGTCTATAAAATCTGCGAAGATTGACATCATACATCTTTGAAAGGTTGCAGGAGCGTTGCATAATCCAAAGGGCATTCGTCTATAAGCGAACGTTCCATAAGGGCATGTGAATGTAGTTTTCTCTTGATCGTCTGGATGGATAGGGATTTGGAAAAATCCTGAGTAACCGTCAAGATAACAGAAGTAAGAATGCTTGGCTAATCGTTCTAACATTTGATCTATAAAAGGTAGTGGGAAATGATCTTTTCGAGTGGCTTTGTTTAGTTTACGATAATCTATGCATACTCTATATCCCGTCACTACTCTTTGCGATATCGATTCGCCTTGAGCGTTTTTCACAACAGTGATACCTCCTTTCTTTGGCACTACATGTATTGGACTAACCCATTCACTATCAGAGATTGGATATATTATTCCGGCATCTAATAGTTTCTTAACTTCTTCTTTTACTACAGTGCTAAGGGTTGGGTTAATTCTTCTTTGAGATTCTCTGGAGGTTCTGCAATCTTCTTCTAGCAGAATACGATGCATACACACTGAAGGACATATTCCTTTGAGATCATATATGTTATATCCTAATGCAGTCGGATATTTCTTCAAAACATCTAGAAGTTTCTTTGTTTCTATAGTTCCTAAACTGGAATTTACTATAACTGGTCTTTTACATTCAACGTCTAAGAATTCGTACCTTAGGTTATGAGGTAAAGTTTTTAATCCTAATGTAGGTTTATCTTTACTTGGCATAGGATCCGGTGTAAGTGCTAAACTTTCGCTTAGACTATCATCCTGATATGGTTTACGCCAATTATCATCTTCGAAAATTGGAAGGATTTGAATTTTCATTATTTCAGAATAAGTGGTCTCTTTTAGTTCCATTTCTCTTACACATTCGTCAATTACGTCCAATAGATAGCATGTATCCTCTATAGCTGGTGATTGTAAGAATTGTGTTAAAATAAATTCAACTTTCTCTTCACCCACTTCAAAGGTTAGCTTTCCTCTTTTTACGTCTATTATAGCTCCGGCGGTAGCTAAGAATGGTCTTCCTAGTATGATAGGTGTAGTGGAGTCCTCAGAGATGTCCATGATTATAAAATCAGTAGGGATATAGAATTTTCCTATACGTACTGGGACGTTTTCTAGTATGCCTACAGGATATTTGACAGAGTGATCGGCTAGTTGAACAGACATTTTAGTTGGTCTTAGGTCTCCCATGTCTAGCCTCTTGCAAATCGTTAAGGGCATAACACTGATACTGGCTCCTAAATCGCATAGAGCTTTGTCAATGACGAATTTTCCTATTACACAGGGTATAGAGAAACTTCCTGGATCTTTTAGCTTAGGAGGCATTTTATTCTGAATTATTGCGCTACACTCGGCAGTAAGTGTAACTGTTCCGTTATCCTCTATCTTTTTCTTATTGGATAATATTTCTTTTAAAAACTTAGCGTACGAGGGTATTTGAGTGATTGCTTCTGTAAACGGAATAGTAATATTCAACTGTTTCAGAAGTTCAACAAATTTCTTAAATTGACCCGTCGTCTTAGAATTTATTAATCTTTGAGGGTACGGAATTGGTGGTTTATAGGGTGGTGGAGGCACGTAAGGTTGTTCTTTCTCCACTACTTCTTGATTATCATCTTCCTTTTCTTATGGATCATTCACCACTTCAGTCGGTTTATCCGGTTGTTGGTACATGGCTGGATTGTCAAGTCTTGGATCGGTAGGTCCGTCAAGTTCCTTGCCACTTCTTAATATCACAGCGTTAGCATGTCCTTTCGGATTTGGTTGAGGTTGTCCAGGGAACACTCCAGCTGGTGTAGCAGTAGGTGCTTGTTGTTGAGCTACTTGTGAAATCAGAGTTTCCAGCATTTTGTTATGTGTAGCTAATGCATCTACTTTGCTCACTAATTGTTTAATCTGCTCATTAGTGTGAATGTTTTGGTTTAAGAAGTCCTTGTTTGTTTGAGATTGGTTAGCTATAAAGTTCTCCATCATCAACTCAAGGTTCGATTTTCTAGGGATATTAGGAGCAGTCTTTTGATATCCTGGTGATGTAGCTGGTGCTTGACCTGGTGCGTATAAAACGTTGTTATTCTTATAGGAGAAGTTCGGATGATTCTTCCAACCTGGGTTATATGTGTTTGAGTAAGGGTTTCCTTGAGCATAATTCACTTGATCAGTGGGAGTTCCTGTCAATAGTTGACAATCAGAAACTTCGTGTCCTGAAACTCCACATAACTCACAGTTAGGTGTTACTGCAGCCACGGTGGCTGTTGGTGTTATGGCCAAGTTGTCGATCTTTTGGCTTAGTTGGTCAAACTTCGCATTGACTTGGTCCATACTACTTACTTCGTACATACCTCCCTTTGTTGGTTTCTCAGTTGCGACTCTCTCGCTTCCCCAAAGGTAATGATTTTGAGCCATACTTTCGATAAGTGCATAGGCATCATTATATTCTTTGTCCATCAATGCACCGCCCGCGGCAACGTCAATTGTCATTCTTGTATTGTACAAGAGTCCATTATAGAAGGTATGGATGACCATCCATTCTATTAATCCATGATGTGGACAAAGTCTCAGTAGATCCTTATAGCGTTCCCAAGCTTCGAATAATGATTCACTTTCCCTTTGCTTAAATCCGTTGATCTGAGCTCTCAGCATAGCTGTCTTGCTAGGTGGAAAATATCTGTTCAAGAAAACTCTCTTAAGTTCCTCCCACGTAGTTATTGAGTTCGAAGGCAGAGATTGAAGCCAAGCTCTTGCTCTATCTCGAAGCGAAAAAGGAAATAAACGTAGTCTAATAGCTTCTTGGGTAACTCCATTGGCTTTTACGGTATCTGCATATTGCACAAAGATCGAAAGATGAAGATTCGGATCCTCGGTAGGATTTCCGGCGAATTGATTTTGTTGCACGGCTGATATAAACGAAGGTTTTAGTTCGAAATCGTTTCGGTTGATAGCCGGCGCTGCAATGCTTGAATGCGGTTCAGCTTGCGAAGGACTGGCGTAATACTTGAGTGGATGAGTTTGTTCTTCAGCCATCTCTGCGTCCTTTGATGTTACGACTGGTTTAGGCGGATCTGATTGAAGATCTGGAATACTGTAACTTTTTTCGTAATCGAATATACGTCTTCTTACGTGTAAGAAGCGTTCCGATTCAGGGATTAGAGGTTGCAAGTCTTCGCTTTTAGAGCGAGTACTTGGCATACACTCGGAAATTAAATTAAATCAAATAGTTGATACCTTAGTCTAGACAATGCTACCTAAATGCACTAGTAACTAAATTAAGGAATCCCCGGCAACGGCGCCAAAAACTTGATGGGCTAAAGACGTGTCTACTTATGCGTCTAGCGGTATCTTACTGCAAGTGCACAGCCTATCGAAGTAATATTTAAGATTATCGATCCACAGGGATTCTATGGTTACTTAGTTCTAGATGAACTTCTAGTTTAGCTAAGGCGAATGGTTGTCACGATATTTTTTGTTGATTTTAGAATGTTAAAGGCGGAATTAAATTTAAGTTTTAATTAAGTAATTCTAAGGCGGTCGGTATGTAATTATACTAACTTAGGTGGGTCAATCTAACCTAGGCTTATTTAAGGTGTTCACTTAATCTATTCGGTAGAGATTACCAGTTTAAATACCCTCAACTCACACTCTCGTGGTCTTATATCAGATCTTATCCCTAAAGCCCTATGCCTGCTCTCGCTAGCCCATAAGTGTTTAGAGGTAATTTTTGGAAACTAAGTAATTCTAATTTATCTTAAAGCGCTCTCGCTGTGTTTAATTTAAATGCCTAACTTTAGCTATCTGGTTAAAATCTCACACTCTCGTGGTCTTGACCTAACCTAATACTCTTTTCTTACTCTCGTAACGAAAAGGTCTATTTAATTAAAAAGTCTCAGCCAGAAATGTTAAGTGATTAATTATTTTTAGCCTACGGTTATATTTTACCGGTTAAGTTTGTTCTAACTACATACCGCCCTAAGGTGTTTAGCTACTCATCGATGTTGAACCAGACAGAGACAGAAAATTAAATAATAAAATACTCATGGCAGGAAAATATATAAACATTATAAATAATTAAATTGCAATATAAATAAAAAACCTGGTTAACAATATTAGAGCAGACTCCTTCTTCCACAGACTGGAAAGCTCGGAGTTGGCGAAATCAAAAATAAACGAATGCTGAAGGTTTAGAAAAAATAATAAACGTATAACAATTTCCTGATGTTGGAAATTGTTATATGGCGGGTTTGGATACAATAAAACGAAACAGAAAATAATGCAGAAATAAGAAACGGGTCGTAAATCAGTTCGGCAGAGCTTCCGCAGGAATTTGAATAGAAAAATGCTCTGTACATTCTTCATAGAACTGGTGCTATTTATAGAACTCTAAATGGGCTGGATTTTTGGACTTTAGTTGAAATGGGCCTTGCTGAATTTGTGGAGAAAATGTAGGTAGTGGCAACAAAATAGGATACCACTTCTTCACGTAATGCCTTCACGTTGCCTTGGTCAAAAACCTAGAATAATCCTTGTCACGGTCGTGACAATGCTTTTACGCTCGTGACTTGTGACTTTTAAGTGTCACGGTCGTGACACATATCTTACGGTCGTGATGCTTCATTTTGGGGTGTCACGGTCGTGACACCCTTGTAACGGTCGTGACTGCTGCAAAATATGCAGTTTTGCAGAGAGCTTCATTTCTTCAACTTTTTATGACCGATTTTGTTCCTTTTTCTCTTAGTTCATGATTTAACTCCACATAATTGTGTACCTGCAAAATGGTAAGAAAAACTCGAGAAATCGAGTGTTAAAACGATGATTATTCGATAAAACGTTAATGAAACCTAGCAATATAATCGATACGTTTTCTCGTTATCAGCAGTGTACTCGTAGAGAAATAGAGGTAATCATAGTGCTTACTATCAAGCTGCATCCATCACCATCCCTGCTGCCACCAATCAACAACAGCAACCATTGCAGTAGTGTCAGCAAAATTATCAACAACAGAGAGCTCCCAGATCATACTATCCACCAAGGCCGAGAGATAGACAGTTCGAAACACTGTCGATGTCATATTCAAAACTATTTCAAAATCTTCGGCAACTCAAAATAATTCATTTGAGAACTTTGCAACCTCCAAATCCAGGGCAAATTCCTAAAGCGTGTGATGCCAATGCCCACTGCGAGTTTCATTCCGGAGCTCCGAACCATACCGTAGAGTATTGCAAGTCCTTCGAACATCTGGTCCAGGTTATATTGGACTCCAAGGTGATCAACTTTGCTCCTACTCCCAGTGTCCTGCAGAATCTCATGCCTCTGCACGGAAGAACTATGGGAGCCATAGATGACGGTGACAGTTTGAATTTGGTTTATGATATTAATTCCTTGAAGACTCTGTTACTGGCAGTAAAGGGTTGTTTGGTAAAGAAAAGTCTCTTCCCAGGTTGTGGGGAGGTTTGCCCAGAGTGCAAACAATCTACCGATGGATGTGGAAGGTTGAAATTAGGGATTCAAAAGATGATTGATAACAGAAGCATTTAGTTTGACGGGGTTGTTAAAGAAGATGAAGTTTCCACGATCATTATCTACTATACCCCAGTCAAAATTCTGGTACCAGTGAGAGTAGCACCAGTCACGTTCACCACTCCGGGGCCTGTGTCGTATCAAAGTGAAAAAGCCTTCCCATGGCATTATGGGGCAGAGGTTTATTACAACGGCCAAAAACAAGATGTAACCGCTTCCAGCACAGCTCAACATCAGGTCGAAAATGTGGGGGTCAGAGGATTCACGAGGAGTGGAAGATTGTTCGCGCCTCAAATGTTGAGGAACAACGTAATTCCACCAAGTGATAATGCATATGCCCAGGCTAGAGCCAAGGGCAAGTAAGTTGTGAAAAATGATGTTCCCGTTTCGGATCCTGACACTACCTTCGACAAAAAAGCTGAGGAATTCTTGAGAATCATAAAGAAAAGCAACTACAAGATAGTCGACCATCTGCAACAGACTCCCTCCAAGATCTCGATCTTGTCGTTATTAATGTGCTATGAATCCCACCGAAAGGCACTGTTGAGAATTTTGAATAATGCTTATGTGCCACAAGAAATATTGGTGAATAAATTTGAGACGATTGTCGTTAGCATGAACGCCAGTCATGGGTTGGGATTCACAAATCTTGACCTAACTGTTGAAGGGCGCAGTCACAATAGAGCTCTACACATCTGGATGGAATGCAAAGGGGTTGTGCTTTCCCACGTGCTTGTGGACACGGGATCCTCTTTAAACGTGATTCCAAAGAAGTCGTTAATCAAGCTAGACTACGATGGAGTGGTGCTCAGGCCAAGTGACTTGGTGGTCAGAGCATTTGATGGATCCAAAAGGTCAGTTTTAGGAGAGGTGGAATTATCGATCAAGGTAGGCCCACAAGTGTGTAATGAGATCTTCTATGTCATGGACATCCAACTGACATACAGTTGTTTACTCGGGCGTCCCTGGATCCATGCAGCCCGGCTGTATCCTCGACTCTCCATCAGAAGCTAAAGTTTGTCTGAGAAGGGAAGATTGTCACAGTGTGTGGGAAGGAGGACATCTTCATTATCCATCTATTGTCCTTCAAATCCGTGGAGATGGATGGAGAGATATGAGACCCCTTGTCAGGCTTTCGAGCTAGTCAAGACTGAAGCCGCATTATCCTCGGCAGCATCCCTTGCAGAATAAAAGAAGAAGGGTGTATCTATCGTATCATATAAGAAAGCTCTGAAGGTGGTGGAATCAGGGGTCAACAAAGGCTGGGGAAAGATGATAGAGGTCCCCAAGAAGGAGGACATGAATAGAACTTGTTACAACCCGACTCAATTAACACCAGCTCAGCGTGCCAGAGGTCGTAAATGCCCGATCACTTTCTCCAGCGCTGGATGGGTAGACCACAACAGTATTTGTGTTATTCATGAAGACATAATTGATAGTGACTGTGAAATCGACGAGTGGATCAAGCCAAGCATCCCAGGAGCGGAACTCAATAATTGGTCATCGAAAGAAATCATCAGTGTTACCCAGCATCAAGAGTAATTGTTTTGTGTTTTATTCTTGTATGAAAGCTCTATGTCTTGCCCAATGCATAGTAGCCCATTAAAAGGGCTTCATTGTTTCAATTTGCAATATCAATCATTAATAAAATGGAAATTTTTGCATTCATTCATGGTGTTCCCTGTCTTTAATTTTATTTTTTACACAATAAATGGCAATGTGCATTTTCATTTTCATGTCTTTCCTACTCTATAAAATCTAGCATGAATCATCATACATGCAGATGCACCCCAATGGGTCTCATCGATAACAGTCTTGCAATGGGTCACTATGACTTCGACAATCCAATTTACCAAGCCAATGAGGAAGGTGAAGAAGATTGTGCACTACCCGAAGAGTTATCCAGATTTCTAAAGCAAGAGGAGAAGGAGATTCATCCACATAAGGAGGTCATTGAGGATGTAAATCTGGGTACCAAAGAGGTGAAGAAAGAAGTCAAGATCGGGAATGCTTTAGAAGAATCCGTGAAGGGCCGATTGATTGACATGTTTCGTGAATATGTTGATGTCTTCGCCTTGTCCTACTAGGACATGCCAGGGATGGATATGGATATCGTAGTGCACAGGTTGCCACTCCGAGAAGACTGCCGGCATGTAAAACAAAAACATCGAAGAACTCGACCTGACATGGCAATAAAGATCAAGGAAGAAGTTCAAAAATAGTTTGACGCTGGGTTCTTGGCAGTTACGAGTTATCCATAATGGGTTGCCAACATCGTGCCGGTACCGAAGAAAGATGGTAGAGTTTAGATGTGTGTTGACTACCGAGAATTAAACAGAGCTAGTCCCAAGGACAATTTCCCGTTGCTACACATTGATGTGCTGGTTGACCGTAAAGCTCAATTTTTGGTGTTTTCCTTCATGGATGGCTTTTCGAGCTGTAATCAAATCAAAATTTCGCTGGATTATTTGGAGAAAACTACATGCATCGCCCCTTGGGGAACTTTCTGCTACAAAGTGATGTCATTTGGTTTGAAGAATGTTGGAGAAACTTACCAATGGGAAATGGTGACTCTCTTCCACAATATGATTCATCACAAGATCGAGGTTTATGTGGATGACATGATTGCAAAGTCTCAAACTGAGGAAGAGCACTTAGTTAACTTGGACAAGATGTTTGACAGGCTGCGGAAGTTTAGACTGAGGTTAAACCCGAAAAAATGTACATTCGGAGTGCGCTCCGGTAAGCTGTTGAGTTTCTTCATAAGTGAAAAGGGGATTGAGGTTGATCCTGTGAAGGTGAAAGCAATTCAAGAAATGCCTGAGCCTAAAACTGAGAAAGAAGTGTGTGGCATCTTAGGAAGATTAAACTACATCGCATAATTCATATCTCACCTAACAACTACGTGCGAACCAATATTTAAGCTCTTAAGAAAGAATCAGGTCGTCAGGTGGAACGATGACTATCAATTGGCTTTTGACCGAATCAAAGAGTATCTGCAAGAACCTCCAATCCTCATACCTTTGGTTCCAGGGAGACCTTTGATTATGTACCTTACAGTACTTGAAGGATCAATGGGTTTCATTCTCGGTCAACATGATGAGTATGGTCGAAAAGAGCATGCAATATACTACCTTAGCATAAAGTTTACCGAAAACTTGTTGAACTTTTGCATGGGTTGTTCGTCAACTAAGACAATATATGTTGAATCATACTACCTTGTTGATATCCAAGATGGATCATATCAAGTACATCTTTATGAAGCCAGCTTTTACCAGAAGGGTAGCCCGTTGGCAGATGATCTTGACCGAATACGACATCTAGTATACTTCTCTTAAAGCTATCAAGGGAAGCGTATTATCAGATTATCTTACTCAACAATTGATTGACGACTATCAGCCAATAAGGTTTGGGTTCCTTGATAAAGACAGCATGTTCCTCAAATCGAAATATTGTGAAGAACCACTCCTGGAGGAGGGGCCAAACCCTGAATCCAAATGGAGTTTAATGTTCGATGGGGCCGTTAACATGAATGGCAGTGGAGTTGGTGTCGTCATTATCACACCGAAAGGAGTTCACATGCCCTTCACTACCTAGTTGGCATTTGAATTCACCAATAATGAAGCAAAGTATGAAGTTTGTATAACGGGGAGTGAAGAGGTGATTAATTTGCGAATTAAGACTCTTAACATCTTTGGTGATTCAGCTTTGGTCATCAATCAAGTTAACGGAAGGTGGCTTATTCATCAACCACATTTGATTCCCTACAGGGATTACACTAGGAGGTTATTGACATTCTTCGCGACAGTAAAGCTTCATTATGTGCCTTGTGAAGAGAATCTATTCACTGATGCTCTAGTAGCCTTATCCTCTATGATTAAAGTCCAGCAATGGAACTATGTGCCTAGAATTATGGTGTCTCTCCTTGAAAGGCCTTCTTATGTGTTAGCAGCTGATGGTGTTAACGATGATAAGCCTTGGTAATACAATTTCAAATATTTCTTGAAATGTCAAGAATACCCGACAGGGGAATCCAACAAAGATAAGAAGACCTTGAGAAGGTTGGTAGGCGGGTTCTTCTTAAATCAAGATGATGTGCTTTACAACAGGACCTTCAACATGGTCTTGCTCAGATGCGTGGATAGACACGAAGCAGACATGTTAATGTAGGAAGTTCATGAGGGAGCCTTCGGTACCCATGCTGGAGGATATTGTATGGCGAAGAAACACTTGAGATCGGGGTATTATTGGATAACCATGGAATCCGATTGCTGCAAGTACTCCCACAAATGCCATAAGTGTCAAATTTATGTTGATAAGGTGCATATGCCTCCTAATTTGTTGAGTGTCATGTCTTCACCTTGGCCCTTCACCTTGTGGGGCATCGACATGATCGGAAAGATCAAGCCTATCGCTTCCAACGGTCATTGGTTCATTATTGTTGCCATAGACTACTTCACCAAGTGGGTGGAAGCGGCGTCGTATGAAAATGAGACCAAGAAAGTTGTGGCCGGATTTATAAAGAGAGATATTATTGGTCCTCAATCCTTTCTTTAGGCTTTGACCCTAATGTCAACCTTGTAACCTGCCTCGTGAGCTTTGAATTTCCCTGATGATTAATCACATGCCTTATGCCGGAATATGTGAGTGCCATGCTTCATTTTTCTATGCAATATGCTAAGGACATGACATGCTGATGATGATTATGATATGATGATGATGCTAAATAGGAGAGGACAAATTTGGGGTGTTACACTAACAATACATGAAGATTCATTATTCCTTAGCAGTTGCGAAGATAGTGAGAAGTCAAATGGTTTTCCTTCTTACACAACATTATTTACGGCCTTCCCCAGTGAAGTCATGAAGAAAAGTCCAATCCTCATTGGAATCTCTTCCCCATACAGAATATTGTGTATCCAAGTAATTCCCTAGCAGATTGCTTCCTCAGCAGAGCATCAACAAGCACGTTCCTCGGTCAGTCAGAAGGTTATTACTTCCCCAACAGAATTCCACGGGTGGCGTACCTCCCAATTAAATTCCTGCAAGTTAAAACTCTCCTCAATGTGGTCTTCATTCCTCAACTATCTCAAAGTCCAATTTATTTTTGGCAAGGGTGGAAGTTCAAAGTCAATGTATCACAAATACCATCCCTGTAAATTTTCACTTCCCCACAGGGATTCATTACATCAGGGCAGTGATTATTTCTTCCCTAGTAAAGTGGTGGTGGAGGAGTGTTATCCCCTCATCAGGAGGTCCCCTTTGCATGTGCATTCAGTAATCATCATTACATTTGGATCCTCTAAAGCGTAGCATTTCCATCATTATGGAGCATTACGCTATGAAAATTCAAAACATATTTATACGAAGCATAAGCTAGTTTTGGTACCTTGTACAAAATCTTGAAGCATTATTTCTTCAATCAGACCGAAGGCGTCCCCATAGAGAACACTTGTTATCCCCATCCGGGTTATCATCTAAGTATGATGAGCCCATTCCTTTCGATGTTTTCCGAGGTCAGTTTTGTATTCTTGAGTTGTCATTCGAGGATGACATTCTTTTCTTCAAGTCCTTTTAGGTTGGTCTTATTGTCGCGGTTATCATTCAAGGATGGTAAACCGTTTCGAGTATATTGATCAAGGTCAATATGTCTCTTTGGCAAAGTCTGTCTGAGGTCAGTCTTTGTGTTTCAGGTTATTGACCGAGGCCGATATACCGCTTTGATCCCATTCGAGGATGGTTCCGTGTTAGATCTGAGGACCCTATTTTGAGTTGTCATTTGAGGATGGTATTATCTTATTTACGGCCCTTCTGATGTTGGACTTGTTGTTATGGTTATCATTCGAAGATGGTAGACCGTTTGGAGCTTATTGATTGAGGTCAATATTTCCCTTTTGCAGAGTCCCTCTGAGGTTGGTCTTGTTGTTATGGTTATCATTCGAGGATGGTAAACTGTTTTGAGTTTATTGATTGAGGTCAATATGCTTCCTCGCAGAGTCTTTTTGAGGTTAGTCTTTGTGTTTCTGGTAATCGACTGAGGCCGATATACCGTTCTGATCCCATTTGAGGATGGTTTCCTATCAGATCCGAGGATCTTATTGTGAGTTGTCATTTGAGGATGACATTCTTTTCTTCAATTCCTTCTGAGGTTGGCTTGATTGCTGCAGTTATCATTTGAGGATGATAGGATATGTTTACTTTAGATTATCATTCGAGAGTGACATTCCATTCCAATCGTCTGAGGTTGGTTTGCCCTCTTTCGTGTCCCCTTTTGTGATGTCGCTCGTAGTTGGCATTCGTTTATCACACTTGCTCTCACCCGCAAAGTACAAATTTTCCGGTTTATTCGGATATTCAATCTTTTCATACCTTGAACGTCTAAAAGCCATTGCTATCACCCATTCAGGTCTACAGTGATTGAATAGGGGCAGCTGTAATACCCTAAAATTTGCCCTCTTATTTATCACCGATTCTGAGTAGCTTATGCTTCATTCATGTGTCATCTAGCATATTCGTCCATACATTACATAAAAAAACAAATAAAAATAGAGCATGCATCATCGGTCGAGGCAATGTAATCAAGGGTTGTTTGGCAATCATCGGGTCTTAGAAGAATAATCTCAAAATGAATAACCAAGACCAGATATCCAAGATTTCCCACCAAAAAACAGAAAATTTCAAACTTTGGTTGAAGTAACCAGTTACCTCATAGGTAGTAACCGGTTACCTGTTGAAATTTGGGAAAAACTATTTTTTTTTGAACTGGTAACCGATTACCACATAGGTAGTAACCGGTTACCACGTGCAAAAATCCAAAAATTCAAAAATCAGTTAGCTTCCTTTGTTCATCCCCTTACCACTTCAGATTGCTTTGAATTTTCTTACCAATTCTAGAATCTTCTATCACCTTCCAAAGAAATATTCCAAGAATATGCCAAAGTAATATTCTAAGAATATGCCAAGGGAATATTCTAGGAATATTTCCAACTAACTTTAACTAACCCTTAGCTTAGGTCCCAAACCAAGTTCCATACCAAACACATATATAATCATTCCCCTCCAAACCTCAAAAGGGAGACTTCATTTTTCACCATTTTTTCATAACTTTTATCAATTCTCTCATTTTCTCCATTTCCCAAACCACACCAAAGTTTCATCATCATCAATATTATTCAAGTTTTGCATTGAAACTTGAAGAATCAGAAGCTAAGCCTCCACTATTTGCATCGATTGCACGGATTATCGAAGAAGTTGCTACCGTTCGGTGTTTATTTCACCTTTGGGAAGTGCTTTTTGAAGATTTTCATCAACCGCATTTATTTTTCACATTCGCGGATAGAAGCTTCGGATTTCCGGTTTTTCTCTCCTATCGCGTATTGTTTCAACATTGCAACAATTTCCAAAGAAAGCCTCCACTTTGTAGGTTGGTGAATTCGTAATCACTTCTCTTTTTAACTTATTCCTCTTCATCTCACTTCGTGCATTCTTCGTGTTTTCTCGCTTTGTAAAAATTTGATTGATTTCATCATTAGAGGTTAGAATCGTGTTGTGATTGTGTTTTTAATTGGTGTTAGATTGTTGCATTTAGGTGTAATTTTCATGCTTAATTGATAGGCTTTAGGTTAGAGCTTATTTGAATAATTTTCAATTGATTTTTACATGAAAATGGAGAGGTTTTATGTTTTGGTCTTAGAGTAACCGATTACCACATAGGTAGTAACCAGTTACTTGTGTTAATTTTTGTAGAAATCCCAATTTTTGAACTGGTAACCGATTACTGCATAGGTAATAACCGGTTACCACTGAACCAGAATGAAAAATTCTTGCTTTTTCTTGAATTTTTGTTATTCATTCCCCCTCCAATCATCATGGATCTTTAGGATATGATTTTAGGGAATTTCTAGGAGCTGTTTTGGTGCAGGTGTGTGTAGTTTCGACAACTTTCGACGTGCATTTCATTCTGTTCTGATTTTTGACATAATTGTTGAATTTGTGTTCATAACTTGTTGTGAATGTTGTTACCATGATTGAGCATAATATTTTTAATGTTAATGAGTGTTTATAGTTCTGTTTTGCATTGTATTTAAGATCCATGCACGTTTCGGATGTTTGTGTGCATAATCGGAAGTGTTGCATATTACTTGAAATTGCACAATTCACATGTTTGCATTCATTTTTTATTGTTTATTTGTTGCATTCCATTGTTGATGTTCATTTCAGATTGTAATGCATTAAAATGTATGTTCATTTTATCATTGTTTCATTAGAGTTTCATTTTGCATATATTTGCTTTTGTATGGAAAATGCATTAAAAAAATGTTAAGTGTTTTCATATTCACATGATCATACTCATAATAACCATGTTGCATCCATCAATGATTATAGTATATTGCATATCCATGCGTTATGATTCATGCATTTGCATTAGAAAAATGATTAAATTCTGCCATTGTTTTCAGTACAGGGTTTTGAAGTTGAAGCTGTAAAATGTATGCTGCATTTTTTAGTTTTGACACTTTTTGCACCTATTTTCATGTTGTTTGGTAGTTGTAATAGGTTGTTTGCATTATTAGTTGTATTTGGTAGCTGATTGTGTGTTAGAGCATTGTAGTAGTTGCTGACTTTAGGCTTTGCTTAGCTTTTAGGCATCGTTAGGCTTAGGATTGAGTATAGTTTAGGTCATAACCATACGAGGATATGTTGGTTACTTGATTACCTCTTTCCTTTTAACCATTTTGCTTTAATTTTACTAACCTTTATTTTGTAGGGGGTTATGGTAAGCCATGTGTGTGGCAAGGTATCTCACATACAACTTCTTCCTTATCCTTTTAACACTTTCAATATGTGTTTGCGATAAGCGTTGGATGCTTCTTCGACATTTCACCTTCATTCATTCCCTTGGATTTTTAATATCATCTTCAATCCCTTGAAGTGAGTTAAAGCTTGATTTCTCTTTCTCTTTAGGATTAGAAAACCACAATAACCATAGGACCTCCATTGAATAAACAACTTAGGGTAAGTCTTAATTTCCTTTAGTTTTTCCTTTCTCGATTTGAGTTTTCTTTCTCATCTCAAAATAACTCAAAAGCACCTAATAAAGGTTGAGCTTTCCCATGCTCCAGGAGACTTTGCCATGGAGTATTTGCATGCATTCCATATCGTGATAAGGTGTAGGATATCTATCATGATGAACAAGTCTTAGCATGAGAAGGCTTCACAAAAAACAAAATCAAAATACTTCTTCTAAAAGACAGTAAACAAACAAAAAATGTCTTTCCTATGGGAATTCTCTTCTCACCTCAATCACTATAAACGTGAACTCGCTATGACCTGTCTCTTTGCAAGACAGTAACGCACTCGTCGAGGCGAGCCTGCAACACCTGAGCATAGGCATAAGCAGTTCAGTTCATAAAAAACACAGACAAAGTTTCCGCCTTTGTTAGGCGAACTACGTCGACTCTGATTCTAATTTCCTATGAGATACGTAGGCAGTGGGGTAGAGCCCATTTGAGCACACTCTTTATTTTTCCTACATTTTTACCTCTTCGGTCTCTTTTTCCAGTTCCCTCTCTCATTCCAGTTCCAGTAGCGGTTTTTATTTAGTAGCAGTTTTATTCCTTACCCTTTGAAATAGACAAACAAGCATGGATCTCATCAGGTGCACTGACAATTGTTCATCCTAGCCAACGCAATTTGAGCTTCATGCAAGGTTTTCTTCTCCAAAGTCGGGTTCCAAAAGCCATATGGATTTCTCTATCGTTATTGAACATCGAAATTGGGGCACAAACGACCTTGAGAATGAAAATACAAGCATTTGCATAGCATGCATGTCACCTTTTTCTTGTTTTTGCAGGTACAGGTTCCGGAT
The DNA here is from genome assembly GCA_963966055.1 of Lathyrus aphaca. Classification (NCBI taxonomy): domain Eukaryota; kingdom Viridiplantae; phylum Streptophyta; class Magnoliopsida; order Fabales; family Fabaceae; genus Lathyrus; species Lathyrus aphaca. The sequence continues at coordinate 415,172,853 of OZ014525.1, forward strand.
TTCTGACATCTCTTTTTTTTCAAGAATTATTACTGACCGGAGAGTTCATCGTTATCCAACCAAAGAAAACAGAGTAAGAGTTATAGATTAGATGCAAGATGAGCTAGCGAAACTGAGAACTCGCATGGAACAGATCATGACACTGATGACTGGAATTAATCAGAACTAGGATAGGATCCGGGAGATGGTCGAAGGGACTCAAGCGACCCCAGAGGGCAACCTTGGAGCTGGTGGAGGTAGTGGTGCCACACCTCAGGGAAATACTAGTGCTTCCCCTGAGGTTATTCCTATTCCTACTGTTGTTGATGGTGGTCCCGACGGAGACCAAGGTTGTAATGTCTATATGGACGGTCAAGAAGATCAGTTTACTATGCTGGACAGGGATATGGAGGTTCATAATGTTGTGGTGAATCGTTGTTTTGATGAAATTTTTGAGAAGATTCGCTCCATTGAATCTCAGAATACCTTGGGCTTTGATGTAGCAGACTTGGGCCTGGTTCCTGGTGTCATAATTCCTCATAAGTTTAAGCCATCCACCTTTGACAAGTACAACGGCTCAACTTGTCCTAAGACTCACATATAGTCCTATGTAGGAAGATTTGTTGCGTACACTGATGACGAGAAATTGTGGATGTACTATTTCCAGGACAGCCTCACCGGGGCATCCCAAGAATGGTACATGAAGTTGAGTAGGTGATCTGTAAGGAGTCGGAAGGAGCTTATTGAAGCTTTTGTGAAACAATACCAATATAATATGGATATGGAACCAAATTGTACTCAGCTGCAGAGTATGGCTCAGACGTCCAAGGAAAGCTTCAAAGAATATGCACAACACTAGTGCCAGCTTGCCGCCACAGTTAAACCACTATTGCTAGATAGTGAGAAGGCAGACATGTTCATGGGCATGCTGCAAGGTGCATTTCTTGATTGTTTGGCTGCTTGTCCTTCCACAAGATTTGCTGACATCGTGGTGGCGGGAGAAAGAATAGAGAATCTGTTGAAACTTGGCAAGATTCAAGATGTGAGTGGGGGTAGCTCGTCTGGAGCTAGGAAACCGTTTGTTGGACCTCAAAGAAGAAGGGAGGGAGATACCAATGATGTCTATGTTAGAGTTAGATGTATAGGTCGCTCAAACTATTATTCTCAGGTTGTTGTTGTCATTATTCCCTCGGAGTCAGCTCAACAACAACAACAACAACAACAACGTCCACGGTAAAACAATTAATAGCAAAGACAGTACCACCGATTATTGGAATTAAACTTGGTGCAGTTGAGGACTTTGGCACCTCCCACTGGGCCTTTACTTGTTGGTTATGACGTAAATGCTCGTTGTGCTTTTCACTCGGGTGCTCCTGGGCACACGACTTAAAAATGTAGAGCCTTACAGCAAAAAGTGCAAGATTTAATTGACGCGAAGGCTATAAATTTCTCTCCTCCCCCGAGTGTCCTTAATAATCCAATGCCCAATCATGGAGGTGCAAGAGTAAATGTTGTGGAAGACGGGGATGTTTTGAATCTTATTGTTGATGTAAATGATGTCAAGAATCCATTGCTAGTAGTGAAAAATAGTTTGTTGAAGGGGCAGGTGTTCCCCGGATGTGATGATAGTTGTGAGGAATGCACTGTTTGTAATAATGGTTGCAGAAAGTTAAGAGACGGAATTCAAAGCTTGATGGACGAAGGCTCTCTACGGTTTGATAAGGTTAACAAAGAAAGAGATGACATTTCAACTATTACTATCTACTTTACACCTGCTGAGATTCCGGTGCCGCCAAGGTTGGAACTTGTTACTATCTTCGTGCCCAATGATGTAAGCCCGGTAACCATCACAGTTCCTGGCCCTATGCCCTACACTAGTGAGAAAACAATTCCATGGCATTATGGCGCGAATGTTTACGTTCAGGGACAGAAGCAAGAGGAAAAGACTCTGATAGTGAGTGGTTCCTATGTTTACAATGTTGGTGGAGTTGGAGGTTTTACTCACGGTGGACGTTTGTTCGCCCCACAGACTTTAAGGACGAATGTTGAGGCTGAGGCAGCAACTAAGGTGAATGGTAAATAGGTAGCAACTGAGGAGGTGGTGACTCCTGCCGTAGGTCAGAGTACATTTGAGAAAGAGGTTGAAGAGTTTATGAAGATAATCAAGAAAAGTGATTATAAAGTGGTGGAGCAGTTGAACCAAGCCCCGTCGAAGATTTCAATTCTATCCTTGTTAATATGCTCCCAGGCTCATAGGGAAACACTATTGAAGGTTTTGCAGATAGCCTACATACCCTAAGAAATCACAGTTAACCAACTAGAATCTGTAGTTATAAATGTTAATGATAGCCATGTGCTAGGGTTTACAGACCATGATCAGATGTCAGAGGGCCGCAACCATAACAAGGCCTTACACATCATAATGGAGTGCAAGGGGGTTGTATTGTCGCATGTTTTGGTAGATACGGGTTCGTCCTTGAATGTATTACCAAAGAAAGCCTTAATGAATTTGGACACTGATGGGATTATCTTGAGGCCCAATGATCTAGTGGTGTATGCTTTTGATGGCTCCAAAATATTTGTGTTTGAGGAAGTGGAGCTACTCGTGAAAATTGGTTTACAAACTTTCAGATGCATATTCTATGTGATAGATATACAGTCAACGTATAGTTGCCTTTTGGGCAGACCTTGGATACATGCTACAGGCGCAGTTACATCTACTATGCACGAGAAATTAAAATATGTGGTTGACGGGCAAGTTGTCACGGTCTGTGGTGAAGCGGATATCTTTGTGAGTCACTTGTCAACATTCAAAAATGTAGAAATGGATGGAGAGATCCATAAAACATTGTGCCAAGCGTTTGAAGCTGTGAATGTCAATGAAGTCTCTCCTGGTCCTGTGGTGAAAAGTAGTGAACAAGCGGGTACATCCATGTCTTCCTACAGAAAGGCTTTGGAGATGGTCCAATCAAGCAGTGTCCAAGGTTGGGGCAAGGTTATTAAGGTGGACAAAAAAAGACAAGTTTGGGATTGGCTACCAAGCAGTTATGTCCAAGAGCAAGGGGTTGATTAGTTTCTCTAGTGGAGGTTTTATTGATCCTAACAAGATGTGTGTTGCTGCGGGGGAAGATGCTGATAGCGACTGCGACCTAGACAACTGGGTACGTCCATGCATTCACGGGGAGGAGCTCAAGAATTGGTTTGCTGAGGAAATTATCCAAGTTACTCTTCAGACAGAGTAATTCTTCTTGTTTTTCTCATATCATTTTGCATGTCAAATCCTACACTCTTCCCAAGGTGTATGGATCCATTTGTAGGGCCGCCTTTGCATTGATTGCAGTTTATTTTTATCATGAATAAAGGACATTTTTCATTTAAAACTTTGTTCTCTTTCTTTCATTTTAAAATTTTTCACAAAAAACAATAAAATGGCAATGTTTTATTTTGTTTTCTTTTTCATCAAAATGAACTCTAAAATAAGCACATCATTTATGCAGACCTAATCACCCGGATTTCACGGATAACAGTTTTGCTATGACCAAGTATGATTTCGATAATCCTATCTATCAAGCTGATGAAGGGGTTGAGGAAGACTATGAACTCCCTGAAGAATTAGCCAGGTTGTTGAGACAAGAAGAAAAGGTTATTCAACCTCATCAAGAGGAAATTGAAATCATCAATATTGGGTCCGAGGACACAAGGAAGGAGATCAAGATTGGGTCCATTCTGCAGGTCGGGTGAAAGAAGATTTGATTAATATGCTTCGTGAATATGTGGATATCTTTGCTTAGTCATATCAAGATATGCCAGGGTTGGATACTGACATCGTTGTGCATAAGCTGCCATTGAGAGAGGATTGTCCTCCAGTTAAGCAGAAGCTTCGTCGAACTCATCCTGATATGGTAATGAAAATCAAAGAGGAAGTTCAGAAGCAGTGGGATGTTGGATTTCTTGTCGTAACTAGTTATCCACCTTGGGTAGCTAATATTGTGCTTGTACCAAAGAAGGACAGCAAGGTCTGAATGTGCGTTGATTACCGGGATCTTAATAGAGCAAGTCTGAAAGATTACTTTCCATTACCTTACATTGATGTATTGGTAGACAACACCGCTCAGTTCTCGGTATTCTCCTTCATGGATGGTTTTTCTGGGTATAATCAGATTAAGATGGCACCGGAAGACACGGAGAAGACAACATTCATTACCCCGTGGGGTACATTCTTCTATAAAGTGATGCCTTTTGGGTTGAAGAACATAGGGGAAACGTATCAGCAGGCTATGGTAATATTGTTCCATGATATGATTCATAAAGAGATAGAATGATATGTGGATGACATGATTACAGAGTCCAGAACTGAAGAAAAGCATCTGGTTAATCTCAAGAAGTTGTTCGAAAGACTGGGAAAGTTTCATATGAGATTAAATCCAAACAAGTTCACTTTCGGAGTGCGATCTGGTAAATTGATGGGTTTCATTGTGAGTCAAAAATGGATAGAGGTTGATCCTGCCAAAGTAAAAGCAATACAAGATATACTTGCACCGAAAACTGAAAAAAGAAGTACGTGGTTTCCTGGGTAGATTAAATTACATTGCAAGGTTCATATCTCACCTCACTTCCACTTGTGAACCAATATTCAAATTGCTAAGAAAAGAGCAAGCGGTCAGGTAGAATGACGATTGCCAATGGGCTTTCGAAAAGATAAAATAATATTTGCAGGAACCTCCTATTTTGATGTCTCCGGTTACAAGGAGGCCCCTCATCATGTATCTGACAGTGCTTGAAGGATTCATGGGTTATGTTCTCGGTCAACACGGTGAGACGGGTAGAAAAAAGCAAGCCATCTACTACCTGAGCAAGAAATTTAACGATTGTGAATCAAGGTACTCGATGCTTGAGAAAACATGGTGCGCACTTGTATGGGCAGGTAAGTGATTGAGACAATACATTCTCATGCATACAACCTTGTTGATTTCAAAAATATATCATGTCAAGTACATATTCGAGAAACCAGCATTAACCAGAAGGGTTTCCCGTTGGCAGATGGTGCTGACTGAATACAACATCCAATACATTTCTCAAAAGGCCATCAAAGGAATTGTTCTTTCATACTATCTTGCACAGCAACCTTTGGATGATTAGAAACCTATGCGTTTTGACTTCCCTAATAAGGGCATTATGTACCTCAAGCTCAAAGGCTGCGAGGAACCACTCCCATGGGATGGGCCAGAACCTGAATCCAATTGGAGTATGATGTTTGATGGGGTTGTCAATATGAATAGGCACGGAGTTGATGTTGTTCTTATTACTCCTGAAGGTGTTCACTTTCCCTTTGCCGCCAGACTGACTTTTGGCTACACCAACAATGAAGCGGAATACGAGGCTTATATCATGGGAATAGAGGAGACTATTAATCTGAGAATTAAGACCCTCGATATATTGGGAGATTCAGCTTTCGTGATTAACCAGATTATCGGCAAGTGGTACACCCATCAACCTCACTTAATTCCATACTGAGATTATGTAAGAAGACGATTGACCTTCTTTACAACAGTAAAACTTCATTACATACCACGTGATGAGAATCAGTTTGCCGATGTGTTGGCTATGCTTTCTTCAATGATCAAAGTGAAACAGTGGAATTATGTTCCCAAGATTGACATATCCCGACTTGACATACATGCATATGTGTTTGTCGTGGATGCAGTGTCTGATGATAAGTCGTGATATCATGATATCAAGTGTTTCCTGAAGAGTCAGGAATACCCAACTAGGGAATCTTCCAAAGAAAAAAAGACTTTTAGACGACTTGTTGCAAGTTTCTTCTTGAATTCTGATGGCGTGCTATACAAGAGAAACTTCGACATGGTCTTGCTTAGATGTGTGGACAAGCAGGAACCAGACATGTTGATGCAGGAATTATACGAAGGATCTTTCGGTATCCATGTCGGAGGACATGCAATGGCAAAGAAGTTATTAAGATCGGGGTATTACTGGTTGACAATGGATTCAGACTGTTGCTCATACGCCCGAAAGTACCACAAGTTCCAGATTTACGCAGACAAAGTGCATGTGCCTCCAAGCCTGTTGAATGTCATGTCATCTCCTTGGCCCTTTTCCATGTGGGGCATTACATGATCGGGAAGATTGAGCCTACTACTTCAAATGGCCACCATTTCATCCTGATCGCGATTGATTACTTTACCAAATGGGTTGAAGCAGCATCTTATGCCAATGTCACCAAGTAGGTGGTTGCTAGATTTCTGAAAAGAGATAGCATATGGAGATATGGAGTGCCCGAGAGAATCATCACTGATAATGGTTCTAATCTTAAGAACAAGATGATGGTTGAGTTATGTTGGGACTTCAAAATACAACATCACAATTCTTCTCCTTACCGTCCAATGATAAATGTCACGGTCGAGGCGGCTAATAAGAAAATAAAGAAGATTGTGCAGAAAATGGTGGTCACTTATAAAGATTGGCATGAGATGTTACCATTTGATTTGCATGGGTACAGAATGTTAGTTTGGACATCCACTAGGGAAACACCTTTCTTGCTCTTGTATGGTATGGAAGTTGTCCTACCTATTGGAGTTGAGATTCCTTCCTTGAGAGTAATGATGGATGTCAAGCTGGATGAGGATGAATGGTACACTCCAGGTACAATTAGTTGTGTTTAATTGAAGAGAAGAGACTGGAAGTTGTATGCCATGGTCAGCTTTATCAGAGGAGAATGAAGTGGGTATTTGACCAAAGAGTACGTGAGTACCAAGTTGGTGAACTTGTGCTCAAGAGAATTTTACCCCCAAGTACAGATCACAGGGGCAAGTGGACTCCTAACTATGAAGGTCCATACGTGGTTAAAAAGGTTTTCTCAGGCGGAGCCTTGATGCTTACAACCATGGATGATGAATATTTTCCATCCCCTGTTAACTCAGATGCAATTAAAAAATACTTCGCATAAAAGAGACCCGCTGGACAAAAAAATTGAATAAAGATTCCAGGAAAAAAAGGGCATCTCGACGAGCCAAAAATAGAATAAAAGGCTCGGGAAAAAGTTAGGGATATAAATAAAAATATTATACACCCGGTGAGTTGAAAATCCAAATTGGACAGCTCAGGCAAAAAATGGTATCCTGGTGGATTGAAAACCCCGAAAGGGCGGTTGTCACACCCCAAATTTTACCCCTAACTGCCCGCATCATACATTCATCGCATTTAACATATTTCCAAGATTTGTTTTTCTGTCACTTTCAACTCATTTTTTGAGTTTCTCAAGATTTATTTATTTTTATTTCTTTTCACTTTCAAGCTTCCATTTTTAATTTTAATTTATATTTCTCATTTCTAACTTTTATTTCATTTTTGTATTCTTATCTTTTGTTTTCTAGTTCTATTTCTATATTCCATTTTTTTTAACTTCTTATTTTTAGAATTTTTGTTTCAATTTCTATTACTAGTTTTTTTATTCATTCTTTATTTCCTTCTTTATATATATATATATATATATATATATATATATATATATATATATATATATATATATATATATATATATATATATATATATATATATATATATATATATATATATATATATATATATTATATATGTGTATGTATCTCCATTTTAAATTTAATTTCTATTCATCTTCAAGTTCTTTTTTTTTTTAATTGTTTGTTTTTATTATATATATATATATATATATATATATATATATATATATATATATATATATATATATATATATATATATATATATATATATATGTATGTATCTCCATTTTAAATTTAATTTCTATTCATCTTCAAGTTCTTTTTTTTTTAAATTGTTTGTTTTTATTATTTTCTTAAATATTTATCTCATTTTCTACTTCCAATTTTATTTCATTTTTTTAAAAGAAATTGTTTCTATTTTTATTATAATTTCCAACTTCAATTTAAGTTTAAGTTCAATGTTGCTTTTAAATTCATTTCTCCAATTCATCTTCCAATTTCAATTTTTGTCCCAAATTTAGTTCATATTTTCTATTTCTAGTTTTTTTTCTTTTCCAAATTCATATTCCAATCCCAAATTCCAAGTTCTCACATCATTTGAAAATTCAAGTTTAAATTCAAGCTCTAATTGCATTTCAAATTCATCATGAACTCAATGTCAAATCTCATTCCAAGATCATTACAAATTCAAGAAAAAAGAGAGTTTATTCCAAACACAAAAAAATTCCAAATTTTTATTTGTCAATCTCAAGTGCATTCCTAATTTTCAAACTCATAACCAAATTCAATTACAAGCTTTTGTCAAGTTACATACAAGTTACAAGCTACAAATTAGCAATTACAAATTCAAAATAAAAGTGTTGCTTGAATAAAGTTGTTTCAATTTTCTCATCATAAGCAAATGCATCCAACCCCATGTTTTGTTTTCTTGATTTCTTCATGCTATGCCACATCTCCAACTTCATGCCTCTTCCATCCTTCATACACATGAAAATTTAAGAAAAAAACAAGTTAGCATTAACATTTCATCAAACTCATACATAATCATAATCATCATATTTATTCAATCAAATTCATTCCACACATTGCATCATTTAACACATTTATCATATTTCAAAACATCATTCAAGTTTATAATCCAAACATATTCATTTTCAAGTATTATCTTTCCAACTTCATGTTTAATTCAAAACAGCCCCATATATGTTACATAAGCATTCAAGTTCTATTTCATTCAAGCATACCATTACAAAAATTCAGCATTCATGATAATTCATTTTTACATATTGTAAGTCTCTTTTTCTCATAACAAAGTGTCAAAATTAGTACAAAATCAGCAAGACCACATGGCTCACTAGCAGACAGAAAAAACAGCAACAAAGAGAGCAGTTTGACAGCACACACAGCACACAAACAGGCTGCTCCACCTCCCCACTACTGCACATAAATTCAGATTTGTCCCCCCTGTCCCAACCCTTCATCAACAAGCAATAGGGTACCAAATTCAAACCAAAAAACCCTAATTTCTCCCTATAAAACCAGCACTGTTACATTGCAAACAGGAGGATCACAAAAAAACAAAAATTCAGCCACATCCTCACCACAAAAAAACCACAAGAAAGGAGAGATTGACACAAAAACAAAAAATTCAGCAACATCATAAAACATCAATAACCACCACAGACCCATACCAGCAGTGGCAAGGAGTAGAAGTGAAGCTTACCATTGCGGATTCTTCACCCCGATAACTTTCGGGTCGGTAATGTTCTCCTTTCCTTCACCTCTTTTCAGCATATTTGTTCATCTAGCTTGATTCCTTTTACGGTTATGTTTCTTTTTACGGTTTGATCTCGATGTCGACTACCTAGTTTTTTTTAGTTTCACTTCATCATTCCCCTTACTGCATACACAAAACAAAACTTCATATTAAAACTTCACAAAAAAAAACCAACCAAAAACTTCGCTCCATACAAAAAACTACAACCACAAACTTCATTCAAAAAAAAACTAAACAGCCACACAACCATTGGAAAACAGCCCCACAAAGGAACTTTTTTTTAGAAATCAAAACCAAAAACACAGTGACACAAAAACTGAACATCACAAAAAGCTCACTAGCCACCTACAACCAAAACCAAAGCAAACCATACACAAAAACTCAGCAGCAACCTCATATGCCTAACTCAGCAACAATTTCATACAGATAAACTCTCAACAGAGTAGCCATAAAAAACCAGAGAAAGTTTTAGCAGCAATACATACAACAGAACAAAAAAAAACTTACGGTAAAACCACCACCATCGAAACAACATAGAACCACCATCATCCTCACTTTCGCAGCCTCGTCATCCTCTTTCATCACTTACCTTGCAGCTCTGCTCCCCTTCTCAACCCTCACCACCTTCGTCTCTGGCTCAACCCTCAGTTCATCAAATTCACCATAATCAACCTGTTGCCCTTCATTTCACGAACCGATACAGAACCGCACAAACCTCAACGTAACACCTTTCACCATCAATTTCACCTCACTGCAAACACCAAACCAAAGAAAATGAATGAAAAATAGTGAGACAGAGAGACAACACAGATGCAAACTACCTTCCATAAATCAACCTTTTCCATTTTTTCCGCCGCTGCATCAACAAAGCCAAACCGATATGAAACAAAAAATAACGTAGAAAACAAAACTCAAATTCACCTCTGAATCAAAATCCCGCGAAAGCTGAGACAAACCGAACAAACCAGATTCATTCTCTGAACCATAAAAGCCTTCTCCACAAACAACTCGGCCCAACCACTAAACACCGACGAAAACACTTCCATCCACCACAACTCGTAAGCCTCAGCCACCATTCGTAAAACCGGCAAAACCTTGAAACCACCCTTCCAAGCCTTAAACCGCTGCTAACCAACACAAGCAAAGCTCAGACCTGAAACAAAACTCGCGAAACAAAATAAACACCAACCAAAACACAGTTACTTCCGCCGAATCCGTGAGTTAAACAACCCAATCGCATCTGAATCGAAAATCTGAGAGTGAGGAGAGCCGAGTGAAGTGCGATCCGTAGCCTAAACATGGTGTGTATGCCGAGAGAAAAGAGCTTCCAAATCATGAAATGCTGTGAGTGAGTGAATCCAGAACTGAACGAGTTAGGAGTGAGCCGTGAGCATCCGTGAAAAACCAAAACCCCTTTTCGGAACTTTCCTCCAATCCACCACAACAGAACCATCCAATCCGCCACTCAGCCTCAGCCCTCCGTGACAGGCCCAACTCCAACAAACCTCTAAATCGCGGACCGAAAATGACGCAGAGGACAACGTGGGACTGAGGGAGAACCACCGAGAGATTGAGAGAGATTTGAGGGGAAAACGAAATCCGCGATTGAGAGAAGAGAGCTTCGTGAGAGAGAACAGAGAAAGAGAAAGAATTTCGGCGATGAGAGAGTGAGACGAGAGGGATTTCTTCCCCATTTCGTGAGAAACGACGCCGTTTTTGCCTAGGGTCTGCTTTCCCCCTTTTACAACCGAAGCGGGTCACGGGTTGGACCCGACCCGCTTCCCTTGCCTGATCCAGCGCCCCATATGGGCCTCTCCTGCTTTTGTTGTTTATATACACCCCCTGTTTTCTCTTATTCAGCCCATTAGTTTTTTTGTTTTTTTTTTCAAAAAAATCTAAAATAACATTTTCATAATTTAATTAATTCTTTATTTTTAATATTAACTAATCTACTTATTAAGTTAAATTTTTATTAAATATTTAGTTAAATTATTTTTCTTTCATTATGTTCTCATTTAAATGTATATAAATAAATAAATAAATATTTAATTTTAATATTTTCTTTTCTATTATTATTATTATATTTAGTTAAGAAATCTATATATATATAAAATAAATAAAAAACTGTTATTTTCAAAATTTTCTTTTCTATTTTATTATTATATTTAGTTAGAAAAATAAATTAAAAAAAACTTTTTAAAATTTTCTTTTCTATTTTATTTTTATATTTAGTTAGATATTTATATATACAAAAAAAAATAGTAAAAAAAATATTTCGAATTCATTTTCTTCTTTTCTATCTTATTTTTAGTGCATATTTAATTTAATCATTTATTTATTTTTATATAAAAATCCAAAAAATATTTGTATAGTTCTTCTTCGTTTAAGATAGAGATTGTTTAGCTTAGTTTTAGATCCTATTAGTGTGAGAGGTTTAGATTTAAGTTTATCCCTTAGTGAGAGTTTTAATTTAATCTTCCGATATCTTGGTTGTGTGCACACTATGTTTATATTTATTTTATTTTGCCTCATGACCATATACCTGTTAAAATAAAATTGAAAGCGCACATTAATTTTCAAGATAATAATTCTTGGTCCAACGCCAAGTGAACTTTACGCACTTCACTCACACACGTAAGTCGGTCGTTTTACGATCGCCATCTGCACAGTCTTTACACCTTACAGCTTTCTAACTTAAACAAATTGACGCACCGCGTTTGTTTTCCACCTCAGCATTCTCGATCCATATATCGAGCCATAACCCAGTTACTAAGCCTTTTACTTTGCATTTTCCATTTACTTCATTCAGTTTATTTTTGCAAGTAGCAACCTATGCCTTAGACTTAGGAGCTTGCACCTTCATTTGTTCACTTTATTTTTCTCATTTCAATCCAAAAGGGAAAGAACTCCTGCAGTTGACTTAATGTCATAGGAAGTTTAGCCATCCCTAGTTCCATTTTCAACCTTAACCATTAGGACTTTTTATTTTACAACTTTTTGTGACTTTCCTAAAGTCACGTGAGTGTTTGCCATAACACTTACCTTCCCCCGCGAACCTTGAGCGTAACCAAGTGTTCGTTAATCCTTAGGAGAACTACGAGTGCTCTGATTCTATACCCGATACGTAGGCATCGATGCGATGTTGTGCGAGCACCATTAGAAATAAAACCTTAGGTTCCCGTAATTTTAGCAAGCAATAAATAACAAAAAACACAAATATTAACAAGAGGTTCCCGTAGGATACTGCGGATGCTTAGGATGCTAACACCTTCCCTAGGTATAATCAACCCCCGAACCTAGTTTCTCCTCATTTAAGGTTTTTACGATCTTTTTCCCTTTTCCCTTTGGATTAAATTAAAGTCGGTGGTGAACATAAAATAATTGTGATTCAAGCTTAATCAATAGCTTGGTATCCGATTCTCACCGCAACAGAAATGGCGACTTCACTGGGAACTCTATTTTTGAGGGTTAAGCCCACCTTGTATATTTGTATATTTGTTGTTGTATTGCTTGTTATTATTTGGGATTTTTGTTGGGTGTTCCATGTGTGGTGAGATGAGTCCTAACCCGGACTTGAGTGCAAAATAAGTTAGGACGGTGGTATATTCAAGAAGGCTTGTAGGGAGTTGAGTCCCGACCAAGTTGACTTGAGACACCACCACTCAGCGGAGGCCTCCTCGGATGTAGTTTTGTTGATCGAGTTCAGTCGTGAAAGCATTACTATATTCGACCTGAGAGCCGCTAATGTTGAGGACCGTAGAACATTTACCCCCACTTGGCCTTTTAGGGATGTAGTGCGATGACTATGAGGGTGCAAATCCGAAATAGTTGATACGCGATACTGCACTCGGATGAGACTCTCTTGAGAATATTATTGATTACCAAGTTGAGTTGGGAAGTCGGTAATATCCGAAAGATGGGACAATGATTCTGGGAACTTTTAGAACCCGTTGTACAGGTACAAATAAACTCATAGTACATACCTTTTTAGGAGGGTTGAACCTTCGACCTCATGCAAGCTTTGAACCTAAGCCTTGTTTGTGCTTGTGTATTCATTGCATTCACGCATCATGAAGCATCATTTTTACCAATTTATTCAAGGAACTCAGAAACTCTATCTTTGCAAATATCGTAGGTATCATCATGGACTTTGGAAGAAGAAAGACTGTCAAGTACACATTCAAAACTCCCAAACTCGAAGACCTAAGGAAATTAAGAGATTTGGTTTTGGATCAAGAAGCCTTCATGGAGAAGCATAGGAGACTTTTAGCCTTACTTAAGACTGAGTGGGATGGAAGGTTGCTCTCTGTGATGCTCCAGTTTTATGATCCTCTCTACCATTGTTTTACGTTCCCTGATTACCAATTGGCGCCTACTTTGGAAGAGTATTCATTTCTGGTGGGATCACGTGTTAAGGATGAGTTTCCATTCCCTGTTCTAGAGAAGGACCCTGAAGAAGCGGAGATTGCAAAGGCGACATATTTGAGTGTTCCTGAGGTCAAGGCAAATATGACCTATAAAGGAAAGATTTTTGGATTCCCTACAAAGTTTTTGGTAGAAAAGGCCAAGAATTTTGTTAGTGTGAAGGATATGAAAGCTTTTGAGGCGACCTTTATTCTGCTAATATATGGAGTGTTACTTTTCCCAAACTTTGAAGACTTTGTAGACCTGAACGCCATCAAAATATTTCTGAAGAAGAACCCGGTCCCTACTTTGCTCGGAGACACTTACCATTCCATCCATCTGAGGAATCTCCATAAGGGAGGGATGAGTACTTGTTGTGCATCATTGCTGTACGAGTGGTTTATTTCGCACTTGCCTAAGTCAGCTTCATTTTGGAACCTTAAGGATGGTTTGTGGTGGTTACAAAGGATCATGTCTCTTACCCACTCTGACATTAGTTGGTACAATCGTGTTTATGATGGAGCATTAATTATTGATAGCTGTGGTGATTTTGCTAATGTACCTCTTCTTGGCACTAAGGGAGGAATCAACTTTAATCTGGTTTTGGCTCGCCGCCAACTCGGGTATCCGTTGAAGGACAAACCTAAGAGTGTTGAAGTGGAAGGAATTTTCTTTAAGGATGACGAAGAACCAGAGCTCAAGAAACAGATTATACAAGCTTGGAAGTACATCCATAGGAAGGGGAGGAGTAGCTTGGGAAAGCCGAATTGTGTTTCTATGGAACCCTATCTTCAATGGGTACGAGATAGGGTAATCAGTCTGAAGATGCCTTACCCTCGCTAGGATCCTATGACCTTCAAGAAACCCATTCTGATCTTTATGGACGACGCAGAGAAGCTGAAGATTGATTTGGAGAAAGAGCTTCGAGAGAAGAATGCATGGAAGAATCGACATCAGATCATCAGTAGTGAGAATGAAGAACTTAGAAGACAAATGAAGATGAAGGAAGAAGAAGAGCTCTCCAACAAGAAAAGGAAAGCGCAAGAGGATTTATTTTCCTCCAGCACTCAAGGGGACACTTCTTGGAAGTCTATCGTGGATCAACTTATGCTTGAAAGGGCTCAGATGAAGGCACAAATCGAGAAGCTCAACTTGAGGCTTTTAGGAGAATCTCCTTAGGACTTTGTCTTTGTTTTTATTAAGCTTTGTTTGGGATTTTTGAAGGTGTACTCAAGACTTTGTATCACTTTTTGAATTTAATGAAATCGTGTCCTTTTGATTATTATGTTTTCCTTGGTATTTGCAAATTGTTTCTTAAGTTCCTTGAATAAATTTTATTTTTCGCATTGCACTCATAAATTTGGCATTTCATTTGCATTTTTTTCATATAAAACTCATTCCCGTCATCTGCTCTCAATTCAGCTTTCACACTGAGGCTCTCGCGCAAATACTACACTCGAGCTCAATCCAGAAAGAGGATGGATGAAAGAGACCTAGAGATGGACAGAGTTAACGAGGAGCTTATTGATATTCGTGGAAATATGGGTCAGATGATGGAAATGTTGTAGGTCATTCGAGCGAAGATGGATACCCAACAGACTGTGGTGTCAGAAATTGTCACTACAACGAATGAGCCTACGTCATCAGTCACTACCGCTGTGACCTGGCCTCCTTTTGGGCTTCCTCATGGATTCGTCCCTCCTCCTCAAGGTTTCGCTTCTCAAAGTTTTATTCCTTCTTCCCAAGGACTTGCTACTCAGGGTTTCTTCCCTCCTTCTCAAGGTTTTGCTTCTCAAAGTTTCATTCCCTCTTCTCAAGGACTGGCTACTCATGGATTCGTCCCTCCTTCTCAAGGTTTTGCTTCTCAAAGTTTCATTCCCTCTTCTCAAGGACTGGCTACTCATGGATTCGTCCCTCCTCCTCAAGGTTTTGCTTCTCAAAGTTTTATTCCTTCTTCCCAAGGACTTGCTGCTCAGGGTTTCTTCCCTCCGTCCCAAGGTTTAGCTTCTCAAAGTTTCGCACCTCCTTCTCAGGGTATGGCATTTCCTTCCCAAGGTTTTGTGCCTCCTCCTTAAGGATTTGCTGCTCAACAGACTATTCCTGTGACTAATGAAGAGAACCATGCAGTTGCTAATTTTACACCAGACATTGTGCACACCCGTGCCCAACCATACTTTAATGACCATCAGGTGTATGACGCACCCGATATGTCTGAAAACGGAGACGAGAAACATGAGAAGATGCAAGAGAATTTTGATACCCTTGAAAAAAGGTTAAGAGCGATTGAGGCGACCAGATCTTTGGAGCCGCTGCTAGAGAGATGTGTCTGGTATCTGGATTGGTAATACCTCCAAAGTTCAAGATACCCACTTTTGATATGTATGAGGGCGCAACTTGTCCTAAGAACCATCTCTTGATGTACTATCGAAGAATGGTTGCGCAGGTGGACAATGATAAATTAATGATCCACTGCTTCCAGGACAGTCTGAAGGGAATCTCCTCCAAATGGTATCTAACGCTAGACCAGTCGAAGATTCGCAGTTTCCAAGACTTGGCAAATGCTTTCATCCAGCAGTACAAATACAATATGGACCTTGCTCCCGATAGGAGGCAACTGTTGAGTATGTCACAAAAAGATTCTAAATCTTTTAAAGAATATGCTCAGAGGTGGAGAGGGACCGCTTCTCAGGTAGAGCCCCCATTGACTGAAAGAGAATTAGCTGACTGGTTTGTTGACACTTTGCGACCAGAATTCTATGAGAGAATGGTGGGGAGCATAACTGCTAGCTTCTCTGACCTTGTAGCCGTGGGAATCAAGGTTGAACTTGGACTAAAAAGTGGAAAGATGAGTGGTGCATCTGGCAGTGCCAGCACCGGTAGTGGAAGTAATGTCAAGAAATTTACCAGTAATTTCCACAAGAAGAAAGAGGGTGAAACGAATGCAATAATGACAAGTCAAAGAAGAAATCTGCTTTGGCAGAGACCTCCACCTGTGGCTCAACAGCGGTATGCTCATCCACCACAGTATGCCCAACATCCTTATGTAGCGGCGGTTCAACCGTCGTATAATCCACAAGTCCCGATGTATCGGCCAACTCAAGCAGTACCGATGTATCAGCAAGCGGCTCCAGTGATTCCACCTTATCAGCCAATGCTCAACAATCCAGGCTATCAACAAGCGCCCAATGCTTCAGCCTACCAGCAGAGGACTCCAGCTCCTCATCCGAACCCCAACTTTCAGAATAGAAGACCAGGAGGAAGGCCTCCTAATCCTCGAATCCCTATGACCTATATTGAATTATATCCTTCACTGCTGAAGAAAGGTTTGGTTACTCCAAGGCCTTTGGGTCCTCCACCAAATCCGCTACCACCAAATTACAACTCAAATGTCCACTGTTTATTCCATGAAGGTGCCCCAGGGAACGATTTGGAGGGTTTTTATGCTTTGAAGTACATCGTGAAAGATTTGATGGAGAAAAACATTCTGTCATTTGGGAATACTGGTCTGAATGTTAAAGATAATCCTTTACCCAAGCATGGGTCCATAAATGCCATTGTTGACGAGTCTGACGAAGGTTTGATTTTCAACGCCACAGAGATAAAGACCCCGCTTAGAGACTTCCATGCGAAGTTAGTAGAAGTGGGTATGTTGAAGAACTGTCATAAGAATTGTGAAGCTTGTGCGAATAACCCAAAGGGATGTGAATTGGTCTTAAAAGATGTTCAAGATTTGATTGATGAAGGTGTCTTACAAGTGAGCGGTCATATGAAGAGGAATGAAGTGGCAATGATTAAACCCATTTTCAACTTGCCTGAATCTGATTCTACCTTGGTGCCAGTGTTCAACCTGCCTGAGTCCTCAAGAGTTCAACCCATCTTTAACATGCCAGAGCCTGTGATGCCTATTTTCAATATACCTGAGCCAAGGTTTAAACAAATGAGTAACCCTTTCCTTTATGAAGACACTAAAGCAGTTCCATGGAAGTATGATACAGGGAAAATTCATCAGAAGATTGATAAAGCTAGTCAGAAGGAAGTTTCAAAAGTGGCAAGTGCTGACATAGCGGGTGCAGGTCGTTTAACTCGCAGTGGTCGTGTTTATACTCAGCAAGCCAATACGGTTCCGCCTAAAGAAGTCATTCCAGCTGTTGTCAACCAGGATAAAGGGGTAGTCTTGGGAGAAGAGGATGCAGAATTTCTCAGAATCATTAAGAAGAGTGATTATAAGGTTATTGATCATCTACATCAAACACCTTCCAAAATATCTATCCTATCACTTCTTATACATTCACCGGCCCATCGGAATGCTCTCCAGAAATTACTAGCCCAAGCCCATGTTACACATGATATAATAGTGAATCAGTTTGATGGAGTCATTGCCAATATCACTGCATGTAACAATCTCAGCTTCAGTATGGAGGATCTTCCAAAGGAAGGCTTGGACCATAACCGTGCTCTCCACATATCTGTAAAATGTCAAGAGGATACCTTAGCAAGAGTTCTTGTGGATACAGGATCTTCATTGAATGTTTTGCCGAAAAGAACGCTTGCCAAGTTATCTTATCAAGGAGCAGAGAGGATGCCCAGTGCACTGATTGTGAAAGCTTTTGATGGGTCAAGGAGGACTGTTATTGGAGAAGTAGACTTACCGATCCTGATTGGGCCACAGGTGTTCAAAATCACCTTCCAGGTTATGGACATTAACCCCAATTACAATTGCTTGCTCGGAAGACCTTGGATCCATGCCGCTGGGGCAGTCACTTCTACCCTACATCAGAAGATGAAGTTTGTAGTCGATAATAAGCTGGTAACTGTGTCTGGTGAAGAAGATCTCATGGTCAGTAACCTTTCATCCTTTAGCTATATTGAGGCTGATGAAGATGCTTTGGAAACTTCTTTCCAAGCTCTTGAGATAGCCAATGCTGTCCTTTTGGAAGTTGAGGAACCAAAAGGGAAGGGTATCCCATCTTTTGCATCACTGAAGAGTATAATTTCCACCATTGAAGAAAGAAGCTATGAAGGTTGGGGTGATGTCATTGAAGTCAAACAGAAGCTAGATCGTTGCGGGTTGGGTTACAAACCAACTCATGTGAAGGAAGGAGCGTCAACCTCCGTTAAAGGACGTCCAAAGACCATTCAAGAAGTGTTTTCCAGTGCTGGTTACCAGGTCAATACAATTGATGGGGGTTCTGAAGATGAAGATGTGAATCATTTGGTGTATCAGTGTGAAGAAGCCTTGGGCAATTGGGAGGCAGTCGAGATCCCAGAGTTTTTTCCATTGTCAAAGTAATTTATTGTTTTTTAAATGTTTTCAAAGTTCCCTAGCTATGCCCAAGGCTATGGGAGTATTTTGTAGGGCCCCTTCTCATTTTAAAAGTTATTATCAATGAAGGCATTTTGTTAAACTCTTATTTTGATCATTTACTGTTTTTCTCTATCTCTCTCGTTTCACTTTTAAAAGAAAATGGCAATCTTTCAAAACCAATAAAAAAGCTTATTCTCTTGCATTTCTCTATTTTCCACTTTTAATAAAAGCAAATCATTCTCATATGCAGAATAAGCGAAAACCCTGTTGAATCCAATGACTCTACATTCTCTCATAACTTTGATTCGCCCATCTACCAAGCGGAAGATGAAAGTGAGGAAGATTGTGACATTCCCGAAGAACTAGCAAGATTGGTTGAGAATGAGCACACAGATCTTCAGCCACATAAGGAGCAGGTAGAGACCATCAATCTTGGCACTGATGAAGACAAGAAGGAAGTCAAGATTGGTACAACACTTGGGGCAGACATCAGAGAAAGATTGGTCAAGCTTCTCAGAGAGTATGTAGATGTGTTTGCATGGTCATATCAGGATATGCCTGGCTTAGACACAGACATAGTGGTCCACAAGTTACCTCTTCGACCAGATTGTCCTCCCGTAAAGAAAAAGCTTCAAAGAACAAGACCAGACATGGCTCTGAAGATCCGAGAAGAGGTCAAAAGGCAGTTTGATGTTGGATTCCTCGCAGTTGCGAAGTACCCTGAGTGGGTAGCTAATATTGTGCCAGTCCCTAAAAGGAATGGCAAAGTCAGAATGTGTGTGGACTATAGGGATTTGAACAAAGCCAGTCCGAAAGACGATTTCCCTCTTCCGCATATTGATACTTTGGTTGACAACACTGCTAAATTTGCTGTTTTCTCCTTCATGGATGGGTTTTCAGGATATAACCAGATCAAGATGGATCCTGATGATATGGAAAAGACCACTTTTATTACACCATGGGGGACTTATTGTTACAAGGTTATGCCATTCGGTCTCAGAAATGCAGGAGCCACTTATCAGAGGGCAATGGTCACCCTTTTCCATGATATGATGCATAAAGAGATAGAAGTCTACATGGATGATATGATTGCCAAATCACAGAGTGAGGAGGATCATTTGAATCATCTCCTGAAGTTATTTGAGCGCCTCAGAAAGTTCCAACTGCGTCTGAATCCAGCTAAGTGTACCTTTGGTGTCCGATCAGGAAAGTTACTTGGTTTTATTGTTAGCCAACGAGGTATTGAAGTAGATCCGGACAAGGTCAGAGAAATTCAAGAAATGCCAGCTCCCAAAACAGAAAAGCAAGTCAGAGGTTTCCTTGGAAGATTGAACTACATCTCCAGATTTGTCTCCAACATGACTGCTACTTGTGAGCCTTTATTCAAGTTACTCCGGAAGAATCAAGCAATTGAGTGGAGTCCTGATTGTCAACTGGCTTTTGAGAAGATTAAGTTTTATCTACAAGAACCTCCTATCTTGATCCCACCTACCCCAGGGAAACCTCTTTTCATGTATCTGACTGTGCTCGAGGGATCTATGGGTTGCGTATTAGGCCAACAAGACGAAACTCGTCGTAAGGAGCACGCCATTTATTACTTAAGCAAGAAGTTCACAGACTGTGAAAGAAGATATTCGCTTTTAGAGAAAACTTGCTGTGCCTTGGCATGGGCGGCCAGACGCCTCAGGTAGTACATGATTTGTCACACTACTTTGTTGATCTCGAAAATGGATCCAATAAAGTACATCTTTGAGAAGCCTGCTTTGACTGGAAGACTCACCCGTTGGCACATGTTATTATCCGAATATGATATCCAGTATGTAACCCAGAAGTCTATTAAAGGCAGTGTTTTATCTGAATACCTTGCTGATCATCCTGTCGAAGATTATGAACCTTTGAAATTCGATTTCCCGGACGAGGACATTATGTTGATAAAGGACTGTGAAGTTCCAGGTCCAGATGAAGGTCCCGAGCCAGGTTCTCGTTGGAAGATGATGTTTGATGGTTCCTCTAACTACATGGGGCATGGTGTAGGAGTTGTTTTGATGAATCCCGATGGTGGTTATACTCCTTTCACAGCCAGATTATGTTTCGAATGTACAAACAACATCGCAGAGTATGAAGCATGTGTTTTGGGTATCGAAGCTGCAATTGATACCAGAATCAAGATTCTTGATGTATATGGAGACTCAGCCTTAGTAATTTACCAAGTCAAAGGTGAATGGGAGACCCGTGATGAGAAGTTGATCCCATACCGTGCCCACATTGTGGAATTGATCAAATACTTTGATGAAGTCACTTTTCATCATGTTCCAAGGGCAGAAAATCAAATTGCAGATGCCTTGGCTATGTTGGCCTCTATGTTTCAAGTCAGATTTCTTAATGAAGCTCCAATCATTACAATCGAGCGAAGAACTGCACCAGCCTACTGTCTACTAGTCGAAGAGGAAACTGATGAGAAACCGTGGTTCTATGACATCAAGAACTACTTGCAGAATCAGGAGTACCCAGCTGACGCAACAACTCTAGACAAGAAAACTTTAAGAAGATTGGCGTCTAAGTTCTTCCTCAGCAACAATGTGCTTTACAAGAGAAATCATGATATGGTTCTGCTCAGATGTGTGGACAAGCGCGAAGCAGACTTATTGATCAGGGAAATCCATGAAGGATCATTTGGAACACATGCCAATGGACATGCCATGTCCAAGAAGATTTTGAGAGCTGGATACTTCTAGTTGACCATGGAATCAGATTGTTTCAAGTATGCCAGGAAGTGTCATAAATGCCAGATTTATGCCGACAAGGTGCACGTACCTCCAACACTTTTGAATGTTCTGTCATCGCCTTGGCCTTTCTCAATGTGGGGTATTGACATGATAGGGGAAATTGAGCCTAAAGCTTCCAATGGTCATCGGTTTATCTTGGTCGCAATTTATTATTTCACCAAATGGGTAGAAGCAGCTTCCTACGCCAATGTGACAAAGCAAGTGGTTGCCCGTTTCATCAAGAACCAAATTATCTGCCGTTATGGAATCCCAAGCCGAATCATCACAGATAATGGGACCAATTTGAACAACAAAACAATGAAAGAGTTGTGTGAGACATTCAAGATTGAACATCATAACTCTTCTCCGTATCGTCCGAAGATGAATGGAGCTGTTGAAGCTGCAAACAAGAACATCAAAAAGATTCTGCAGAAGATGGTAAAAACTTACAAAGATTGGCACGAGATGCTACCATATGCTTTACACGGATACAGAACATCAGTTCGCACTTCAACAGGGGCAATCCCTTTCTCTCTGGTGTATGGGATGGATGCAGTTCTCCCTATTGAAGTAGAGATACCATCTTTGAGAATCTTGATGGAAACCAAACTGGAGGAAGCTGAGTGGGTCCAGAACAGGTTTGACCAACTGAATCTTATTGACGAGAAGAGAATGACCGCCATGTGCCATGGCCAGTTGTACCAAAAGCGCATTAAGAGAGCATTTGACAAGAAAGTCCGTCTCCGAGAATTCAAAGAAGGAGATCTTGTACTCAAGAAAATCTTGCCAGTCCACAAAGACATGCGTGGAAAATGGAGTCCCAACTATGAAGGCCCATATGTTGTGAAGGTGGCATTCTCCGGAGGTTCCTTAATCCTTACAACTATGGATGGTGAACAGCTGAAACACCCGGTGAATTCTGATGCAGTCAAAAAATATTATGCTTAAATAGAACCCGATAGGTCGAAAACCAGCAATGGCGATCTAGGCAAAAATGGGTATCCCGGTGGATCAAAACCTATGAAGGAGATCCAGGCAAAAGTTAGGGATAAAAATGAAAAAATAAGAGCTCGCTAAGTTGAAAACCCGAAAGGGCGGCTTAGGCAAAAAAGAGCGTCCCGGTGGATTGAAAACCCGAAAGGGCGGTCCAGGCAAAAGTTAGGGACAAAGGCATTTGACTGTGTCAGATGGTGTTTACCATTACTGAAGAATCATAATGGAAGACCAATCCATTTGCTCTTGTCAAAAGCAAGGTGTCGGGCAGTCTTAGTTATTAGGGATTGTAGTGGTCGTCGGATTCAATGTAGACCTTTCCCTATTGCCATCTTCAATTTGTAATTTCCCATGGAGTTTTTGCCATTGGCAAGCTACCATTCTTGAATAAAATACAAACTTTGCCTATGAATTTTGTTGTTCAACCTCTTATTTTCTTTTGTTATGCAAAATGCCATCACTTGATTACAATTTAACTCTGAAAATGACAAGTTTTTTTTAAGGAAATATTTTTTGAAAACATACTGAAAAACTTTCAAGTTTCTTTGACTTTGGAAAATTGGAAAAACCTTTTGTTTCCCCAAGAAGTCCTGGTTTGCAACAACACTTTTATACTACTATTACAGAAATCCCCATAGAAGTTCAAAACTGATAACACTCTTGGATGGATCCTTGGACCAAGCATGATTTCCAAGTTCGAGGACATCTCCATAGTGTTTTTCATATTGATCATCTAAGTATTGGTGTTGAGAGCCTACTCCTCTTTGAGTCTTGTCAAAACTCTTTGTCTCTTTAGAGTCAACATTTGCATATCGTGATCATTCGCATCATGCTCAATCATGCGCATTTGACATTAGCATTTGTCTTTCCCCAGTTGTCATCTGTCTATCTCCAAGTCCAGATATCATTAGTGTTCAATTTGAGAATTCATTGTTGTCGATACCCGAGGTTTGGTTTACCAATGTTTTTTGTCCCTAGTAATTGCTGGTGTTCCCTGTGGAATTCTAATTGCGGTTGGTATTTGTCTTTATAACCACCAATATCTCCTTGAAGTCTAATTGTCATTGGCACAAATCTTTTAAGCAGGTCCTGAAACAGGTTGCTTGAATCCAAGTCCATTTGATTTTGGCACGTACCTGTACCTTTCTCCTGATGGTTCCTGAAGGAATTTCCAGAGGTTGGATGTCTTATCTTATTTGAAAACTCCAACATATTTTGTTGTTACTTTTCGTGTTAGCCGGTCGCCTAGAGCCGTTGATCTATCTTTGGGTGATTTGCATTCTATTCCCAATGTTAGTTGGTCGCATAGAGCCACTACTAAATCACTGTGATTTCCTTCCTTATCCTCGGTGTTGGCAGTTACATTTGAACCTGCTAATTTACCATTTTGAATACTTTGACTACTTTGTCTTTATCATTCTTAGTGTCAACCGGTTTTTCTAACCTGTTGCGCATTCACTTTGAGTGTATCTTGGCTTCTATTCTTAGTGTCAATAGGTCTCGAACCTATTGCGCTTCCACTTTGAATATTTTTGTTGTTATTCATGGTGTCAGTTGGTCGTATTGAGCCGCTGCACATTCACTTTGAATATTGTGTCGTTTCTGTTCTTAGTGTCAGTTGACCGACAATGGCCGCTGCGCATTCACTTCGAATATTTTGTTGGTGTTATTCTTAGTGTCAGTTGGTCGCATCGAGCCGCTGCGCATTCACTTTGAATATCGTATCATTTCCAGTGACAGTTGGTCGCATGGAGCCGCTGCGCATTCACTTTGAATATCGTATCATTTCCAGTGACAATTGGTCGCATGGAGCCGCTGCGCATTCACTTTGAATATCGTATCATTTCCAGTGACAGTTGGTCGCATGGAGCCGCTGCACATTCACTTTGAATGTTTATTTTGTTGTATTCTTAGTGTCAGTTGGTTGCGTCGAGCCGCTGCGCATTCACTTTGAATATTGTGTCGTTTCTATTCTTAGTGTCAGTTGACCGACAATGGCCGCTGCGCATTCACTTTGAATATTATGTTTATCATTTCCAGTAACAGTTGGTCGCATCGAGCCACTGCGCATTCACTTTGAATATTATGATTATCATTTCCAGTGACAGTTGGTCGCATAGAGCCGCTGCACATTCCCTTTGAATGTTTATTTTGTTGTATTCTTAGTGTCAGTTGGTTGCGTCGAGCCGCTGCGCATTCACTTTGAATATTGTGTCGTTTCTATTCTTAGTGTCAGTTGACCGACAATGGCCGCTGCGCATTCACTTTGAATATTATGTTTATCATTTCCAGTAACAGTTGGTCGCATCGAGCCGCTGCGCATTCACTTTGAATATTATGTTTATCATTTCCAGTGACAGTTGGTCGCATCGAGCCGCTGCACATTCACTTTGAATGTTTATTTTGTTGTATTATTGGTGTCAGTTGGTCGCATCGAGCCGCTGCGCATTCACTTCGAATATGTTGTTGCTTTTTATTTCTCAAAGTCAATTGGTCGCATAGAGCCATTGATCTACCACTTCGATTTATTTCCTTGTCTTATTTTTTGTGTCAGTTGGTTGTATCGAGCCACTGTGCAGTCACTTTGAATTTTATTTTGTTTTGTCTGTGTTCGTTGATCCAACGCTTTGGATTTCCTTTTGTTCCCGTCTTTTGTTATTCTTAGTGTCAACAGTTACACTTGAACCTGTTGATTTATCACTTTGAATACTTTCCGTTTTCGTTTCTTTATCCCCAGTGTATGTCATCCCCAGTGAGTCTTGGCTTGTGGTCGTCGATATATCTCATTCTAATCATTCATACCATAATCATCATTCATTGCATAAGAGTTACAGAGTTAGATAATTTGTAGTCCAGCATAACATTGCATTTAGGGGCAAAATTTTCGGTTATTTCTATATTTAAATACCTTTCACCCTAATCTCATGAGTGTCTATCGTCATTCATGCCATCTGGTAAAGTTATTTAAATAGGGGCAACTGTCAAACCCCAAATTTTACCCCTAACTGCCCGCATCATGCATTCATCGCATTTAACATATTTCCAAGATTTGTTTTTCTGTCACTTTCAACTCATTTTTTGAGTTTCTCAAGATTTATTTATTTTTATTTCTTTTCACTTTCAAGCTTCCATTTTTAATTTTAATTTATATTTCTCATTTCCAACTTTTATTTCATTTTTGTATTCTTACCTTTTGTTTTCTAGTTCTATTTCTATATTCCATTTTTTTTAACTTCTTATTTTTAGAATTTTTGTTTCAATTTCTATTACTAGTTTTTTTATTCATTCTCTGTTTCCTTCTTTATATATATATATATATATATATATATATATATATATATATATATATATATATATATATATATATATATATATATATATATATATATATATATATATATATATATGTATCTCCATTTTAAATTTAATTTCTATTCATCTTCAAGTTCTTTTTTTTAAATTGTTTGTTTTTATTATTTTCTTAAATATTTATCTCATTTTCTACTTCCAATTTTATTTCATTTTTTTAAAAGAAATTGTTTCTATTTTTATTATAATTTCCAACTTCAATTTAAGTTTAAGTTCAATGTTGCTTTTAAATTCATTTCTCCAATTCATCTTCCAATTTCAATTTTTGTCCCAAATTTAGTTCATATTTTCTATTTCTAGTTTTTTTTCTTTTCCAAATTCATATTCCAATCCCAAATTCCAAGTTCTCACATCATTTGTAAATTCAAGTTTAAATTCAAGCTCTAATTGCATTTCAAATTCATCATGAACTCAATGTCAAATCTCATTCCAAGATCATTACAAATTCAAGAAAAAAGAGAGTTTATTCCAAACACAAAAAAATTCCAAACTTTTATTTGTCAATCTCAAGTGCATTCCTAATTTTCAAACTCATAACCAAATTCAATTACAAGCTTTTGTCAAGTTACATACAAGTTACAAGCTACAAATTAGCAATTACAAATTCAAAATAAAAGTGTTGCTTGAATAAAGTTGTTTCAATTTTCTCAACATAAGCAAATGCATCCAACCCCATGTTTTGTTTTCTTGATTTCTTCATGCTATGCCACATCTCCAACTTCATGCCTCTTCCATCCTTCATACACATGAAAATTTAAGAAAAGAACAAGTTAGCATTAACATTTCATCAAACTCATACATAATCATAATCATCATATTTATTCAATCAAATTCATTCCACACATTGCATCATTTAACACATTTATCATATTTCAAAACATCATTCAAGTTTATAATCCAAACATATTCATTTTCAAGTATTATCTTTCCAACTTCATGTTTAATTCAAAACAGCCCCATATATGTTACATAAGCATTCAAGTTCTATTTCATTCAAGCATACCATTACAAAAATTCAGCATTCATGATAATTCATTTTTACATATTGTAAGTCTCTTTTTCTCATAACAAAGTGTCAAAATTAGTACAAAATCAGCAAGACCACATGGCTCACTAGCAGACAGAAAAAACAGCAACAAAGAGAGCAGTTTGATAGCACATACAGCACACAAACAGGCTGCTCCACCTCCCCACTACTGCACATAAATTCAGATTTGTCCCCCCTGTCCCAACCCTTCATCAACAAGCAATAGGGTACCAAATTCAAACCAAAAAACCCTAATTTCTCCCTATAAAACCAACACTGTTACATTGCAAACAGGAGGATCACAAAAAAACAAAAATTCAGCCACATCCTCACCACAAAAAAACCACAAGAAAGGAGAGATTGACACAAAAACAAAAAATTCAGCAACATCATAAAACATCAATAACCACCACAGACCCATACCAGCAGTGGCAAGGAGTAGAAGTGAAGCTTACCATTGCGGATTCTTCACCCCGATAACTTTCGGGTCGGTAATGTTCTCCTTTCCTTCACCTCTTTTCAGCATATTTGTTCATCTAGCTTGATTCCTTTTACGGTTATGTTTCTTTTTACGGTTTGATCTCGATGTCGACTACCTAGTTTTTTTTAGTTTCACTTCATCATTCCCCTTACTGCATACACAAAACAAAACTTCATATTAAAACTTCACAAAAAAAAAAACCAACCAAAAACTTCGCTCCATACAAAAAACTACAGCCACAAACTTCATTAAAAAAAAAACTAAACAGCCACACAACCATTGGAAAACAGCCCCACAAAGGAACTTTTTTTTAGAAATCAAAACCAAAAACACAGTGACACAAAAACTGAACATCACAAAAAGCTCACTAGCCACCTACAACCAAAACCAAAGCAAACCATACACAAAAACTCAGCAGCAACCTCATATGCCTAACTCAGCAACAATTTCATACAGATAAACTCTCAACAGAGTAGCCATAAAAAACCAGAGAAAGTTTTAGCAGCAATACATACAACAGAACAAAAAAAAACTTACGGTAAAACCACCACCATCGAACCAACATAGAACCACCATCATCCTCACTGTCGCAGCCTCGTCATCCTCTTTCATCACTTACCTTGCAGCTCTGCTCCCCTTCTCAACCCTCACCACCTTCATCTCTGCCTCAACCCTCAGTTCATCAAATTCACCACAATCAACCTGTTGCCCTTCATTTCACGAACCGATACAGAACCTCACAAACCTCAACGTAACACCTTTCACCATCAATTTCACCTCACTGCAAACACCAAACCAAAGAAAATGAATGAAAAATAATGAGACAGAGAGACAACACAGATGCAAACTACCTTCCATAAATCAACCTTTTCCATTTTTTCCGCCGCTGCATCAACAAAGCCAAACCGATATGAAACAAAAAAGTAACGTAGAAAACAAAACTCAAATTCACCTCTGAATCAAAATCCCGCGAAAGCTGAGACAAACCGAACAAACCAGATTCATTCTCTGAACCATAAAAGCCTTCTCCACAAACAACTCGGCCCAACCACTAAACACCGACGAAAACACTTCCATCCACCACAACTCGTAAGCCTCAGCCACCATTCGTAAAACCGGCAAAACCTTGAAACCACCCTTCCAAGCCTTAAACCGCTGCTAACCAACACAAGCAAAGCTCAGACCTGAAATAAAACTCGCGAAACAAAATAAACACCAACCAAAACACAGTTACTTCCGCCGAAT
Organism: Lathyrus aphaca; assembly: GCA_963966055.1. Classification (NCBI taxonomy): domain Eukaryota; kingdom Viridiplantae; phylum Streptophyta; class Magnoliopsida; order Fabales; family Fabaceae; genus Lathyrus; species Lathyrus aphaca. The sequence continues at coordinate 415,201,696 of OZ014525.1, forward strand.
CTGTGAGTTAAACAACCCAATCGCATCTGAATCGAAAATCTGAGAGTGAGGAGAGCCGAGTGAAGTGCGATCCGTAGCCTAAACATGGTGTGTATGCCGAGAGAAAAGAGCTTCCAAATCATGAAATGCTGTGAGTGAGTGAATCCAGAACTGAACGAGTTAGGAGTGAGCCGTGAGCATCCGTGAAAAACCAAAACCCCTTTTCGGAACTTTCCTCCAATCCACCACAACAGAACCATCCAATCCGCCACTCAGCCTCAGCCCTCCGTGACAGGCCCAACTCCAACAAACCTCCAAATCGCGGACCGAAAATGACGCAGAGGACAACGTGGGACTGAGGGAGAACCACCGAGAGATTGAGAGAGATTTGAGGGGAAAACGAAATCCGCGATTGAGAGAAGAGAGCTTCGTGAGAGAGAACAGAGAAAGAGAAAGAATTTCGGCGATGAGAGAGTGAGACGAGAGGGATTTCTTCCCCATTTCGTGAGAAACGACGCCGTTTTTGCCTAGGGTCTGCTTTCCCCCTTTTACAACCGAAGCGGGTCACGGGTTGGACCCGACCCGCTTCCCTTGCCTGATCCAGCGCCCCATATGGGCCTCTCCTGCTTTTGTTGTTTATATACACCCCCTGTTTTCTCTTATTCAGCCCATTAGTTTTTTTTTTTTTCAAAAAAATCTAAAATAACATTTTCATAATTTAATTAATTCTTTATTTTTAATATTAACTAATATACTTATTAAGTTAAATTTTTATTAAATATTTAGTTAAATTATTTTTCTTTCATTATGTTCTCATTTAAATATATATAAATAAATAAATAAATATTTAATTTTAATATTTTCTTTTCTATTATTATTATTATATTTAGTTAAGAAATCTATATACATATAAAATAAATAAAAAACTGTTATTTTCAAAATTTTCTTTTCTATTTTATTATTATATTTAGTTAGAAAAATAAAAAAAAAACTTTTTAAAATTTTCTTTTCTATTTTATTTTTATATTTAGTTAGATATTTATATATACAAAAAAAAATAGTAAAAAAAATATTTCGAATTCATTTTCTTCTTTTCTATCTTATTTTTAGTGCATATTTAATTTAATCATTTATTTATTTTTATATAAAAATCCAAAAAATATTTGTATAGTTCTTCTTCGTTTAAGATAGAGATTGTTTAGCTTAGTTTTAGATCCTATTAGTGTGAGAGGTTTAGATTTAAGTTTATCCCTTAGTGAGAGTTTTAATTTAATCTTCCGATATCTTGGTTGTGTGCACACTATGTTTATATTTATTTTATTTTGCCTCATGACCATATACCTGTTAAAATAAAATTGAAAGCGCACATTAATTTTCAAGATAATAATTCTTGGTCCAACGCCAAGTGAACTTTACACACTTCACTCACACACGTAAGTCGGTCGTTTTACGATCGCCATCTGCACAGTCTTTACACCTTACAGCTTTCTAACTTAAACAAATTGACGCACCACGTTTGTTTTCCACCTCAGCATTCTCGATCCATATATCGAGCCATAACCCAGTTACTAAGCCTTTTACTTTGCATTTTCCATTTACTTCATTCAGTTTATTTTTGCAAGTAGCAACCTATGCCTTAGACTTAGGAGCTTGCACCTTCATTTGTTCACTTTATTTTTCTCATTTCAATCCAAAAGGGAAAGAACTCCTGCAGTTGACTTAATGTCATAGGAAGTTTAGCCATCCCTAGTTCCATTTTCAACCTTAACCATTAGGACTTTTTATTTTACAACTTTTTGTGACTTTCCTAAAGTCACGTGAGTGTTTGCCATAACACTTACCTTCCCCCGCGAACCTTGAGCGTAACCAAGTGTTCGTTAATCCTTAGGAGAACTACGAGTGCTCTGATTCTATACCCGATACGTAGGCATCAATGCGATGTTGTGCGAGCAATATTAGAAATAAAACCTTAGGTTCCCGTAATTTTAGCAAGCAATAAATAACAAAAAACACAAATATTAACAAGAGGTTCCCGTAGGATACTGCGGATGCTTAGGATGCTAACACATTCCCTAGGTATAATCAACCCCCGAACCTAGTTTCTCCTCATTTAGGGTTTTTACGATCTTTTTCTCTTTTCCCTTTGGATTAAATTAAAGTCGGTGGTGAACATAAAATAATTGTGATTCAAGCTTAATCAATAGCTTGGTATCCGATTCTCACTGCAACAGCGGTCCACGCAAAAGAGAGAATAAACGAATGACTGTGATCTGGGTTATCTATACTACGTCGTCGTCTCACTTAACCTGGAAATCTTCAAAGGGTAGGAATTTGTCCAATCTTCCTCTTCAGAAAGCAATATCAACAAGGAGAAATCATAAAGACATACTGGTCATAGCAGGATTGAAACTCAATGGAATGTCGTTTCACATTGCCATTAGGATAGTTTCATAACAATCAAGAAAATTTAATTTATCTCTACACATTTATCAACCTGAAGCCACTGAAGACCAAAGGATAAGAATTAATGGATAAGAAGGAATAGTATAATAATGCAAAGACACTTTGTTCCACTACCGATTCCACTACTCCATTATCCTGATTCGGTAGTACGAGAAGGATGATTGTGTGTACTATTTTTCATCCTCAGTAACGGCATTCCTTTGGCCAACTATGACACAACAGATATATTTCTCAAGTACCTATAAAAGGATTGTCAAGTGAAGAAGCAAAGTGACGAACATTGCAATATCATATACAATACTATAAAGCTTAAAGTTTCAAAAACTCATTTGTAGTATCAAGCTTCAAAAGCTCTTAATTTGTGTTTTCACTTGCTTATTGTAGAATCACTTATTTGTAAACAAATATTGTAGAAAACTATGTTTGCATTCCCTAAATGACTTATGTGTAGGTCAGGAGCTTTGGGAAGACTAAGGTTGCGGGTCTTAGTGGTTGTTAGTCATAGAGTTGTTATGCAGTTGTAATCCATTGTGATTATATTGGATTAAGACTTTATTGAAGGAAAAATCACCTTGGTAGGGTGGAATGGAGGTAGCTTGTGGTTGACAAGTGAACCAGGATAAATTCATGTGTTCTTTATTTCCTTCATTATTCTTGTGTTTGGCTGTGTTTGTTTTTAAAGCGATCATTTTTCAAAAACAATATTCAACACCCCCTCCCCTTTCTAGCATTTTCTCACACCTTCAATTTCTTCATTGGTATCTTCAAGAAAGCTTTCCCATCCAGTGGGTTAAAGTCTTTGATGTTGATTCGAGAAATTTCAGGAGCAGTATACTTCACTAGGAAGTCATACTTTCCACTTGGTTCTCCCAAGGTATCCCAAGTCTCTATGGGAATTGATGAGTCATCTTAAGTAATGACGTTTACTTCTGGAAATTCAAAGTTTAGGAAGTTTTGTCCTGCAATCCTTACGAGTTCATCAAGATGACATTGCTTGTCTCCCGGATTTTCTTGATAAGGTTCACATAACTCGGGGAGAAATGGCGAATGCTTCTTAGGATCATTCAACAGATATTCATTTTTTGGCTGACTATTATACCCTGAATTTCCTTCACTAGGTTCCCAAATCGGCAGATCGTCCATGGGATTGTAATAATTATAGTCAAAGCTATCAATCATCGGTGTATCTCCCAATGAGTTGTGAGGAGCATGATATCCTTCGTGAGTTTCTCTAACTTTTATTTCAGAATATATCTTGGACTGGAGATTGGAAAGTCAAACGGCTTACGCATTTCATCTTGAGACATATATCCTTCTCCATTGAAATAATTCTTCCATTCATCATCTGAATCTTCGGAGTCATCCAAGTTCTTTTCTTCGATGATATGGACCTCTTGAGTGATCAAGTGGAGAAATCCTCCATTGTGGAAGAAATCTTTGATAGGACCAAAGCTTGTGTCCTTTTCTGTAGGTTTGGTTACTGATGAAAAACAACCAAGAACTTTTCTGGTTTCATGACTGATGGGGATTAAAACTTGCCCCCATTCTTTGATATCATTGATTTCCAGGGCTTGGAGAGCATCTATGTAAGAAGTAATTGGCGTTCCTATTTCAGGTTGTTTCTCGTTGCTTATAGAGAGAGCTTGGAACTGAGTTCTGTCGCTCCCACCAAATGAGGCTAAGTCAAATGGGGTACAGACGCGAACGGTCGGCGAGAGGGACAATGAGAACACACAGCCGTGAACTCACTGGAGATGAATAGAGTCGCCAACTAGGAATTTTTATCCCGGAGGAAAGGTAATGCTGCATAAACCTAGAAAAAGATGGATAAGACGGTTTGCGAACCAGAGAGACTGAGAAAGGGGGTTGGTTACAACCTGGGAAGATATTAGCACCCAGATTGTCCGTCGTACTCGACGGGATCCACGCTTAAAAGATTTGTGTTTTAAAGGGGTAGTGTCAGTGCAATCTGTGTATAAATGAGCTGGAAAAGGATGTACAGGTGTCAGTGTAAAAGAAATGTGAAGTGTATATATGTATGGTGTCAGTGTAAGGAAAGAGTATGCTCATGATCATGAGGCTAAAAGAATGAAGTTAGGAGGAGGGGAATATACAGAGACTTTTGTTCGATAACTGTTAAATTATGCCTACGTATCCTCTCGTGCAATGAGGAAGTCAGAACACCGTAGTTCGACCCAAAGAGACTGAAAGATGAATTGACTTGTGAACTGCTTACTTGCCTATGCTCAAGTGTATGATCTGTCTGGCACAGATGCAAACTGTCTTGCATTAGACGGAAGAAGCAAGTTCTCGTTTGTGAGTGAATGAGATGAGAAAAGAATCCCGAAGGAGACGATTATTGTTTGTTTTTGAGTTTTCAGTCTTTTATTGCTTTTGAAAGTTTGTCATAAGTTAATGAGCTTAAGCCTAAACCAATGGATTTGGTAAACTCATCACATCTTCCCTCTGATTAGGGGTAATGAGAATGCCTTAAGTGTGAAGTCAGATTCTCACACTTAATCACCTTTGATGTAGGGTTAAGATCATTAACCTACTTGTGATTATTTAGATGTTTTTGGTGTTTTTGTTTAGTGTTGAGTAATGAGGTTAAGCCATAATCAAGGATTAAACAGACTCATTACACCATCCTAATAGAAGGATAATAGATGAGAATGTTTGAGCTGAGGAAAGCTCCCCAACTTAATCCATGATTAGGGATTAAACTCATGACAAAACAAGCCTTTGATTAAGTGGATTTTAATTAATGATATGATGAAGAAGTGATTTTTTAGTGTTTGTAAGACAACTTGAGGGGGACTTGTCCATTAACACTAGGGTTAGTCCTTCTTAACCACTTAAGGAAGAATTAGAACCCTAATGCAAGGCCCAAGTTACAAGTGTAATGTCTTGATGATTATTAGGTGAATTGATTAGAGGATTTAAACACATTAAGGGTTTAACACTTAGGATTAAAGTTATACACTCCATCCTAAGAGAAGGATGCAGGCATAAGCTTAATCACAAAGCCTTAAAGCCTTTAGGGTTTAGTCCCTGATTATGAGGTGAGGAGAGAAGACTCAAGAGAGACACAAAGGTAAAACTAAGAGGGGAGACTAATCAAAACCCTAATCATTTTCATGCTTGGTTGTTCCTAAGGTTTGTGAGGTTTTCAAGAGAAATCTTCAATGGAACCACCAGGAAGCAGATGAAAGGATCAAGAGAAGCAAAGCAACTTGCTTCACTCAAGAAGTCAAGTCACTTGAAGAAAGAAAGTGGGAAGAGAAAGAATGAGCAAGCTCAAACTCAAACACATATAGAAAATGCAGCAATGGATGCAAGAGAGATGAAAAGAAAAGTTATGAGAAGTGAAGGCAAATCCACTTCTCAAGGTCACTTACCACCTGAAAAGTTAGAAAAGAAAGTGCAATGCAATGCAAAGTGAGATGAAATGGTGTGATGAGAAACAAAACCAGAAGCACATACATGATGTTAATGATGCTATGAGATGATACAAACATGAAACAACACATGGGGATGATCACACAAGCTTATGGATGCCAATGGAACAAGTTAAGAACCATGAACATACATGAAAAGTTATGAAATGCAAATGGCATACAACATGGCAAATGCAAGATGAAATGATCAAACATGCTTCTAACATGTCTTAAGATGTCACATGAATCAAATGGATGCACAAAATGCTATGGCAAGTCAAGGTATGCATGCAAATGCAAGATGGATGCATATGGAAGCCCAAATTAGGGTTTATGAACAATACATCAAACAAAAATCAAAATCAGAAGCAAACCCTAAGATAAAAAATGGAAAATGCCACACAAAGGACCCCTAATCCCATACTAAACCAATGCCCAAAGGAGAGGTCTCAACTCCTAACCAAGTTCAAGTTATGGTTTTTCTTAAGATTTCTAGGGTTTTAGGGTTTCCAAACAAAAGAAATGTCAAACAAATTGAAAATGAAAGATCAAATCATGGCCATTTAATCTCACAAACTACATGCTAAACATAATGCAATGCAAAAAGAATCAATGTCCAACTCTTCATGGATAGGCAGAAATGATTTTTGGAACTTTGGATCAAATTAATGCATAAAAATGATTTTAATTCAATGAAAAAATTCTCAAAATGCATCAAGATCAAAAAAGAAATTTGGTTTGAAGGTTGGACAATGTTTCTAAATGTCTTAGAACATTTCATGAATTTTTTGGTGATTTTTAGATACTTAAAAGTATTTTTAAGAAATTAATTTCCATTAATCAATTAAAAATAATCCTTTAAATATTTAAAAATACTTTTTTAATGCTAAAAATAAAAACAAAAATATTTTTGTGTCTTAAAAATTAATAAAACTTTTGAGAAAAAGTTTCATAATTTTTAAGACATTTTTGCTATTTTAAATTAATTATGCAAATAAAATGAAAAGAAATGAATTAAAAATGAATTTAAACTGAATTAAATAAAAGTCAACACATCCTAGGGCCTGGATTCAAAGTTACACGCGCGGGAAGAGACCTGGCGCCACATCCTACGGTTCAAATTCAAAATCAGCTAATTAAATTCTTATGCCCTAATTACGCCGTTAAACACTCTCAGATGACCGGAACAGTGTTCCGGTCATCTTCTCTGTTCACTCAAAACCTCAAACTCACTCTACACGTTACGAAAATGAAATCTAAATGAACAGAAATGCTTCCCACTCACTCACGAATCATAACCCTCAAACAAAACAAATTTATTTTTCCATGAAAGGCTGAATCAAAGAAAACAAGAACTAGGGCAAAAAAGTTCCAGGAAGCAATTACATTCTCATTTCATCACCATTTTCAAAACTAAAAGCATCAGAATAATCAATGAAGCATGGAGAACAAGTTTAGAACTTAAAAAATGATTTCTGGAAAAATATTTCTTGAGCTACCTGAGATTCGAAGCTTTCACTCCAGCAACTTTCTGACCCTCCCTCTTGGTGTAATCCACTCCACTTGACCCTCTAGTGATGCTTGAATACTTAGAAAGAGTTTAAGCTGGCTGGTTGAGGAGTTTGAGCAGCTTCTGCTCAAGCTCAGTTGAAAATGGTGATGGTGGTTCAGGATGTTTCTGGCACTGGTGAAGGGTTGTTTGTGGTCCAGATGATGAGTAGAGAAGGTTTGTGGAGTTTATTTGGATGTTGGTGAGCTGTGGAGTGAGTTTCGAAAGAAACTGCAAGTTGGAGTGAAAATGTAGAAGTGGTGTTCTTGCTTGATTCAGGCTTGGTTCTTTGTTGGTTTTTGCTCTATGAAGCAATGTGAGTTGATGTGTGGAAATGGTTTGGATGTTTGTGAGCTGGGCAGAGAGATTCGAAGAGAAATGCAAATGGGGTGAGTTTTTTGTTTGTGATGCTATGGCCTGTTTCAGCTTGGCTTCGTGTTATGTTTGGCTAGCAAATGGAAAGTATAAACAATCCCAATTGGCCAGAGGATGTGACATGGCCTGCTGTGATTGGGATGTTTGCTTTTGCCAAAAGTCAACTTTATTGTAAGAGAAGTATGGCTTGGTTCTAGGCTTGGTACAAGGGCTAGGGCTGGCGCAGCATGGTGAGGTGAGATGCTATGGCTGGTTCAGCATCCAAGAAATCAAGTGGGTGAGATGTGATGATAGTTTTTGCAAGTTGCTTACTTTTGAAACTTCATGAAAATGCCTTGTTATACAAACCATGGACATGTGATCTTTGGTCCAATTCTGATTTTTAGAACTCATGTGATGTTTGTACATTGGTTTGAAGTGAACTAGAAGTTACAAATGGCCTTGGTTCATGATTTTGCAAATTTCTCATTTGGTGCACATCTTGAAAATCAATGATTTTTGCCAACTTTGTCACACCATAACTTTTGATCCAAAATGAATTAGGTCATGTTCTTGTACTTTTGGAAAAGGGAAAAATGTATTCCACAACTTTCATGACCAAAGTTTTCTCATTTGAAGCATTTTTGGATCAAAAAGCAAGGCTTGAAAAATGACCTAAAATGACATATTCTTGAAAAGTCAAACATGCCCTAAAAAGTCAACTTTGCAAAAACTTCCAATTCTTGATTTTTGTGAACTTCAAACTTCTTCCATGATCAAATAAAGATCATATACACTCAAATTGATGAAGAATGCCCATTGGTTGGGTCATTGGGGGCCTCAGATGCCCTGATTTTGCACTGACTTGCCCAGAAAGTCAACCCTTGATCAGATGACTTCCCCATGGATTTTCTTCATGAAAATTGATATGCATACTCCCTATACCATATAGAGACCAATGGAAACAAGAATGACCAAAAAATTTGGAGTTATGGCCTCTGAAACCAAAACCCTAATTTTAGGTCAACTGTGCAGTCAAACTTGGCTCTGCATCCACACCAATCCCAGTTCTTGTGATTCTTTTGCATTTTTGACTTTGAGTGGTTGTAATATGATATAAGAACACACATGGACCCCTTTGAAGTGATTGTGGACCTTTGTAGTGGCTCAAGAAGCTCTTGGATTGCTCAGATCACAAACCCTAGGTGCAGATGACTTTGAATCTATGCAGTGAATCAAAAATGAGATATGAGATGATATGATTGTGTTTATGCATATGAAATGATCACAAGCCATGGTGTGAATAGGTGAGGGCAAATTTGGGGTGTTTACAGCTGCCCCTATTCAAACATGAGTTAGCTGTGCAGGTCGTAAGCAATGGCTTAACAGGCAAACAAGATAACTTGTGGTTGAATACCAAAGACAGTCCAAAATTTGCACTCACAGAATAAAGAAGAAAAGGGATATAGATTGTAAAAGGAAAATAAAGTATATTGTAAAGTGTGGGCGACGGAGGACGACCGTCGAGCAGAGGACGACTGCTGGGTAAAGAGCAATGACGGGGACGGCCGACATGCTGGGAAAAGTGCGGGAAATAAAGCAATGACGGGGACGGCCGACATGCTGGGGATAAAAGGTAAAGCCAAGACGGGGACGGCCGACTAGCTGGGAAAAAATAAGATATTATGATGGGGACGGCCATCAAGGTAAAGCTGTAAAATTTTCTGGGGATCAATGAAACATGACGGGGACGGCCATCAAGTTCATAAAGCAAAGTAACCGACGATGGGGACGGCCATCGGGCTAAAAAGAAAAGGGACCACGACGGGGACGGCCATCGGGTTAAAGAATAAATGAAATAAACAGATGATGGGGTACGGCCATCAAAGGTGAAGGACGATCACCTAGCAGGGGACGGCGGCTCTGTTGGGGAATAAAGGAATTATGATGGGGACGGCCATCAAAGGTGGAGGACGACCACCTGGCAGGGTACGGCTGCCGAAAATATCAACGATGGGGACGGCCATCGGATGAGCATGATGGAGGATGACCATCAAGAGGTGGAGGACGACCACCTAGCAGGGGACGGCTGCTCTCAAGGTTTATCATGACATAGGACGAATGCCAGATAACCAGAATCAATAATGGGGACGGCCATTAGATAAAATGATGAAGGACGATCATCAAGAGGTGGAGGACGACCACCTAGCAGGGGACGGCTGCTAAATATCACAACATAGGACGAATGTCGGATAGAAAATCAACGATGGGGACGGCCATCGGATGAGCATGATGGAGGACGACCATCAAGAGGTGGAGGACGACCACCTAGCAGGGGACGACTGCTCTCAGGGTTATCATGACACAGGACGAGTGTCAGATAAAAAGAAAATTGTTTGTTGGGGATCTACTGGGGAATGGTAAACACGGACGAGTGTTCACATCCAAGAAACAAGAGGTATAAGTGTTTAGATATTGTATAGATTAAAGATGCGGACGAGCATCCTTAAGACTACGATACGGTCGAGTATCGGGTAGAAACAAGTACTGACACGTGTTCAGAGATGATGATACGGATGAGTATCAACTGGTTAACAAAGAACACGGACGAGTGTTGAATCTGAAGGGATTCTTCTGGGGAAAAGTAGACACAGGCGAGTGTCTAAATTCAAGAAGACATGAGTGTTTGACACGGTGTATGGGTTAAAGATGCGGACGAGCATCCTTAAGACTATGATACGGACGAGTATCATGATAGAAACAAACGCTTGACGCATGTTCTGAGATGATGGTACGGACGAGTACCAACGAGTTAACAAAGAACAAGGACTAGTGTTGAATCTGAGGGGATATATAAGTATATACAAGATACGGACGAGTATCTGTATGGGTGTAACATGAGTAATGAGTATGAGTATTGTATAGATGAGTGTTTAACTACTGGGGAGAGTGACACGGACGAGTGTCAAGAGAGAAAAGTATAACATGAACAAATATCTGATATACAAAGTGTAGGTGACTGCGCTGGGGATACGACACGGACGGGTGCCAAGAAAGTGTATATAATTATATGTGAGTGCAAAGAGGATGTCTTTGGCTTTCTGCTGGGGTATGACACGGACGGGTGTCGGGACGTATCTGTAATACGGGTGGTGTTGTTTGCGAAGAGTATTCAGGCGACTTTACTGGGGAAAGGTGGCACGGACGGGTGTCAAAATGAGTATATACCGGTGTATGTGGATTGTGAGGCAGCTGCTTTTGCTAGGGATTCTGGTGGGGATTTTTCTGTACGTTGATGAACTGTCATCATTCACAAGTGCTGATTTAAAACATGGCTCATGATTATGCTATGTGTTTGATTTTTGCCGTAATGCTCCGTATTAGACGGAATGCTACGCTTTGTGGGTGAATATGATGCCAATGTCATGATTATGCAAAGATACCAAACCGGGACTTGGATCCCGTTGCTGCGAAGATCTCTGGCTGATCTGTTTGAAGTAGACATCCCAGCTGGGGATGAGATCATTAGTAGGCCTGATGATATGATATCTGCTTGGGGATTCGGGCCATTGATAGACCTATCCTTTATAAATGAGAGACCCAGCTGGGGTTTGTAGAAGCTTTCTTCACTCTGTTGTGATCTTCTATGCGCTGCTCTTCTGGATAGAGGCTGGAACTCTGTGGGGAGATAGCTCTCTGACTTTTGTGCTCGGATGAGGGCGAGATGGCAACTCGGCTGGGGAGGAAGAGAGATCATTGAGAAACCTCCCTAGGGATTCTGTTGAAGAGGATCCTTGACTCAGCCGGGGATATAGGTGCCTTCTGTGATGCCTGGCGACTCTGATGGGGACAAGCAATAGGTGGCAACTCAGCTGGGGAGAGAGCACTTCGGGTGCTAAAATTGAGTGTTGATTTGCCAGCTTGCTGGGATGAAGCTTACATGCCCCGAGTTGCATTCTGGATACCTGCAATCCTGAAAACGATAGAGAAACGCACAAGGTAATCCCGAGGTATCCCTTACTGGATTCCGTCATAGGAGTTAGGATACTTCTGAGAGCAAGCATATTTCCTGCAAGCATATTTTTACTTTTGAAGATAAACAACTGTATTCATGCAATCGTTTTTCTTTAAGACATCAGACATTTTTTTGCAAATAAAAATGTACAAGACGAGACATGACTAAAAATCTGATTTTATTAATTCATATGCCCTGAATTGGCGAGATACAGTCAAAGAAATAAATCCCCTGAAATAAAGAGATTGTTATAAATTGAGAAACAAAATGCTGGCAATGTTGATGACGCTTTAGGGAGCTTCCTCTTTACTATGACTCGTATGACTTTTGACGTTTTTCTCATCTTGCTTTCTGAAGAATGTTGATTCTGATTGAAGCTTGATCCTTTCGAAGCTTACCAAGTTGTAGACGATACAGACGAATTCAGAATGCAGTTATTCGCTCATTCCCTTATTTTGCATGGATCGCCCTTTCGGGTTTTCGATCCATCGGGATACCCATTTTTGCCTGAGTTGTCCAATGCGGCTTTTCAACTCAGCGGGTGTACATTTTTGTTTATTTTCCCTTATTTTTGCCCGAGTCTTTTATTCTGTTTTTGACTCGCCGGGATGCCCTATTTTTTCCTGGACTTACATTCTGTTTTTATGTCCAGCGGGTCATTTATGCGAAGTATTTTTTAACTGCATCTGAATTCACAGGGGACGGGAAATCTTCACCATCCATGGTGCTGAGCATCAGTGCTCCACCAGAGAAAACTTTCTTTACTACAAATGGTCCTTCATAATTTGGAGTCCATTTGCCCCTGTGGTCGGTATGAGGAGGGAGGATTCTTTTCAGCACAAGATCTCCTACTTGGTACTCTCGATGCCTGACTTTCTGATCGAAGGCTCTCTTCATTCTCTTCTGATACAACTGCCCATGACAGATTGCAGCCAATCTTTTTTCTTCAATCAGACTCAGTTGTTCAAATCGGGCCCTGACCCATTCTGCTTCACTCAGTTTAACATCCATCAGTACCCGTAGGGAGGGTAATTCAACTTCAACAGGTAGGACTGCTTCCATACCATACACAAGCTGATACGGTGTTGCCCCAGTGGATGTCCTGATTGACGTGCGGTACCCATGCAAAGCAAATGGTAGCATTTCATGCCAGTCTTTGTAAGTGACTACCATCTTCTGCACAATCTTCTTGATGTTCTTATTAGCTGCCTCAACAGCGCCATTCATCTTTGGCCTGTAAGGAGAAGAATTGTGATGTTAGATCTTGAAGTCCCGGCACAGCTCTGCCATCATTTTGTTGTTTAGATTGGAACCATTATCAGTAATGATTCGCTCGGGAACTCCATATCGAAAGATGATATCTTTCTTCAGAAATCTGGCTACCACTTGTCTTGTGACGTTGGCATAGGAAGCTGCTTCGACCCACTTGGTGAAATAATCAATGGCAACCAGGATGAATCTGTGGCCATTCGAAGCAGTTGGCTCGATCTTGCCAATCATATCAATTCCCCACATGGCAAAGGGCCATGGTGAAGACATGATGTTCAGAGGATTGGGAGGCACATGCACCTTATCCGCATAAATCTGGCATTTATGGCATTTCCTGGCATAAGCACAACAGTCTGCATCCATTGTGATCCAATAATAACCTGATCTTAACAATTTCTTAGCCATGGCATGCCCTCCTGCATGGGTACCAAAGGATCCTTCGTGCACTTCATGCATCAACAAATCTGCTTCCATCTTGTCAACACATCTGAGGAGTACCATATCAAAGTTTCTCTTATACAGGGAACCATCCGTGTTCAGGAAGAAACTACCAGCAAGCCTTCTCAAAGTCTTCTTATCATTGGAAGATGCCCCAGGTGGGTATGTTTGGTCCTCCAAGAAGCACTTAATGTCATGGAACCAAGGCTTATCATCCTTGACAACATCTGCTGCGAACACATATGCTGGTCTATCAAGTCTGGACACTGAAATCTGAGGTACAAAGTTGGCAGCCTGAACTTTGATCATGGATGAAATGGTAGCAAGAGCATCTGCAAACTGATTCTCGTCCCGAGGGATATACTCAAGCTTGACTGTTGTGAAGAAAGTCAGTAACCTCCTTGTATAATCCCTGTAAGGTATTAGATGATCCTGGTGTGTATACCATTTGCCGTTGGTTTGATTGATTACCAGAGCTAAATCTCCGAATACGGTCAATGTCTTGATCCTGAGGTCAATGGCTTCCTCAAGACCCATAATACAAGCTTCGTATTCAGCTTCGTTGTTAGTGCAGTTGAAAGTGAGTTTTGCCGAGAAAGGCATGTGAACTCCTTTGGGTGTAATGAGTACTGCACCAACACCACGACCATTCATGTTAACAGCCCCATCAAACATCATAGTCCATTCTTCTTCCGGGTCAGGCCCTTCAGTGTGAACAGGCTCTTCATGATCTTTTGATTTTATGAACATGATGTCTTCATCAGGAAAGTCAAATCTCATAGGCTGGTAATCATCGATGGGTTGCTCAGCAAGATATTCAGACAATACACTGCCCTTGATGGCCTTCTGAGATGTGTATTGGATGTCATACTCTGTAAGAATCATTTGCCATCTTGCAACCCGTCCGGTAAGTGCTGGCTTCTCGAAAATGTACTTGACTGGGTCCATTTTTGATATCAACAAAGTAGTGTGGGTCAACATATACTGTCTCAGTCGGCGAGCAGCCCACGCTAAAGCACAGCAAGTTTTCTCGAGCAGTGAATAACGTTGTTCACAGTCGGTAAACTTTTTGCTTAGGTAGTATATTGCGTACTCTTTTCGACCAGACTCGTCATGCTGGCCCAACACACACCCCATCGACTCTTCTAATACTGTCAAGTACATTATCAGAGGTCTTCCTTCAACTGGAGGCATAAGGATTGGAGGTTCTTGTAAGTATTCTTTGATCTTGTCAAAAGCCCTTTGGCAGTCTTCGTTCCACCTGACCGTCTGTTCTTTTCTTAACAATTTGAACAAGGGTTCACAGGTAGCCGTAAGGTGGGATATGAACCGTGAGACGTAGTTCAATCGACCTAAGAACCCTCGAACTTCCTTTTCTGTCTTCGGTGCAGGCATCTCTTGGATGGCTTTGACTTTATCAGGGTCAACTTCAATCCCTTTCTCGCTTACGATAAATCCCAGCAACTTACCCGATCGCACCCCGAATGTGCACTTGTTGGGGTTTAACTTCAGTTGGTACTTCCTCAGACGCTTGAACAACTTCAGCAGATTCACCAGGTGATCTTCCTCTGTAAGGGACTTGGCAATCATGTCATCCACATAACACTCGATTTCCTTATGGATCATATCGTGGAATAATGTCACCATAGCCCGTTGATATGTGGCACCAGCATTCTTTAGTCCGAATGGCATTACCTTGTAGCAGAACGTGCCCCAGGGTGTGATGAATGTTGTCTTCTCCATGTCTTCAGGTGACATCTTAATCTGGTTGTATCCTGAAAATCCGTCCATGAAGGAGAATACCGAGAACTGAGCCGTATTATCCACCAATACATCAATGTGAGGTAAAGGGAAATCATCTTTCGGGCTAGCTCTATTCAGATCCCGGTAGTCGACGCACATCCTTACCTTGCCATCTTTCTTAGGCACAGGTACTATGTTAGCAACCCACGGCGGATAGCTAGTCACAGCAAGGAACCCGGCGTCCCATTGCTTTTGTACCTCCTCCTTGATTTTCATAGCCATGTCTGGGCGGGTACGGCGCAGTTTCTGCTTAACTGGAGGGCATTCTTCTCTCAAAGGCAGCTTGTGCACGACAATATCGGTATCCAACCCTGGCATATCTTGGTAAGACCAAGCAAACACGTCCACATACTCTTGAAGCAAGTCAATTAGTTGTCTCTTCACTGAGTCTTGCAGGCAGGCCCCGATTTTAACCTCTTTCACGTCTTCATCTGTACCAAGATTAATCACTTCAACCTCCTCCTGGTGAGGAGTAATAACCTTCTCCTCTTGTCTCAACAATCTGGCTAGCTCTTCAGGAAGCTCATATTCTTCTCCAACCCCTTCATCAGCTTGATTGATTGGATTGTCAAAGTCATACGAAGTCATAGCCGTGCTGTTGTCGGTGCTGTCTGGAAGGCACTCTCTGCAAAGGTTCAGTTTGTTCATTTTAGTGATTTGATTTTAATCTTGTTTAGAAAAGTGAAATAGAGTTGTCATTTTGAAAACACTGCCATTTATTTTTTTGTACAAAAAGAAAAATGGAAAAACAGTGAGCGGAAAAGAAAAAAGACTTGTTTGCAAAAAGATGTCTGATATTTCATTGATTAATCTTGTTTGCACAAAAAGTACAGATGGCCCGATTGCAAAATGAATCTTGTCATCTTGGGCAAGATGCAAGATTTTGATGCATGCTATAAAAAAATACAGGAAATAATAATTACTCTGCACGAGTAACTCTTATAATTTCCTGGGAAGACCAGTTTGAGATACTGCTCCCCGGGATCTTCGGACGAATCCAGCTTTCCAGGTTGCGTTCTTCTTCCAGCTCGTCTTCCAAACAGTTGATAGCATCAGGGGTAAGCATCCCCCCACTCACAAAATTGGGCTCTTTCGCAGCCGCTGCTTGATCTTGTTGAGTTGGTTTGTAACCCAACCCAAATCTGTCTTCTTTCTTCTCCACCGATAGCAGTTTGCCCCAGCCTTGGGTGTTTCCTCCCTCAACAACCTTCCGGGCTTGTTGGTATGATGATATTGAAGTACCAGGCACAGCAGATGTTTCATTGACATTCAAAGCTTCGAACCCCTGGCTCATTGTTTCGTGGATCTCCCCATCCATCTCAATGTACTTATAGGTAGCCAGGTGGCTGACAAAAATATCCTCTTCTCCACAGATTGTAACGATTTGACCCTCCCACTCGTATTTTAACTTCTGGTGAAGGGTAGAGGTCACGGCGCCAGCGGCGTGAATCCATGGCCTACCCAATAAACAGCTGTAGGCAGGCTGTATATCCATCACGTAGAAGGTAGTTTTGAAGGTCTGCGGGCCAATCGTTACGGGCAATTCAATCTCTCCCAGAACCGATCTCTTTGAACCATCAAAGGCTCTTACCACCAGGTTGCTGGGTCTCAATGCCAATCCATCGTATTCTAGCTTCACCAGGGCCTTCTTAGGTAAGACATTGAGGGATGACCCCGTGTCCACCAGCACATGGGAAAGGACAGCACCTTTACATTCCATGGTTATGTGCAAGGCTTTGTTATGGTTGCGGCCTTCCGTTGTCAAATCAGTATTGGTGAACCCTAGTCCGTGACTAGCATTAACATTTCCAACTACAGCTTCTAGCTGATTGACAGTGATCTCTTCAGGCACGTAAGCTGCGTGCAAGACTTTGAGTAGTGCATTCCGATGGGCCTCGGAGCACATAAGCAATGATAGGATTGAGATCTTGGAAGGCGTCTGATGAAGCTGATCCACTACCTTATAATCACTCTTTTTGATGATTCGCATGAACTCATCAACCTCTTGGTCAAAGGGTGTCTTCAAGGCTTCTTTAACAGTCTGCTCTTCCTGCACCAAGCTTTTTCCTTTAGCCTTAGCAGCAGCTTCTGCTTCGGCAGTGGGTCTCTGAATTTGTGGAGCGAAAAGACGTCCGCTTCGAGTGAAGCCTCCGCCTCCTCCCACATTGTCAATTTGTGGTGCAGGGGTTGATGATTCAAAAGTGATTCTTTGTCCTTCGCAGTACAGGTCAGAGCCGTAATGCCAGGGGATGGCATTACTACTTTCATAAGGTACTGGTCCAGGCACCGTGATAGTGACTGGACTGGTTGCAGCTGCGGAAGGGATTGTGATAGTCTGTGGATCGTAATAAATTGTGACCGGTGCTCTTATGGGAGCAGCACTTTCTGAGTTATAGGCAGAGTTGTTTTCAGGATCATAAAATATTGTGACAGTTGAGACATCTTCATGATTTGTTGCTGGTGTTGTAGGAGCCATTGGTGGAAGGATGGATGTTGTTGTTGTAGGAGCCATTGGTGGAAGGATGGATGTTGTTGTTGTAGGAGTTTCAAAATGGAGTGGTGCTGGAGTTGTAGAAGAAAAATTTGTTGATAACTGATCAGTTGAGATAATAGATGAAGTACTTGTTGATGAAGCCGAAGAATTGTCAGGAACAATGGTTGTTGCAGTTGTAGGAGGTTCTGGAGTTGTTGCTGATGAGGTTGCTGGATTTGTAGGAAATGATGTGGTGATCTGAAGTTGGCCACTCTGAATAAGACCATCTATGCCATTCCTCAGGTTATCGCACCCATTGACCGAAATATTGCAGTAAGCACAACCCAACTCACACCCTGGGAACATTTGACATTCGAGGAGCTGAGCCTTAATTTCCACCAACGGTGTCCGGATCTGACCCATACTGGTTATTAAATAAGACGGCTTGTCTTCTTCAATAGCGTTAATTCTAGGACCGCCGTGATTTGGCATGGGGTTCTTATTGACATTGGGTGGTGGTGCGAAATTCAGAGCTTTCGAGTCTACCAGGTCTTGTACCTTCATGTGCAGAGCTCTGCACTTTTCTGTACTGTGGCCAGGTGCATTTGAATGGAAGGCACATCTGGCGTTGGAATCATAATTCCTGGGTAGACTGTTGGGATCTGGAGGTGCCAACGTCCTTAGCTCAACCAGGTTGAGTTTCAGGAGTTGTGGCAGCAATGTAGCATATGGCATAGGGATCGGATCGATTACCCTGTTAGTTTGAGAAGGCCTTTGTTGGAATGGCCTTTGCTGGTTATTGTTGTTGGTGTTGATGTTGTTGTAATTTCTCGGAGGATACTGATTCTGTTGATGGTACTGAGGTTGTGGCTGATAGTTTTGTTGCGGAGGTTGATAAACTGGCTGAGGATGAGCTGGAGCAGGAATGGTGACTGCTGCCACTGATCTGTGAACATATTGGGGCCTGCCCCTGTTGGTGTGGATGGCATTGGTCTCGCCAGTTCTTCTTGGGCCCGCAAAAGGCTTTCTTGTACTACTGGACGAGCTGGCACCATTGTCAGAAATCTTACCCATTTTTAACAGGCTCTCAATTCTCTCCCCAGCTATGACAACATCTGCAAAGCTAGTGGAAGAGAAAGCAGCCAGCCTGTCAATATATGTTCCCTTAAGGGTGTTCATAAACATATCTGCCATTTCCCTTTCAGACATAGGCGGTTGAACAGCAGCAGCCAGTTGCCTCCATCTCTGGGCATATTCTCGGAAACTCTCCCTTTACGACTGTGACATTCCCATTAGGAGGGTCCTGTTGGGTGCCATGTCTAAATTGTACTGATACTGTCTGATAAAGGCCTCTGCCAGGTCCTTCCAACACCTGATAGTTGCTCTCGTCAGATGAGAGTACCATTCTCTTGAAGCTCCTGTCAAGCTGTCTTCGAAATAGAACATCCAGAGCTTCTCATCCATAGTATAGGCCTTCAGCCTTCCCATAAATGATTGTAAATGAGTCCGGGGGCATGAAGTCCCGTTGTATTTTTAAAAGCAAGGAGGCTTAAACTTATGGGGAATCCTGACCCCGTCTACCAAGCCCATGTCCATGACGTCGAAACCCAGAGAGTTTTGAGACTCTAAGGACCTCAATTTCTCAGCTATCTCATCCAACCTTCTATCATAAGCTTCTTCCCCAGCACCCATTACTGTAAACTGATCCTCTTGGGGGTCTTCTTGAAGTACCCTGGCTGCAGTGGCGGTCCCTTGAACATTTGCAGGGATGTTGACCTCAGGATGGAGGTGTGGTCCAAATACAGGGGGGTTAACATGAGGTTGGACCCTTTCATTGTTGCTAGTGCCGGCAGTTCCTATATGTGGATCTTCTTGATTCTGCCTTTCCACCATGGCCCTCAATCTTTCCTGGCTCTGAGCCATGCTGTTCATCACTTCCATAAATTGAGTCATTTGATTCCTCATCTCTAGCCTTTCATTTGCCATTTGATTTCTGACCTCAGTAAGGTCCTGCTGCATCTGATCCATTTGAATGCCCGGAAGGTTGCTACGGGTCGGATAACGGTGCGGACGGTTGAGGGGAAATACTCGGCGCCGAGCAATAGTTCCTGAACATTACAACAGAGTCAGTGGCAATAAAACAAAAACCTACAAAACAAACAAAAGTGTTAGCATGCAATGCAGTATGCTTATTTGTTTTCTAGGTATCCGGTTTGGCATTCAGTTTTGACCCTTCCAGACCCTTGAAGATGCGGTTGATGCTGCTTTTGAAGTGAAAACCCGGATGGAACAAACCAATACATATATTACAAAAATCAAAAGGTACATAGTTCGTTCACAAATACAAGCCCCCTGAGGGGTCAAAATACATTACAGGAAAATAAAAGTACATAGAATGAAAGCAACAACAAACAAATGGTCAAACACCAAGACCAAACTCATCCTCACGAACTTCCTTGAGAAGCGCTTCGGTCACAGGATCAGCCGGACGCTCCGTGAGATTCCTGATGAGGAGATTCCGGGTGGTAACAGCTGCTGTTAGCTTCTTGTGCTGACTTTGGTCTTTTGACCTCTTTACCCCAGCCTTGATCTTCAGCTCTGATATCTCCCTCTGGGCTGCTGCCAGGGCTCCTTGCTGCTCTTTTGCACTAGCTTCCAGTTGCTCCATCTTGTCTTGAACTCTCTTGTCCTCCAGGGTACGAGCCTCGGTGATCCTGACCCACCGGGCCTGACTCTCCTTCAGATACAAGTCTGTCCTTGCTCTCTGGAACTGGGCTTCTTTGCAAGCATTCTTCAGAATTTGTTCTCCAGCCTTAGACTTTTTGATATAATCCCCAGACTTCTCAATCTTAACCAGATGCTCCACTCTCAACTTCTCCAATCTCTCAACCTCCCTCATACCATCACTCCTTTCCCGGAGGGTCTTCTGCAAAGCTTGAGTTAACTTCTCATTTCTTTCTTTCAAACTCTCAAACTCCTCCAAACTGACAGTGGCAGGTGGTGCTGAAGATGATTCAGGCATGTCTTCTATAGTAAAGGGCATCCCAGAGAATTGGGCCCTGGCACGGGACCATTCGTAATATTGTGCTGATGCCACATTGTTGCACTTCCCCAAAATGGTTATTCCCTTGGTTTGAACATTATCCCAGGCCCAGGCTGCCTGCCTAACAATAGCGAGATTAATCTTGTTCTCACAATAAAGAGTTTCAACCAAGTCCTGTGCCTTAGGAGTGTGGACCAGTGCATAGCCCAGTTGCCTCTTGAACAGCAGAGGGTTGTAATTAATATTGCCCTTAACTCCTATTAGGGGCACATTGGGAAAGTGCCCACAGCTGGTGATGATATCCCTACCTTTGGTGCTTTGAGTGCACCATCTGATATCTGCTGAAGTTAGAGCAGTGAGTCTCTTAGCCCAGTTGCTCTGCTGATGAGGATTCAAAAATGCATCTGTCCTGGGCAGATGCCTGAGAAGCCAAGTATGGAATAATGGAGCACAACACCTCACTAATCTCCCCCTCTGCTTTTCATTCCTCTGATGCACTGAATAGTAGAGATCCCCCAATAAAGTGGGCACTGGGTTCTTCAAGATGAACAGATGGATTACATTCTTGCTAATGAATCGGGGCTCATCTGCAAACAACACAATTCCATATATGCTCAAAGCCAACAAGGCACAAACAGCTTTCCACTCTCCTAAAGAAGCTTTCAGGGTAGCTTGAGAGATCAGGAAATCCAGATGGAAGCCAGGGATTCCAGCTTTAGAAGTCATATGCTGCTCAACCAGAACAGGTTCCAAATGCAGAGCCTTTGCTACTTCTCCATTACCAGGAAAGACCATCTCAAGGTTGAAAGGGATTCCAACCCTGATAGGCATACCAACCAATGATGAGTATTCTTCTAATAGAGGGCCTAGCTGAAAGTCCTGAAAAGTGAAGCATCTCAGTGGGGGATGCAAGTGTGGATCAGGCTTCTCTGTGAAGGGTCCAGATCCATAACCATATCAAGTATATCCCCATAGTGTTCCCTAAACAATGGTATGTGATCCGGAGTGATCAGGGTCTGAATCCTCCTGATGTCAGATAGCTCTGGCTGGAAAAAGTGATAGGTGATGTTGCTCTTTTTAGGAGCCATGATGCTGAGACTGAGTAGAGACAGGTGCTGATGATAACACTGGAGAATGAGCCACTAGTTGGCTGGTGCAGATAACTGAAGTAGATAGCTGAAGCAAATGCTGATGAAGATAGGTCAGTGCTGAAGATGGGGTCAAAACCAAAACCAAATGAAGATGGATACCCTGAAACATAAATAAGCAAATGTCAATATGATGCAATGTTTATGTATGCAAATGATATGCAAGGGTTTGTGACTGAGCTGGATCCGATCAAGAGCTCTGATATAAGTCCATGACATATTCAAGAATACCAGATGGAGGTCTATAAATCCAGTAACCAAGGTGGGGGACTCAAATAAAGAGCCACATGTCCAGGGTTTTAGAATCACAAGAACTGTCCCAAAATGAAGTACTCTTAAACAAACAAAGTAACAGGGTATTCTGAGGTCAAGGTACCTGCAAGCCTGTAAACAGCCCAACCCCCTCACAGGTGGTGTTCTAAAACAAGGATCCTCAGACTTGGATCAGTTATGAGAAGTGTAAACACTTCTAACCCGGAGGTACAGTGTTTACAATAACCATAAAAGTTCCTCCTCTAATTCACCTCAGTTTCTGAAGGTCAATACTAAAAGGTTATCCAGACTTAGCAGGCTTCCCAGATAGCTCTAGCATTGCAGGAAATCTGCAACACAGAGTTCTCAAGAAGAAACCCATATCTGAACCGTGTTTCATATCCCCGCACCAGACCGAGATGGAATGGGAAAGAATATGATTCACTCTAGCCTAGTTGTCACTCAGGTCCCAGGTATAGGACCTTAACTCTCAATGGAACACCCACCCACCAAAGCAAAACCAGATCCGGCCAGACAGCATGACAGTATGATATATGAAAAACTGTAAAGAAGCAATAAATAAAGCTGTACGGAAAGCAGTAAATAAAGCAAACATACAAACACCAATGAGCACATAACACCCCAGTAAACACAAATCAATCAAGCGCTAGGAGGAACCCACAAAAAGAACCAGAAGCCCTGGTTACAGTATAAGGGTCCCCAGCAGAGTCGCCAAGCTGTCGCTCCCACCAAATGAGGCTAAGTCAAATGGGGTACAGACGCGAACGGTCGGCGAGAGGGACAATGAGAACACACATCCGTGAACTCACTGGAGATGAATAGAGTCGCCAGCTAGGCATTTTTATCCCGGGGGAAAGGTAATGCTGCATAAACCTAGAAAAAGATGGATAAGACGGTTTGCGAACCAGAGAGACTGAGAAAGGGGGTTGGTTACAACCTGGGAAGGTATTAGCACCCAGATTGTCCGCCGTACTCGACGGGATCCACGCTTAAAAGATTTGTGTTTTAAAGGGGTAGTGTCAGTGCAATCTGTGTATAAATGAGCTGGAAAAGGATGTACAGGTGTCAGTGTAAAAGAAATGTGAAGTGTATATATGTATGGTGTCAGTGTAAGGAAAGAGTATGCTCATGATCATGAGGCTAAAAGAATGAAGTTAGGAGGAGGGGAATATACAGAGACTTTTGTTCGATAACTGTTAAATTATGCCTACGTATCCTCTCGTGCAATGAGGAAGTCAGAACACCGTAGTTCGACCCAAAGAGACTGAAAGATGAATTGACTTGTGAACTGCTTACTTGCCTATGCTCAAGTGTATGATCTGTCTGGCATAGATGCAAACTGTCTTGCATTAGACGGAAGAAGCAAGTTCTCGTTTGTGAGTGAATGAGATGATAAAAGAATCCCGAAGGAGACGATTATTGTTTGTTTTTGAGTTTTCAGTCTTTTATTGCTTTTGAAAGTTTGTCATAAGATAATGAGCTTAAGCCTAAACCAATGGATTTGGTAAACTCATCACATCTTCCCTCTGATTAGGGGTAATGAGAATGCCTTAAGTGTGAAGTCAGATTCTCACACTTAATCACCTTTGATGTAGGGTTAAGATCATTAACCTACTTGTGATTATTTAGATGTTTTTGGTGTTTTTGTTTAGTGTTGAGTAATGAGGTTAAGGCATAATCAAGGATTAAACAGACTCATTACACCATCCTAATAGAAGGATAATAGATGAGAATGTTTGAGCTGAGGAAAGCTCCCCAACTTAATCCATGATTAGGGATTAAACTCATGACAAAACAAGCCTTTGATTAAGTGGATTTTAATTAATGATATGATGAAGAAGTGATTTTTAAGGGTTTGTAAGACAACTTGAGGGGGACTTGTCCATTAACACTAGGGTTAGTCCTTCTTAACCACTTAAGGAAGAATTAGAACCCTAATGCAAGGCCCAAGTTACAAGTGTAATGTCTTGATGATTATTAGGTGAATTGATTAGAGGATTTAAACACATTAAGGGTTTAACACTTAGGATTAAAGTTATACACTCCATCCTAAGAGAAGGATGCAGGCATAAGCTTAATCACAAAGCCTTAAAGCCTTTAGGGTTTAGTCCCTGATTATGAGGTGAGGAGAGAAGACTCAAGAGAGACACAAAGGTAAAACTAAGAGGGGAGACTAATCAAAACCCTAATCATTTTCATGCTTGGTTGTTCCTAAGGTTTGTGAGGTTTTCAAGAGAAATCTTCAATGGAACCACCAGGAAGCAGATGAAAGGATCAAGAGAAGCAAAGCAACTTGCTTCACTCAAGAAGTCAAGTCACTTGAAGAAAGAAAGTGGGAAGAGAAAGAATGAGCAAGCTCAAACTCAAACACATATAGAAAATGCAGCAATGGATGCAAGAGAGATGAAAAGAAAAGTTATGAGAAGTGAAGGCAAATCAACTTCTCAAGGTCACTTACCACCTGAAAAGTTAGAAAAGAAAGTGCAATGCAATGCAAAGTGAGATGAAATGGTGTGATGCGAAACAAAACCAGAAGCACATACATGATGTTAATGATGCTATGAGATGCTACAAACATGAAACAACACATGGGGATGATCACACAAGCTTATGGATGCCAATGGAACAAGTTAAGAACCATGAACATACATGAAAAGTTATGAAATGCAAATGGCATACAACATGGCAAATGCAAGATGCAATGATCAAACATGCTTCTAACATGTCTTAAGATGTCACATGAATCAAATGGATGCACAAAATGCTATGGCAAGTCAAGGTATGAATGCAAATGCAAGATGGATGCATATGGAAGCCCAAATTAGGGTTTATGAACAATACATCAAACAAAAATCAAAATCAGAAGCAAACCCTAAGATAAAAAATGGAAAATGCCACACAAAGGACCCCTAATCCCATACTAAACCAATGCCCAAAGGAGAGGTCTCAACTCCTAACCAAGTTCAAGTTATGGTTTTTCTTAAGATTTCTAGGGTTTTAGGGTTTCCAAACAAAAGAAATGTCAAACAAATTGAAAATGAAAGATCAAATCATGGCCATTTAATCTCACAAACTACATGCTAAACACAATGCAATGCAAAAAGAATCAATGTCCAACTCTTCATGGATAGGCAGAAATGATTTTTGGAACTTTGGATCAAATTGATGCATAAAAATGATTTTAATTCAATGAAAAAATTCTCAAAATGCATCAAGATCAAAAAAGAAATTTGGTTTGAAGGTTGGACAATGTTTCTAAATGTCTTAGAACATTTCATGAATTTTTTGGTGATTTTTAGATACTTAAAAGTATTTTTAATAAATTAATTTCCATTAATCAATTAAAAATAATCCTTTAAATATTTAAAAATACTTTTTTAATGCTAAAAATAAAAACAAAAATATTTTTGTGTCTTAAAAATTAATAAAACTTTTGAGAAAAAGTTTCATAATTTTTAAGACATTTTTGCTATTTTAAATTAATTATGCAAATAAAATGAAAAGAAATGAATTAAAAATGAATTTAAACTGAATTAAATAAAAGTCAACACATCCTAGGGCCTGGATTCAAAGTTACACGCGCGGGAAGAGACCTGGCGCCACATCCTACGGTTCAAATTCAAAATCAGCTAATTAAATTCTTATGCCCTAATTACGCTGTTAAACACTCTCAGATGACCGGAACAGTGTTCCGGTCATCTTCTCCGTTCACTCAAAACCTCAAACTCACTCTACACGTTACGAAAATGAAATCTAAATGAACAGAAATGCTTCCCACTCACTCACGAATCATAACCCTCAAACAAAACAAATTTATTTTTCCATGAAAGGCTGAATCAAAGCAAACAAGAACTAGGGCAAAAAAGTTTCAGGAAGCAATTACATTCTCATTTCATCACCATTTTCAAAACTAAAAGCATCAGAACAATCAATGAAGCATGGAGAACAAGTTTAGAACTTAAAAAATGATTTCTGGAAAAATATTTCTTGAGCTACCTGAGATTCGAAGCTTTCACTCCAGCAACTTTCTGACCCTCCCTCTTGGTGTAATCCACTCCACTTGAACCTCTAGTGATGCTTGAATACTTAGAAAGGGTTTAAGCTGGCTGGTTGAGGAGTTTGAGCAGCTTCTGCTCAAGCTCAGTTGAAAATGGTGATGGTGGTTCAGGATGTTTCTGGCACTGGTGAAGGGTTGTTTGTGGTCCAGATGATGAGTAGAGAAGGTTAGTGGAGTTTATTTGGATGTTGGTGAGCTGTGGAGTGAGTTTCGAAAGAAACTGCAAGTTGGAGTGAAAATGGAGAAGTGGTGTTCTTGCTTGATTCAGGCTTGGTTCTTTGTTGGTTTTTGCTCTATGAAGCAATGTGAGTTGATGTGTGGAAATGGTTTGGATGTTTGTGAGCTGGGCAGAGAGATTCGAAGAGAAATGCAAATGGGGTGAGTTTTTTGTTTGTGATGCTATGGCCTGTTTCAGCTTGGCTTCGTGTTATGTTTGGCTAGCAAATGGAAACTATAAACAATCCCAATTGGCCAGAGGATGTGACATGGCCTGCTGTGATTGGGATGTTTGCTTTTGCCAAAAGTCAACTTTATTGTAAGAGAAGTATGGCTTGGTTCTAGGCTTGGTACAAGGGCTAGGGCTGGCGCAGCATGGTGAGGTGAGATGCTATGGCTGGTTCAGCATCCAAGAAATCAAGTGGGTGAGATGTGATGATAGTTTTTGCAAGTTGCTTACTTTTGAAACTTCATGAAAATGCCTTGTTATACAAACCATGGACATGTGATCTTTGGTCCAATTCTGATTTTTAGAACTCATGTGATGTTTGTACATTGGTTTGAAGTGAACTAGAAGTTACAAATGGCCTTGGTTCATGATTTTGCAAATTTCTCATTTGGTGCACATCTTGAAAATCAATGATTTTTGCCAACTTTGTCACACCATAACTTTTGATCCAAAATGAATTAGGTCATGTTCTTGTACTTTTGGAAAAGGGAAAAATGTATTCCACAACTTTCATGACCAAAGTTTTCTCATTTGAAGCATTTTTGGATCAAAAAGCAAGGCTTGAAAAATGACCTAAAATGACATATTCTTGAAAAGTCAAACATGCCCTAAAAAGTCAACTTTGCAAAAACTTCCAATTCTTGATTTTTGTGAACTTCAAACTTCTTCCATAATCAAATAAAGATCATATACACTCAAATTTATGAAGAATGCCCATTGGTTGGGTCATTGGGGGCCTCAGATGCCCTGATTTTGCACTGACTTGCCCAGAAAGTCAACCCTTGATCAGATGACTTCCCCATGGAATTTCTTCATGAAAATTGATATGCATACTCCCTATACCATATAGAGACCAATGGAAACAAGAATGACCAAAAAATTTGGAGTTATGGCCTCTGAAACCAAAACCCTAATTTTAGGTCAACTGTGCAGTCAAACTTGGCTCTGCATCCACACCAATCCCAGTTCTTGTGATTCTTTTGCATTTTTGACTTTGAGTGGATGTAATATGATATAAGAACACACATGGACCCATTTGAAGTGATTGTGGACCTTTGGAGTGGCTCAAGAAGCTCTTGGATTGCTCATATCACAAACCCTAGGTGCAGATGACTTTGAATCTATGCAGTGAATCAAAAATGAGATATGAGATGATATGATTGTGTTTATGCATATGAAATGATCACAAGCCATGGTGTGAATAGGTGAGGGCAAATTTGGGGTGTTTACAAGTTCCAATGGCTTCTTCTAGTTTCAAATACGAGAATCATGATAAATTGTTGATGATTAGAGCTCTTTCTCCGTATACAGTCACCAATTTGTTTTTCTTCACAAATCTCAATTTAGGATGACTTAGAAGCCAAGGTCGACCAAACAAACAACTGTAAGTCGTGCGCATATCTATGACTTGGAAGGTGATTTGAAATGTATGTGGTCCAATAGTTATGGGAAGATCCACTTTGCTAATAAATGCTTTTCTAAATCCGTCAAAAGTTTTGACTATGATCTCACTGTTCCTCATGGGAGGACCTTGAAAAGTCAATCTTGTGAGAGTTGACTTTGGAAGTACGTTCAATGATGAACCAGTATCTACGAGTATGCTATCTAAAGCATCGTCACCGTAGTTGATTATAATGTTTAATGTCATGTTATGATTCCTGCCTTCTTCGGGAAGATCTTCATCGTTGAATCCCAAATTGTTGAAATTCATGATGCTGGAGACAATACCGTCAAACTGATTTACGGTTACGTCTGGTTCTACGAAATCTTGTTCCAAAACTTTCTACAATGCTTCTCGGTGAGCTTCTGAACTAAGCAGGAGAGATAATATCGAGATTCTAGAAGGATTTTGTGGTAATTGATCTACGATGTTGTACTCACTTCTTTGGATGAGCCTAAGGATTTCATCATTATCCTATGTTGCAGGCTCTGGATTACTTGATTGACCAATTGGCGAGTCAATAACTTCAGCTCGAGGTTCCCTTTCTCGTATTGGTTCTCCAACTCCTCAGTCGAAGATTCGTCCACTTCTAGTGACTCGACTGATATCAGTGAAACTGATGATAGATGGTAATGGAACTTCCTTCCCATCTTCTATGATTGTTGATCCTTATTTCTACAAAATTTCTTTCTCTGAAGTGTAAATCACTGAGCTTGGAAAGTAGATGACCAAAGGAGTTAGACGAGCCTTTTAGCTGTCGAAAGTAACCTTTATCGTTGTTGGCTTGGGGATTTTTCCGCTGTCAAAGGGAACTTCCCAGCATTTATTTTCATTGATCAAAGGGATTATATTGAAGATCTTTTTGTCGGTTCCATAGTCCATAGGTTCGACTGTTGAAACTTCATGTATCATGTTGATTTGAGGATCATTCATCTATTGGTAATCTTGCATCCATCCTAAATCCATTTTTCGTTGAAGGGCTTCCTGTACAAAGGAGCACCCTTGATTATTTGTTGAACAGACGGAGAAACCTTAGTAGTCGTGTTGTGGTAAGTCCTGATGTAGACTTTGTCTAGAATGCAGTGCAACTAGATTGACATGCATTTCTCGGGTGTCGAAATTTTGAACATTTCCCGAAGGATTAGAAACCAAATTAATTCCTCGGGTTTTCTAATCTTGGATCCAATTGACTGACGCTTTCTCATGTTGTGGTAATGGATTCGTTTGAACATTTAGGTTAGTATCTTTGAAAGATAAAACTCCATTCCTGACGAGTCTTTGGACATCGTACTTGAAAGCTAAACAATTTTTAATGTTATTCCCCTTCCCTCCTTGATGATAAGGATAAGACTGATCAGCTTTGTGCCAAGGAGGATGATCAGTAGGAATCGTGACAGGAGTCCTAGTCTAAATGATCCCATCTTTCAACCTTTCTTCTTCCAAGTTTTCCAATTCCATCTTCAATACTTCACTAGGTTTTAGGAGGTTTTTTGAATTAAACCCTCCTAACAAGATATCATGGAAAAGTCAGCTACTTCCTCTTCTGGGTGTTGCAAGGCATTGAGTATGTTGAACACTACTTGTTGGTAGTTCACTCTTATAGTGAGTTATCTTGTTTCTAGATCAATTAAAGTTCTACTCGTTGCTAGGAATGGTCTCCCCAATAATATAGGTGTCTCCTCGTCAGGTTCGAAGTCCATAATAATGAAATCAGCAAGGAAGACAAATTTGTCAACCCTAACCAATACATCTTCTATCTTCCCTTGGCGGTAGCAAATACTTCTATCTTCCAGCGGCAAGGTGATAGTTGTAGGCCTGGAAACACCTATCCCCAGATTCTTGAAAATGGATAGGGGCATGAGATTAATACTATCCCCTAAATCACATAGTTCCTTTCCACAAAAGGTGTCTCCAATGGTGCATGGAATAGTGAAACTTCCAGGATCCTTCAATTTTGGAGGGAGTTTTCCTTGAACCAATTGACTACACTCTTGCGTGAGTGCAACTGTGGAAAATTCTCCTACCCTTTTTCTCTTAGTGAGCACATTCTTCATGAACTTTTAGTAGTTTGGAATTTGTTGAATAGCTTCAATCAATGGTAGGTTGATGTGAATTTGTTTTAAAATCTCCATGAACTTTTCAAATTATTGCTCTTCCTTGGCCTTTTTTATCCTTTGTGGGAAAGGAGGTGGTGCCTTTTCTTGAATAAACTTATGCTTCCTATTGGATTCATCAATGACTTTTTGATTCTCTTAAGGAGTGTGGTCTTCAGTAGGTACATTATCTTTATCCTTTTGATGCCCAAATGAAGAAGGTTCTTCATCAACTTGGGTTCTTGCTTGATAACGAGAAATCGCATCGTATTATTACTATGTTTTTAGTCCGTTTTCATAATACATTAGTCCTTTTAACTCCCGATTATTTTGAGTTTATATGCCACATTGCAAGGACAATATGTCTAGAGCCAAAATTTTGGAAAAAGATCAAAGGAACAAAATTTAGCATGAAAAGAAAAGAGAAGAACTCAATTCTGCTAAAACTGCAGAATTTGTTGTTATCACGGTCGTCATAAGGGTCTTACGACCGTGACGCGCCTTTTTAAGGTCTTACAACCATCACACTACGTTATGACCGTAACGCGCTAAACATTAGAATTCTGCCCGTTACACACATGTCACGATCGTTACAAGGCTTATTTAATTAATTTGAGATATAATTGAAGACGTGCAACTAATGGAATTGAAGGAAGTCTTTATTGACTCCGTATTTATCTCCTCCAACTGAACCAAGTAAAGCATGTTTCCCTGATTCTTCTCAACGAACGCACACGAAGTCCACTTTCTCTTTTTCAACTGAAATCCCAGTAATACTTATAAATAGAAGAAGCTGAGACGAGAACCGGGGGGAGTTTTTTTATCGTCAAATTTGTGCGAAAGCTCTGCCAATTTCTACACCCATTTTTGCAGTATTTATTTTTTCTCTACTTTAGTTTATTTTCCCTTACCTTAATAACAATTTCCAACATCAGGAAATTGTTATCGCATTTATTTTCTTTTAGCCTCAGAATTTAGTTACTCTATTTAATTTGGACGCTCCAAGCTTGCCAGATTGTGGAAGAGGGAGCCGAAGAGTTTATTTGTTCAGGTTTTAATTTGTAATTAATATTAAGTTTCATTTATTTATGTTAAGTTCTCGTCGTCATTATATAATGCATGTTTTAATGTCTATTAATTACATTATGTGTTTGTCTGTTGTTTTAATTAATATGAGTAGCTAAATTAACTGAGTCGGTATGGAATAAAGCAACCAAACGGATGAATCGAATCTAAGCTAAAAACTTTTACGAACTTATATTCTGGTTGTGACTTTTTATAATTAAAATCAAGCTTTTTGTTACGAGAGTAAGAGAAGTAAAATAGGCTAGGTCGAGACCACGAGAGTGTTAGATTTTAACCGGATAGCTAAAGTTAGGCATTCGATTTAAATACAGCGAGAGCGCTTTAAAACGAGTTAGACTTATTAAGTTTTCAAAAATTATTTTCTAAACACTTATGGGCTAGCGAGAGTAGACATATGGCTTTAGGAGTATGATCTGAGATAAGACCACGAGAGTGTGAGTCGAGGATTTTTAAACTGGTAATCTCTACATAATTATTTAAGTGAAACATCTTTATAAGCTCAGACTAGATTGATCCGCATAGGTTAATATTATTACATACCGACCGCCTTATCATTATTTCTTTAATTAAGTTTAGTTTCCGGTTTTTTATCCCTAAAACCATAACCGTGACAAATTTCCGCCTTAGCTAAACTAGCAAATCTTCTAGCACTAGAGTGATTACAAAGTCCCTGTGGGTTCGACATCTTTTTATTACTATTGCGATAGGCTGTGCACCTGCAGTTTAGATACCGTTAGACACATTAGGTCTTCGTACATCAAGTTTTTGGCGCCGTTGCTGGGGATTTTGATTTAGTCACTAGTGCACTATTAGAGTAGCACTGTCTAGACTAAGGCAACAATTTATTTTCCCTAATCTAATTTACCGATTGTATGCCAAGTACTCGCTCTCAAGGCGAAGACTTGCAGCCTCCAGTCCTTGAATTAGAACGCTTCTTACATTTAAGAAGACGAATATTAGAATACCAACTAAAATACAACATTCCAAATCGTCAAGTTGATCCACCTGAACCAGTTGGAACATCGAAAGACGCAGAAATGGCTGAAGAACAAAATCATCCGCTCAAGTATTACGCTAGTCCTTCACAAGTTGAACTGCATTCCAGCATTGCCGCGCCAGCTATCAACCGAAACAATTTCGAGTTGAAACCTTCGCTGATATCAGCCGTGCAACAAAACCAATTCGCTGGAAATCCTATCGAGGATCCGAACCTTCATCTTTCGATATTTGTGCAGTACGCAGATACAGTGAAAGCTAATGGAGTTACCCAAGAAGCAATCAGATTACGCCTTTTTCCTTTCTCGCTACGAGACAGAGCAAGAGACTGGCTTCAATATCTACCCTCGAATTCAGTAACTACATGGGAGGAACTGAAGAAATTTTTCTTAGCAATATATTTCCCACCTAGCAAGACGGCTATGCTAAGAGCTCAAATCAACTGATTTAAGCAAAAGGAAAACGAGTCACTTTTCGAAGCTTGGGAACGATACAAAGATATGTTGAGACTTTGTCCACATCATGGTTTAGTTAATTGGATGGTGATCCATACCTTTTACAATGGTATCTTGTATAACACAAGAATGACAATAGACGCTTCCGCGGGCGGCACATTGATGAACAAAGAATATAACGAAGCTTATACACTTATCGAGAGTATGGCTCAGAATCATTACCAATGGGGAATCGAGAGAGTCGCAACTGATAAACCAACGAAAGGAGGTATGTAAGAAGTGAGTAGTATGGACCAAGTTAATGCAAAGTTTGATGCACTTAATCAAAAGATCGACAACTTGGCCATAACACCAACAGCCACCGTGGCTGCTGTAACACCTAACTGTGAGTTATGTGGAGTTCCAGGACATGCTGTCCCTGATTGTCAACTATTAGCAGAAATTCTCACAGATCAAGTGAATTATGCTCAAGGAAACCCGTACTCGAACACATACAATCCAGGTTGGAAGAATCATCTGAACTTCTCTTATAAGAACAACAATGCTTTATACGCACCAGGACAAGCGCCAGCTACACCACCAGGATATCAAAAGACTGCTCCTAATGTTCCTAGAAAATCAAACCTTGAATTAATGATGGAGAGCTTCATAGCTACCCAATCTCAAACAAATAAGGAATTCTTGAACCAAAACATACACACTAGCGAGCAGATTAAGAAATTGGTGAGCAAGGTAGATGCGTTAGCTACACATAACAAAATGCTTGAAACTCAGATTTCACAAGTAGCTCAACAACAAGCACCTACCGCTGCCCCAGCTGGAGTATTTCCTGGACAACCCCAACCTAACCCAAAAGGACAGGCCAATGATGTGATACTAAGAAGTGGCAAAGAACTTGACGGACCTGCTGATCCAAGACTTGACAATCCAGCCATGTGCCAAAAGCAGGATAAGCCGACTGAAAAGGAGAATGAACCAGAAGAAAAGGAAGATAATAATCAAGAGGCTGTGGAGAAAAAGAAGCCTTATGTGCCTCCACCACCTTATAAACCACCGATTCCGTACCCTCAGAGATTAACCAATTCCAAGACGATGGGCCAGTTTAAGAAATTTGTTGAACTTCTGAAATAGTTAAATATTACTATTCCGTTTACAGAAGCTATCACTCAAATGCCCTCGTATGCTAAATTTCTAAAGGAAATCTTATCCAATAAGAAGAAGATAGAGGATAACGGAACCGTTACACTTACTGCTGAGTGTAGCGCAATCATTCAGAACAATATGCCCCCTAAGTTGAAAGATCCAGGTAGTTTCTCCATACCCTGTGTAATTGGAAAATTCGTCATTGACAAAGCTCTATGCGACTTAGGAGCCAGTATCAGTGTTATGCCCTTAACAATTTGCAAAAGGCTAGATATGGGAGAGTTAAGACCTACTAAAATGTTTGTTCAATTAGCCGACCGCTCTATTAAATATCCTGTAGGCATACTAGAGAATGTCCCAGTACGGATAGGTCAATTCTACATCCCTACTGATTTTATAATCATGGGCATCACTGAAGACTCCACTACACCTATCATACTAGGAAGACCATTCTTAGCTACCGCTGGAGCTATTATAAATGTAAAGAAAGGAAAGCTAATCTTTGAAGTAGGTGAAGAGAAAGTTGAATTTATTTTAACACAATTCTTACAATCACCAGCTATATAGGACACATGCTATTTATTAGATGTCATTGACAAGTGTGTAAGAGAGATGGGAATGAAAGAAACTACTTATTCTGAAATTATGAAAATTCAAATCCCTCCGATTTTCGAAGATGACAATTGGCGTGCACCGTATCAAGATGATAGTCTAAGCGAAAGTTTAGCACTTACACCGGACCCCATGCCATGCAAGAAGAAACCTTAATTAGAGTTAAAACCTTACCCAAGAACCTAAGATACGAATTCCTAGACACTGAATGTATGCGACCAGTTATAATCAATTCCGGTATAGGAACACTCG
Source organism: Lathyrus aphaca (assembly GCA_963966055.1). Taxonomy (NCBI): domain Eukaryota; kingdom Viridiplantae; phylum Streptophyta; class Magnoliopsida; order Fabales; family Fabaceae; genus Lathyrus; species Lathyrus aphaca. The sequence continues at coordinate 415,236,520 of OZ014525.1, forward strand.
AAACGAAGAAACTTTTAGATGTCTTAAAGAAATACCCAACTGCATTAGGATATAACATATCTGATCTCAAAGGAATATGTCCTTCAATCTGTATGCATCGTATTATGCTAGAAGAAGATTGCAAAACCTCTAGAGAATCTCAAAGAAGAATTAACCCAATCCTTAGCACTGTAGTAAAAGATAAAGTTAAGAAACTACTAGACGCTGGAATAATATATCCAATCTCTGATAGTCAATGGGTTAGTCCAGTACATGTAGTACCAAAGAAAGGAGGTATCACTGTTGTGAAAAACGCTAAAGGCAAATCGATATCACAAAGAGTAGTGACCGGACATAGAGTGTGCATCGATTATCGAAAACTAAACAAAGCCACTCGAAAAGATCATTTCCCACTACCTTTTATAGATCAAATGTTAGAACGATTAGCCAAACACTCGTATTTCTGTTATCTAGATGGTTACTCAGGATTTTTCCAAATCCCTATTCACCCAGATGATCAAGAGAAGACTATATTCACATGTCCTTATGGAACATTCGCTTATAGACGAATGCCCTTTGGATTATGTAACGCTCCTGCAACCTTTTAAAGATGTATGATGTCAATCTTCGCAGATTTCATAGATAACATCATGGAAGTGTTCATGGACGACTTCTCTGTATGCGGGTAAAGTTTTGAAGGATGTCTATCAAATTTAGAAATGGTGTTAGAAAGATGTGTAAAAGTAAACCTCGTACTTAACTGGGAAAAATGCCATTTTATGGTCAGAGAAGGAATCATACTAGGACACGTTATATCTGACAAGGGAATTGAAGTTGATAAAGCTAAGATAGAAGTCATAAAAAATCTTCAACCCCCTAAGACCGTTCGAGAAATACGAAGCTTTTTAGGACACGCCGGTTTCTACCGACGATTCATCAAAGATTTCTCGAAAATCACTAAACCTCTTACCGGTTTATTAATGAAAGACGCTGAGTTCATATTCGATAAAGATTGTCTTAAAGCATTCGAAACTCTAAAAACAGCCCTCATCACCGCACCAATCATGCAACCACCTGATTGGAGATTACCTTTCGAAATCATGTGCGATGCGAGTGACTATGTTGTAGGCGCAGTTCTAGGACAAAGGAAAGACAAGAAACTTCACGCAATTTACTATGCCAGTAGAACTTTAGATTCTTCTCAATTGAACTATGCCACTACTGAAAAAGAGTTGTTAGCAGTTGTCTTCGCGCTTGATAAATTTCGTTCCTACCTAGTAGGAGCAAAAATAATCATCTACACAGACCACGCTGCTATCAGATATTTACTAACCAAGAAAGATGTCAAACCAAGACTGCTGAGATGGATCTTACTCTTACAAGAGTTTGATCTTGAAATCAAAGATAAGAAAGGAACTGAAAACGTCGTAGTGGACCATTTATCTAGAATAGAAGGTATTAAACCCGAACAAGTGTCGATTAACGACGATTTTCCGTATGAACAGCTGATAGCACAAATAAGAAGCGACCCAGCTCGGTTAGACATAAATGAACCAAAAGCCGTGGAAGCAATCCAAACAACCGTAGGACTGCCATGGTACGCTGACATTGTCAACTACTTAGCTGCAGGAGCACTTCCACCGGACTTAACCTATCAGTAGAAAAAGAAATTCTTCCACGATCTCAAGTATTACTATTGGGACGAACCATTATTGTTTAAAAGAGGACCTGACGGAATCTTTCGTCGGTGCATACCCGAAGAAGAAATAGAAGATGCCATTGCTCATTATCATTCATCTCCTTATGGCGGACACGCAAGCACTTCCAAGACTTGTGCAAAAATCTTACAAGCCGGCCTATTTTGGCCTAATCTATGGAAAGATGTCCACATCGCTGTTATAAATTGCGATCGGTGTCAACGCACCGGTAATATTTCAAGACGAGATGAAATGCCTCAAAGAGGAATATTAGAAGTAGAAGTCTTTGATGTCTGGGGAATTGATTTCATGGGACCATTCCCATCTTCTTTCGGTAACAAGTATATACTCGTAGCTGTCGATTATGTTTGAAAATGGATCGAGGCTGTAGCTTCTCCTACAAATGACACATGAGTAGTAATTAAGCTTTTCAAGAATATAATCTTTCCAAGATTTGGTGTGCCTAGACTTGTCATTAATGACGGTGGCTCGCATTTCATTTCGAAAATATTCGACAAATTACTATCTAAGTATGGAGTCAAACATCATGTAGCAACACCGTATCATCCGCAAACAAGTGGACAGGTCGAAGTCTCGAACAGAGAAAATAAAAAAAATTCTAGAGAAGACTGTCGCCATATCTAGGAAGGATTGGTCATCTAAACTTAATGAAGCTTTATGGGCTTATAGGACAGCCTACAAGACACCCATAGGAACTACACCCTTCAAACTAATGTATGGGAAGGCTTGTCATCTCCCGGTTGAACTAGAGCACAAAGCATATTGGGCGATTAAAACACTCAATATAAACTACACTGCCGCTGGAGAAAAGCGAATCCTTGACATTAATGAATTGGAAGAATTAAGGTTGGACGCATACGAGAATGCTAAGATATACAAAGAAAGAACCAAGTGTTGGCACGATAAGCGCCTGTCTAGGAAAGAATTTAGTGTGGGAGACGTTGTGCTCCTCTTCAATTCAAGACTTAGGCTCTTTCCTGGAAAACTAAAATCTAGATGGTCAGGACCCTTTGAAATTACTAAAGTGTTCCCAAGCGGAGCAATAGAAATTAAGGGTAGGAATAGTGAACCGTTCACTGTAAACGGACAACGATTAAAACATTACCATAATATTGACAATAGAGATTATGCAAATAATTTCAAACTTTTAGAGTTGTCCACTAACTTTCCTGATTAATCTAGCACTAAGCACTACGTCAGGCTTATGACGATAAAAACAGCGCTTAGTGGGAGGCAACCCATTTTATTGTTTTATTTCATTTTTATTATTGACTTTATTTATCTATTTCTTTCCTTATTTTCTTTATTTTTAACTTTCGTTTTCTAAATCATTTATAAAATTGTCATGCTACAGATTTTCTAAAGTCTTTTCTACCTTACCTCTTTCTCCCCTGATTTGTTTCTCCCGCTTTAACACTAACTATGGCTAACCAACCAAGGAACTTCATGGAAACCATATTTAGAGGAAGGAACCAAAGGAGGAAATTTGAAGAATTATCACAGAGACACATGGATTTGACTCTGTATTATGATGAACAAACTATGGAAACCTTAGGTATCAATGATAGCATCCTATACATGTTTAACCAGCTTGGATGGGAGGAAGCTCTCATAAAATATAAGTTTGTCACTTACCGCGAGCTCACCCTTGAATGTTTAAGCTCCCTAGTTTACCTACCTGAGCGCGGATTTGGACCACGGAAAGGATTTATTGGTTTCCGACTATTTGGTATCGAATTTGTCTATAACCACAAGGAACTAGCTGACCTACTAGTATTTCCTAGCGGACCTTTTGCTTTTACTACCACCCAGGTAGAACTGATGGATATTGAGCTAGATTTCTTCTGGGGAACTTTAACAGGAAACTACCACCCTGAGCCGGATAGCATGGAAAATAATGAAATACACAACCCCGATATCCGCTATTTTCACAAAATCCTTGCCCACACCTTGTTTGGAAAGGAAGAGAACCTTACTGAAGTATCTAAGGACGAGATATCCATAATGTACTGTTTGACCCAAGGCAAACTCGTAAATGATGTACCCTTCATGATGCAGACCTTTACCCGCATCCAGGAGGAACCTAATCTACCAATAATGGTAGGAGGCCTAGTCACCCTGATTGCTAACACCCTCGGACTTAGATATCAGTTACACAAGTGCACCCGTTTCGGTATCATTCGCCCTATGAATTTGAATTTCTGCTTTAACCGCCGAATAATAGGAAACATAGGACAACCACCATTCGAGTACCTGATTAGGAATGAAATCGTAACCTTGTTTACCTTGCCAAACCATGCTAAAGTCAGCGTTCACAACAGAGATAATTGGCTTTATGAGCTTACTCCTCCTGACCATCCAACAACACCTGAGACACCACAATCCTACCAAATTAGGGATGATATGATGACTGATGAAGAGAGTGACCCTGAGACCCCTCCTGGTTACCATGACATCAACCACATTGATGAAGATATTGAGACCCCTGAAATCAACAAAGTAGGATATGCTGAAAGCTTGAACAAAATTTTGACGACTCTTGAAGTATACCAAGATGACATTAATGTTTTTAAGGATGAAGTTAAGAGCGTGAGATTGGACATTATAGGACTAACTGATTTAACATGTGAACAGTTTTACCATATGAATTCCGCACTTGAAGACCTGAAGAAACGACTTTGATGAGCTGTAGTGGTTTGCTTAATTTTACTTTTTGTTTTTTTGTTTCTAGTTAGTTTTAAATTTCTGCAACATTTCAAAGTTCATTTTTATTACTGCACATTTAAGTTTCTGCAATTTCTTTCTGTTTCTGTCAAGAACAAAGTATTTCAATTAATGCAATTTTTCATTCAGTTTATTTACGTGTTTTCATAATTTAGTGCATTTACCAAAATTCTCATTGCATGTTTGATTAGTACTGTGTGCAATTTGTTACTATCAGTAATAATATATACTGACACTTCATATCTCAAATTGATTGCTGGATATTTTGATGAATGTGTGTGTGATGAAATTTAATGCTGTTATATATTGATTCATTGTTATGTTGTTATGTTGGAATTAATTAATTAATGTGATATGAATTATAAATGGATTGAAATGAGATGAATATTCTGGTTGAATTTAAAACTTTGTTAACATAACGGTCGTAACCCACCTTTCACGATCGTAACGGGCAAATGGACGCGTTACGACCGTAACCCATTCCTCACGATCGTGACGACCTGAATGCACGACCTCTGAGTTACAGAGGCTGTTCTTCTTCCTTTCTCCACTTCTATTTTCCAAATCACTCTAACCGTCCATTACCCCATTTCTCTTCCTTAACCACCCATAATCACCATTAATTCCTCCACTCCATTCCACTTCCCCATTTAATTCCAACTCCACAAATTCCTTTTCACTCCACTATAAATCAATCCACTTTCTTCACATTCTCATCACAGATCCTCCAACCAATATCTCACGCTCAAATTCCTTTGCATGCAATGGCAAACATCACATTTAGAGAAGGCAAACAAGGAATAGCACAAAGAGCTAAGTTTGAAAAGTTTCAAACCCGCGGGCTCCAAACGACTCGGTACATCGACCTCGACTGTCTGAGAGAGTTAGGCTTGTCCGAAGGCGTGAAGCAACTTCTTGAAAAAGTCCGCCTATGGGACTTATGCAGCCAACCACAATCAACTTTTGAAACCCTCACTCTGGAGTTCCTGAGCTCTTTCCATTATATCACACCCTCTGGATCTACAAACCAACTCTCAGGTATAACAAAATTCCGAATGTTTGGCAGAGAGTTTGAACTCACACAAACTAGACTCGCAGAACTTCTAGGCTTCAGTCACGATGAAGGTGTCCACCTTCGTGTGCCAGACAACTTCAATGAGACAGCTTTTACTTTGTGGTACAACATTACCAATAGCCGTGCTTCAGCCTATCATAGTCTCAACGCCACTCACATTCACAATCCAGCGATCCGGTACTTTCATCGTATCATCTGCAACACCACCTTCGCAAGGGAGAGCAACCATAAGCTCAATTCTAAGGAGCTCCTGTTCTTGCATTGTGCTCTGAATGACGAGCAAATCAACGCCGCTCCATTCCTACTGGCCCACATTCAATCCGTAGCAACAAGAGGCGCCACACCCTTCTATATTGGCGGGATTGTCACTTTCCTAGCTCTACAGTTGAATCTTGGTGCCAACCTCACTAATCTGCCTTTTATGGCACCGGAGATGCTGATCGCGGTAAACTATACGTCTAACGGTTTCTAACTGCAAGTGCACAGCCTATCACGTAGTAATAAAGATATCGAACCCATAGAGACCAATGCCAACCTATCGTTTTCTATCGTTGCGTTGTAAAGCTAAGGCTAATGATATTTTTATGGTTTAAGGGAAACTAGAACTGAAACTAAAATAAATCTAAGAAAGAAAATAAGAATAAAACGAGGCCGGGATATGGATTTCGCGCTCCTAAGGGACTTTATAGAATTCGGTACTAATTACGACTATAGCTAGTTTTGTAGAATATATCAGCTTAAAGACTCCGCCTCACGCTCTCGCGGTCTTAACTAAAGCCACACTTCCTAATACCAAGATTTTTCTCTCACTCGCCCGGTAACTAAGAAACGTGTTTTGAAAGCTAATAATATCCTAAACGTCTCTAAAACGCTCTCGCTGTTTTTAGATAAGTTGCCTAATTTCTACTATCCGGTTCGATCCCCACGCTCTCGCTGTGCCGGTTCTAACCTTAATTAGTTTCTCACTCTCGTGACAAAACAATGTTAACTAACATCTCACTCTCGTGACAATGCTAATTAAATTACGCATAGAAATTATAACCAAAACAGAATTTTAATCGTTAATTCGCACCTAGTATTTTCTACGGAGTCCCGTCGGTAACGACGGTCCTCATACGCCGGACTCTAAATTATCTAGCTAGACATGGATATTGAAACAAAGCAAGAATAATAATTAAAATACTGTAACAGATGCATATGGAATAAATAATAATAATTAAGCATAGACAATATTAATTAAATTAAATTCGGTCGAAACCTGGTACAATGAAATTAATTCCTTCAAGCTCCCTCTTCCACAAGTCGGCAAGATTGGAACCTTCGGAAATTTGAAATAGAAAATCTGAAGCTTGAAATAAATCCTAACTAATATAGTAATTCCCTAATATTGGAAATTACTATTAAAGGTAAATGAATGGAAACAATTGACATTAGAAGAAACAAAGGAATGAAACAAGGAAATAGAAAACTAAAGACACTGGTTTTCAATTGGGCAGAGCTTCCGCCTGGTTTGATGCAGCAAAAACTCCCCCCTTCAAAATGACAAAAGAACTCCTATATATAGAGGAAAATTTCATTCTGTAGCTTCCACGTAGCATGACTGATTGGTGGAGAAAGTGGGAAGTTGAAGTGAAGTAGTGGGTGGTTGAGTTTTTCACGTGATTGTTTGGTCTTGGAAGGTGGAGAAATAATAGGAGCAGCATGGACTTCTCGTAACAACTTTCATTCACGTTCAGGAAATTGAGTGTTATTGGCGCATTACGGTCGTCATGACCTGTTACGGTCGTAAGCAAGCCGGCACGGTCGTTAGAGGGTGTAAAGACCGTTACACCTACCAAATTTCTTCTTCTTCATTTTTCTGTCGCTGCTGTTTTGTTTTTCTAGATTTTGTCGCCGTCAAGGTCGTGACAGAGGTGTCACGACCGTGACACCCACAATTTCCAGATTCAGGTTGCATATCTCAGTCTTAGCTTTCCGGCGCTTCGAACGGGGCGTCATTTCGATTTACGGTTCAAAAGTTATGGCCATTTTCGTCAGACAGCTCCTTGTATGCGAATTGTTCCATTTCTCGCCTGATTTGCTTCCTTTCTTCGCATACGACTCTTAAATGGTTGAATACCTGAAATAACCAAAATAAACAGTATACCAACATAATATGGTGCAAATGAAAGTCAAAACGAGTACAAAATATGCATTAATAAAGTCAAATAAACGATGTATTTTCACGTCATCAGCTGCTTACAATGAGCTACTGCAAGTCTGCACACATGATCTCTCAGCGTGAGGATGGCAAGTTTAACCCTGTGATACAAGGCACCATTTATCATAACATCGTTTTGCCTTGCAGGAACAGAATAGATCCATCAAACAGAGCCAACTGGCTATTTGATTTACCAGCTCCCACAGGCCATGTTCCAATTGTTGAAGACCAGTATGATTCACCTGTGGATGAGATGCAAGATGAGATGGATCATGCTGAGCTAGTTCAGGACATACCTGAGACTTCTACCAGGCAGCCGCCTTCTGTTGAGATCACCCTTGACGACATCCTCTGTGCCATTCACCAGCAAAACCAGATGAATGTCGCACTTGAGCGGAAGCAGCAGGAGCAGTATTATGCACTCCTTGCCACTGTTGTCAAAAACCAGGAAACAACGGATGAGACGTTAGGTGAGATCTTAAGTGAGTTAGAAGCTTTGAGGAGGGACGTCACCATTCTTATTGTCAATGGTTCCGATGACGAAGCCACTCCTACCAGACGTTCCCGCACCAGAAGCCGAGACCGTGGTCGTTAGTAGCATTAGTTTTTCTTTTTAGTTTTGCATTCTATTTTTGTATCGTATTTCCCCGCTATTATATCACAACATTGAGGACAATGTCTGATATAGTGTGGGAGAGGTACCTTTCCGCTATTTATGATATTTCTCAAGTTTCAATTCTTCTCCGCTTTATTTAGCCATACCAAAAAAAATTTTGCTTTATCTTCCCATAACTTGACATACCTATGAAATCATAGTTAGGAAGCTGAGAAAGATCCAACAAGATCAATAAAGTCTTGACACCTTAGACTTCCTACTTAAGCAATCCATTTCGATAACTGTTATGCCTATATCTTAAGTCTTAGTTCTAAAGTAACCCCTAGTAGTTTATACTAGCAGTCAGCACCGTCTAGACACAAACCACGTGAGGAGCCGATGAACATAAGTGTTTGATGCCTAATCTATAAACAATCCTTCATATCTCGCTGCCATAAAAAGAGAATTTTCACCAAAGTACACGGTCGCATATAAGAGATGAGTAATAGAAGAAGGAGTCCATTGCTGGTTAGTTCAGAGGTATCTGGTTCTGAACTTGGTAGGGCGTGCTACGGCTCGATCCCCCACAACCTCCAATTTGGATAACATGTAAAGGGTTGCCACATTCGTGTACCAGACCCCGTGCTAATAAAGGATCAAAGTCACTAACCGGCTACTCCACTACGTGCGTGCTAAGACAAAGGGCTTAATGTGATTGCACTAGAACGAAACCTGGTGAAATAAGAACGAGGGACTCTAGGTAGAATTATAACAGAATTACTGAATTTTTCGTTAGAGGGAAGTCGACGACTTAGCTTGTTGCTTGTGTCATTAGTGTATCGTTAGTGTTCTACTCTAGTATCGGTCTATCTAACTAATGACTTCTCGTATCTGTTTCGGGGAAAACCAATGGTATATTATGTGTATGCGTCTGATGAAATTTGTCCGATCATTTTTCAATTAATTATTTGCTTGAGGACAAGCAAAGGTTTAAGTATGGGGGAGTTTGATAACGAGAAATCGCATCGTATTATTACTATGTTTTTAGTCCGTTTTTATCATACATTAGTCCTTTTAACTCCCGATTATTTCGAGTTTATATGCCACATTGCAGGTACAATATGTCTAGAGCCAAAATTATGGAAAAAGATCAAAGGAACAAAATTTAGCATGAAAAGAAAAGAGAAGAACTCAATTCTGCTAAAACTGCAGAATTTGTTGTTATCACGGTCGTCACAAGGATCTTACGACCGTGATGCGCCTTTTTAAGGTCTTACGACCGTCACACTACGTTACGACCGTAACGCGCTAAACATTAGAATTCTGCCTGTTACACACATGTCACGATCGTTACAAGGCTTATTTAATTAATTTGAGATATAATTGAAGACGTGCAACTAATGGAATTGAAGGAAGTCTTTGTTGACTCCGTATTTATCTCCTCCAACTGAACCAAGTAAAGCATGCTTCCCTGATTCTTCTCAACGAACGCACACGAAGTCCACTTTCTCTTTTTCAACTGAAAGCCCAGTAATGCTTATAAATAGAAGAAGATGAGACGAGAACCAGGGGGAGTTTTTTGATTGCCAAATTTGTGTGAAAGCTCTGCCAATTTCTACACCCATTTTTGCAGTATTTATTTTTTCTCTACTTTATTTTATTTTCCCTTACCTTAATAACAATTTCCAACATCAGGAAATTGTTATCGCATTTATTTTCTTTTAGCCTCAGAATTTAGTTACTCTATTTAATTTGGACGCTCCAAGCTTGCCAGATTGTGGAAGAGGGAGCCGAAGAGTTTATTTGTTCAGGTTTTAATTTGTAATTAATATTAAGTTTCATTTATTTATGTTAAGTTCCCGTCGTCATTATATAATGCATGTTTTAATGTCTATTAATTACATTATGTGTTTGTCTGTTGTTTTAATTAATATGAGTAGCTAAATTAACTGAGTCGGTATGGAATAAAGCAACCAAACGGATGAATCGAATCTAAGCTAAAAAAATTTACGAACTTATATTCTGGCTATGACTTTTTATAATTAAAATCAAGCTTTTTGTTACGAGAGTAAGAGAAGTAAAATAGGCTAGGTCGAGACCACGAGAGTGTGAGATTTTAACCGGATAGCTAAAGTTAGGCATTCGATTTAAATACAGCGAGAGCGCTTTAAAACGAGTTAGACTTATTAAGTTTTCAAAAATTATTTTCTAAACACTTATGGGCTAGCGAAAGCAGACATAGGGCTTTAGGAGTATGATTTGAGATAAGACCACGAGAGTGTGAGTCGAGGATTTTTAAACTGGTAATCTCTACAGAATTATTTAAGTGAAACATCTTTATAAGCTCATACTAGATTGATCCGCATAGGTTAATATTATTACATACCGACCGCCTTATCATTATTTCTTTAATTAAGTTTAGTTTCCCGTTTTTAATCCCTAAAACCATAACCGTGACAAATTTCCGCCTTAGCTAAACTAGCAAATCTTCTAGCACTAGAGTGATTACAAAGTCCCTGTGGGTTCGACATCTTTTTATTACTATTGTGATAGGCTGTGCACTTGCAGTTTAGATACCGTTAGACACATTAGGTCTTCGTACATCATTGCTCCAGAACTATTTGGAACAGACAGATCAGTGCTTGACTCCTTGTTCTTTGCAACGGTCTCTTCAATTTCTTTTCTATTTCTGAGTTTGAGAACTTGGCTTGTTTCAACATTCTTTATTCTACCTTGTGTATTTGGAGTCTCAATAGAACTAGGAAGAGATCCCAAGTTTCTTAAACTCAAGGCAGTGGCAATTTTCCCTACTTGATTTTCCAAGTTCTTGATACTCACTCCTTGTGATTGAAATTGGTTCTTTGATTCTTGAATGAAGGACTTTAGAACATTTTCCAGATGGTTGTTTCCTTGACTACCCCCAACATAGTTAGGGTTATAAAAACCAGGTGGAACTTATGATGTTATTGCTTGTGGCTTCGGTTGATTTTGATTGTTACTCCATGAAAAAATTGTCTGGTTGTGCCATCCTGGTTTGTAAGTGTTGTTGTATGGATTATTGTATCTTTTGTTTTTAGGATTACCAACATAGTTGACAGACACGGGATTTGCAGAACATTCTTCAAAAAAAATATGGTCCTCCATAATAAACACATGCAACCTCAGTAGCATCAGTAACCACCTTAATTGGTTCAGGTTTTGTCACTTCAAGACTCATCACATTCTTCATCATTTGGTGGATATGTGCCACTTGAGCAACAAGAGTTGTGGTCTCAATGACTTCATGAACTCTAGGATGCTTCTTTTTAGTTGAACTTGCAGTAGCCCTAGTGACAGGCCATTGATAAGTGTTGGTTGTAATGCTCTTGATCAACTTGTAACCATCTTCATAAGATTTAGGCAAAAGAGCTCCACCACTAGATGCATCTAACATATTCATTAAGGATGGAATTAATCCATTGTATAAAGTCTCAAGTTGAATGAAGATGGGGATTCCATGGTGAGTACATTGTCTTAACAACGCTTTGAATCTTTCCCATGCATCAAACAACGATTCATCATCTCCTTGCCTAAATGATGTGATCTCATTTATCATTCTTGCATTCTTGGAAGAAGGAAAATACTTGGCCAGAAACTTTTCTTCCAAATTATTCCATGTAGTAATGGAATTGGGTTCCAAGGAATTAAGCTAGCTCTTGGCTCTATCACTTAGAGAATATGGAAATAATCTCAACCTGAAGGCATCATCAGTCACGCCAGGGATCTTGAAATTGTCAACAACATCCATAATTTATTTTAAATGTAAGTGTGGATCTTCATGGGGAGAATCTGAGTATTCACCAGTAGCTTACAACATTTGGAACATCATAGGCTTGAATTCAAACTGTGGTGTTGTCATGGCTGGTCTAACAATGTCAGTGCTCATAGCATTAGGATCAAATACAATGTAGTCCCTGGTGTTGCGCGCCTGGTCATTAGCAATACCAATGATGTCTGGCTCCACCATGCTTTCTTTGTGGAGTGACTCGTCTGATGATGACAATGTACTTTCTTCATCTGTATCCACTTTGTGCACTCCTCCTTTGTGTTCAGCCACAACTGAAGTTGAGGAATCTCAAGATATTTGCTGAGAATGTAAAAGATTTCTTCGTGCTTTGAGAATTCTTCTAGGGTTAGGATAACCACTGTAAATTGGTTGTAATGACATGCGCATGTAAAAGCTTAAGCCTATCATGACACCAACTCACAACAAACATTAAAAGGCTCAAATGTTATAAAACACTTCCTCGACAACGGAGCCAAAAACTTGTTGGCAATTCTGCTACATGAATACTTTTATATAATTAAAAAGCAAAGGGTGTCACATGTAAGTATACATGTTTTGAATTGTAGTAAGTGATAAAGTAAAAGTTCGTTCCCACGAAGAAGTGATATAAACTTTGAACAATAAGTATTAATCTCTTTGCTTAAGAAAAAGTATGAGCAATGTAAGAAAATAATAATGATACATGAGGTATTGGGTGTCGAGTTTCTTTCGAATGGAATAATTCAGGCCTCCCGTGGCCATTTTGACTAATTCATGTTCAGGAACCTATGTAAAACACCTATCCTTAAGAAGTCAGAACCTATTTAAATAATCATCTATTGGTTCAGTAAAATTTCGTTTTATAATAACCAATTCCTTCAAATTGATCTTTGTTTGTCCCATGGAATAAATTCTCTAATTGTGTCCAATTATGGATTGAATTTGGAGGTAGGGTTGTGAACCATTTGAAGGCATTCTTTGTGAGGGAACTTGGAAAGTATTTTATCCTAAGATTCTTGTTGTTCGAGATTTCTCCTGCTTCTATCAAATACCTAGAGACATGTTCGACAATAGATTTAGTCGTGTCCCCAGAAAATTTTGTGAATTTCGGGACCTTCCACCTAGGGGGTAAATCCGACTGAAGAATATATTATGATAATGGTGATGTATAGTTTGGTCTTCGAAGACCAAAATTCACACCATTTCATGCAATAATTATTTCAACCATGGCTTCCAAAATATTAACCGCTGCCATATCATGACGTTGAATTTGTTGTACTAAGTTATCAAAGTTTTGATTTCTATTTACCAATACTACTCTAGGTTGATCATCTACTGGAATTTGTGGTTGATTCCTAGGGGCTCGAGTATTGGTTGATTGACTACTCTCTGATTTATTCTAGGCCCATTTCCATGATTTGGTTGAGCGTGATTGATAGTGGGGTCTTCTTCAAAATTGTCCCTCGGTTGTCTACCAAATAATATTGTTGTGGGTGTTGAACTAGTTGTGGCACCCCAAACAATTTGCAAGGCAATCATTTGCGCTGCCATTTATTGATTGGTTTGTGTAGTGTTTTGGATCAAAGGAGTGAAAATTGTTCCCATGTTATGGTCTAAAGTTTGGACCATCTCATGGTTACTTTTGTCCATCTGTTTCCTAATAACTTCCGCAAATTTATTAGTTAGATTTGGTATTTGAGTGGAATAGTTCATGGGTAATGGTTGGCCATTTCTACCCATGTTACTTTTAGAACCAGATCCTTGTAACGATGATAATACATTGTTGGTTCTGAAAACGTTGAAGGGGCGTTATATAAACTTGTCATTATTGAAGTTGGCATTCCATAGGGTTGTTCTCGACTAGGGGAGGCATAGTGAACCCTGGTGGTGGGAAAGGCCTATAGGTCAAAGTCCTTATTGGTGGAGAAGTTTTTGGGGTCTGTTGGCAATTCTACTATGCGAATACTTTTTATTTGATTAAAAAGCAAAGGGTGTCACATGTAAGTATACATGTTTTGAATTGCAGCAAGTGATAAAGTAAAAGTTCGTCCCCACGAAGAAGTGATATAAAGTTTGAACTATAAGTATTAATCTCTTTTTTTAAGCGAAAGTGTGAGCAAGGTAACAAAATAATAATGATAAGTGATATAAGTAACACATAATTAACTAAAATAAAGATAATAAATAAAAATGAGTTAAAATATCAGAGAGAGAGAGAGAGAGAGAGCATTTGATGAGTTAAAATCCATTAGTATAGTTGTTGTTGAAATGTTTCCATGATGTGAAGTGTTGTGCCTCAAAAGGTCAGAACATGATCTTGTGGTGTATCTCTATAACATCAAAAACATGCATAACTAGGGAAAGGGAACAAATCTCTAAGCCTCACTTGTAACC